>OY747704.1:14032500-14632500 GCA_963556495.2 Valencia hispanica | reverse complement strand
TAATCCCGAAGGATTACTCATCCAACTGAAACATTTCATCTGTTCTCCACAGATCAAGATCATTGAGATGCCCGGCAAGCACCCGGTGTGCACGCTGATGCCTGACTCAAAGCTGGGAATGGTCATGTGTCTACAGCTGTGGAGGGTAGGTTTGCTAAACTGTCCTCTGGCATCCTCACACCGTTTCTTTCCTGTTTGTTTTAATGATATATATATATATATATATATATATATATATATATATATATATATATATATATATATATATATATATATATATATATATATATATATACACTACCGTTCAAAAGTTTGGGGTCACATTGAAATGTCCTTATTTTTGAAGGAAAAGCACTGTAATTTTCAATGAAGATAACTTTAAACTAGTCTTAACTTTAAAGAAACACACTCTATACATTGCTAATGTGGTAAATGACTATTCTAGCTGCAAATGTCTGGTTTTTGGTGCAATATCTACATAGGTGTATAGAGGCCCATTTCCAGCAACTATCACTCCAGTGTTCTAATGGTACAATGTGTTTGCTCATTGGCTCAGAAGGCTAATTGATGATTAGAAAACCCTTGTGCAATCATGTTCACACATCTGAAAACAGTTTAGCTCGGTACAGAAGCTACAAAACTGACCTTCCTTTGAGCAGATTGAGTTTCTGGAGCATCACATTTGTGGGGTCAATTAAACGCTCAAAAGTGCCAGAAAAAGAGAACTTTCATCTGAAACTCAACAGTCTATTCTTGTTCTTAGAAATGAAGGCTATTCCATGCGAGAAATTGCTAAGAAATTGAAGATTTCCTACAACGGTGTGTACTACTCCCTTCAGAGGACAGCACAAACAGGCTCTAACCAGAGTAGAAAAAGAAGTGGGAGGCCGCGTTGCACAACTGAGCAAGAAGATAAGTAAATTAGAGTCTATAGTTTGAGAAACAGACGCCTCACAGGTCCCCAACTGGGATCTTCATTAAATAGTACCCGCAAACACCAGTGTCAACATCTACAGTGAAGAGGCGGCTGCGGGATTCTGGGCTTCAGGGCAGAGTGGCAAAGAAAAAGCCATATCTGAGACTGGCCAATAAAAGAAAAAGATTAAGATGGGCAAAAGAACACAGACATTGGACGGAGGAAGACTGGAAAAAAGTGTTGTGGATGGATGAATCCAAGTTTGAGGTGTTTGGATCACAAAGAAGAACGTTTGTGAGACGCAGAACAACTGAAAAGATGCTGGATGAATGCCTGACGCCATCTGTTAAGCATGGTGGAGGTAATGTGATGGTCTGGGGTTGCTTTGGTGCTGGTAAGGTGGGAGATTTGTACAGGGTAAAAGGGATTCTGAATAAGGAAGGCTATCACTCCATTTTGCAACGCCATGGCATACCCAGTGGACAGCGCTTGATTGGAGCCAATTTCATCCTACAACAGGAAAATGACCCAAAACACACCTCCAAATTGTGCAAGAACTATTTAGAGAAGAAACAGGCAGCTGGTATTCTATCGGTAATGGAGTGGCCAGCGCAGTCACCAGATTTGAACCCCATTGAGCTGTTGTGGGAGCAGCTTGACCATATGGTACGCAAGAAGTGCCCATCCAACCAATCCAAATTGTGGGAGCTGCTTCTAGAAGCGTGGGGTGCAATTTCTCCAGATTACCTCAACAAATTAACAGCTAGAATGCCAAAGGTCTGCAATGCTGTAATTGCTGCAAATGGAGGATTCTTTGACGAAAGCAAAGTTTGATGTAAAAAAAATCTTATTTCAAATACAAATCATTATTTCTAACCTTGTCAATGTCTTGACTCTATTTTCTATTAATTTCACAACGTATGGTGGTGAATAAGTGTGACTTTTCATGGAAAACACAAAATTGTTTGGGTGACCCCAAACTTTTGAACGGTAGTGTATATATATATATTTGTGTTAAACCCGTTTTACTCTGATTGGGCCTCATCACGCCACAAGCTGCGGTAACAGACAAATCAACAGAAAACGCACACGCAGGAGAGACGTCGTGTGATTTACAGCCCAAACGGCTCGTCCCGGGCCATTTTTCCATGCGTTGCTTCTCAGCTGGCAGCCAGTCCCAACACTGTAATTAGAGCGTTTGGAAAGGCCGCGGGTTCACATCCATATATCAGCCCGCAGCTGTATATCCAATCTGATCTGGGCAAAAAGTTAGCTTTTTTGTTTTGTAGACACCGTCGAGCGTTCCCCCCCCCCCCCCCTCATTAATGTGACCCTATAATTATTTTCACGGTTAATAATGAACTTTTTGGAGTTTCGGGACTGTGGTCGGAGCCTCTCTGTTTCTGTGTACATTTTATGAGCTTGTTAAAGTTTACAGGCAACAGAAAAGAAAACCCGGCCTATCATGTCGGATTTACAGTCAGGCAAGCTGCTGGGCCTGCACCCTTTCAATCCAAGCGCTAATAAAGTAAAAACCCAAACAGGTGACGGTGTGTTTTAGAGTGTGTAGACAAGTTTGTTTCCAAAACCTCCTTTGTTTTGCGTTGATTCTACTGCTGCGCCTACTTTTCATCTTCTGATTTATGAATCATCCCTGCGTCCGCGCTGAGTGCCAAGAAACCAAATGATCAATTATAGGATTATAAATTATATGATATCAATGTAATACAGCACAGACAGCTGTCTGACTTCAAAGCTAAAGGGGCTCAAGTGATTGTAAATCATTTTTTTGGGTGATTCCTTTCAAGGCAGAGAGGCCTTCTGCTCTGTTACGCTTATTGAGAGGCTCATGGTCCAAGCTCTGGGAAAAGGCCCTAAACATAAATTCATGGTTGTATAAAAATCCCTCCTTCCTTGTCAAATCCACTCGTTTTATCAGCCAAAAAAAAGAAAAATCTCTCTATATCAAATGCTTATATGCTGCCCACTGCTTCCTTCAAACCCACAAAGCTGGAGGCAGCAGCTTGACCCACCCAGCCGATTCTCTGATGCACACTCCAGGATGGTCCCACCCACCCACATTTATCTCTTCTCTCCGTCTGCCCTCTCATCATCGGTCCCTTACCACCGCGTAGAGAAAACGTGATGGTCCAGACTCACCAGCAGATTTACTGTCAGCCTATAAGGCCTTTGTGAGGCAGAACTGATTCAGTGCAGCGTTATGCGGATGTTCTGTTTCATTTTATTGTCTCTTAAAATCAAAGGTGGCTAGAGTACCCAGAAAATGTACTCAAGTAAGAGTAGCACTACTTTAACATATTTTTTTTTATCTCCAGTAAAAGTAAAAACTAACAGTCTATGAAATTACTCTAAAGTAAAAAAGTATTTCGTGTATGTAAGTATGCGTACCTGATCAGATCATATGATTTAATATTTAAAAATGATGGAATCAGACAGACAAAAGTTTTGTTTTAATAATAGATTATGATATTTCAAAAACTAAGATGAAAAAATGTATACACATAATTACTAAATAACAAATCTAGGCGGGAAAAAAACACTTTTCCAATCTTATTTTTTTTAAACCTATGAAACTTATACTTACAGTAGGTAATTCATATATACTGTATGGTAGAATAGGGTGAAGTACTTCTAGTGCCAAACGGCACGAGACTCAGCGAGATTTCGATTAGTTATTGTTTTCAAATTTATTATAAGCGTGTTTTATTATTTTGAACATGCTACTGTGTTAGCTTGGTGATGGCGTGGGGGATAGAGTAAATATTTTTATTTAATTATTATAAACCATTAAAGGGGCTATATGCAACTTTTTCCCCAAAATAAGTGTAACAATAGCCTTTTTATTTGACCATCTATGACTCAAACATCTCCTGATGAGCATACTGACACCTTGTCAGCTCACAGCGGGTGCACCTATAAGCCTGTATCCAATTTTTTCTATTTTCTGTCGGGTCGGATTTTCCCGCACTGTCTGCAGATGTGACATCAAGCGTGTTCATGTTCAATGTTTCAGATCACTCTGCCACCACCACTAGTCAGCACTCGCAAGCAGTTCAATGGATTGTGCGAATACACAGAAGAGACCAAGGACAACTCTGACACCAAAAGTAACTCCACATAAGACTAAAAAAGTTAAACCCCTGACCAGTGCTCAAAAAAGATCAAAGATTTCCACTTTGACTCGAACACGACACACTCAAGTGTGACTTGGACTGGAGAAATGGTGACTTGACTACAACACTGTTGGCAGGAGGGTAACATCTTAAACAGTGGTCTCCCAAAGTCCGTCCCCAAGGGCCGGAATCCTGCATGTTTTAGATGTTTCCCTGGTTCAGCAAACCTGAGTCAAATGGAGGGCTTATTACCAGGATTCTGCGGTACTTAAATCTGCTTTTTTGTAGCAGGAACACATCTGAAACAAACAGGACACTGGCCCTCGAGGATTGGTTTTGGACACCCCTAATCTAAAACATGCAGGAGAGTTGATTTGATGTTTCTGAAACCTCCAAGGCTTCTACAGAGCAGCTGTTTTTTATACTTGGAGTAAATGACACAAACTCTTTTTGCTAAGTAAATGGCTTTTAAAAACAATTGGTTGGGTGGGGGCTGAATGTATTTCCATGTTGTTCTTTTTACTTCTAAATAAAATGTAAAAAACATTTTCTATTTTGGTCTCACATAAAAACCCAGGAAAACACTTTTAGGTCTATGTTTGCAACAATATGATTTTATCTTAAAAATTGCAGAGCACACTATTTTTTCTTCCATCTGTTTGGCTGTGATGGAGGCGATCAGATGAAGGAGAAGCAAGTCGGTTTTGATGAAGTGAACAATCGAAAGTGGCTCCACATGTGGGGTTGACTTGTGCAAGGATGTCGGGCCTGGCCGCGGGGACGGTAGTGATGTACGATGTGCAAGGCTTCTAATGTGAACAGAGGCTGGCTGGGAAAAAGGAAATGTTCCTTTACAGATATCCATCACTCTGAGCTCATCACCTTGCTGCCTCGTGGCCATCACATCATGGTCGGAGCGGGACGACAACCTCAGGAAACGATTGGTTCCTTATGTTGAAGCGACGTCCCCCTGAGGCCCGGGGCTGGGAAAAAAAATGCATTACTTTAATTTCTAGGTCTTCTCAGTAAAAATCACAACTACCTTTAGATGAATATATTTTTCTTGCGTTTCTTCAGTCCCTTTCTCATTTCTAACATGTTGGATGTTCGTTTTTCCTTAAAGAGCTGTGGAGGCTTATCATAATGTGCCATTATTGATGTACAGGTTTATTTTAAAACTGCCAACCATTGTATCGCTTTAAAAATGAAACAATATTTTTATGTTTATTAGAACCTAACTCCTTACTAATTATCTATCTAGCCATCTAGCCATGCCTTTTCTAATTGATCAAAACTTTTTTCCCTTCCCCATTTTATGCTTCATCTGTTCACACCAAGGTTCATACTTTGTTTTTCTCATATTTTTTTATTTTATTATTATTTTCTTTTAAATGCTGTGAGGTATAAATAAAATCCCAATCAAGCTGGCAAAACAATGACCTAAATAACTTTAAGGATTCTTTTTTTCGAATTATGAACAACAAAAAACTTCAGCTACCCTCCGCAGAAGAGAGATCAGCACAAAAAAAAGCAAGAACAACACGTTAGTAGGCTACAGTAGAAGCAAATCAAACAGAAATGATTTTGTGCCAAATTGATACATTTAATTGTTGTTGTATTATCAGTTTTTTTATTTATATTTAGACATTTCAGACATTTTCCTCACTGGGTCTCCTATAATCCTGTGCTTCAGGCAAGTAGATAATCAAATCCAAGCATTTTTATTAAATGTGCAGAAACGTGATGATGTGACGGATGTAAACTCACAACTCTACTATAATGAATAAACTTTAATGACGAAAAGCTCTGACACAAAATATACTGTTTGCATGTTTAAGTAACTGAACAATGGGAGTATTTTCTCGGGGCCAACAACCAAGGTTGGAAAAGAGGGGAAATTAGAGTCTACAAGAAGGAGCAAAACTATATACACTGAAAAAATAGAATAGGGAATACAGCTCCTAAAATTGCTTTATTTGGTCACAAGTAATTGAATTAAGTTTATCCAAGTTACTTTATTAGGTTTATTAAGTTGTCAAGTTAAACAAATTAAATAAATTAAGTTTGATTAACTTAATTCAATTACTTGTGACCAATTGAAGCAATTTATTTAAGTTGGAGCTACATTCTCCTTTTTCAGCATATATCAAGGATTCCTTCTCTGTTAAGAGGACTAAAATAGCACCAGAACCAAGGCAAGGCAATTGTATTTGTATAGCACACTTTCAACAACAATGTAATTGAAGGTGCTTTACATTATTAGGGGAAAAAATTAAAAGAGCAGTAAAACACAGACAAAGCATATAAAATAAAAACAGCAATAAAGCAAGAAGCACACACAAAACATGATACATGAAAACATTACTCAAAGGCAGCTCTAAACAGATTCGTTTTTAGTTGTGATTTTAAAAGAACTGTGTTTTAGCAGCTTTGCAGTTTTCTGGATGTTTGTTCCAGATTAGAGGAGCATAGAAACTGAAAGCTGTTTCTCCATGTTTGGTTCTAATTCTAGGGATGCTGAGTAGACTGGAATTAGAGGACCTGAGTGGTCTGGGGGGTTGGTATAGTAACAGTAGATCTTCAACATACTTTGGTGCTAAGCCATTCAATGATTTATTAACTAGTAAAATTATTTTGAAGTTAATTCTCTGAGCTACAGGGAGTAAGTACTTTAGAACTGGGGTAATGTGCTCTACATTCCTGGTTCTAGTGAAGACACAAGCAGCAGCGTTCTGGATCAGCTGCAGCTGTCTGATTGACTGTTTAGGCAGACCTGTGAAGATGCTGTTGCAGTAATCAATCCGACTAAATATAAATGCATTGATGAGTTTCTCAAGGTCCTGTTGCGACATCAGTCCTTTAATCCTAGAAATGTTCTTCAGGTGATAGAAGGCTGATCTTGTTATTGCCTTTATGTGACTCTGGAGGTTCAGGTCTGAGTTCATTACTACACCTAGATTTTGGGCCTGATCAGTAGTTTCTAGCTGTATTAACTGAAGCTGTGTGCTGACTGTTGATCGTTCCTCTTTAGGTCCAAAAGTAATTACTTCTGTTTTGTTTCTGTTAGCTGGAGAAAGTTATGGCACATCCATCCATTGATTTGCTCGAGGCATTTACTTAGGGTTTGGATTGGTTCAACGTCACCTGGTGAGATCGTAATGTAGAGCTGAGTATCATCTGCATAGTTATGGTAGTTAATCTTATTGGTTGTTATAATCTGGGCTAGTGGGAGCATGTAGATGTGGGGTACCCCAGGATAGAGCCCGGGGGTACCCCACATGTGATTTATGTTCATTCTGATGAAAAGATTCCTATTGAAACAAAGAAGTCCCTGTTCTTCAGGTAAGACTCAAACCAGCCAAGTACTGTACCAGAGAGTCTGACCCAGCTCTCCAGTCGTTCCAATAATATATCATGATCAACAGTGTCAAATGTTGCACTGAGGTCCAACAGTACCAGCACTGTGGTTCTACCACAGTCTGTATTTATGTGGATGTCATTGAAAACTTTGATGAGGGCAGGCTCAGTGCTGTGGTGAGCACGGAAACCAGACTGAAAAACATCAAAGTGGTTGGTCATTGTTAGGAAGCTGTTTAACTGCTGAAACAGCTTTTTCAATAATCTTACTGATGAATGGAAGATTAGAAATCGGCCTGTAGTTCTGCATTAACATGTTGTCCAGATTATTCTTTTTTTTAGCAGTAGTTTAATAACTGTTGTTTTTAATGCCTGGGGGAAGACACCTGACAGGCGCGATTAGTTAACTATTTTAATCAGACCCAATGGCAGGGAAAACTTTCTTAAGGAAAGCTGTGGGTAGGATATCAAGACAGCAAGAGGAGGAGCTTAATTGGTTAATGATTCATCGAATTCTGACATTTTTCCTACCTTTTTGTTAATTGGGTATAACATTGGTAGTGGGTTCGGTACTGAGGTACAGACCAACCGTCTAATTGTACGAATTTTTTCATTAAAAAAGCTGGCAAATTCATTGCAGGCCCTGGTAGAATATAGTTCAGGGGCTACTGACGCTGGAGGATTAGTTAGTCTTTCCACTGTTGCAAAACAGAATCCATGCATTATTGATGTGCTTTCAGTTAGAAGAGTTAGAGCAGGATCTTTCTCCAGCACTGTGAGGTGTTTGTAACAATATTAGAGCAAGCTGATGACAAAAATCATGTAGCAATGTGTAATATTTTCCCTAAAATTTTGCGTTAATGTCTGTGACTGGGGTTGCACGGAGGTGCAGCTATTAGCACTGTTGCTTTTTTTTTTTGATGCAAAAAACATTAAACATCTACTCTAAAAACCTGGAAAAAAACTTTCATGCAGATTATGCAGAGGAGGTGGAAGGTTGTTGACTCTTGTCTGCTTTTTATTGTTTTTATTTTTTGCTGTCAGAGACGGTGCAAGCTTTGGTTCGCAAATTGATGTCATGAACGACAAGGTGCTTTTTAAAATTGCTGGTATTTCCATATTTATACAAATATACAAATCCTTAGCCTGGCTTTCACCAGACTAAGTTCAAGATTGAACTTAGTCTGGGGAGTCTGCCATGTCATTTCTACTGCACAAGAGGCGTGACCAACGGGCATAGTTCAAATGACTCTGTACGCAATTGGTTAGAGCATTCACCAATCAGACCATCGATCCAGGTGACGTACTTTGCCGAGCGACGCGAAACTCCAGGCAGGAAACTTGTCAACAAACGTGGATAGTTTGTAGGATTGCGGTCTGCGGAAGCAACAATGGCAGAGAACTTTTTAATCTTTTGAAACAGCAGCGTCAACGAATAGCTGTGCTCTGGTGGCTGCCATGACCAATGTAAACAACAAGCTGCTTGCCGACTTTTCCATCGCTTCTCTGACGTCATCGTTTTGAACCCACCAATAGCGCGCAAGGCGGATAAACCCGGTTGTGATTGGTTCCAGAAAAACTAGATAGGCTGTAGCAGTAGTTTAATGTGTGGGCTTCCAGACTGATCTGCAGGGCAGAATCAAACTGCCGTCAGATCAGTCTAACAAATCCTATTACACCAAAATAAAAAAGATCACCCCAGTATAAGTACATATCGAATGTTTTTGTTCGTTAATAAAGAGGTGCTGAGTTTTGGTTTGTGTTTTAGCAACACTGTGATTGACAGCATACATCGAAATCAAAAAAGGCCTTTGTGAGAAAATTTATAAACTTGGAATGGCTGAACAAAAGTCCAGAACTAAATGTGACCGTGCTGGGTCACCTGAAGAGAACTATGGACAGGAGATCTCCCCACAGTCTCATAGATCTGGAAACCTTTTGCAGGACAGATTAATCAGATATTGATTAGTCAACATGAGGGATGCTGACAGACTTCTATGAGAGAAGACAAATGCCGAAATGAAGTCAAAAGGCATTTTAACAAAGTATAAGACTAAAGGTGTGCACGCTTCTGCAGCCTGTTGATTAGCAGCTAGTTTTTGCACTCTAAAAGATTTGCTTCTCAGTGAAATCTACAGGATATATGTTACATTAAAGGAGAGAAACGGTTTTGAATAATTTATGATATATTATAGCTGTTAGGTGTTGTTTGGCTTTGGAGTTTTAACCTATGAGCAATGAAACCTTGGCTAGAAATAGCCCGTCTGCGGTCTCCTCCAACTTGACAGTTTCCTCCTCTGGTCCTTCTTCTCTGGCCAGTTTCTAGTCGTCTGTCTTTGCAGCTGCTGTTCTGTGATGAATCTCCACCCAGTGCCCCAGCCCCACTCCAGCAGAGAGCCCTCTTGTAGAAAGGCCTGTGGAGGATATAATGAATTAGGTGTCTACCCAGGGTTCCCCGACCTCCGACCCGTGATATCATCAATCAAGGAGGTCCTTCGCTTAAGTGAAAGCTGGGCCCCCAATCTGGAACGCTTAGCCCGGTCCCTGCCGGCAAGCAGGGGGCCGCTGATTTTCACTTGTTTTTATTTGTTTTCATAATCCCTCCGTGTTCGTCCTCGCTGATGTGTTTGGAAGGAGTACACGATCTCTGTCTATAATTTGTTTCAAGCTGGAAGAAAAGAGAAATACGGAGCGTTAACAGAGGAGAAGACTTGAACATGGATGAAAAATGACTGACACGGTCTCATGTGCACATATGGAAAACATTTCTTTCCCTCCTGGCTTCTGCATGGCACTGTGCTTTTTTTTTCTTCTTCTCTCTTCTAAAGGCCTGGTGTTATTTTAAAACAAAAGGTAGAGCCGGCACACCGGCGAGTATCTGCGCCTATTCCTAGATCATCTGAAGTTTGCCTCTAGCGCTTCGCTTTGAGTAGGCTTGATGAAGTTTAACGTTTTCTTCAGTCCATTGCCCGACCAGGTGTGTATTTGTTGGGGTGTGTTTCAATTTAAAAGAAGAAATAGTGTTTTTTATATTTCAATGTCACTTTGAATCCCAAACTTCTTTTTATCCAGTCGTCCCTCACTTTGCTTTTCCTTTCTCAGTTGTTTCCTACCAATGTTGGTTTAATTCATCTTTGCTTTATTTACATAAATTGAATACCATCCCAACTGCATCACATGTTTAATACTGTACAAAATTTACCCTTTTTATAGAAATACATTTTATTCTCCACACTGGTTTTTCTGTATCTATACTGTACAGAAAAAAGGTGATCATGTCCTTTAAATGTTTTTGATATTTTGTCACAGACCAGCACATTTTGTAAAATAAAAATCTGAAAAGTGTGGCGTGCATTTATATTCGGCCCCCTGATTCAATATTTAGCTGCAGTTATAGCTGTAAGTCTTTTAGGATGCGTGTCTAACACCTTTGCTCATCTAGAGACATAGTTTAGCTCAAAGTCAACCAGAACAGCTTTTGTAAACATCCATTTTCAAGTCTTGTCACAGGGACTCTGTGAGATTGACGTCTAAACTTTGACTAGGCCATCTTAATGCGTGATTATACTTTGAGCTAGCCCTTCCAGTGTAGCTCTGGTTGAATGTTTTGGCTTGTTGTCATATTGGAAGGTGAACCTCTGTCCCAGACCCATGACCTTTGCAGTCCCTTTCAAGTTTTCTTCAACAGTTTCCATCCATCTTCCCATCAACTGACCATCCTCCCCCGTCCCCCCCTGAAGTAAAGCGTCCCCCCAGCATGATGCGGCCTTCATCGTGTTTCATGGTGTGGATGTTGTGTTCAGGGTGATGTGCCTTGTTAGTTCTTCCAAACCTAGGGATTTGTAAACCGTCCTCCACATGTTTGCTCTCTCACCAATTTTTGAGACTGCAAACATGACTTTTTAGGGCTTTTTTCTTGCCAGTCGTCCACAAAGGCCCGACTTGTAGCGTGTTTGGCTACTATTTGTCCTGTTGACACATTCTCCTGTCAAGCTGTTTAACAAACATCTAAAGGGCTTTCAGAGAACAGGTGGAGCAATTGAAGTAATTATGTAGGATTTTATTTAGGGGTATCAACGTACATTTTAGTTGAACACAAATGCTTGCCATACTTTTCAAATCACTCATTTCCCAACTTTGGCCTGCTTTATATTGTTGTATCATTTAAAATCCCAATAAGAAACATCAAATGTGCGACTGGTAAATACAAAACAAAAGTTGCTTATCAGGATCGTTGACATTTGAACAAATAGACGTCTTTAAGTTAGAGGTATTTACATGAAGGGCAAATGGTTACAAAAAAGACACTCTAAATACATTTTTGTATCTTGGTAGATGTAAAAAAAAAAAGGGCAAATGATATTACTGAGGGATGAAATTGTTCTGGTGTTCTGTAGAGAGCAGCTGGTTGATAAATGGAGGCCGCAGCATCTCTTGAGTGTCAGCCCAAGCTTCCAGGGTGATAACCTCTGCTCCTCTCAACTCCCAGCAACACACACCAGTTTTTTTTTTTTTTGTGTGGCTTTCCAAAATCCTGTGCTCATCTCACTTCTTAACACATGCCACTGTCCTTCCCTTCCTGCTGTCCCTCCTCCCTCCTCCTCTCCTATCGTCCTCCCTCTCTTGCAGCCAGACTCGGGCCTCGGACCTCTCCTGTTTGCTGGATACGAGGATGGTTCCCTGTTGCTGTGGGACGTAACCCAGAGGTCCGAGCTGAGCCGTGTCAAAGCCCATCCCGAACCAGTCATGTGCCTGACCTTTGACCCCAGGCGTCTTAGGGGCGTATCGGGCTCCTCTGAGAAGAAGCTCTCCTCGTGGATGCTGGACAGCCAGAACAACATACAGGTTTGGAGACTCGGGGCTTATCCAGCTGATCTGGTCTGCCTTCGCTGTACTGTAACTTGCAACATAAGGGGGCTCCAAGTGTTACATCTTCAACCTGTTGTATTTTTAATAACTGGTTTCTAATTATTTTATGTCGTGAAATTAGAAAAGCAAAGAAAAACCACTACTAGGTTGTGCCAACAAAAGCTCTCTTCAGTGTGGAAGTTGTTACTGTGGGAAGAAGACCTCTAAGTTACCAGTTTTCAGTTTTAGTGGGGTATTCAAAAATTATGAATGACTAAAAACACATGCAAGAGACTATTTAAACTGAAACTATGTTTTACTCCAAGAGAGTGGGAGAAAGCAAAACTACCAACAGATAAAAGAACGGTCTTTTTATCCTATTAAGGTTTCAATCTCTGCGTGTCATGAAACATCTTGGATTTGGAAATCTTTGTGGAGTTTTTAAAATCTCAGACTTAAGGTAAGGATATACAGTCTTTAGGAATGCCCCAGCCGTAATGCTAACCACGCTAGCTTCACTAATTGCTAATATAAGTCCATAAACATTTTGTCTTTAGCTACGTTTCCACTATCGGAACTTCAGGGTAATTTTACGGGATCCTATTTGACTGGTTTAATCTGTTGGCTCGCTCCTCTTAACCATCGTGTCCCCATACAAAATTTAAGGAATTAGCTAAGACCTAAGATATAAATCACAACCATTTCAGCAGTGAGTAGAGATATTTATCAGCACCAAAAGGCGTCCACAGCAGCAACAATAACAAGAGATTGACAATGGAAGATTTCTGTTTGCCATGTTGTTATACATGCTTAGCGAGGAACTCTTCCAATTCAGTTCCGTTTATTGACCTCCGCCAGGAGGTATATGTACTGGTGCCCGTCCGTCTGTTTGTCTGTTAGCAAGAGAACTCAAAAGTTTCTGAACGGATTTCGATTACATTTTCAGGAAATGTCCTCAATGGGATCAGGAACAGCTGATTAAATTTTGGGGTTGATCCAAAATGACCGACCAGTGGTGCTATCGTGGACTTTCTCTGACCTCTCCTGTCTCAGAGCTCACAGACGGCTGAGCTTGCACAGCAGCCCCGTTACGGTTGGATCATATGCACAGCAAATTAATCGCACATGCGTGAATCTCCCCTCTCTGCTGGATGAGCACAGCGACAGCATGAACACAGATATGACCTCATTAACAGACATTGTATTGGAAAAGTACCGCAAGTTAGGTTTATATATGCCTTCCAGTTTATATAGCGCAAATTCATAACAGATGTCATCTCAAGGCACTTTACAAGAAAAGTCATTTCAATTCAGTTGTACATACATTCCTATCAGTTTAAAAGTTTTCTATTTAAGGGATCCCAGCAGATTGCATCGAGTCATTGACTAGCGGCATTCTCCCCTCCTGAACGAACATATAACGGCAGACAGTCACCTGCGTTGTGTCGTTGACTTCACAGCAATCCCTCCTTCTGAGCAAGCATGTAGCAACAGTGGAGAGGAAAAAACTCCCCTTCAACAGGAAGAAACCTCCAGCAGAACCTGGCTCAGTATGAACGTCCATCTGCCACAACCGTCTGGGGGTTTGAGAAGACAGAGCAGAGACACGGAAAGAACAAAAAAACTGATGTAGGAGTACTTTCTATATTGCAGTTTTATAAAACCGGTTGTTTGGTGACATCTGCTCATTTCCCTCTGAGTTACAACCAATCAGCATGAGTTAACCACAGCTCGCACTCAGCGACTCTACTAGGCCATTTCCGAGTATATACTGATACTCGGTTGGTTCCTGAAATGCCCCTGTTGGGCCGGCCCGGTGTGGTGGAGACACTCTCATACTGATAAAGTTAACTTGAAGTTCTGATAGTGGAAACGCGCCTTTTGTTTTAAAGTATTAGTTCAACCCTGTTTCACCACGACTGTTTTCTCACACCCAACATGACATCACTTCTACTCCTAATATGAAGAATCATATGACCTCTCATAGAAAGTAAGGCTGAGCTCCCCTAGCTGCTAACTGATTGTTGCACAGTGGTCATCTAAATCCCATGGAGTGGAATAAATGGTACCAGAGGAGAGGAGAGTGTTGGCTTTCGTCCGACTTGCTTGGAAAACATTAGGGGCCAAAGAGGAAGAGGCTCAGTGGGGCTCCAGGGGCCATAAATCAGCTGCTGGTTACACAGTGTTGGCAGGGCTACGGGGCAAGGGCCAGACTGAGGCTGTCACTCTAGAGTCAAGCCACCCACAGACACACTGAAACATAGTCTCACATTAGACCTTGTTAATATGCTCAAAAACGCCAGTTGTCATAGTTCTGAAAAATCTCTTTTTACAGTGATAAAAGTGAACATGTACTGATATTTTTCGGAGAGATTAAAGTATTAGTGCAGGAAGTTGTTCAGATGTACACTTGGATTGCAGTACTCACAGCGTCTCACACAATCGTGTGTTTCGTGAGTGTTCCAGTTTATACTTCAAAGCCCCTGCCACACTTAGAGATCACATCAGCTTTTGTACCATAATTCATTTTACATAACAGCCCATGCTTCAGAGACTTCATGCCTCATTTGAAGCTGTATTTTCTCTTGATTTCATGAGCAAATAGGAATGCTTCTATTTTTCAGTCAAACCTCATGAATCAAAGCCAAGCGGAACCCAAGGCTGATATAGTAGACTCCTGCTCAGCGAAGGGGTATTATTCTTTCCAGGCCTTTTTTCAAATGAACGCTCGAATTAGAAATATTTGCAGAGCTCCATTTTCTCACCCCGAATATGTGTCTGGACAAACACGGCGAAGGCTTTCAGTCAGTATACCGTAAACAGGAGGCGCGCAGTGATTGGGTTTATTTTGCTGAAGCAACAAAATATTGATTCAGCGTGTAATCCAGGATAAGGTTGACAGGGAAAAAAAGCACAAGGAAGAGGGAAAGGATCCAGTTGGGGCTTTTAAATTACTCCGAAGTGCAGCTCAGTGTGACGTCCAGACAGCTAGCCTCTGCGCTTCCCACAGAAGTATTTTTGTGTGGCCCGAGTAAGGAGGGCGGGGTGGAGGTCCTGCCGGGTGGCAGGCCCAGGCCACGGGTTCTGACGGACGACCTGCGAGAGGTAATAAAAATATCAAAACCTTAGAGGCCCCTAAGCTAAACAAAAAACACATCTGCAGTAAGGGGAACAGTAGTTCACAGTAGGAGGCTGCAATAAAGACTGAAGAGACTGTAAGTGCCACAGCATCTCACTTCCCACAACTTAGCTACCGCAATAAAGCCCAGAGTGCGGTGGAACCGGCTGGCAAGGCAGATGGATAGTTTTAGTGAGATCCAGGGGAAACTGAATTTGACACAAAACAGCGCAGTTATGATTTAATGAAGCTGAAAGTCTATGAAGTGAGCTTATCTAGGCCAGATAAAGACAGATAGGCACAGGAATGGAGGTTAATGTGTTGCACATGGCTCCCAGAGGTCTTTATCTGCTGTGTGACCCTGCTGGCCTCAGATTGTTTCATAGTAATGAAGCATCATCATCAGCCCTGTTTCCCTTCTGCCGTACCTTTTTGGGAACTATCTCAGAGTGAGACAGTGAGGGTGTCGGAGTTTACAATCCATAAAATTACACAATATATTTAAATATGGACTTGTTGGCACCCCTGGTTAAAGCCATAAAATACAAAAATCTCACACTCAAAATTAATACAAATCTTTTTTTTTTTTTACAAAATCACTTTTATCAGCACCACTCCAGCACTATATAATACAATAAATCTAGCTGAAACTTGATTTGTTTCTCTCTACCTTTAAATTCATCACAATGTCGAGGAATGTTTTAATTAGTGATTGACAACTTCCTGTTTCCTCGGTGTTTGAAGACACTCTTCATCACAGACACTCTTGATCCCAGGACCTCAAGGATCTGTGGTCTAAGGATGCAATAGTCCACTGATGTCAACTGGTGTCTGTCCATGTACAGCTCTTCAAGTCAAAACCGGGATTTTGAAATACACTCTGAAATATTCCAGGAGCCATGTAGGAGTCACATGAGAAGATTTGAAAGATTTAGTCGGGAGCCTGGCAGCAGCACAGTATGCCACTGCTCTTGGAGAGATTTGGTTAGACGTGTGTAAAGTGCATTACAATAATCCAGATGAGATGAAACAAAAGCATGAAGTAGGATTTCCATTTCAGGGCGAGACCAGTTCGGAAATATTTCACGAATTATAGAAGCAGGTTTGAAACAGAAATTTGACATGATTTTTAAGTGTAAAACCTGATTCAAAGATTATGCCAAGCTTTCAAACAGCAGATTTTGCTTAAACACCAGGAAGCCCAACGACCTTTATCTTTAGTTGTCTTTTTCTCTATATATAATATAATATATTTATTTATTTATTCTTTCAATTAATTGAAGAAAACTGTAAGCCGTCTAGCTTTTCATTGAGTTTATGAATTTGAGTAAAATCTGCTATTTGAAACTTTATTTGAATGAAAAGAAATGTACAACTTTCCTCTGCAAAGCAATGTTAGGTGATATCCTTAAAAGATGACAGTTTGGGATCAAGATGGAGCAGATAGAACAATAGCCCCAAAACAGAACCCTGTGGAACACCAAACAGGAATGGTATCTGTAAGTTGATGTTGCCAAGAAGATTGATATATCAGACAAGTATGAGGACATCTCCTGCAAAACAGAACCTTATATAACATCCCAGCATCTCGGCCTATTTACCAATGAGACGTAAATGTGGTATTTGCACTATTCTAGTGAAGATTACTCTGTAAAGCTTCTTCTACTATTATGTACACTGTCCTTTTGTGGAGAACCTGCAAAGAAGGGGTGATACGGAAACTCGCTGTTGCTACAATGACTGACTGAGGTTGTTGCTTAGAAGATGGACAAGCGCAAGCCAAATGTTTTAGTGTTGCTCCACCCTCTTGTAATGCTAGGTACAGTTTTTTAGTTGAAACCAAAAGTTTACATGCACCCAGTAAAAAGACATGCACCTTTTTTTCTCATTGTCTGGAGGGAAATCAGGCCAAACCTCTTGTTTTAGATCAGTTAGAATGACCAAAAATAATTTGTATTTGCTAAATGCCACAATAAAGAGAGAATATGTTAGAGATGTATATTAATATCTTTAAAACGAGGTGTTTACGTACATTTCATCAGTATTTGGTAGCATTATGTTTTAAACACTTGGACGTGGGTCAAATATGTTTGGGGTCCTTCCATAGGCTTGCTGAAATCTTTGCCCAATACTCCAGACGGAACTGGTGTAAAGGAGTCACGTTTGTACGCCGCCTCGCTCGTACACGCCTTTTTTTAGATCTCCCCACAAATCTCTCTAGGGTTGAGGTCAGGGCTTTGTTATGGCCTCACAAAAGCATTGACTTTGTTGTCCTTAAGCAACTCTGTAACCACCCTGGCTTTATGCCTAGTCATTGTGCATTTGGAAGACCCATTTGTGCCCGAGCTTTGACTTCTTGTTGATGTCTTTAGATGCTGGTTCAAAATTTCCACATAATTTTCTTTACTCATGATGCCATCTATTTTATGAAGTGCACCAGTTCCTCCTGCAGCAAAACAATCCCACAACTTGATGCTGCCACCCACATACTTCACAACTTCACAGTTGGGATGGTGTTCCCAGGTTTACAAGCGCCCCCCTTTTTCCTCCAAACGTAACAATGGTCATTAGACCAAACAGTTTTCATTAGATGACAGGACATGTCTCCAAAAATGAAGCCAAATTGTATCTGGGTTTTTAAAGTATTTTTTGGAGTAATAGCTTCCTCTTCGCTGAGTGGCCTTTTCAGCCCATGTCGGTACAGGACATGTTTCATGGGGGATTATGATCCTGTCTTACCAGCTTCACCCAGCATCTTCACATGATCTTTGACTTCTGCTCTAGGGCTGATTCGCACATCTTGGACCAAAACATGTTCATCTCTACGACAGAACCAGTTTTCCTGAGTGGTATGATGGCTGGACGTTTCCATCATATCCATACTTGCGTATAATTGTTTGAACAGATGAACGTCGCACCTTCAAGCATCTGGAAATTGTCTCCAAGGATGAACCAGACCTGTGCAGATCCACAATTCTCTTCGTGATATCTTGGCTGATTTCTGTTGACTTTCTAATCGTGTCATACCAGAAAGCGGTGTGTTAAATACATCCACAGGTGTGCCTCCAATTAATTCTAATCTTTCAGTTAACCTATCAAAAGTTTCCAAAGCAATGACTTCATCATCTGGGCTTTCTGCATATTAACTTCTAATTTTGAAGACTTTAATAAATAAATCTCATATAACATATTCTTTCTCTCATTATTGTGGCACTTAGCAAACATAAATACTTTGGGTAATTCTAACTTACCTAAAGCAAGGGAAGTTTGATCTGATTTAACTTCAGACAGTGAGAAAAAAAGATTTAAGTGCCTTTTTTCGGTGTATAGTATGTGAACTTCTGGTTTTAACTGTTTGTGTAGATTAAAGGACTTGATAAATAAGTCAATCTCCGTTAGATTTGATTCAGAATTGGCGTTTTAGCCTCTGTGTAAATTTGTGACACTGTGTGGATTTTATCCTTTTCTATTTTGCTATGGACCCATGTGTCTAACTACAGTCAGAGCAGTTATTAACAAGCATAAAGGGGTGACTGTAGCTCAATGGGTAGAATAGTTGGCTTTTAATTGGAGGATTATAGGTTTAATTCCAGCTTTCTCCTATTACATGTCGATGTGCCCCTGGACAAGGCCCCAGGTTGCCTATCAATCTGTGTATTGGTGTATAAATGTATGGGTGAATGTGGCTTCAGTTAGCTTTGAGTGGTCAGGCTATATAAAATCAGTCCATGTACCATTAAAAAGGAACTGTGATAAACAAGATTGAACCTAAGGTTCATCTTTCAACCACATACAGTAAAGAGGTTAACAAAACATAATTTGTGAAGAACTGCAGCAAAGTGTGACATTTTGGGATTACCAAATCTCCATCACTACCATTTATTTCTGAACTTTATATTAGTGCTCCAAAAAGACACATACCTATTGATACCACTTAAGATGTGTAAAAAGCCTTAAAAATAAATGTACCTTTTTAGTCCTATAGCATAATATCTCACTGAACATTTCAGAAAAATCCGATCTCTAATCTATCTACTTTTATCGTTTCTTTAGTCAGACTGATTACTGCAGCAGTGTCTTCACAGGTCTGTCAAAAAAGTCAATCAGACAGCTGCGGCTGATCCAGAACGCTGCTGCTCGGGTCCTCACTAGAACCAGGAGAGTAGAGCATATCACCTCAGTTCTAAAGTCCTTAAATTGGCTCCCTGTAGCTCAGAGAATAGACTTCAAAATACTTTTAATAGTTTATAAGTCATTGAATGGCTTAGCACTAAAGTATGTGGAAGGCCTTGGTTGGCCTTCTTTACACAATCATAGGTTGGAGCATTGGTATTTTTTCCTTTTAAAGGCTATATTATGATAACTGCCTCCTTACCTATGTTCGCTCTTGGCTTCTAAAATCCCCAACAGAAGCTGTAATCTGCGATCACATGGGCACGTTCTGTTTGAAATCCCACGGTCATGAACTGTTTTTAGTGAAAGTGCCTTCAAAGCGTTTGCACCCTCATCCTGGTCTAAATTGCAGAGTCATTTTAAAATATATCATTTACCAACAATGACACAGTTCAAAGCTAGTATAAAGGATTATTTAATTACCAGGTGTTCTAACTGAGCGCTGCAGACGAGCACGTTGAGACGATGGTGAGATTGTAAACTGTCTGTCCTTGCTGTATGTTGTCTGTTTTGTCACGGATTCCCTTAGAAATGACATTTTTATTCTCAATGGGCTTAATCTTGGTAATATAAATGTAAAATAAAAAAAAACACATATTTATAATGTTATGTTAATTCTACACAATCCATCTTTATTGTAGACCTCATGTTGCATCAAACGGTCTTGACGCTCAAACATTTCTGTTAAGATCTGTAACTGTATCAGAGGTCGCACTACAATCTTTTGTTGTCAATAATTTTTGACTGAGCTGAACCGCTCCGCCTGTTCGTAACAAGGCTGAAGCATCACTTCAACCACAGTTTTGAAATCAGGAAACATTTCTCCAGTTGAAGAGATTAGAATATGGCCAAACTCTCTGAACAAGTGGCTTTTCTGTTTGCTTCAGTGGATGCGATCTTTTTGCATCAGTAGTTAAACTGCAGCGATCTGTCACTGCCAGTTTGTGTCTGGCGCAGTCACAGATGCGCTCCAACGCCTCAGTAACCCAGCTTGCAGATAGCGAGATGCATTGAATACGGCGCCCATGTCTGAGACGACGCTCGATTCTCTCTTGGGAATCCTTTGTTGATTGAATACTAATCTGTCAAAAATGACCGACACACTACAGATTTCTTCCGTCACAGTTTCAAAAACCGGTCAAATACGGAAAATATTCAGCTAGTGCGACCCCTGTGTATTAACCATAAAGAAAGCCAGAAAGACAATACGAAAAGCACTCTCCATTGTGTTGACCTATTTTCTCATGGCTTCCTGGTTTTACCTCGGCTACACGTTTACCCGTCCAAAGGCTGAAAGACCTTAGCACACATGTCTTTTTGTTGAGAAACTCTGATCCTGTTGTATTTACTTGTCTGAATAGGAACCGCAGTAAAAAAAAGAAAGAAAAAAAAAGGTGTCCGGACCAAAGCAAGTGAACTAACGGCCCTTCCTGGTATGAATACACCCTGAAACACTTTTTTTAGGTGGATTGAGGTTTCTAGTAACTTGACTTTTGACTTTCCGTTTCCCGTATGAATTATGAATATAAAATGCCACAGAGGCTTTTTCTCTTAACGGGGTATTTTTAAAAATAAAATTCTGTTGCATAATAATTCAAAACACATGGCCAAATAAACACAGCAATGGTTCATCAGACACAAAATCAACTTTTCGTAGCCACCTAAGTCCCCAGAGCTAAATCTTAGAGCTGAGCTGAAGAGAGGACCCAGCACTCCAGATCATATCAATTGTTAGGATTGCGAGTAGGCAAGTCATTGATTTCATTAAAAAAAATTATTTCCTAACATCATCTTTTTATTCCAAGTCGCATAAATGTTCTCAAATTAAAGGTCATATTTCTAAAACTTTCAGTGTGGGAGTTTGGATACTATAATTAAAGCTTAGGCGTTTCTTTTTTCTTTTTGCAAATCTTAACTATAGATGGAAACAAATTCTCCTGATTCTTTTCTCAGCCGATAGTTTAAATTAATGGACAAGTGTGGTGATGAGTTTGTTCTGGAGAGAGAGGAAAAAAAATCTAGAGACTGTGGTCTGCACCAGGCGAAAGCAGGTACAGACAGAGGAGGATTTGCAGAGTAAATCAAGCATGGCCGACAGCAAGCTGTGACTGATGACAGTTCTTCACAGGAAGCCTTGCTCCTCATCTTTTAATGGGACTGTAAAAATATTCCCACCCAGTGGTCACCTGCACGCTTTCTGTCAGAATAGAGTGGTTGTCCGGATCTCCTCATTCTCACCAGGCCTATCCTACTTCTGCTTTTTTAACTAATGCTCAAGCAACTTTTATAAAAACAGGACAACAACAAAAATATAGATAGATCCCCCCCCCCAACTTTTCCTCTTCTCTCCTCTGGTCACCTGTTTCTCACATTCACATCATGTCAGCCAGAGCCAAGCTCCAACTGACAGGGTGACAAAAGGCTGTAATCTCCCCTTCTGCCGAGTGCGATTCAGGGACAGGGTGTGTCAGGAATACCTGTGAAAAAGCTTCCCAGCCGCTAGGCTCGAGTGAGTGAGCGATGACGGGATGTTTCAGTGGATCGGCGTTAAAAACAAGACGGGGGGGAGAGAAGTGGAGCAGAGCGTGATTGAAACCTGCCCGAGTGCAGGCCCTTTTTTCTTTTTTCAACGTGTGCTGAGTCAGATGAAATGGGACAAAGGAGGACCCCGAAGTGTGAGTTTGTGTCAGGACATTTGCAGACCCACAGCGGGTGTTGTGGACCCAGCTGTTGAGTTAAAGTGGTTAGCCTCCTGACATCTGGGAAAGTTGACATTCAGACAGTCAAATCCTGCAGCATGCGTGTCTCCATCCTGGAACACACGCCATGCGCAGTATTTCCAGCAGACAGAGATCATGCCAAAAGTAAGATGTTGTGATATTATCAGGAGGAAAAAGGAACCAATCACATTTGACCAAATGGGGCCGACAGATTGGCCCTTTAAGGTCAGCTCCACTGTCATTGATACTAGAGAAAAACCAGCCGACGTCCACATGGCTACCAGTAGCATCCAATCAGCCCAAAGTCCTTACTTTGTATAAAACGCAAGTCGGTGGATTCCCTGTTGATAAGAAGGGATTTTACCAACAGCTGCCCATGCTGCATTCATGTACAGTTGGGAAACTAGGGTCCATCATACATATCAAAACAACTCCCAAGTGATTAAAGCATGTTTTATTCTCAAATATGGGCAAAGTATTTTTTTAAAGATTTCTAAATATTAACACTGACTGTTTTAAATACGTTATTTTCTACTCTGGCTATATCTGTTTATACTAGTTTATTTATTTAAAAAAATAATCCAATCAAATCTGATCAAACTAAAAAAAAATCAGCAGCAAATCATCAAATGTAAGATGCGTTTTCAAAACTAAAATAGAAACAAATAATAAAATAAAATAATAACAATAATATTAATGCCACATTGAGCTACTAACTGTCTGTGCTAATAACCTAATTAATTAAATAGATAATAAAACACAGTCCAAAGATCAGTCAAAGGGTGATGATGCAGTGGGGTGAGAGCTACAAGGATTACGGTGTTAACAGTAAGAGCAGGAAGGAGCAGAGACTTGAACAGCTGGATTAAAATGGGATTTACTACGTAAAGTAAAAACAAGACAGTGAAATAAGATGTGCAAATAGATACAAAGCTTAGAATAGTTAAAAATCAAAAATGTTATAATAAAAAGATAGATATTCAAAGAGCTAGAAGTGGAAATAAGATAAGCAGGTTGGAAACTAGAGGTTCACCAGTCGACCTCACCTGCCCAACGCTTTTTTTATTGAGATATTTTAAACCTTCACTGATCAAAATCTTTACTATTGTCTTAAAATAAGTTGTTGTTATGGAAACTTGGTGACTCAAAGATGGCACCCTTTGTTGCTGTTATTTAAGCGACACTAAACTTGTCCAGCCTTCTTTGACACAGTTCCAGTTGTGTTCAACTTTTAAAATGTTGTACTTATATTTAAAACAAGTCATTCGAGTCATGTGCCCCAGGGAAACAGGACATGGGTCACTGGTCAAACGTCTCTACACAATCGGATGAACTGTCAAATATGAAAAGTTAAAACAACGTTTTAGTTAGGCCTTGAGATTCCTTTTAAATAAACCGAACAATAATTGTGTCACCAGTGATATTCTTAATGTGATGTTTTAATGTTCTCAAACCAAAGCATGGGTTTTTCCTATATTTGTCAGTGTGGGATTATGCTGCTGCAATGAAAGACACATTTATCTTAAGGCTTTTAACACATCTTTACCAGGGGCATCAATAAATGTGGAGGGTATGCTATAATATTTTTAGCCTTAATCAAACTGTAAATTTCAATTCAATGTTAAGCAATGTAAAAAAATGAAACGGAGGGATGATTAGGCCAGAATCCTCAGTACTTTCTGCACCAAGATGGAGAAATCCAGTTTTTTCTACTAAATAAATATTTTAAATCATTGAATTTAATCACACAATAGCTTCATTGTTTTGCTTGGATTTATTCCCCCCCCCCCCCAGCTGTTTATTTCAAGTCCCGTAGCCCCACAAGAACCCCCCCCAGTAAGCAGCGACACAGCAGCCGGGGGGCTGTGTTTGCCGCTGCACACGGGCATCTTTCATTTTAAATAATGGCACAGGACGACCTTTCTTCCGTGCAGCGTTTTTCTCTCCACTCTCTCCTTCTCGGGATGGAAAGTAAAAACAATTAACGAGCCGGCCTCGCTGACTGACCATTACTGCAATCATTAGCCGTTTACCGCCTGCAGTTGACCCTTAAATGAAACAAATGCCTTTTCCTGACACAAACTATGGGAAGCAAAACAAACAAAAACAGACACTTAAACCCATCATTATCAGGCTTCTAATGCAGACCAGATGGGGGGGTGGGGGGGTTAGGGGCATACCACATACCTGAAGTAATAACAAAGCTCCGAATAATTTGTAACTCCCTGCTTTTCTCTGGATCTTGTTCTGTCTGAATGGGCGCACGCTGTTGTACAGTACTGATACCAGCAGCGATGGGTTCATTAACAAAAGAAAAAAAATTGCACCAGTTAACCTTTTTGATCAGAGCTTCTTTTCTTTTTTTTTTTTTGCTATGATCAATGACATTCCTCTCTCTGTTCTCTCACTCTCTCTCGCATTCCTGTTGATTCACTCGGGCTGCGCGTACCTGGCTTATATCTTGCGGACGGCTCCTGCCCAGAACGGGAGCACGCACATATACTCTCCCAACATCTCTGAGGCCCATTAGTCTCCCCAGACACAACTTATGAATTCAATTTTTACACTGTCCCGGTTTGATTTCTGCTCCCACATCCAGATGTTGGCAGCCCATGTAGCGATCCGGCAGATATCCCCGCGCTGCGGAAAGAGCACGTTCGCTCTGCTGGAATGCCCGCCGCAGCAGGCTCCTTCAGATAGTGATCTGAGCCATTTATTATAATATGTCAGGATGTTGCCCTTTTTAGAGAGATTGATACAGTCCTTGGGACAGTAGATCACAGGGAGAGGGGTGTGTGTGTGTGTGGGTGTGTGTGTGTGTGTTTGTGTGTGTGTGTGTGGCTAATCTGTAGCAGGCAGAGGCTTCGTCGGCGTATTCATCAAAAGTCTTCACCTGCTGACCGGACCTTTCAGTGCGAATGTAATTCATCAGAGATGCTCGAGGTTGGCCGAGTCTTTGCAAACAAGTTTTCCAGCGAGAGCTCCTCTTTCTTTTTTGCTGTGACACAGGTAACACGGTCCGCCCCCCCACCAACACCACCACCAACGGTGCTAACTCCAAAGCAAATAATGGGACCCGGAGAGATTTCCTCGAGGATCTCGTGCCTTAATGTTTTATGGCCGATGATTGAGTCCTGGGAGTTTACGGCCAGGTTCAACAGACCTCCAGCCTCACACTCGAACCTCCGTCATCGTATCAGCTGATAGCATCTCTCACTATGTGTTTTTTTTGTCGGCCACACTTTCCTGGAGTGAAGTTACTAAGTGATTTATTGACCTAATTTTTTATCTTTCTATGGATATTTTCTATTTACTTTTGCTTTTTATCCTTTCTTTTGCCTTGAATAACAGATTTATTTAGTTTTATACTCGTTAAACAGACCACAGAAAAAAACTACTTGTTAATATACTTTTAAAGTGCTTTTAATGCAAATATTTAGCATTTTATTCAAGCAAACTGTTTATGGAAGGCCTTTGTTCCTGTGGTTTTACAGCTCCAGGACCACGTGACGCTGGTCAATCCCGGTGTTTCTCAGGTGCGCATCAGGGACGATGGCCGGCTGTTGGCATCTGCAGGCTGGGACCACCGAGTGCGAGTATTCGGCTGGAAGAGGCTGCGGCCGCTGGCAGCCCTTCAGTACCACGCGGACATGGTGCTCAGTGTAGCCTTCTCTGATCACCAGGACCCCAGGCAGAGGCTGCTGGCCGCTGGATCCAAGGACCAGCGCATCAGCCTGTGGTCCATTTACAACGAGGACGCTGACACAGCCTGAACCTCTGAGTTCTGGGAGGATCTACAGACTGAAATCAAAATGTCATCTGCACTGTTTTGAGAGATTGGATAGAAGTGGGCATGGGCCGGTTTCAAATAACAGTCAAAAAAAGCACAACAGTATTTTGCTTTCTTTGTTAAAAAAAAAGAAAGAAGCAACAATTATTCCTACCACTGCTAAAATAGTATTACACAGTAATTAATACAGCTACAATCAAATCTACAATATCTGGTAACTATATTGGTTTTGATAGCCTTGACTAAATATTTCCAGCAAATCCCTGCTAATCTTATTTTAGGTTATTAGTCAGGCTATCTGCTGCTGTAGCTAGCCTGCAGCCAACTGTTTGAGACATGCTGCTCGTAGCTTGTCAACTGTAATTTTAAGCACAGCTTCTATGGCATCAGATTACTTTCTTTAATACGAGGGCGCAATTCATACCAAAACGAGGATAAAAACAGGTTTGGGAGACGGTAAAAGGATATTGCAGACAGTAAAACTTAATGCAAGAACTGCAAGAATTTTCTAACAGGGCGCACACAATGACATTTCTTTCTCACATTTAAAAAAATCTTTTCCACTTTTGCAGAACTCGCTCTGCTTTTTTTCTTCCTACTCTCACTTATTCGAAGTGCGCTCTCTCGCTTCCAGATTTCTCCGGTAGTGACGTCACAGATTCAGACTAGGCTAGGCGATGCATGATTTTACTTCCTGTGAATAAATTAGATCTATTCACCTTGTTGTTATGGTTACCGAATCTCTGGTTGAAATGAAAAAATGAGATTCAGATAACTGCAAAAAGCATGAGATCCTGGAAACAATGCAGCCTAATTGACTTCATCCAAATTAGAAAATAACTAATTACTACACTGTAAATTTAAGTTCTGTGCAGATGGAATTATGCCTTATTTTAGGATGACCATGATTTGATAAAAAAAAAAAAAGCACACTGGGTCCCATCGTGGAGCACCTCTGTCATACTCTGTTTACTTAAAGAACACTTGGTTTTAACATATTTAGAGTGTTCCTTCTCTCTGTGATTGGGTAGAATGGTTAAATAACAAACTTCAGATAGGCTTTCACAGGCCAATTATTAAAAAACTGACTTTGGAAATAAATAGGTTAATTGAAATAATTACTGTTCTGTATTAGAAAATTACACTGTAACAGTAATACCAAACTTTTTAAGTCATACGGGAAAGAAATTACACAAATGTCTGAAATTAGATTCTGAGAAAATAAGCATACTTTTCTTTTTAATGTAATAATAAAAAAAAGCAGCAGTCTCACTAATACACAAAAACAAAAACATGTACTCCAGTCTTTAGTTTTCAGTCTAATAGATAAGCTCTCTCTTTGCCCACTCTTTTTATAGTTTTGTGTTTATGTGACGTATGGGATCTTTGGCATCTGTCATGCACCCTAACCTACCGAAACATATGTGCCAGCTATGAGCACGGTGCACTATGTCACACATTTCTTTGTGCACAAGGAACACTGACCAGAAACGGAGGAAGTAATATCGTCTTGTCTAGTCTGGATCGGTAACGTCACTCCCGGAGAAATCTGCAAGCGAGAGAAGAAGAAAAAACGGAGAGGGAGTTATGCAAAAGTGGAAAAGATTTTGGAAATGTGAGGGGAAAAAATGTCATTGTAAAAAAAAAAAAAAAAAAAGGGAAAATTGCCCTGCTAGAAAATTCTCGCGCCCATGATAACAGTTTTACTCTCCACAATATCATTTGACCCTCTCCCCAACCTGCTTTTATGCTCGTTTTGTTATGAATTGCCACCCCATAATAAAAAAAAGTAATCTGACACCATACGCTTATCACCTTAATAAAAGTGATAAGTGGCATTCCTTTAGTTTCCACCTCATGAGTGAACATGTTTTTATTGTATTTTATTTTTCTAATTGGGACTCTGGAAAATGTTTGTAACCTTTCAGCTAACTGACTAACAAGAGAAGACGGGGACAGGACTTTGTCTTCTCACTGGTATCTCATTAAAAGGACTTTAAATTACAGCTGCACCTATCAGACATCCAGAGACCTCAGTCAAATTTTCATCTGTTCTTTTCGCTAATTGATGGGTCAAACATTGAGTTTTTAAGTTGTTTTTTTGTTTTGTTCCAATTGATTAAATTCATTAATACTATTAGCTGCGACCATTTTTGAGTTTCAAAAAACACATACAATTTAATACACAAATTGGATAAAATCAGTAATTATTTCATGTTCTGTTTGATTCTAAACTTCTACCTTAATCAAAAGACCTGCAGCATCTTTTTCCTCTTTTCTACATTATAAGAAAGATTTGAATTCTTCAAAATTCAAATCGGCCGGTCAGACCGCTAAAAAAATCTAGATACTGGTATTGGTCAAGAAAAGCCTGATCGGTACATCCCTTTAACTTCTTAAAAGCTTTTAATATACTTTTACACCAATAACCGCCCCATGCCTGCTTTCACGTCACAGACCTATGTTTAATGGTTTACATTAGAGTTTTTTTGTAGTTTTTTTAAGAGTTGCACCTTCAAATGCATTTAAAAATATATTTTTATGCCAAACACCAAAACCAATTTTTGGAGAGAGGTGTTTTTCCATTTATTTTTCTCTTGACATTTGTTAGTGAAAGGTTCCTAGGTCAGCAAACTTTTACAAGCCAAAGAACCTTTTTGCCCTTCCTCTTACTAAAATACATTTGTCTAGAGCAGTGTTTCCCAACCCTGATCCTGCATGTTTTAGACATTTCCCTGCTTTAACACACCTGATTTCAGATGATTGCAGTTCAGCAAAAAGCCTGTTAATCAGCCATCAATTGAAATAAGGTGTGCTGAAGCAGGGAAACATCTAAAACATGCAGGGGAATGTGCCTTGAGGTGCGGGGTTGGGAAACACTTGCTCAGCCCTAGGAAAACTTATCAGTTTGTAATGTGTTCTATATATTGTTGTCTATTTCATCGTGAAATTAAAGAACCACAAATGATTGTATTTCTTTTTAAGGGTTTATATCAAGGTTCACAATTTTGCGAGGGGGAAAAAAAGCTTTTCATCAGCAGAAACGGTCACATTTTCCATAAAAGGTTAAAGTTCATTTTTAAAAGCATGTCATCACAAAACCAGGAAAGAATTTTACTTTTTCTCGTTAGTGTAATTTTCATACCGGTGTACAGATTAAAGAACTGCTAAAACCAGCATTGCAATGATCAATCATTGCTCATTTTGCTTGCTTAAGGTTATTAAGCTACTTTTTTTGGTTGCCTCTTAATCTATTTTGCTAGAGTTGCATTGGGGCTGCTAGACCAGTTATAAAGTATTTAATTCAGGCAGCAGTTAAGCACTTCAGCCTCCTGTTTGCTAAAGCCTAAGTCTATGGGATTGTGTTGACTTATCAGATGGAAGCTTTGCTTCAGTGGACCTGAATTTGAGGAGTATGGCAGCACCTGAGCAGCTTTGTGTTGTTTTTCTTCCAGCTTTTAGCTGAACATGCAGTCCCTCCAGCCCCACCCAGGCTATATTTGTCAAACAAAGTTGACCCCACAAGGACAGAGGGAGGGCTGGTTTAGTGGACGTCACAATTATAAGTTGGGATATCAGGTCATGGGGTGTAGAGTACCCAAAAATTGTACTTAAGTAAGAGCAGCAGTATTTCCACATGTTTTTACTTAAGTAAAAAGTAACTATTCAAGAAATTAGAAAAATAATAGTAAAAAAAGTATTTGATTAAAAGGCTAGTTAAGTACTAAGTGACTGTTTAATCATGACATCTCATGTAATATTTAAAAATGATGTCATCAGATTGATAAGAATATAAAGTTATGTGAAACGTCTGGTGTTTTAAAGACTAAATTAATACAAATTCAAAACATAATTACAAATTCAAGCAGGAGAACCTTCTAAACAATTGATTCAATAAAAAACGTAATGAAATTAATACCGTACGTAATACTTGTATTCTGTATGCTAGAACAGGGTATGGTACTGCTATTGACTATAGTGTGTACCATACAGTATATTCACTGTCTCCAATTGGCACAACAGCCTCAGCAGATAGAAAATAGCATCAGAACAACGAAGCGTGTGTATAAACGAGAGGTCTCACTTTACCACAGACTGTAGGTGTCTGTATCTCATGCATTTTTTTGCTAAAATAAATATTTGTGTAGTTCACTAGTTATTCCAGTATCCAGACATTTTACTTAAGTAAGAGTAGCGATACTTCATGATAATATTACTCAGGTTAAAGTAAAAAGTACAGTGTAGGAAAAACTACTCCTAAAAGCACATTTTTCCAAAAAGTTACTCAAGTAAATGTAAGTAGTTTCTACCCACCTCTGGATCAGAGGGATCTACTTCTAAACCGACTGCCTCCTGTTAAATGTGCTATTGTTGCAAGTCATAAATAAAGGAAACATGATGAAAAATAAAGAATTTATCAAGGTGAGGGGTTTTCACGAGAGATCACCGAACGCGGATGTCTTTTCTGGAGGAGATCCAGCTGTGTTGCCTTTCATTTCACTGCATCATAATAATATCCAATCCAGTGTGCGGCACACCAGCTAATGTTTTACAACATCCCCAGCACGAGGGCAGCCGCCGGGGCTTCAAACAGCCGATGTTCTGCTTCATCAACGGCTTTGGCTCTCGAGTGAAGAAGCTCGTCGCACTGCACAGGAAAGGCCTGAGAAATCCAAGAAGCAGATGAGCAGAATGGTGAGAAACCATTAGGAATCAGAGGAAGGACGAGGTCGTTTGGCAGAAGAGCTGCTTTGACTGTAACGGAATAGAAAACGCAGAATTAAAACTTTTCTTTCTTATTTTCAAGGTTGTGTTGTTTTTTTGTGAAATTCTGTTTAAAACCTGCTTTGTGCCCATCTCGGAGTATAGCGACAAAGATTTAGTGACTTTTTTCCAACGCTCGTTGGCGGAGTTCATCTCCACCTTTTGTCCCTGACCCCTGTGGTGACACCTTGCATTCACGGTAGTTTCCTAAATTCATGTTGGCTTTGAACAAACACTCGGGATGGTGTGGCCCCGCTTCCGTCCGTTCTCTGATAAATCAAATGCTGGCTCCATTGGCTCAGATGTGCTCTGAATGGAGCAGTCAGAGATCCACCGGCCTCAGAAGCGCCTGCTGGGGTGTTGGCCGCAGAACCTCGTAAATCACCTCGTAATGGATCCTTTAGGAAGTCAATAAATGGACAGGGGGACTTTCTGCACAATGGGGCTTGTGCCTCACTTATCACCTAACGTGTGTCTTCTCTGGCCTTTAAGGTTAGGGGTCAGCTTGGCTTTGGGACGAGACATAATCTGGTGTATATATATCATGTGCCTGCGCACTCCTTACGTCACTTCTAGCTTTACATACCGTTCCAAGCAAGGGCCAGCAAGTTTTATTGAATCAGTGAACATGAAGACTAGAATTATTTTTATGTATTTTTGTCAATCTGTTATGTTTCATATAAAATGGTTGTCAGTAGCTTCTAACCCGCCTTATTAAACTGAAACACCGTTTGCTTTTAAAGGACAGAGGAAGGGCGTTGGTAAAGATGTGTTTAAGGCCTTAATATAAATTCAACTCACCAATATAATCTCCCAATAAACAATACATCCAACCTTTAATTTGAGTATATTTTTATATATAGTGGGAATAAAAATCTAATTTTAAGAAATAATTTTTTTTTGTTTTTCAAAATGACAAGAGACACAGTTACTTGTACATTTAAATATCTTTTTTTTAAAAGTTGTCTACCTTTTTAGATTGGCCAGAGTGCTTAGAAACGTTAAATTAGTAATCCATGTCTTTATTGTTTACCTGGAGAAAAAATATGACTTCACACACCGGCCTACTGGGAGAATAGGTTTGACCAGCACCCAACTACATTATCTTGCCACAATGCAGTGTGTCGCTGAGTCTCCATAACAACAAGTAGATGCTCTCTGCGCGCAAAGTCTTGTTGTTTGGAGGGTCTAACCTAAAAACAAAAGCCTGTTTTGCTGTTCCGAGATGCTAGACTTTGCTCTGTTAAGACTGTTTAGTGTTGAGTCCCTTTTGGTTTCCCTGGTTTTGTTTTTAAACCAAACATGGACACGGCGGGAGGCTCGGCAGCAGAGATTTACGCTTTGCTGAAGCGAGTATCTCAAACCCTTCATAGGCCTGTCACAACAGATGATCCAAGGGAGTGTCAAGTGATCTTCCAGGTCACATTATCATCTATCCTTCCCTCCTTCATATGCCAGTGGCAAATATTTGGGACCTTTTTTTTATTTGTTTGCAGCACCAGGGAATTAAACATGAGGTTCTATGGAGTTTCAACTTTTTCTTTGGTGCACGCATGTTCTAAATACTGTTGACAGTGTCTAAACGTGTGTTTATGTCTATTAAAACTACTATTTTATAGTGCATATATATGATGGATATACTCCAGAGGGGTTGTATTGATTACATTTAGCAGATACAGGGGTGCAGTTCATTACGTGTTCTCCAGCAGGCGCAATTTCCACAGTTTACGCCTGTGTAGGCAGTTAAATGGAGCTACAGTGCTAGCTCTGCTCTAACTTATACCAAATCACTGACTACTACTCAAGTGTTTATCATGCTGATTATGGAAAATGATACGTTTGGATGTATTACCATAAACTTACAGTTCAATTCTTACGATGTGTTGCATTTATACACCACTATGAATTGTCCAGATCAGAGGACAATTAAATATTTAGTTAATATGCCCAAATACTAGAGATATGTTGTACCATAAGTATATATAATAAACTGTATAACAAGTATGACTCCAAGCTTTTATTTGATAATTGCTTCATAACTTATTTTGCTTGCTTATTTATTTATTTATTGTTTCAATATTTTCATACGAAGGTATTATCATTTATAATATATAAATAGTAATTTATTATTTTGCAACACATTATGTATGATTTATTAAATGGCCGTAAGTTGTTTTTGACAAATGCATTTGGCCACTTTGAGGCGAGGGGGTACATTAATATGTTCATATCAGAGTAATCTTTCGTGTTTAAGAGCTCACACAAAATAAGAACTTAAAAAGTGTGACACCTATTAAAATAGCTAAAGGTAGCCAGTGGCTTTAAATTAAGTTGGGTTAAACTAGCAAGCTAAAGCTATGTAGCAGTATGTTAGCTGACCTAACCCCTGCAGATGCAAAATTAGCTAGAGATTGTTCATTTGAATATGACACATACAATAGATGCAAATTAGGGAAATTGGGCCTAACCAAGCATACATCCCATCGCTAGATTATTGCAAAGTAGTTCCAATATGATTTTCTTTGAACGTGTGAAATATGTATCAGGAGGTATTAGAAGGATACATTTGCTGTAAACCCAAAAGTGGTTTCAGGCAATGTTAAAGCAATCGTCTCCAAGAGGCTGTAGCCAACGTGTCAAGCGTTCCTTTGGGGATGTTCGCCACACACACACACACACACACACACACACACACACACACACACACACACACACACACACACACACACACACACACACACACACACAATACATTTAAAGTACAGTCATGGAATGTGGAACCTGTTCTCAGCTGTTTTTCTGCTTTTAACAAAGGCTATATTATTAAAGCACAGAAAGTTATTTAATTTCTCTTCATTTCCTCTTGTCCTCCCTAGAAGAATTAATGTTCTAAATTAATGATTGTTTTTAATTATGTGCTTTTCATTTCTAAACTAATTGACTAAAAAAAGTTATTTTTTAAACTGCCTTTTTTCCCTTTAAATTTACTTTGAAGGTTTGGGTATAGAAAGCACAGGATATTTAAAAAATATTTTAAATATTACAATGTTTTTTTAGGATCTTAAGAGCTGACAGGTATTAGCTGTAAGCATAGAGGGAAATGTTTGTCATTCAATTGTTATTTAACAGGTCAAAATGAAACACTAGCTTATTGTGCATTAACCATTTCTGCTGCTTTTCTCTGTGCGTTCATGCACACATGCAAGCTAATAAATCACGTTTCCATGTTTGCTCACAAGCAATAACTATGAGTGATTTGCTTAACTGGTTTGGTCCCAAATCAAATTCTGTCAAGGTTCCCACATGATCTTGAGCCGGCTCTGCTGACAACTAACTCCATATGTGTCAGTGTTAATATTTTATTTTCCAGTTGGTTGCAAAAATGAAAAAGATACCAATTGTAAGACTTGATCATAGCACTGATTAAATTAAAGTAGACCCATATTGTGTTGAATTATGTTTTTAATTATGAGCACGTCTTGAGGGTTCTAAAGTTTTCACCAACATGAGATCCTTTTTTTGTTTTTTGTTTTTTCTAGAGCAGTTTCACAGAATAGCTACAGCGTGTAGCTAGCGTGTAATCTGTTGATGTGTCCTCCTGTGTACCGTGAAACCTGTAATTGGCCCGAATATAGCCTTCTGAACCACCCGGCTGTAGTCCGCACCCTGAAACCCAACAAAAGCGCCCGCGCGCACCTTTCCATCAAGCGGGTCCTCAACACAGGTGAGGCCGGCTGGCGGTGCTGATCGCCCGGCTAGAAGTCTCCAGGACGCCCCATTTACGACCAGAAGGTAAACAAAAAAAAAACAAAAAAATAAAAATAAAACCTAGACATGACATAACAAAACGATGAAGTTTTTATATGGGACAAAAGGCTATAGTGAAAAAGATTTTTTTTTCTTTTGTTGGGGGGAGGGGGGGGGGGGGGGTATTTTACCTAATTTCAATTGTTGATTTTAATAAAGTGCGTCATTGCCGAAACATCATTTCGCTATGTACCGGGCCTCCATTTTGGTGAAAATTGTTCAAGTTAATTACTAATTGTAGCTCATTGTGTTAAAACACGGTCTCAAGGAAAGTTTTAAATAAAAAAAATAAAAAAATGTAGCAGCTATTTTTTTAAGTCCTACACCTTTAAGGTTAAATCACTGTTGTTGTCCACGTCATAAAAGTAGCCTATTCGTAAAAAAATAAAAATAATGTTAGCATTAGTGTACATTTTTGGTCATATACCAAAACAAGCAAACAAACAAACAAAAAAAAAAAACGATACAACCAATTAGCCGCGAGTTGAATGAGTGGAAACATTATTTAACCTCTGACACCTTTACAAGCCATTTAACAGTCAGAGGTCAGGCGCCCCCGGGCATCATTTTTCCATGCGCTCAGCTCTATGGGAGCCAGAAGGGAAAAAAAAATAAATCATGATCAATCATTAGGTAACTTTGCCTTTGCATCTTGACGGCCAAAAATCCAGAAAGCCGATTTTTTTTTTTCCTCTCAAAGAGATTAACCTTGACAACAAAGCATTCCTCATAGGACTTCAGATAGGAGATGGCTGGAAATGGCTGCACAGACAAGCAGAGAGGTCAAATTCTCTAAATATCACTAAGTGTGCATTATAAATGAGTGATGATATCCTTCTCTTGGGGGGGGGGGGAAATAAAGACTGTATAAGATGCATGCATGGTTTGGTTAAAAGTACATCAGGTAAAGTAAATGCACTGAATAAAGAGAATATCCTACTTAAATTGCTTTACTTGATCACAAGTAATTGAAGTTTATCCAAGATACTTTATTAAGTTTATTGTTAAGTTAAACAAATGTAAGTAAATTAAGTTTGATTAATTTAATTCAATTACTTGTAACCAATTGAAGCAATTTATTTAAGTTAGAGCTGCATTTTATTTCTTGTGTATTTTCAAAGCAATAATGATCAATTTTAGCATTTCTCTTTTTTCTGCTTCTATTTTCTTAAATTATGTTTAAACTCCTGAAAATATGTTTAAATCCTTTTAGTTAAAAAATGTAAAAAATAAATAAATAAAAATAGCACAAAGTTTAACCCAGAGTCACTATAGCATTTTTGTTTTGTTTGGTACTTTATCTCTACTAAGAGGTAAGTGCGTCTGTCTGTGTGTTTCCTTAAAACCAGGTGCAGATCTCACCTATTCAAATCATTCCCATGTTTAGACAGCTTTCAAATCTTGCCAGCCAATAACTGCAAGAGCAACAGACACCCCAACCGATTTCAACGGGGCAAATCCGGTCGGACAATGACGAACAACGCCATCAGAGAGGTGAGCCTTTTATTTTCCACTGTTTTTTTTTTTTTTTTAAACCATTCCCCCATTTTTGCAGACGGCACTTCGAATGGAAGATTCGCACAGAGACCCTTTCCGTTTGAATGAATTACAAGAGTTTAATGTTTATTTTTACAGATACAGAAAAGTCTTCCTGCTTTGTTTTTATTTACTTAGAACTGCTGCAAATCAGTGCCATGGTACAAGCTACTCAGAGCGGCTCAAGATATTCATAAACGTCGTTTTTTCTTTTTCGTTTCCATTAAGCAAAAAAAAACAAAAAACAAAAAAACATTTCGATGTTTTTTGACATCCTCTCTGATGAGCTCAACATGCAAACATCTCGTCTACTAACCTGGAAGGTTCATGGGACTATATATAACGTATGGCTTTTTTGAAAGCAATAAAAACAAATCAAATCAAAAAGTGCATCAAAAAGAAAGCATAATAAATCAATTCCAGTCTGTGATCAAGAGTCTTGTCTGTGTTAAGGAATGGGTCCTCCTTTTTTTTTTTTCTTCCCCCCCCACAGCCTGATGGCTCAACGTCTGCACTGCTCAAATGGGAGCTCTTCCCTTTTGAGTTCAAAGGTCAAAGCAGACCCATTTGAGGGCTTAGAACAGGTGTCCATGCTTAGATGCATTTCCTTTAAATAAATATGACAGGATTTATCCAGCAGAGGGGAGTCTCAGCCTCTGATTAAACCCCACGTGTTGAAGAAACCATCGACAGAATGAACTGTGTTGCTGTTCCTGCCTGCTAGGCTTCCCACAGTTCCGTGCGCCACAATCCCTGACGGACAGGAGTCATTATCTGGGCCCGTAGTCGTAGTTAGAGGGGCCGCTGGTTGCTGAGTACATGTTAGTTGTGGCGGGATTCATGTGGTGATGGTACGTGTGTCCTCTGATGCTCGGTAAAGGGTAAGGCGAAGGCCTGGTCTTGGCTCCTAAGTAGTGTTCGTAAGCAGTGGGGTACTTGTAGGGGTGGTGGTGCAGGGTGTCCGGGGGCAGAGGGTGGGGATCAGGCCGGAGGTCGTGGGGGGGGCTCGGTCGACCGCTTGTTAGCGGGACGGCGTGAAGGCCTCCTGGAACCGGCAGAGCCGGGCTGAGGACACGAGACATCAGCTGGTGGGCCGGGTCTGCATGAATTGGGGTGCCGCTGGGGTCTCCTTCATATTCCCGTCTGGAATCATCTGGGATGGTTCGGGAAAAAAACAGAAAGGTTAGAGAAAACCAGACAAAACCTGTAGTCAGAGATAGAATAGTTTACATGAGAGATGACACTGCAGCAATACAATAAATATTTAATAATTGGATTTAAAAGTAAGCATTTCTTCTTTCCACAAAATTAGCAGTACAGCGAAAACAGTTTTTATATGTCTGAATAAAAGTATGGACCAAAAAAAACCTAGATTGATACAAATTAACTTTATCTATTTTTTTCCCTTTTGTTACAAGTGTCCTGTCTGGCAGTGTGGCACTCAGAATTGATGTCTGAGTGCCAATTAGAAAGCCAATAGATTTACTTTCACAAGTGGAAAATTGCAGATTTGCTATAAAACTCCACTTGATATTTATATGTGTATGGAATCTTTATTGGAAATTGCTGTGGATTTATTTAAAACAGTATGGACACGGAGATGGAAAATTAAGGGGAAAAAAAGAGGAACAGAGGTTGGACAAAACATTAAAAGGGAAAGAGGGAGTTGTAGATAGAAGAGAGGGAAGGGAATAAAGAAAATACAAGAAAACACCCTAGAAGTCTGCTTCTACACCTACAGGACGGCAGAGAGACGGACAAAAAAACAATGATCAAACAACCAGTGGGAATTGAGAATCACACAGCAATACCTGAATCAAAACACCCATGTGTGTCTGTGTAGGTGTGTGTGTGAGCATGCTCTGGTGTTTATAAGGTTTTTCCATACAAGTCTTCAATTTATCTCTAGAATTAATTCCGGAAATTATCCTAAATATAAAATAAAAATGGAAAAAAAACCCCATCTCTACAGCTAAAATGAATACATCAGTCAATATTACATCAGATAAAAATCTTTTTCAAACAACCTAATTTTCCTTCCAGTGTTTGTATTGCTCTGAATCTGTGGCTAGTTGTGCAACATCACCACAGCCTTCACCCTGCCAGTGCACGACATCGGCTGGCTGATTTTTTTAAATGTTTAATTTAAAACCAACAATGGCCTGACGCAGCGAATGCACTGCTGCACCTCACTCGAGGAAAAGACGCAGAGAAAAGAAAAAAGTCCAACAACTGACAGAAATACAGCACTACAAACACAGTGGGGCTCAACAAGCCTCTGTTGGATATTCGATCGCTGGCAAGAAGTTTGAAACGAAACAAAGAGCGAGCTGCAGACCTTTTTCTGTGCCGTTCTGCTGAGGGGGAGATGACATTGGGTTTCTTGTTCTGGCGAAGGCACTCATTATTGGCAGTGAGCCTGGCCTGTGATTCCTGGGCCTGCAGCGGGAGATTGGAGTCAGTTTCAAAGTCACTTCATGATTGTCAAGGGCACAATTCTTTTTTTTTTTTTAGATGTCAAGGGAATGAACGCTCAATTTTAATATTCTGCAACGATGTGTGTGAGGATCGTTTTACAGTTAAAGAATGAAAAATTAATGTTATGTAGAAGGATAGGCGTCAAGTAACTTGGAATAAATAAAAAAATAAACCAAAACAATACTAATTGGTTTCATTAGTGATGCTTAAAAAAACATGACTTATGAATAAATATGAATTTGAAAAACCCAGTGTGTTTCATTCATCAGATACACTACATCATTCCATTGCTCCACTCCGCTATTAGGAGCCAAGCAATTTGTCAGAGACAGACAAACACACTTGATTGACTTTCAAACAATATCCTGTGATTTCTGCAATTTGTGGGTTTCTACCTCCACCCACGTGCCACCCCTCCACGGTAACCAAAGCAAGAAAACTCATTTGCAAAAATATTTCTCATCTGCTTGCCTAAAATTTTTGTTGTTGTTGCTTTTTCAGTTTTTATAACGTGAAAACATGACAGAATATGACTAATGTTTGAGTACAACTAAAGCTCACCAGTCCTCTGGGTCACAGTCCCTGAAGCCCTTTGCAAATGGATTACTGGCGATCTTCAGCTGTGTGATCTGCAAAGCAACAGAAAACACAACTATAATCTCAGTGCCTAACACTCACTTTTCTCCATTTAGAAAATGATTTGAAAAAGTATTAAAGCACACGTATATATGTTATATATATATATTATGCATGTAATCAGGAACTTTTCCAATGTAGCTGTCACATTTTGCCTTGTTCACTGATAATTGCTGAAAATCGTAACATTTGAACTGAGGTGAATAGCCTGGTTATTTTTTTCTGATTGTGGTGAATATTCAGTGACGTGCGCACTCTCCTCTACACTCAAACATAATGTCCACAACTATTTATTTTTATTTTTATTTTTTACAGATGATCAAAGATGATTTGTTATGTTTGTTACAAATACCTGGGGGAAAAAACAACCCTAATAAATACAGTGTTGTGTGAATCTAAACATCCATTGAGGAGGGATTGGCGCAGAAGAAGAACGCACAGTTGATCAGAACCAAACCAGCTCCATAAAACGCGCATGCGTATCTGTCTTAGATTACATATCCATCATAAACAAAAAGCCACCCAAAAATGTAAAGCTTGAAACTACTTGTTTTAACTTTACTGCCTGGTAACCCGAACATTGATTTAAGACGTAAACACAATGCGCCGTGCGCTGCCAACGCTGCAGACCGTATCCAGGTAGATAAACAGCTTTTTACTCACCCGGTGGTTCTGGTACGCTGTGACCGCCGTGAAGCGAGTCTCTTCAAAAACAAACGTTTTATAGTTTTCCTCTGCGTATTTCTCGCTGTCCTTGCGGGGATCCACATAAACCACATGGAACCTGGGCTGGTAGCGGTGCATGGAGTTCAGGATGATCTGGGGGGGGAAATGCGCATGAAAGTAAGAGATAGACGAAGTTTGGTCTGTATTACAAAGGCTTAATGTTTCTGTTTAAATTACTAATAAATTGCTGTGAGCAAAATGTATAAATAAACCACAAAAAAAATCAGTAAACTATATTGAATATATATATATATATTTTGATGGCATGCACTCGATGGGGGATTATTAGAAATAATTCCCAAAAGTACGCATAAATGCTCAGTGAATCACTAAATACCGTAATTAATATTTTCTGTTTAAAGGTCAGCTGATAAATTACTGAATACTTAAAAGCGCCAACGATAAGGAGTTATATGAAGAAAAAAAAATGCATATTATTTTTCAGCTTTTTATTTAATAACTAGGCTACTCTACATAACAAAGCCAAGTCAAGTGTAGTGAAGTACTTTATTTCTGAATTGCACTATTATCCGCAATGCCATTTTCATGAATATGAATCAAAAATATCATGTTAATTATACGAAATAACTTTGAGGGCTAAAAAAAAAAAAGAAGCTCTATTACTCTTTGATAGTATACTATCTGTTATGATAATACAGATCATATGTACGTAGTGGTAAATTCTGTTCCTTTATATTTAAACACCGTGAAGATGAGTCGACTACTTTTGCTGAAGTATATCTGACTTTATCTCGATCACCGTGACGCAGGACAAAATGGCACCGATTTGTTTTCCCGCGGCGCAGCTCCGTTTCGTCGCCCCCCCCCTCACTGTACTTACATGTCCGTTGTCATCCAGCAGGTTGTTTGTTAACTTGAGTTTATCGAAAGAGACGATCTGCTTCATCCACTGAGCGCCCTTGGCCGGAGAGTCCGGGTGGTAATGCACCCTGCCGGGCGTGGCAGGATCAGCTTTACCCGCCACCAGCCACGACGAGCTGTGGAAAGCATACCTGGAAGGGCAGTCATGCGAATAAACAAAAACATTAATGCAACTTTATACATGCAAAAATATTACCCACCTAAGACGAGCAAAACCGAAAATGAACAATTAAACACCGTGGATTTAAACTCCGTAATTATGGAAACGTTTGAACGTTTTAGTCCAACTTATTTACCTTAATTTATCTCTCTAATTTATTTACCTTTAAGTGTTTGTTGTCTTTCCAATTGTATATTTATCTTCGCATCGATTGATTCTCTATCTGATTTAATCTGATGCCGCAGGGTTAGTGTGCTTCAACAAAAAGAAACAGGCAAAAAGAGAAATGGAAGAAGTTACCTGTATCGCTTGTCGTCTACAGGCAGGAAGTCCATCAGGAGCATGTAGTCTGCCATGGGATCCATCCCAAAGATTTTTACTTGGAAAGTTGGAAACATTCTCCTAAGAGAGGAAGGAAAAAAAAAAAACAACAACCACAGGATGACTGTTTAATTTTTACCTTCAACATGCTTTTCCTTCACAATATATGACGTAAGGTTCCCTAAAGGCCGATTATTTGTGCGCTTTTGTTGGTGACTAAATTACACGCGGCTCTGTGGAGAAGAAAAAAAGTGTATTTTTTTGCCAAAGTATAAATACTAACAGGCATTTTGCTGTAATACGTGGAGCTCAAGGTCCCATTTAGTCTGAGCTGCAGGAAAGAAGACATAACTCTAAGATTATTAAAAATCCTGCAACCAGTTCATGTGTAACCGGATAAAGTCCCTCCAAATGCAGCTTTTTCTGCCGCACTAACATAAAATAAAATCATATATATATATATATATATATGATTTTATTTTATGTATTTTATGTTATGTAAAGAAAATGTTCATATATATGTATGAACATTTTCTTTGCATGAATGAGGACAGTTGAATTTTAATAAAAACATTCATATTTTTTCTTGCGCGCTGAAACCAATATATTGATCGTTTGGCAAACGGTTTGTCTTTCGGAATGGTTTGCTCCCTCCGCTCCGTAAGACTTGTTTTCACGCTAAAAGTTGCTTAAGACCCTGAGTGGAAAACTGAGTAATCCACCAGTCAGTCGAGTCAGTGAAAGGGATCCCAAAAATCAACGCTCAATTAACGTCGGTGTTGTGGCTAGGTGAGGCTGAAGGAGCTTTTAAAGTGCTTCTGCAGCAGATCTCCTTTCTCCTGTCAGACAGCACGGAGAGGGGGAACCCAAGTCTCCCTTTCAGGCTGCAGGCATGCTTTCTTCTTCTTCTTCTTCTTCTTCTTCTTCTTCTTCTTCTTCTTCTTCTTCTTCTTACTTCTGCTTTCTGATTAAAAACAAAAAGACGAAAACACGCGTCTGTAGAGAAAGTTTGCTGCCTTTGAAACAGTGCAGGACCGACCCAACGTAGATTCATTCTTGGAAATAAAATTGAGAAAACCTTCCAATTCAGTGCGAAACTAAAACGACGTCTATGCAAACCATAAAGAAGGGAAAGCTTTTGGGGTCGGCTTTTTTAATTCACTCGAAGGCGCAATAAATAACGCTCAACAGTAACGACGTACAGTTCTATTGCTTTGGGTTCCTTAAAACAAAACCGTACCAGCCATTTATAGCTGGCACACACGACGGCAAACAGAACCTACCTTTTTTTTGTTTGTTTGTTAAATATATATTTTTTATAATTCAGATAAATTAAAAACGAACATTAGGGGCTTAAACTGGTTTTAATATTTAGAAAATATTTTTCAGCTACACAAGTGCGGGTTCGCAGATATGTTCTTTAAATAAAGATTAGCAAGCAATTATACAAAATTCCGATTCGGTGGTAAAGCAATGTTTACAATAACACTGCTTCGATTTAAGAATAAGAATAAGAATTCACTTTAATTTGACATCTTAGTGTCATCTCTGGCGCTTAGTTTCCCAGTCGAACATGTCCGATCCCCTCTCTCTCTCTCTCTCTTTCTCTCTCTCTCTCTCTCTCTCTCTGGCCCGGGCTTTCAACATGCGCTCACCTGCCAGCCTTGGTAACGATCATCTCCGTGCCCAGCTGATTAAACTCGTCCCACAAAGCCTTCATCTCCAGCTGGACGCTGATGTTGGCCACCTTGGGGTTCTTCTTCACGATACTTTTGCTGTTCGGCGTGGAGCTGGAGGAAGACGAGGAGCAGTTGGGAGTCCCGCTGTCGCTCGGCTGGCCCTGGCCCTGGCCCTGGTTCTGGCTCTGGCCCGGGTTGGATCCCGGGTAGTTGTAGGTGTGCTGGGCGGCCGGACAGGGCTCGAAGTGGGACTCATGTTGGCTGTAGGGGTCCCCGGGGGACGGAGAGAGGTGGTAGCCCCCCGGCGTGTTGCTCAGGCTGCTCGTCGTGAAGGCTGCAACATCGCAGAAATGGGAAAGCTGCGTCAGCCACGGGCTGGATATGGCTGAAATCATCCCAGAAAACTGCGCTCGCTCTTTAAAAAGTCGACTAAAAACGCAGACGGGTCGAATAATTCCCCGATGAAAGGTGAGAGAGGCTCGAATGCTCCCCTTCCTGCTCAAAACTCGATCATTAGTCCTCGAAGTTGCATCCACTGCGGGCTCAGCCTTCCTAAAGGCTTCCTGATCTAAACGAACAGAATAAAAAAAGAAGTGACGAAAGGTTTCCAAAAAGTGGGGGGAAAAAAGCCCACGTCGAGTCGCTGAACTGCCCCCAGATAGGCGCTTCGAGTGCGTGTGAATTGCTTTTTCCCCTTCTGTTCGATCTCACCGTGACGCTGCGCTGTGCGCCGCTGCTGTGTGTTAACACTGCAGCGCAGTCTGTTCTCTTATCTGACGCAGAGGGCCTCCCCTTTGCGATAAAAACCGGTTCTTATTTCTATTTAGATAAGGAACTGCAGGTAATGTGCCTTTTCCTCGCGCTGGGACCAGACTGATTGACACAGAAGTGCGCCCCTCTTTTTTTTTTTTTTTTAAATGGCCTTTCCGGCACCCATTCAACTTCTTTTTTTTTTGGATTAGGGTTTCGCCCACATTTGCCCCCGTTAACAAACAAAAGGTGATCTGGCCTGCAGAGAGGAGCGCAAGGTAAACACACACGAACAAACAAACAGGCTGCCGGTGCACTGTCGCTCTCTAGTTTTTTGGACAAACACGCGAGCAGGATGGATTCGCACCCCCTTTCTGAGGTGGATGGGATTATTATGGTCTGCTTTTACCATTACGCACGGGGTGCCCCCGTAAACTCTCCTCCCATTGGTTTCTTTCTCAACGTGATCGTCACGAATTAGTGCTGACTCTGAACGCTGTGAGGATTTGGAAGCTTTTCTCTCCCTGCTGCAATCAGTGCAACGGAGACCAACTCCATCACCCCCCCCCCCCCCCCCCACACACACACACACACACTTTCATCTCTTCCATGCATCCACACACAGCGCACCAACAAGTGTTTTTTTTGTTGTTGTTGTCGATCGTTTCTAAAACGCTCAACGAACTGACCATACTGCGGGGTGTTTATGTCATTTCGGGGGAGTTGTACAGTATACACCCTGCAGCAGCCCGTGTGGACACGGACAAACAGATTTACCTTCCATTTCCCGTGTGACAGTGCTGTAGTGCATTTTACAGTAACTCCGGCGGTCCAGACCGGCGGCTTGTTTGTCAAACGCAGCGTTTCCTGGTCGCTCTGCAGCCGAAATCAGAGAGGCAATACTGAAAGCATTTGCCTTTGGAGAGAGGGGACCGAAGTCGTCCATAGGCAAGGGACCGAGTCCTTATAAGTCGACCCTCCTCCTCCTCCCCCAGCTCCACCACCACCACCACCACCACCTCTTCCTCTGCTTTCCAGCCGCGCAGAAAGCAGAAGAAGGCTGTGCGCGGTGCAGAACAACATGCGCTAAAAGGGAGTTTCTCACATTCCGCCACCGGCTCCGGCTGCTGCTGCGTAGCGAGAGAGTCAGACTTGAAGCGCTTCCAACGAAAGTGGTCCAGGTCCAAAGATTTCCCGAACGGTTGAAAATAAAATGCATCCAAAAAGAGTGGTCTCCCCTCTCTTCTCCTCCATCCGCTGACAGGGTGGTGTTATCTGAGGCGTGCTACGAAGAGAATCCACTACTGCCACGAGAATGTCAGAAGTGAGCGAGACGACAGATCCACGCCTCCCCCACCACCACCACCTCCGCCACCACCACCACCACCACCACCCCTGCTCTGCGCTCAATGTTTTATTTCAATAAGTCCTTTTCTCTCATTTGAATTGAATAGCAACGCCACTGAATGGCCGGCTCCAGAAAAAAAGTGCCCCCCAATAAATGATGAGGCTTACATTAGGTGCGTGAGCGCGTTTTGGCGTAAAGCCCCCAGCATGCACCGAGGCAAACACTACAGGCAACAAGTGAATTAGAGAAATCTTAGTGTTGGAGTTTAATCAAACTGGAAACTTTCCCCAACACAAGCAAATCCTGGATTTTGATGTTATTAATTCAGACAAAAAGACATCGATGATATATAGTGAACTTCTTGAAGTAAAATGTAGATATCTGGATAACTTAATGCACACTTTTTAAACTCAATGATAATCACAATAATCAGTGTCTTATCAGGTTTTTTTTTAACACATCCTAAGGAAGGATATTATGAAAACAGTAGCAGTCTCATCTGTTCTGCAAGATTATTTACTTGTTACACAACCAGCTGTATTCAGACTGATGCTTTTGATCGAACCCCCCCCCCCAACTAAAATAATTATTGGTCAGTAAACAGATGGAGACTCACAGACCTGAGCTGGACTTGACCTCCACGCCTCCTGCCCCGATTCCCCTCATGTTGCCTCTCTGCTCATTGGGGGGCCAGCCACATGTGCAGGAACTCAAAACGAATTGATGTGTAGAAGTCGGAGCGATGGGAGCGGTCAGAATTGATTGGACTCTGTTGGTCAACAAGGGGCCTCGTAATGTTTTGGATGTTGCTCAGTGAGAGGCAGAGCATAAACAAACTACCGACACATGCTGTTCTGTTTGGATTATAGATAGATAGATAGATAGATAGATAGATAGATAGATAGATAGATAGATAGATAGATAGATAGATAGATAGATAGATAGATAGATAGATAGATAGATAGATAGATAGATAGATAGATAGATAGATAGATAGATAGATAGATTTGATGGCAGACACTCACTGCCAGTTCACTTCATCAATGCCAAGTCTGGAGCCATCTTTGTAAATACTCAGGTGCTAACAGACAGAATACAGAAGCAGACCGAAATTGGATGCGACCGCGTTGGAATCCGCCTCTGGAGCGGACTGAGCAGTAAAAAAGCATTTAACACCGCGTTTGTGAATACAGGTATATATATATATATATATATATATATATATATATATATATATATATATAAAGACACATTTTTCTGTAGCTGTCTACCTTTGGCCAGTGAAATAACCCACATAAAAGGCATAACATAAAATAATATGCATTGAATTAATTTTTTTTTAGGATACAATACATTTGTTATAAAACTCTTTTTTTTTATTGCACATAAAGAAATATTCAGATTTTAATCAAGCGTCCTAGTTTGCAAATGTGATTTTAACAATCTATCAGTTCTAACATGGACCGCTTTACTTTGTACACAAATCCAGACTGAGTATTTTGGTCAGAATTTAACTAAAAATATTGTTTCAGACACTGGATGTGATGTACAGAGAAAAGTAAATGTGATATAAGTCTATCCATAGGCTATACATTATAATTTTAAGTTAAAAACGGCCACGATGCCTATTCTAGATAAACGTTCTATGTTGCAGCAAGGATTGTAGTGTATATCCAGCTTTACCCCGTTTAGCCGCAGCGCAATAAACGATAAAGTCAAACTTGCCTCTAACCCCGAGGCAGTGGACACCTAACGGTACATCATATATGTAGTTATGGTTTACATGTCCCCTTTAAAAAGTTGAATCCGGTTTTAACAATGCTTTGTGCTTTAATCGCAAATCGGTTGCAATTTTCCTTTTATTTTCAACATGAAGAACACAAACCCGACGGCCAAAAAAATGTGTGTTTTAGAAACTCGGTGGATTTTAACTAATGTATGCAAGTATCTTTTAGCTGTGGAACTATTATTATGTCTACAAAAACATGTCCATAAAATTGTATGCAGCCCGTTCTACGTCTCTTATGAGTTACATTGCAGATGGACAATAAGCTCTGAAAGCTCAACTAACCTGTCATAAAGCCTATTTTCTTTTATGGTGCCTGCTCAATAAACAAATACTAACTGATATAAAACAGCAGTGACAAATAACTACATAACAGGGCATATGTTTTGTTAGTCACCAAGTTTTAAAGCAATATTACGTTTACATTTCGTCCAAATAACAATAATTTCAAAAGTGAAGAAAGTCCGGTGTCATTAGGAAGAAGCTTCCACTGATTACAACCTTCATAGCACACAGTGTATGCCTATTGTCTGACACAGTCATACAATTCTGGACGTTTCTGGTCTGCCGCTGTCCGCGTTTACTAAAAACCTACCAATAATAACCTGTTGCGGTTTTGTAGGGGCTTTATCAGTTATCAAATAAAAAAATACGCAAGGCTTGGGAAATGTGAGCCCGCTTGATCGATTTAGGGATTGGAAGATAGGGCAAAAATAATCTATTCTGAAATTGTAATTTAATAGGTGCGTTTGTTCATGCGGGTTCATGAGATAATAATAACACTAGGCCTAATAATAATAGTAATAATAATAATAATAATAAAAAAAAAATAATATTAGGCCAAATAATAATAATAGGTTTTCTAATAATAATGAGTTACCCGAGCTTCAGAAAAAGACACTTTCTGCTAAAAAAGGGGTTCATAAAAAAAACAGAGTATATATATATATATATATATATATATATATATATATATATATATATATATATATATATATATATATATATATATATAGACAGAGAGAGAGAGACACTCGGTGTAGGCATGGATCATGGATCTAGGATTTGGCACGCGTTGTTACGCACCGATCTGCATGTTTTTCTGCTTGATCTGCTGTGTGGTTGTAAATGTAACGTTGAAGCATATAAGCCCTAACACGCGTTGACTATAATTACGTCTCACTATGCAGGACACTTTCCAGGTCTGGTGATTGTTTTCCTGCTGTCTTTTTTAATCCCTGCCTTCTGGTCCTCATGAACGGGACGCATGTGTGGTCCTGCGCGCGCTGTTGTGGAAACACTGCAAACCAAAAACTCCTGCCTCGTTAAACTAGCACAGATGATCTAAAGTCAAGGCTCGATGGCAGCCATTTTTTCCCCCTGTTTTTAGTAAACAGAGATGGGATTGAGTCATATCTGCGCCGAGCTGGGAGCTGGGTGCTTCTCTCCTTTCTCCCCTTCTTCTGCAATAAAACAGCCTTTTTGTCCCCTGATGTTTTTCAAGAGTCGGATAGGATGCCCATGTGTCCAGGCCATAAATTTAACTAGCCGCTCTGTATCATAGACACGCTGATAAAGTTATTATAGTAACACGCCCCAGCTTACTCAAGTAATCATTAAATCAGCAATTTCACATTCATGCCCCGTGACTGTGGCTGTGCGGCGGGCGCACTGCACTTATAAAACCCTATCCTGTCTAAATATTAGTCTAAATCTCGGTGCTAGAAGGAGAGGAAGCTGACCGATGACAGGAGAGGGCCCGGGGTGTCCGGTCTCGCTGCGGGGCCTCGGGGAATGTGCGGAGAGACGCACGCAGCTACGCAGAGAAGGAAATATTCCACAAGGCACCACGCACCACAGCGGGATTTATGTGAGGAACAAATGACTCCAATACATTTCAAATATTTAATGAGATATTCATCGAACCTTTCAGCCATGGCTTTAACCATACTTTGAAAGACGCTTTAAATTAAAATGGAAATGCACTATTAATAGACTGTTCTTTACATTAAATAAGACCAAACGAGTAGGCCTACCATGTGACTCTCGTGAAACAACATTTGTATTTAGGTTACATTTCATTCCCTAAATAAATATTAATTTATTTCTGCGTTACTGCGTTAGCCGTTGTCAGGGTAAATCACAAACACCGCTACGCTTGAACTTAAATGGCCCTTCATAATGTGATTTAGCTCCGGGGGGATGCGGGATCACACGCTTCTTATTTATTTATTCTTTCTTCTTCCGCGATCAACAACAACGTTAATAATAATAATAATAATAATAATAATAATAATAATTAATAAAAGTTTTTCAGTCGCGAGTAAATTCAGCAGGTGCAGGCATACACATTGTCATTTCATGCCTCCAGCCTTCTCTTTATTTCGCATACATCCTACACTCCCCCCCCCCCCACACTTTCCCGAAATGAAACATCCACATGAGCTCAAATAGCGACTTCATAAACAAAAAAGGTTTGCCGACTCAAAACATCCACATTTTTGTCGACAACCATGTTATTTTTCGACGCCTATCGTTATTTTTAATTTTGTTTCCATAATTTGAACACATTTCGGCATATTCAAGACTTTTCTCCCCCAACTAATTAACTTATTATTTTTCAAGTGAGCATTTGAATGAATTTGAATGTGCTGTGCGTACCTGGTGTTGCCTGTGTTTTGTAGATTTGCGAGGATCATTAGTGGCCATTCACTGATCCATAAAGTCAATTACAGCTAGATGATTCTTTGTCCGATCCTGACCCCAAAAAGGTCTGGAAAAGTCTCAGGTTTAATAGAGCCAGTGGGATCTCAACAATAGCTGAAAATCTGCAGCTAGAAAATCAGGAATTTGGTGTCTTTACATGGGAAGCCCTTTCTTTAAAAAAAAGAAAGAAAAGAAAGACGTTTTTTAGACACAAATCTACTGTTTTCTGATTGGGGAAACGGAAAGAAAGAAAGAAAGAAAGAAAGAAAGAAAGAAAGAAAGAAAGAAAGAAAGAAAGAAAGAAAGAAAGAAAGAAAGAAAGAAAGAAAGAAAGGAGCAGCAAATTTCCTTCTTGGCATATAAATGTTGTTTTCCTGTCCAGCCTTGTTCTCTTGTATTTTCTGGGGGTCATCATAAAAAGGACATGTGGATAAAACACAATGGACATGAACACAATGGTAGACCAAATGTGAAAACATGATTCCCCTGTGTCAGACTCAGGCAGATTCCCTCATAAATTCCCACACTTAAAACCCTAAGCAAGCTGTGGACATTTTTCTTTATTAGCAGCAAGATGTAAAATAGAAGAGATCCGGCCAGAAATTATTGTAAAACCAAATAAACCTACTTCAGATATCATCTTCAGAACCACATCTGGTCAGTTTTTTGCTATTGTTTTGCTACTTCGTTGGAAAAATGATAATTATTAAAGTTGAAATCTGTCATTTCAAAAGCAGGTTTCCACACACACATGCTTTTGGTGACATCACACATGGAGTAGGACTGTTCAGAATTGATCAGAACGGTTTCCTTTTCTATTCAGCTTGTTCTCTTTATTTGAACGTTCTTAAACAAATGAGTCCCTTAAAGGTGTTTGTTGTGTACAGCTGCAGCAACACATTCGAACACTCTGAACACTAAGAAACATGTGGCAACAGTAAAACACACGGGAGCAGTTTGTGAAAGGAACATGGGCAGAACTTGTGTAGAAATATGTCACTTCACTTATCTGCCATAGTGTTTGTCAGCTGACATGATGCCATCAACCCAAGTACAAGCAAAGCCCATTTAGAATTGCTGTGGAATTTCATACTCTATTAGCTTGTTAGTGAAAGAAATACACAACCAGAGAATATAAAAAAAAAACAGTTGTGAATGTTGAAATCGTTCCACTTTTATTTATTTAAACTAATAAAGATTAAAATGAAAAGAGAAAAAACTAAAGGAAAAAAAAACTTTTTACTTTTATCCCTCCCCCTAATGAAGTCCTCTTGGACAATTGTCCTGTCAACTATTTATTTATTTTGGGAACTTCACTTGTCCTCTCAGAACCAATGAACACAGGCCTAACGATCTGTTTCTGATTCTCTGTGGTTCCATTATTTTCTAAAGAAGAGATCATCTAACTACCTGGAGATAACTATAAGGTGTCGTCTAATCATGCGTGGCTTTACAAAATACAAATTTGATCTTATTTAATCTGAAAGTGAACTGAATAATCCATGGACTTGTACAGTGTCACTACATAAAATTCTAAACACCCCTTTTTGGTTAGCTATCAACAAAATGGGCTATGTAGAGCTTGAAAGAAGCAGAAAACAGTTAGGAATGTGTGTAGGACATCAGAGGGTGTGTGTGTGTGGGGGGCTGCGCTCTGACTCAGATCCCTTTCAAAATCACTCCTTCTCTTTCCCTCCCGTCTTTGTTTTAAAACTGGGAAGCTTTTAGCTTTTGAAAAGTATCCTTTTCCTATCTGTGGCGCGGCGGTCCCAGTCGTCATCACCCCCCTCCCCTTTTGGAGTTCTGGTAAATAGCTGGCATTCCTGCCACAAAGAACCGATGATGTGGGCTCGGGGCCTCCGTGATCTGTCCAAATTAATTAAGGCCTTTCTTCTCTCCGAGCAGGATCTGCGGCCTTTGTCTCTCTAATACGTCTTGAGCCTGGTATTAAATGTGAGGGCAGAGTCTGTGCTCATTATAAATCTGTCACTGCCTGCTTGGCTCTTCCCAGCCTGGCCCCTGATCCCAAATAGGCTTCACTGTAGATCCTCCAGCCCGGCTCTCACTCCTTGCCTCCTCCTTAGCTGCTCCCCACAGGCTTGGTATTTGTTTAAATATGAGAAGGCCTGCTTGTTGTTTCTGGCAGAGGGGGTTAGAGGCTGTGACCCCCCCCCCCCCCTTCCACCACAACCACCGTCTCATGCCCCTCATTCCCTAGGCATCTTCCATCCCCTGTCTTTCCTCGTGTCCTCCCTTGGCTTGCTTCTGCTGATTTTGTGAACTTGAACCAAACGCCTCTTGCCAAAAGACCGTTATAGACTGGTCCACTGTGCACATGCACGAGTGCGTTGGTGTTTGAGTGCATGCACACATATCCCATTAGCAACATGCCCTCTCTGACTGAAATTAATAACTGTGTTAGTGGTGTTAATGTCCCGGCTGGCAAGGTGGTCAGAGTCTGTTTCTTTTCTTCCAGAATGTAGCTGATTTAATATTTCCCTTTCAAGCCTCTCAGGATGGAAAATCCACCTGTGGAGAATCCCATCAGCCCATATCAAAAAAAGAGTTCAGCCTAAGACTGGTGAGGCGACGAGTCTCTGTGTCCGCCTCGGATTTGAAAAGCTGGAGGGATTTGAGTTCGAGTTCTGTTCCGTGGCAGCAGGATCAAGATCGCCTCTCAGCGGGAGCAGGAAGCGGATAACGTGTCCATTAGACACCCCTGCACCGACCCCAGACAGTAAAACGAGGGGTTTAGAGGCGTGCCGTGATCTGACCTCCAGGAATGCCGATAGCGCTCCCCCTGGGCTGGAAGCACAGAGCAGAGGAGACAGGAAAATGTGCAATTTTTGAAAGGGCGTACATGAAACCCTGAAGGGGAAAATTGTGCTTTTCCTGTGCTCCTTTCCCACAATGAAGAATTATGAAGCCACACAGGAGGAAAACAACATGCCAAATGGAGCCAGTGCTAGTGGAGGAGGAGGAGGGGGGGGGGGCGTTATGCTCCCACATTCTGTGTTGTTGGCTTGACTGCGGATCAGCTGATAACTGACCTCTTCTCCATCAACCCGATTCCACGTTGCAAAAATGTCCCCTTCCAGAAAATGTTTACAATGAGCATAGCTCAGTGTAAAGTGACCTGCGGATTTTTTGCTCGCTTGTGGCTTAGCTTGGGATCAGTTGTATCTCGGGTCTTCAGGTCACAGATCTTACTCTGTGGCTCTTGTCATCTAGTCACGCACAGAATGTGTCAAAAGTGGCCTCCACCAATCACTGCAAACTCTCGGCAGTCTGATGCTAATTACAGCGATTCATCATGTCAGGCTCTCTCTGCCACCACATGTTTGTTTTGATCTCTTCCTCTGCAGCACAGTGACATTGAAAGATGAGGGACCATGTGGCGGGGCCGGCGCTGTGCCACGAAAAACCAGCATCACAGGCAGCCGCTCGGGGTTCCAGCTCGGGGCTCTGCGCTCAGGCCACGGCCTTATAGCACGGAGCTCCATGTTGAAGTTTAGAAACAGGAAGCTCAGTAGGGAGTGGGGGGGATTTAACCGGTGTGCTAATTGCAGACCCAAAAGTGTAACTTTAGGTGATGGGGGGATTAAGGCATGTTGACTTGTGTTCAACAGGGGGGCTAAAGTGACACTCAGTCCCCACTGAGCGGACAGTTCCTGGAGCCCCCTGGAGTGGGCCGGGGGGTCTGGGTCACATTAAGGAGGTACTGTGTGGGCCGCATGGGCAGCTTCTCTAAAACAAGCTCTGCTGTGTCCGTAATGTCAAACACTTCCTCCTCCTGCATCCATTAGGCAGTTTTGGTGGCGGCGAGGAACATTTGAGAAGCAAAGAAAAACAAAAGTTCCAGAGATTACATGTCTCTGGGTAATTAAAACAATTCTCTCATTTCATATACATCTTTTATACCTTTTGGATAATTAACTTTTTGATGTGAAAAATACTTTAAATTCAAGTATTTGTTCGTATTCATGTACTTTATTAGTCTAAAAAAAATAAAAAATAATCTGTTTTAAGCATTTCTTGAGATATTGCTGTTTATTGTTTGTGTCCAAAACTTTTCACAATGCTTACTGTTATTAATGAAAAATATATTCAATCTATATATATTTTGCAAACCTTTTTTAAAATATAAACATTTACTTTTGATTCGAAAAACATTTATTTTTTAAATGATATGTTTTGACATAAAAATGCTGAAAAAGAAGAAAAGAAAAACATATTTTTCTAAAAAGGATTAGAAAATAAATCTCCAATTGAAATTATATTGAGGCTGAACATTATAAGAATAAATACTTTGAAAAAATAAATAAAATGTAAAAAAAAAATTTAAATATGAAGAGAATTGCTTAGTTCAACAACCTACAGAAATTGAAAATTATATACACTAAATACGTAAGATGTTCTCTGGTCTACAATGTAAAGTCTACAAAATCACTCTTTACTTAACAAAAATAAGTAAGTAAATAAATACATAAGTACATGAATAAAAAAAAAATTCTAGAGCGAATAAATGGGAATAAAAAATATTATTAATATTATTATTATTATTATTATTAATAATAATAATAATAATAATAAATCGGAATACATTTGGGAATAAATCAAACTTATTAGGAAACGTGAGTACTTCATGTTCTGAAAAGCTTCAGGATAAAAATCAACAAGTTTTTGCTTTCATCGCCGAGTTCCATTTATTCACTCCCTTTCAATAGGTGTATTTACACTTGAATTATTCACCTCAACAATACTTTTATAGAGGCATTCCATAGGCACCCATCATCGTCTCCCGCCTTGTGAAATGTGGGTCGACCTACTGACAGATGAACGAGGCAGCACGGATAGGCAGAAATCTTTTTCATCATACGTGTTGAAGCAGCCTCCCATGTGACTCTGGGAGAGGGCCTCACCACTGAGGTGAACCGAACGTGAAGAAAAATCAAAATAAAATCACCCTTGTGTTTGGGTCTGATTTCTCAGCTCATTAATCCTCACTGTGGTCATACAGTGTGTCTCGCAGACTGGCATCATTTAGCCATCTTGGATGTAATGATATTTATTTGAACATGTCCTGTCCTGCTGCATCTCTCTGACTATCTGGCATCATGTCCTACTTACCGAGTTGTGCTTACTATGGGCGAGAGCATCACTTTATCATTTTTCACTGAATACATTTTATTGCAGGAAATATGATCATGTTTTCTTTATTATTTTCAACTGATTTGGATGTGAAATAAACTTTAAAAAAAAGTATAATTAATGCAAAAAATATATAGATATGAGCAAAAATTATGAGACACCATAAATACTGTTGAATTATCCCTGATTTGCTTAATAGTCTCAATTAGAGAGTGCATTCTATGTGCAGTTTTTATTTTATTATAATTATTTTTTTACAAGTAATAATCTCTGGCTTTGAAAACAATTTACTATGACTAAATCAAATAAACATTGCATTATAAAACATTTGTTACACACTGTGATTTTATTTTTTACAATATTTGTGTTCTGTTGCTGCTTCCTGCTTCACTGCTGATCTGTTCTGATCCCTAGCAGCACATTAACTGTGGGGAATGTTTGGATGGAGAGATGGTATGAGTGTGTGGCTCTGTGCGTGTGTGTGTGTGTGTGTGTGTGTGTGTGTAAAATGCAGGCTCCACAAAAAGCAGGAGCTCCCCTGTGTGGTTTGCTGGTGCAAGAACACCTGGCACTGGAGGGTAAAAGGTGGGCATGCGGGGGTCTGGATGTGAGCGAAGCACCATGGAGAAGCCCCCTACAGCCTGTTTTAAAGCACAGAGACATTAACAAACCAAAATCCAACCTTCGATGTAGCTCTGCGTGATCAAAAGCACGTGAAACATGGCCGGTTCGGCCGATGCAAGCATCTCTTTCTGAGCGCTCAGTTCTCAGGCCTCTTTTCGTTTTGTTGAAACCACACCCAGAAAATTCTGTCATTGTGCTTTCTCTCTACATGACACAGTTATGACAACAATTCCACTAATATTCACACGCACACACACACACACAAACACCTCATGCAGATCCACACAAGAGTTCTCATGTATACGTGAACAAATATGCTCATGGAGGCTCCTTGTTTGCGCCATCTGGTTGGAAGCATTCTTACTGTGTCATTGGTTGCTAGCCGGGATGTTTCTCGGCTTCGGAAGCAGCCTGAAGCAGGATCAGGTGTCCCTGTTGAATATTTTCAGATTGGACACTGGACACTTCATTGACCCCCCACCCTTCAAATATTTACCTGACTTGTCTCGGTGGGTGGTGGCCCATCTAAAGAAACATGTATACACACGTTCACAATGATGGATTTTTTAGCATACACACACAAGGGTTTTACTGATTTATGTTTTGAAAGTGGATATGGATGTTGTTTAGGCCCAAGATAAGTCATTTTTCTCTGACAATTTTCTGTACCTCCATATCTAATTTTTTGCTTTTAAAAGCACACACAACATTACTGTATTCTAAAAGTGGCCTGTTTAAAAAAATATTTCTGTGCATCTCTACATAATCTCATATTTTCCACAATAAAGCAAAGTTATTCCTATCGAATTAAGAGATAAAACACTCACACCCACACACACATTTGTAAAGAAATGGCAGAACACACATCCAAGTCCATTCCAGAGTCAGGCCTCATTGGTGTCGACACTTTGAAGTCGTCGGTTGCTTGTTTACTGATACAAATTAGTAGGTTGGCAGTCTTTGGAGGAGCAGAGAGCGTGGCAAGCTCTCTGGGTGGTGGGTCCCACCTCTTTAACACAGCAATCCAGCTCTTCTTCCATCCATTCTGCTCTCAATTTTTAACCCCCCCACAGACACACACGCACACACACACACCTAAACACACCCAAACTGTGTCAGGCCACTAGAGGCCAGAGTGAACAGACCTCAGGGCCTCCTGGTCCTCAGGATATATTCTTGTCACACCTCCTTATAATGGTTTGAATTTGGGGAAGCAACACTAGATTCTTGTTTAGACTTTTAGCCAAATCCATTGTCAGTAAATGTTTTATTTCTTACTTTCATTTAGTACATTACTACAAACTAGTTGTTGAATTAGTGTAAGCTACATTATTTCACTTTTGATTTCACTTAAAAGCTTAGACTCTCTTAGACTCAAGACTCTCTTAGACTCAAATATTCTAGCACCCCCTTTGGGTAAGTTTGTGAAGTACTGAAAAATTGAAACCCAATAGTTTTGCAAAAAAAAAAAAAAATCTCATGCGGTTAAGCAAGCAACACGCAAGAGGGTTTTTGACAGACAAGTGTGTGTGTGTGTGTGTGTGTGTGTGTGTGTGTGTGCGGACTTGCTTGTCTTTACCGTATTATGAGGACCAGTTTTCACCTGAGGACACTTTGCCTGGTTATGTAGTTTGTATCACCCGTCACTGTCAGTCACTGAGAGGTGTGTGTGTGCTTGTGTGTGTGGGATGGCGTGCATTAGCGTAGGCTGAATAAACAGGTTTCTAGTTTCCTCTGAAGCATTTACAATATTATTCTTTCAAGTAAAATAAGGAAAAATGTCACATGGATGAAAGTAGCACCTCACTTGATAGACCGAACGCACATCGGTCAGAGAAGAGTGCAAAGAAGGGTTACGTAATATGTTGCTATAAAAACTCCATAACATAAATTAAACTTAGTATGCCGCCTAGGTTTTGATAAGCACAAACAGTAATCATCCTTTACTTTTTTGAAAATTTGGGGTTTCATTTTACACCCACACACAAGTCTATCATGCAACTTTTATAGTTTTTCTCTACAAACTTGAATTAAGGAATTTCAAGATGAAAAAAAGGTCATTTATCGTCCCACTGATTCTCAAACACTTTGCTGAATAATCACATATCACCAGATTAGCTCACGTGAAACTAACCTGATGCTTTGCTCCCTGATGTCACTTTGACTTGTCTTTCTGAGTGTTTGTGTTCTCGTGCTGCCAAAAATCCGATAGAAAGGACAAGTTCACACATGCATCCTGTTAACAAATTACTGTAAATCTTTGGAGGCAGCAATGAAGACACAAACTCAACATTTATCAGATAAAAGGATCTGACAGTGAGATGTGTTGGATTGCATCTCAGGTGGCCAATAGTCTTTTGCAAAAATAAAGTGGGGTTGTGTGGCGATGATGTAGTCCTTTATTAAAAACTTCCCCTTGAATGAATGGCAGACATTTTTACAGCAGTCAGGTTTTAACCATGGATGGATAGATGGATGGAGAGTTAGAGGCTTTAATACAGTGGGAAAAGAAATAAAGTATGGAAATATACACATTTCTAAATACTTAACCACCCTGCAAAATATTGAGATCAAATTCCGTTATCTTCTAGACTGCATAAGAAAACCACAGTACAATGGAATCACCAGAAATCACAGGGGTTAGAGATCACAGCTAGAATCTTAACTAAAATTGACATATACTTAAAACTCCCTAAAAAAGCTTTTAACTGCCTATTTTAATAGTTCAAACACCAAATATACTTATATGTATTCATATGCAGAGTGACATTTTCTTTAAAATATTTTATATATGCGCCACAGAAAAATCTGCAAATACTCAATGGCAAATAGACAGAGGTCGACTGTAAATACCACTAAGACTGAATGCAAAGCTCATACGTTCTTACATTTTATTCATCAGGATTCAACCACTTGAATTTTAAAACTATCTGCATTTCTTTAGTTTTTTTAATCAAGTATGCTCATCGTTTAACACACCTGCAACACCTTTTGTTTTGAGCCTCAGGGTTCCATCCTGGTATTTCCTCTATTTCCCCCAGCTCTCAGTCTGTTTCCCACCTCCCCCTAGTTCACTGATTTATCCCTTGCTCTGTTTTCCCTGGCCCACATGGCCCGGGAGTTTGCCCCAGCTCAACTCATCCTGAACCAATGTCTTTCGGATCCAGTTAAATAAATGGCCCTATAAATTTGCTCCAATAATATGTCCTGGTGCTGCTGGAATGTGCGACGGCTTGTCGAGGACGGGACCGGAGGGCTGGTGCAGAATTCCTGCAAACCAGAGATAGAAAACGCTTGGGACAGTGTGAGAAACAGTGGATGTGTTGTGGAAGGTTGACAGAATGTGTGTGTGTGTTTATCCATTGGGACAGACAGAAAGAGTGGGCAAGACAGAAGCAGAAGGACAGGCGATGGATTCTGGGCCCTTGTCCGTTTCTCTGCCTTGAATGAGACCTTAGGGACACTTTAAATCAGCCCACCCAAAGACACACACACCAATCAGGGCTCTGTCAGGCCCTTCTAAAACAAGACAAGTCCGGCATGATTGTGTGTGTTCCCTCAGCAGATGGACATGTGGGTTTTACTTTACATGTTGCAAACTTGAACATCATTTCTCATACTAAACTTGTCTGCATTCATAATCAGATTAAATACTTTTGACTCTTTATTGTACAGATGTTCGATGTGCAGGATAGTTATTGTCAGAGGTGGGTAAAGTACCCAAAAATTGTACTCAAGTAAGGGTAGTACTACTTCGATGTGTTTATACTCAAGGAAAAGTAAAAGAAGAAAATCATACTGATAAATAACATAATTACAAAATAGCAAATTCAGGCAGAAAAAAAACTATTTCCAATATGAAACTGGTATATATCTATATCTAAATTCAATTAAGTTTATTTATATAGCGCCGATTCACAACAGATGTCATCTCAAGGCTCTTTACAAGAATAGTCATTTCAATACAATGATACAAACATTCCAATCAGTTTAAAGCTTTAGTTAGTTTCCTATTTAAGGAATCCCAGCATATTGCATTGAGTCATTGACTGGCAGTTCTGCGCCGTTGATGCAGACTCCAACCACAGCAATCCCTAAGCAATCCCTCATACTGAGCAAGCATGCAGCGACAGTGGAGAGGAAAAACCTCCATCAGAACCAGAACCAGGCTCAGTACGAGCGGCCATCTGACACAACCATCTGGGGGTTCGAGAACACGGAGCAGAAACCCAGAAAGAACAGAAGAACTGATGTAAGAGTACTTTCTATATTAAAGAAAGTAAAAAGTTGATAACAATGACACGGGGGATGTTCAGTTACTGGGAGCATCATCCCAGTTGATGACCCCCGTCCAACATTGCATTGTAGCTGAGCAGGATACCAGACCAGGTGTAGCTTCTGTGGAGAGAAAAATACAGACAGAAAACAAAGTTAATAATCTAAATAACAGCAAATAATGCAACTGGAGAGTAGTAGAAGAGAAAAGTAGCAAAGTGAAGAAAAGTGGTCAGTCTGTCCTCCAGCAGTCTAAGGCTATAGCAGCATAACTACAGAGATAGCTCAGGATGACCTAAGCCACTCTAACTATAAGCTTTATCATAAAGGAAAGTTTTAAGCCTGGCCTTAAAAGTAAACAGAGTGTCTGCCTCATGGACTAAAGCTGGGAGCTGGTTCCACAGGAGAGGAGCCTGATAACTAAAAGATCTGCCTCCCATTCTACTTTTAGAAATCTTAGGAACCACCAGTAAACCTGCAGTCTGAGAGAGAAGTGCTCTGTTAGGAACATATGGAACAATCAGATCTCTGATGTATGATGGAGCTTCATTATTAAGGGCTTTATGTGTAAGAAGGAGGATCTTAAATTATATACTGGATGTAACAGGGAGCCAATGAAGGGAAGCTAAAACAGGAGAAACGTGATCTCTCTTTTTAATATTCATCAGAACTCTTGCTGCAGCGTTTGGGATCAACTGAAGGCTTTTAATTTCATTTTGTGGACTTCCTGATGAATTACAGTAGTCTAGAGTTGAGGTAACAAATGCATGGACTAGTTTAGTATATGTCTACGTATATCTCTGTCTGTATCTCTGCATCTACAAGAGGTCTTACTTTAACGTAAACTGTAGGTCTGTGTTTGTGTCTGATGGATTTTGGGTTAGTCACTCACTGCAGGTAGCACATCCAGACATTTTACTCCAGTAAGAGCAGAGATACTTAATAATAATGTTCCTCAAGTAAAAGTAAAAAGCACAGTGGAGTAAAACTTTTCCTAAATGTAATTGTTTCAAAAAAGGTTACTCAAGTAAATGTAACGTAAATGAGTAAATGTAGCTAGTTACTACCCACCACAGGTATTTCTGTCTACTTTTCTGCCTTGCAAAAGTAGTAATTCACCTTTCTTCATGTTACAACCACAAATCTCAGTGTATTTTATTGGGCTTTTTAGGTGATAAATGAACACAAAATAGTACAAGATTGTGAAGCGACCGGAAAAAAACATTTGTTTCCATTTCTTTCCAGCTCTTAAAGTGTATAATTCCTTACTGTCCCAATTATAAGCAGTGTCTAATTCAATTTCATTACAGTTAAAGCTGATTTGTGGAACCACGAGAGGTTTGTTGGAGAACATTAAGGAGCAAACATAAGGTGGAAGGGAGAAAACAGGACCTGCCAAGAGGACCAGGGCAACTCTATGTGAGGCCTAAAACTAATGCTGTGCATCACCCGAACACACCATCCATCCAGTTGCTGAGGGTTGTCTGGAAGATGGAAAGAACTAAATACAGTAAGAAAATGTGTTAGAGACTCTTAAATACAGCGTAGTACTTTAAAATGTATTTATAAAATCATTCAAATAAAAGTATTTCATCTATTTGCTTCCTCTTCAAAATTGTGCTTTACTTTTCTGTTGGTCTATTGCATAAAATCTCTGACGCACATTGAAGTTCATGATTGTGAAATAGTTTAGTGAAAAATGTGAACTGTTCAATGGATATGAATACTTTTGGAAGGCACTGTAAGCTGTATCCTAAGTTTAACAGGCTTATACAATACTTAAAAGTTCTGAACATCTATGGTTTTCAAAAATAATAAGTTAAATCGATTTTTAATGATTGGTATCTATAATTTTTTTTTACAACATCAACAACATCCTGTTGGTTTTGCTGCTGCGTGTAAATTAGAACCTAATTTATTTGACCCATAATTTCAATAGATTAATTAGATTAATTAATTGATTAAATAATGAATTGCAAACAAGGGACATTTGCATCAGCTAATACAGTTTGAATAAATATATGTAGCATGCTATCTCCTTGACTTATATTTAATCTGTAATGGATTGTAAGGATTTAGTTTTCTGTAAGGTTTATTCTGGTGCATACCCCTGAAATACATCATTTTCAGAGCTGAACCATCTAATCTGTAAGTGTAATTATAGATTAGTACTTGAACTCTGACCTCACTGTCCAACAAACATGCTCTTAACAGAGGTAAACTTTGTTTTTCTTGCGTATTCCATTCACCACGGTCTGCGTGTTTACCTTCATCTCATTTATCGGCTCTAAATGCAGCAGCTGGCTGGTGCAACGTGAGAAAAAAGTGTTTGACTGCTTCACGAACCAACCCTCGGATACGAGACTCTGTGGGAAACGGGGCAGCACAATGTTGTTTCTCCCACCTACAGAGGGATGTGCTTACCACAAGGGCATGGGAGCACTGGCAGAGGGGTTCAAGTCTCACATTCACACCACAGCTCATCGACAGCAATGACGGAATGAAAACCAAACAAAATGATCAACAAATAGGAAAGCGATGCAAGATAATCCTTTCAACATCATCTTCTAATGCCGAGCAAAGCCCATCCCCTCCACCTGCACCGACGTTACCGGGCACTATTAAACCAATACACCCCGGTTATTGTTAAGCTACAGAAACTTTATTTGAAAGTGTAAGAACAAAGACCTAATGGGACTGCTTTGTGGATATGTGAAGAAGGAGGTTGAGTGTTAACAGCCCCCCCTCCCCTACTCACCCACCACCACCACCACAGTGCGCACAGCCTCACTCCTTCTACCTCGTCCTGTTCTGGAGCTGAGTGACTGCTCCACTGTGTGATGCCAGTGACCCGAAACCCATTTAGTCCCTTAAATCGCTGCCCCTGTCCCCCTCATCCCTGACTCCACCTCTCACCACTGCCACACCACTAACCTCATGCCTGACTCCTTGCGATGGTGACAAATCACCTTCAGATCCATAAAAAGACTCTGCGTGGACTCCACCCCACCCCACCCTGCACCTCCCCTCCTTACAGCCTGCTCCGTCTGCTCACAGAGAGGATCCCTCAATCTGAAATGAAGCAGCGGGCATAAACAACACTGCCCGACACCCTCTTCATCTCCACCTCATATCTCCGTTTTGATCAGAATTACATGGGAGAAAATAAACATTGTTTGAGCAGGATGTTGACAGATCAGCTGGAAAAGGAGGGAACAATTATCATTAGGAGATCTGATACCGTTTGGTGCATGAGAGTCTGATCTTGTGTGTATGTTACATTTATGTTGCATGAAATGATCCATCTGAGGGTGTTTTTTTTCAAGTGTGTGTTTGCATACCTTTTGCTTGAATTGGTACTCTGTGTGTGCGTGTGTGTGCGTGTGTGTGCGTGTGTGTGTGTGTGTGCGTGTGTGTGTGTGTGTGTGTTTGCTAGCAACATAACTGTCTGGCTGCCAGGTGAGGCAGTAAATCTATCATTCGTGCTGGGTTTACCTACCACTTCACAGAGCTGTATGTCCAATGTAAACAACGTTTATCACTGCATGCAAATGAGCTTCTATAGCCGCGGCCCCCACAAAGACTCCATTCATTCTCAGCGCTGAGTTTTACCAGGGAAAGTGAATCTTACATGCCAGATTACATGCTTATTTCTGGTCTTTTGGCTCTTCTTTATCGTTCCTTTCTCACCAAGACTCTCTTTTTTTAAGCTTCCATATAACAAATAGTATTGCGCTCAAAGCCAACATTAAAGTTATGACCAACACCATTCCACATAAATGTCATGTTTCTACCTTGGCAGCTCAACAGTGAGCACAGGAGACAAGATTTATTTCTTCTCCACCTTCTCTCCTCCTTATCTACCCTTATTTCCTCTTCTTGTTACTCTTTGCCTCCCCTCTTTTCCTCTTGTTCCTGCCTCCTGTCAAGGAGGCAATTGCATGTATGAATTACAATGAAGGTTGCTTGAATTTTACTCCACAAGCTGGAGTAACAACTGGATTTGTGACGTCCCACGATGATTCTTTGCTGAATGTAAGCAACAAGCAGATATTCCCACTGAGCGAGGGCTGACCAAACGCAACACGTGCTGTTGTAAATCACTGCTGTGGGGGCCCACTTGGAGTTGGGAGAGATTTATAGGACACTAATAAGCACTATCTCTCAAGAAAGATAGCACTACAAGACACTTGTCTGTGCATGTGTGTAAGAGAAATAGTGAATAGGAGGGGAAGAGAGAAAATGAGAAATTTCCATTTGTCACATGTGCGTAGGTAAGAATATTTAATAGAAAACTGTCTGGATTTACTTGGGTTAACTTGAAGATCATGTCATAAAATCAGTTCACACTGGAAGTGTGATCCCAATGAAAACATACAGCCATGTAAGTATACTGTTATAGGAAATATGAAATCGTCAGTTTCTGTTTATGATAGCCACAGTTTACAGTGCAGGTCCTCTAGAGGAGCTGACCAGAAGTCATCTGAGGTGGGTGGTATTGCAATCACACTATACATTTTTGCAATTAATAAGAACATGACAATGTTCATCATTTTCAATAAGGATTTTGCTGAATATTGGTTGAAAGTGGTCGCGCCAGGTTGTTTCCAAAAGTGATGTGATATTATAAGTCACATGTAGTTAAGTGATAAAGAATACCCCAATAGAATACCCCAATACTCATCAGTGCTCTGCGATGTAAAAAAACAAAAAACCTTTTCTCCTGTTGTGGTACAGTTGGCAAACTTACACCATTCTTAGAAGATCAGCATTTATGAGACCAGAAAGATATCTCTGGCTGTCTCTGACATTTACTGTGTGTTTTTTAACATCACCAGTCTTATCCAGCAGGAGACCTCTGTGAGAACTGTCAGGAAGCATAATCTAACCCCTGAAGTGGCTGCAGGTTTTCTTGAAGTTTTTGAAAAGATACCTCCTATAGCTCTACCTGCCCCCTGTGATTTTATTATCAATGATTTTACCAGAAGGTTTCAATCTGCTTTCGACCTACTTGCTCCTCTAAAAACTAAAAGTTCACATTTAAAATTTGCATCGCCGTGGAGAAATGAAAACCTTAAAAAACTAAAAAGAATTGTAGGGTGGCAGAGAGACAATGGAGGAAAAATAAAATCACAATAAACCATCAAATATACACAGAACTTATCAAATCATACAATAACGCAGTTAGAAATTAAAGAAATGCATACTTTTCCAAAGTCACTTCATATAATAAGCATAATCCCAAAATTCTATTTTCCACAATTGACAACATTTCTAACCGTGCTACCAATGCATTTCAGAAAATCCCCCCAAACGCTCTTTGTGAGGAGTTTGCAGAGGGAAGGTAGACACAATCAGATGCAATATTTCATCCTCTCAAAGTAACATGGTTTTAGACAAATCTGATCGTGTTTCTTTACCAGAGAAAACACAGGACAGTTTTGTCCTTGTGGAATCTGAGATTCTTGACAAAGTTTTCTCCTAAGTGAGGCCCGCCACATGTCTTTTAGACCCAATCCCCACCTCTTTTTTAAGCACTTTAATGGATCTTTTAAGGGGTGTTCACGCCAGTCAGCGCGTCCAGGCAGCAGGGCAGCTAGATTACATGCAAAGTCTATCGTACCTACGCATCAAGTGGGCGTCAAGCGGCCCCGCAGCAAGTCGTGCACGTCGGCGCAGCCAGCATCAGCGCGTCCACGCAGCTGCTGCTCGGATGTGTTGATGGACCGTCGGAGCAGCTGCTGCGTGAAGTTGGGAAAACGGAACTTTGTGGCAGCAAACGCGGGGCGTCAACCAATCGTACCGACTCTTTGTACTGAGGTTATTACGCCTTCCATGCGTGGATTGGCAAGTCATTCATTCAAAATGGAGGATCAACTAATCGTGGCGGTCTGTAATTGTATGACACACGTCGCAAATGCGCCGGGCGTTGTCTGGCTTTATTAATTAAATAAAGCCAAGCCACTCTCTCGACATGCTATGTTGTAAACAACTAGCAACACAGAAATCCCCGCCCAGGCGCAGACGTGCTGGCGTAATGCGCTGACGCGGACTACAAAGTGTGCAAGCAGCTGGGTTTTAATTTTAAAGCTTTAACTTTCGTCCGTTTGAGCGATTTGACACCTGGACGGGCTGACCGGTGTGAACGCCCTATTAGAGATTAGATTTTAACCTGGATGAATTGCTCCCTTCAGACGGGGGTCTTTCCTGCCGCCTTTAAAGGGGCGGTGGTGAGGCCCCTGCTGAAGAAGAGCAATTTAGATTTCAATGATTTTAATAACTTTTGACCGGTATCTAACTTACCATTTTTAAGCAAAATTTTAGAAAAGCTTGTTTTAATTCAACTTAATGATTTTATTAATGAACACAATGTCCTGGAGAAATTTCAGTCTGGTTTTAGGGTGAACCACAGCACCGAGACGGCCCTTTTGAAGATTTTAAATGATTTTAGATTAAAGGGGGGTTATTATGGAAAATTGACTTTCTGAAGGTTAATATCCTGAGAACCTGTCTTTCTCTCATTAAAAACATGCCTGAAGTGTTGTTCTGACCCGTTCACTCATGTTAAAGTAATCATTGAGTCTCTGCTGGTAGTTCTCGGGGTTGCTGAAACGCCTGCTCCCACCTATCCCCGCCTTTTCCACCCATCTCCTCCTCCAACCTGACGTACTCAGCCGAGAGCCTCGCACCTGCAGAGCTCCCCTACCCCTACCCCTCCCCCACCTCACACAACTCCGGCTGAGTCCCAGGTGCAGTAATTATAACACACCAGCTGCAGCACAGAAGGTGACACAGAAGTGTTGGTTCTACTGGATCTAAGCGCTGCCTTTGATACAGTAGACCACACTATTCTTTTAACCCGTTTAGAACAGATTGGCTTCTCTGGTGCTGTTCATAAATGGTTCACATCCTATCTCACAGACAGGACTTTTATGGTAAGTTTAGATACCTGCTCCTCTAAGGTATACAAGATTACATGTGGCGTGCCCCAGGGTTCAATTTTAGGCCCATTGCTTTTTAACCTTTATATTCTCCCTCTTGGGAGTGTCATCAGAAGACATGAAGTTAACTTTCACAGTTATGCTGACGATACACAGTTGTACATTTCCGTGTCTCCTGATGACACACTTGGATGCACTTTTTAACTGCATTTTAGACATTAAATCCTGGATGGCAGAAAACTTTCTCCAGCTCAAACAGGACAAAACTGAAGTTTTAGTCATAGATCCTAAGGCTCAGAGAGAGAAACTTTTACCAAAACTACAATCACTGTCTTTTAATCCTTCTTTACAAGTGAAGAACCTGGGCATGATTTTTGATTCTGAGCTGACTTTTATCCCTCACATTAAAAATATTACTAAAACAGGTTTTTATCAACTAAAGAACATTCCCAGACTCCGCCCCATTCTCTCTTGGGCCAACACGGAAACACTGATGCATGCGGACCAGTAAAATTGATTACTATAATGCCCTGCTTTCTGGTCTTCCCAAAAAGAGTATTTCTGGTTTACAACTTTTACAAAATTCAGCAGCACGTGTCCTGACGAAGACCAGGAGGCGGGAGCACATTACACCTGTCTTAAACTCATTGCATTGGCTCCCCGTATGTTTTAAGATCCATTTTAAGGTTCTTTTAATGGCTTTTAAGTGTCTTAATGGTCTTAGGCCTTCTTATCTTTCAGAACTACTTTTACCATATGAACCATCACTGTGTCTGCGCTCCTTCGGCAGCCGTCTCCTTGTCATCCCTAAAGTCAGGACACACACTCATGGCGATGCGTCTTTCCATTATTATGCCCCTCACCTCTGGAACAGGCTGCCGGAGGACCTTTGGGCCGCAGAGAACGATCATGTCTTAAAGAGCAGGCTAAAGAGTCTTGCTTTTAACTGATTTATTATTTATTATAGTCTGTTTAATTGCTCTGCATGTTTTACTTCATTAATTTTATCAGTGTTTTTATGACTTAATCATACCATACTTATTTTCTGTTGATTTTATACTTTAACTTATTACTTTAATCTTCCCTCCAGTGTTTCCTCTGTGGGAGCTGTCTGCCTCGGGAAAGGTGGTCAGCTGAGGCTGCCTGGGTGCTCTCCAGGTAGCGCTTGGGGGAGGTGGGGGTCTCCGCCTTGCCTCCTCTGGGCGCCCTGGGTCAGTGCCTTGGCAGCTGCTGTTTATCTGCTGCTGCTCCTTTGATGGCGCTTCCTTACCTGGCTCATCTGTACTCAGTCCATTGTCGTTTTTACTGTTACTGTTAAGTGTGTGCTTGCATGAGGGTTGGGTTGGGGGGACGGGGGTATAGCTATGACCATGCTTTTAAATCTGTGGGGGAGGGATGGGAATGTGATTTATGTGGGTTCCTTTTAATTCTGTAAAGCACTTTGAACTGCAATTTGTGAATGAAAAGCAAATTATAATTTAAGTTTAACATATAAACTATTCCTCAGCACTGATAGTCATTAGAGCAGCTTCACTAGCTTGTGCAGTTGTGGAAGTGGCCCTGTTATCAGAATCTGGACGGCATCCTGTGGCATAACTGGCCTTTATGTGGACCGTTAAAGTCAAACTCTTTCCCTGAAGTGCCAAGGCTCCAGGGGTTAACACAAGGTAGTAGAGAGTAAATCTTGTTTGCTAAATCAGATCCACCACACTCATAGTTGCTCAACGAAAGTATGCAACCACGTTGGTTAGATAGAGGAGCAGCTGAAGCGGTATTTTATACTGAAGACTCTTCCTTTCAGTGTCAATTTTTTCAGGATTTTTATTACCTTTTATTATCTTTTTTTAGGCTGGTTTAAATAGGAAGGGTGCTGTCAGAGATGGGGACTCGTGTCTGAGACTCCGAATCAAGTTGCGTTCAAGTTGCAAAGACGAAAAACTTCAGACTTTAGAATTGTGCTCTTAAAACGAGACTTGACTTGGAGTCCTGGTCTGGGACTCGAGTCTTAGTAACAGTTTTTATTCTACTGTAATGACGAGTATAAGAATGTTGGTGTGTGATGTACAGATTACAGCTCTGATGATGAAACGATACCTCCTATAGCTCTACCTGCCCCCTGTGATTTTATTAACAATGATTTATGGTGCTCTGGTGATGTTTTATGGTGGAAGGATGAGCCAGTGTCTTTCAGGGATTGTGGGATGTTAATGGTTCTTAACAATCTGCTCATATTAGCCATAGCTTCATGGTAATATCAAACTGTAAGTTCTTTCAACTGAACACTATATGGAGTATGAAGTTACACTGGCAGATTTAGGAAACAATATTACCATAACTTACCTCTGATAGACTCTCTTTGCTCAGCTAGCTGCAACATTACAAGGACACTTCCATTTGAAAATAAAAACACTTAAATGTCTGTTCATTCAGATACTCAACATTTATCTACTTACAACATTTTGCCTCGTTCACTATGTTATATTTATATCTTACATTTGAATATTTTTACTAATTAAAGTTGAGAAAAAATGGTTTAAATGTGGATTTAGAAAATGTTTTTTAAATATTGCAAAAAAAAAAAAAAAAAACCTCAGCGCAGAGTGAACAGAATCAAAATTCTCCAAACCAATTTTAGCATAATATATAATAAAGAAGTGGCATTAACTTAGTCATTAAAAAGCTCTTAACATTAACTGGTTTTAATCTCTTTCTATTATTTTTCTTTGAACATAAATCAGTTTATTCTTGTAACGGGGTAAAAATGTTATTTGATCAATTTTCAAAATTGTATAAATCAGCCTTTAGAAAAAAATAAGCCTTTAGCTGTTTTTACTGTAGATGTAAATTAAATGTTAAAAGGTAACTTGATAAAAAAAAGAAAGATAATGATAATATGTTAATGTGGTAATTTAGTCCTAAGGATAAACAGTACAGATTTGGTACAGAGACTTGACTCTGACTTGGGGCAAAAGACTTGAAACTTGACTTGCAAAAAATGACTTGTGAACATCTGAGTCCTGCTGAACCACAGATACTTATACTCAGAAACGATACTTTCTTTCCAAACAGCCTTTTGACAGATGAGACCATTGTGTGCAGTGACTCTTCTTTCTCAGAGAAGTAGCAATCAAAAAGAGTCTGCTTTTATATTCAGCAAGGCTCTCTCTGTGTGTAAGTTAAGACATGTTTCCTGTCAAAGGAGTTGTTGGTTTAAAAACTGCTGCGTCCCTCTAAGAGCTGCCTTTGACAGAGCAACAATACCTCGAAATCTGGCTGAAGAAACTCGCACACAGCGAGAAAGAGAGCTAATATGCTGATGTTTTGATTGTGTGGATGTTTCTCCATTTGTGCCTTTCTGCCCTTTATTGTTGTGCGCTTCTCTGTCTCTGTGTGTGTTCACCTGTGACAGGGGCTATTCATTAGATAGAGATGAGCTCATGAGGGTGGGTCCCACAGAGGGATCGGTGAGTGTATCTCAAATCCAAGGTTAATCCTGGTCTTTCACTCTGGAGAGGTCTAGTTAACAGAAAGCTTGGTGGGTGGGTTTGGAAGGAAGAGGCAGAAACGAGAAGTGTAATCGGACTGTGCTTTTGCAAAAACACTGAGAGGGAAGAAAATGGGAAAAAAACACAGAAATATGATCCTTTTCTATTACAATGTCAAGACTTTAAACATTTAAAGTTGCAGTGTGAAGTGCAGATAATAAACTTTTTCTAGCTCATTTTGTGTCTCTACATTCTTATATATATTTACATTACCAGGAAGATTGAAAAGGTTTCCAAAATTGCAATAAAGAGTATTTTTGAAAATAAAATTCAGCATCTTCACTGGCAATGATTAAATACAGTGGTTTACAAAAGTATTCACACCCCTTCAAACGTTTTCACATGTTATCACATGATTTATGTAATAAAACACCAAAATACAATGTATAATTATGAAGTTGGAGGACAATCATATTTTTTTATTTTGATTGATGTATTAATAAAACTGTGGTGTGGATTTGTATTCATAGTAACAGTCCTCAGCTTTGGAACAATTCCCCATACTGAGCCGGGATGATGCAACAACGGACAGGAGAACTCCTTTAACAGAAAGAAACCTCCAGCAGAACCTGGCTCACTCTGAGCATCCATCTGCTGCGACCAGCTGGTTTTAGAAGACGGTGCATACAGATGAGTCAATGGCAGTAGTAACCCCTCTAGAGGCTTCATCTATCAGAGCAACACAGCTAAATAGATAATTACACAGTTGCAGAGATAGCCTCTTCCAATTCTTCGGTAGAAAGAGAACATTAAGTTATTGGTGGCAGGAGTTTAGGATTAATCAATAAATCTGATTAAAAGATTGCTACTCCTCCTCCTCAGCCAATATTTTGAGGAATGTGGGAATGTCAATAATTAGGAGTTGGCATATACACTCACTGGTCACTTTATTTGGTACACCTTTCTAGTACCGGGTTGGACCCCCTTTTGCCTTCAGAACTACCTTAATCCTTCGTGGCATAGATTCAACAAGGTACTGGAAACATTCCTCCGGGGTTTTGGTATTGGTATTGACACTAATAAATTAGTCCGGATTCCTACAAAGAAGAGCTGCTCAGTCTGGTGAGTGAGATAATGGGGTTTCCCCTGAACAGACTAGGTTGTTCCTACAAATGCTTGCCAATAATCAATATACCCTAAACTGTAGGGCCTACAGTGTTTTCCAGGCACCACTTAGACAACACGCGGTTTAATGACTAGATGAATAACTAAACATGTTTGGTCAAATCAGGGAGAAAATTATGGAGTACAACAATGTTTTGGCAAACATAGAAACCGAAGTAACTTTAATTTGAGTGAAAGTGTGAATAGCAATCTTCAGACAACTTTGTTAATTCCAGTGGAGAGTTGTTTTGAAGAATACCAGTCCATACATTAACCTCTAACCACAATCAATTCATTGAACAAAGACACAGGATGCTGTATATACTTACTGCATTTACGTTCATCCTTAGCCAGCAGTATCAGATAGGACTTGATGTTGCCCGTTCTGGCTACTGGAAAACATTTGACTATGGCAGCTGGTGTCTCTAATGAAAGATTTCTGTCTATGGAGCTGCCAATTACCAGAGTGGGTGTGTCACTGCGCAGGGAAAATGGTGGATTGGCATCTAGGACTATGCTTCCTAAGTACCATCAACAAGCCAGCCTGAGGTCCCGGCTGTGCAGGCTCTGGTGTAGAACTGCTAGGTGTAGCTACCTTTGGTGACTCAGCACCGGCTAACGGGCCTCGGCTAACTGCTGGCCTTTCAGCAGTGTGGAGCCGGGCCTCCAATTCTGTCAGCCTACAAAAACTTAATTTATTGCATGGAAATAAACATCTGGCAAACAAGGCAGGATAGAGGAAGAGACTCAGACAATGGAGAAACAATAGGATGGAATGACTGGGTAGCCATGCTAGTGCTGCAGATAACGCTTAGCTAAGCTAAGTACACTGAGATAATTGTGTGAAAAAAGGGGTCCGAAACGTAAAGTGCAGCAACAGAAAACAGGTGTTTTTTTTTACTTGCTTAGGTGTTAAAATAACTAAGATGTGTTACAGTCGACAGACATTCAATCAAGAATCTGTGAGTGCAAACAATTCCGTTTTTTCGTACAAAAGCCAAAAAGGAAGTGACACAATACGCCTCACCCACAGCTTCTTTTTGTTGGTCTATTGCATACAAATCTGAGTCAAATACATTGAATGTTTTGCTTGATAGATTGAAGGATATGAATGTTCTTACAAAGCATGGTGAATAACATGAGCAGCATACAGGCATTCAGTTTGTGGGGGCTTGAAGACCAGAGGGGGTTTCATTGCAGTGTTCACTCTTGTCATACATCTGTGAATTGTGTGCTCACACACTTAGACACTGAAAAAAGTGAGAATCCACTGCAAATGATCAAATCCATCCTTGGAGGTTTACTTCCCTGCTTCCCAGAGTTTCTCTCTCTCTGTTGCCTGCTTGACTGATTGTTTTACCGTGTTTTTTCGTCAACAGAGAATTCTACAGGAAACGAAAGTAATTAAGAAATATTGATGCTGGATACATCTATTTGCTTTTCCAAAATGATCATTAGCAAAATGTGGCCGCAGTCATTCATCACTGTACAGAGGCACTTGGCGTCAGATACACATACTCGCTGCGGGCCTATCCCAACATTTTTCTTGGTGATGACTTCATTAGAGCTCTTTGGTGTCCTGTAAACATGTGTCTCTCTGGGAGATATGATATAACGACTGGACTAACTGTTCATCAGTCTTCCATAGACATGTTAAAGTATAACGTCCCAAAGCATCGAGGAGGTGGCCAAATTGTTGGAATCACCATGACAAGGGCTTTCATTTAGCTCAGTGATAAGTTTGTGTTCACTGTGAAATAGGCCTGATGACATGTTCCTCGAGAAATATGAGGCAATTAGTGATGTTACTAAGAGGAACAACATTCAGCAGAACATCGGTCAAATAAAATGAGAGAAGAAAATGTGACATCATCAAAACACACAGTTTCTGCAAAGACAAATAGTTGGTTCTCATTTTAGGAAATGTAAAAATCCTCCAGCACAATGTAACCCTTTCAGTACAGAGGGCTACTGTAAACGTTTATGCCTACAAACACTGAACTACTACTTTGGAGGTGAATTGTGTTGTTTGTAAAGTTAATATTTAAATGCTACACATCTCAGGATGTGTTGGCAGTCAGGAATTTCAATTTCGTTCATTCCAAGTAAATTACAGGCTGAATCAACAAGGAAGCAGACTAGAGATATGCTGTATGTCAACATTAAGTAGAAATATAGTTGCATCTTCTGTGCTTGATGCATAAGCATAACTTATTTAGTGTATAGGTATTGTTTAGAAGCTTATCTGATTATTTTCATCTTTAATAGGCAGCCCCATCAAAGAACAAGGTGAAACTATAAAACTAGTTGCATTGATTCAGAAGTCTTAAAAGGGAGTTTCATTGTGATTGTATTGTACTCCTTTTGGATTATGTATTGGGATTCATTTAGTTAGGAGTTTTTTGAAATAGTAATGTGTAAAAAATGTAAATAGTTTTATTTGTATTTACATGTAAATGTGTTTCTTTCATTAATTTTCAGCCCTGTTAATATTCCAATAAATACTGTTGGCTACTTGTGGTTTTCAACTTCTTCGACCTATTAGTGACCTTTTTGGTTCCTCACTTCATGGCCTTTTGATCTGCATAACATTATAGCCAAATATCTGTACTTTTGTTTCATCGCTCCAAATAATATTTTTCTAGAAGTCTTGTGGTTCCTTCAGGTGCAACTGTTCAAACGTAAATCATGCTGCTATATTGTTAGAGAAGATAGTTCTCCAGACAGCCTTTCCAGCCTTACTGTACCTTCTTCTACCTGTTGCAAACAACAGGGCCACATCAACTTGTTTAACATGCAGAATTTGGCACAGACCTGAAAGCCTGCAGCTTGTGATTTATGTTATCGAGCTTATCTATTTATCTAGTTCACGTGTGCATGTTATTGAGCTTTTCTCAAATTCGTCAGCTTCCATCAAATGGTAAAAGGCCTGTATTTGCATGCCACATATTCAGTCAGAGAACTTTACAGTCATATCCCCACACACGCACACATTCGCACACTGATGATGGTAAGCTACATTGTAGCCACAGCTGCCCTGGGGCACACTGACAGAAGCTAGGCTGCCATGCATAGGTGCCACCGGACCCTCTGACCACCACCAGTATGCAAGGCGGGTGAAGTGTCTCGTCCAAGGACAAAACGACCAAGAAAGTTATAGTTTGAACTGGCAACCCACTGAACTCCTACTTTCGGAGCCACGGTCGACCCGTATAACAAATACAACAAATAGTGTAACAGTAACTTATTGTCCCTGATTTTTTCTGATTGAAACGTTGCAAGTCAGCAAATTAAAACAATCACAAATAGTTTCAACCTTATTCTAGTTTAATCAGTTTAAAAATCCCATTTTAGCACCTTAAAAAATGAGGATGAAATATGCTCTTGGGAGTCAATTTTGAATTAAATTTAGGTCTTGAGAACATCTCAAGATTCTATATTGGTTGTATTTACCATCGGAGTTGTGGGGCCGAGACTCTAGTTTTGTTGACCACAGATTAGAATCTTAAAATTTGGGGGGAACTTTAATACAGTGAAAACAAAACTTGAAAATTTGTGATTGCATGGCAATGGGTTATTTACACTGTCATTAGAAAGGTAAACAGAGGAGTGTCCCATGGCTCAGCTCATGTCCTTTCGGAGAAACAGACACAAATTTAAAAAACAGTTTAACAAACTCATCAATCCGAACACTAACTGAAAAAATGTCACGTATGAGTTAAACAGAAGTCTTCATCTTTTTTTTTTTTTTTTTTTTTTTTTTTTACGTGTCCTGTTTGGCAGTGTGGAGCTCAGAATTGGTGCCTGAGTACCAAGTAGAAGCCCAACAGATTTACTTTCACAAGCGGAGCAGTACAGCTTTTGCTATAGTCCTCCACTTGATATATGTGTGAAAAATCTTTATTATGAATTGTTGGGGTTTTTATTTCCTGATGTTATGGACACGGAGACGGAAAATTAAGGAGAAGGAAGATGAAGAAGAGAGGTAGGAAACAAAAAGTCAAGAGAGAGGGTGAGTTGAAAATACAAGAGAGGAAGGGGAACAAAGAAAACACAGGAAGACATTTAAGTCTGCCTCCATACCCACAGGACGGCAGAAAGAGGGGAAAAACAAAACACGAAAAAGGAACATCGACAAAACAAACCAAACATTGTGAACTAAGAATTACACAACCACATCACACAAAAATAGATATAAAAATACAACAACAATGTCATAGAAAAACTCATGGTACCGATTAATCAAGCTCTAGTAATGAACCTCAGCCCAAGAATATATCCTTAAACACCAGAGACCCCACATATATGTGTATGTGTTAGCATGCTGGTGCATATAAGGTTTCTCCATAAGAGTGTTCGATAGTTGGTGTGAGCTGGCATCAATCCGTCTCCCAGGAATCGATGCAGACATGAAGGAGATCGGAGCAAAGACGTCCAAAGGACCCCCAGAGCCCCAGGCGGACCCGGCGGGGCCGACCGCATCCCCAAAGAGTGGAGCAAAGGAGAACCCCAGGGGAACGTCCAGCGGCTACTATGCAGGGGCCCGGGGGGCAGCAGTGACAGCCCACAGGCCCGTCGGCAACCTGCCGCACCAGGGCGGCCCGGCCAATGGACCGGGAGAGCCGGGGCCCAGGGGCACCCCACCCCCCAGCAGGGACCCGACAAGGGACCAGCCGACGAGGGGCCCCTGGGACTGCAGGGGCCGTGGCCGGCTGCCGGCCGCCACGCGCCACCACCACCCTAGGCCAATCCCCACTGCCAACATCCCAGCGCCCCACCACTGCCCTACGTCGGGGCACCCCACCGATAGCCGCAGGGGACGGACAGCATCCCCAGGCCAGGCTCAGCCAGCATCTGGACACCAAGTTGTACCAGCTCCCGGGTCCTGATCCCGCGCAACGCAGAGCGCAGAGACCAGGCATCCAACGAGGGCCAGGGCCGGTCCAACCCGCCAATGAACTGACCACGCACGGTGCACACAGAACAGGTGATCAAACGAGCAGAGACGCCGGATCCGAGCCACCGAGCAGGCACCACCCAACAATCCCAAACCTGGCACCCCTAAAAGAGGTGCCCCAACCAACCAAACAGAAGTCTTCATCTAATTGCACAAGCTGTCTGTACTGGTTCAGTTACACCATTACTTCCTTTGCTGAATGTATTGAGAGCAACAGACAAATGAAGGAAGATCACAATCAGCATGAGACTGCTGCTGCTGTGTAGCACCACTAAAGTTAAACAACTAAACATTTCAAGAGTTGTCAACTTGCTTTCTCACTGTTTGTGTGTGTCTGCTTAGTTTAGACCAAATGCTGCACACGCAACAAGAGGAAATTGTGATTTATGACTGTGTGGAGAACAATTTAAATGTTTTAAGATGCAGTTTTGCAATACTCAGCGAATCCTCACGATGCTTTTACAGTCAAAGCCAAGCTCATAAATCAGTCACAACAACAACTAGTATCAGGGAAAGGTGTTTAAAACGTTGGAATCAGGAAAGAGTGAATCATTGCTGTTAACAGAGTTAACACCTGATGAGTCTTTTAAGAACAATTTAATGATATCCACATAAAAAACAAGTTTGGCCCAAGACTGTTAGCTGTCAGACAGCTCCGTTTTGCACATTTGTTTCTAGATTATTTTGGGACTTCAAAATAAAATGGAAAAATCAATGTAAATGCACATAAAATAAAATAACAACTGCAACATTATAAAACATGTTGATGTAATTCTCACAATTTTACTAGTCTGATATGATTTCAGACCATTCTTAAGAACAAACTTAAATCTAACATACAGTCTGTGTCACGATCATGCTTTGGTCTGATGCTCAGTCCTAAAACGAGGTTACTGATCCTGAATCAGCCAAAGTATGTGCTTCGATCATCACTGTTTGCATGCTCGCTTCATCTTTGGCATGGTAGTGCTGTTGCTTCTTCTTTTAGAAATCAAACAACCACAGTGAATCGACATTGGCATTATTAACAGCAAAACACACATCCAACAATGCTACAGAGCCTGTTGAATCACCTGCAAGGAAAGCGACAGGGAAGAAGAGAGAAACATTTGGTCACTTGTTGTAACTTGCAGTATCTCATAGGAAGAAAGAGGAAATTGCAGAGCTTGTTTTTTTGTAGAAAAGCCTCAAATATGTTGCGAGGTTTCCTTAATTCATACACTAACAAACACACTATTTAAAGACACTAACTAGAAATCGTGAATCTACAGCCCTCTTCAAATTGTTTGGAACCTTGATAACAATGTGTAAATAACCTTAAACTAAATTAATATAATTTAATTGCAATATGCTAAAATACACTACTCACAATAAGTTAGGGATATTGTTGTTTACATGAGTGCTATTCCTATTTGGTCTGAATTTTAATGAAGTAAGTAAAAGTATCCTTTGATATTTCTAATAATGAATGAGAAGAAACACCATTTTCTTTAGTGTAATATTTATTACCCCCAAAATTTGGACAATGACAAGGGTAGCCCCAAATAACACAAATTGACAATGTCATTAGCGAGTGTTTCCACCATTTGCCGCAATGACAGCTTGTCAGCGACGTCTCACGCTCCTCACTAGCCTCATGATGTTGTCCTGAGGCATCATCCAGTCTCTGCTTCAGCTGGTCCCAAACGTGCTCTATGAGGTTCAGGTCAGGGAACATTGCTGGCCATACCATGTGAGGCCCTCCAACTTCCTGAAGTCGAGCTGTGATAATTCTGGCACGAAGTGGTGGAGCATGATCATCTATGAACAGAAAGTTGGGGGTGTGCTGGCGGAATTGGGGGATCATGATGGGTTCTATGATGTCTCTGAGGTAAGAACGTGCAGTGACTGAACCATCTACAATAACCAAAGCAGTTTTGCGCTGACTGGTGAAGCCTGCCCAGACTGTTACACTTCCTCCACCGAAGCTAACCCTGGGGACCATGTTGACCTCAGCGTATCGCTTACCTCGCCTTCTCCAGCAATGCTGACGACCATCATTTCTGTACAAGGTGATCCGACGCTCGTCAGTTAACAGGACGGTAGGCCACTGCTGCATTGTTCAGGTCACATGGTCTTGTGACCACTGCAAACGTTCATGGCGGTGTCTTGGTGTCAGTGGAGTCACCTGCAACGGTCGTCTGGCATACAAGCCAAAGCGGTGGAGTCGGTTGCAAATGGTTTGTCTGGAAACCCTAGTACCCTGGATCTTGTAAACGGGCCTGCGGCGGTTGCATGAAGATGTCTGAGTTCATAGGTCCCTAGGTACTGGTCATCATTGTGGTCTGTCACTCGTGGGGCTCCACTCCTAGGTCTGTCACAAACTCTGCCAGTGGTTCTGTGTCTTGATGCAAGTCTGCTGATGAAACTTTGAGACACACCAAATTCCCCTGCAACATCTGACTGCCTGCTCCCGACCCAAAGGTGCGCTATGCCCAGGTGGCGCTGCTCCTCAGTTAAGTGACATCGTGTGTTCATGGTTGCTTGAGGGATGAAGTTGGAATGACTTACTGACAACACCAGCTTTTTAAACCCACAGAATGTTGAAATTGATGCCAAATTTTAAAGGGTTGTCTTTAGTGTTTTTTGGTGTTGGCCCCAATATGTAAGGCACACTGTACACAGTGAGACCATTACGTGGAAACACAAAACGAGGTGTGTCCATCACCCCAATACAATTGCCTCCCTATCCCAACATCTCTGAAGTGAAACAAACAACATATGTATGACATCCACTGAGTCTCTCACAATATCCCCAACTTATTGTGAGTAGTGTAGATCCAACCTTTCATTCAAGTATGTATGTTTAGTGGTGAAATTCCACATCACAAAATATGGGACGCCGAAGAATTCTTGTAAAATAACTATTACTGAAACCGGGTTTTAGAAATGCTGCAATTTTTCTCTCCCGACACCAACCAGAGTAATTTAAGAATAAACATTTGCATATACTGAGACAAAATCTGATACAAAGTTAAAATCAATATTGTGCATTATAAATTTGGTATTTTGAATGCGTAGAACTTAAGTCACTCACCAATGATATTTAGGACACTTTTGAATTTTTCCCACTATGAAAAGTATTTTTGTCACAGCAAGGGTTTTGCAGGACAGCCTCAATGTGCCGCTGAACCTCAGGTCTAAACTAAAGAAAACTACTCTACACATACCTGAGTCAAAACATACAGTTACTACCTTCAGTAAAACTAAGGTTTTTTCATACATAACTATAATAATTCTGTTCAAAATCTAGACGATAAAGCAATTCTCTCGTTATTTCTGCATATTGCTTATAATTATTGTCACATGGAATATGCTGTCATTAAATGAGTAATTTGACATATGTAAAGTGTTTTGGAGGATTTCTGTAAGATTTAGTGTTGAAATATTTCTAACCTCAATAAAGTTATTTTTGTCAGAAAAATACCTGGTACCTCTGCGGAACCCAGAGACCTGAGAAAACAGAGGTTATTAGAGCAGGACGGATTTGTATGGAGATGAATATTTGAAGGAGGAGAGGGACTGAGGGGGCTTAGGCCATGTATACAAGTAGCCGAAGAAAACCCTTCTACACCTAGTAAGTGTATTGTTAAGCACATTCAGTGGCATCCCAAACCAGCAGTTCCCCAAATCCTGTCCAATCAGAATAAATTTCTATGTTCTAAATTCTACATAGAGCAGTAATTGAGCTTGTTAAGACAAGCAAGCAAGCAAAAAGCACTTGGACAATCGATAATGCCAACACAGCTCTGAGAGCATAAAACTGTTTCTGAGTTTAAACACAAGTTGCACTTGTAACGTTGGAGCCTTTTTGTCATGGGGAGTGACGTTGCAAAACCTAAAACCACCGGTTATTTATGTCCACACGCAAATGCTTGAAATGGAGAATTAGCAAATCTTCACTTTGGTCTGAATTTTTTGGAAAGAATTGTTTTTGATACAGTACATCTGCATTTTCATGTTGATGATAGACCAAATTGTCAAAAAAGAACTTTTTTTTCTGGGTTCATTTTGTGAGCTACCCAACTAGATGTGAACAAGACCTTAGTGTCTTGGAGTGGTGGTTGAGCATGAAGGGGGGTAAATGATCATGCTAGTGGATGGTGTTTGGAGAAGGAGAGTTCCAGAGAGTGTGAGATCAAGATGGTTGTGACCGGAGGAATATTGGAGGCTGGGGTAGAACGAGCAGCAGTGACGAACGAAGAGAGAATGTGAATCTGAGAGTTATCTGACAAGGCTGAGGTCTTGATTGAGAGATCTGGGAGTTGGTATGGAAACCAGCAGACAGTTTCTACATGGGAGGCACAGAGAAAATGTGGAGTAAGTTAGGGGTAAAATGACTGTAGACATAAAAAGACTCTGGGAGTAAACGTTTTAGGATTTGATCATCAGGTGAAGACTGGTTGTCTGACAGTTCTCTAAATCCCTAGCAGGTAATTAACTGATTACTATCATATGAAGCAGCCCAGCCCAGCTTCTCCAGCAGAGATCCTCTCTGTGTTAAAATACATGCACACACCAGGATCCTGACACAAAGGTTTGACATCCAGTGCCAACACATCATATAGAGAGTCTCCATAAGTACATGTCACTAACTAATAGACATGGTGGGACGCTCCAGGAAATCAGGAGGACTTTTAAAGCCGGACACCTCAACGACACACCAGAAAAGATTAAAAGAGAAAAAATAAAGTAACCACCAGAACAAGTGAGATGTGTGAAGCTCTGCTGTCCTCAAGGTAAAAGCCATCAGACTTTGCCACTCTGATCAACTGTTTTAGAGTGACTGTGGAAATTCCTTGGCTGTTTGTCATCAAGATGACCTGCTGCCTATCTGCATAATTTCCAGAAAAACTTTGTTTTTCTACAAGTCCTCCTGAGAAGATTGTCCTGTGTGACTCCTAAAGAGACTGGGGCACCTCCCGTAGATAATCAGGGAAGTACTATTTAATTTGTCAGGTATTATATATATATATGTGGTTCCAGTACCTGTGAGCAAACAAACTTAAAGCTAAAAGTTGTTCTTCATCATAAACATAGTCATATCAATGTTGTGGGTTTCAGCTATGCTCTATACAGCTCTGCTGAGCTTCAGCGCTTCACACATCTCACTGATGCTGAGGATACCTGATCCATTTCAGTTGAACAAAACATGCATAAGGTCAGGATCCTGGAGCACTCTCTCTCTTAAACCAACAATGTTAGTGTGAACAATGCAGATTTTGGATTATTACTGAAAACCATGATATGTAGGATCAACAACATGATGTCCACAGCTTTTTCATTATGTTGGCCCAAAAGGGTAAAGTCACAACAGAGGTTATGCTGAAACCGAAGTTATGCTATCAAGTTGGTCCTCTTCTTTCCTTCAGTGTGACGGTAGTTACCATGAGATCAAGCTCACATATTAAGGCCCTTGTGCAATTCTTTTAAATTGCACAACAGCTTTAACCAATTCTCAAAAGCGGAATGAAATGAGAACATGTCATTCAGCTAATACAGATGTGTGTTTCTACAGTAGGATAACTCATTTAAGTTGAAACGTGTCCATATGTACTGTCAGAACAAGATTAATACATTTCCAATTTGAGTACCTAGAAAAAGTATTTACCACTTGGATGTTTTGTTTCCTTTTATTGCTTTTATAAATGTCAAAATAAGTTTGAGTTTTTCTTTTACGAAAAAAAAGCCCCTTTAAAGTTTAAGTAAAAACTGATTTCTACAAAATAATGGCAATTAAATAAATATATTTAATATAGAATGAGTGATTGTGTAAACTGTCATCGATGCATCGATGGAGAGGAAATAGAGACTGTGGAGTCCTACAGATACCTGGGTGTGGTTCTGGACCAGAAACTTTAGTGGACCCACAAAAACAGACGCAGCATACAGGAAAGGACAGAGTCGCCTTTTCTTCCTCTGTCCGTCTGTCCGTCTGTCTGGATCAGGTTGTCCTCACAAACTGAGTGACCATGCAAGAAGGAGACTAGTGAGAGAGGCCACCAGGACACCTATGACATCACTAAAGGAGTTACAAGCTTCAGCAGCTGAGATGGAAGAGACTCTGTATACAACAGCTGTTGCCTGGGTTCGTCACCAGTCAGAGCTTTATGGGAGAGTGGCAATGAATAGCCACTTTTGGAGAAAACTCATATCATGCCTCAACAGTTTTTTACATTTTGCCAAAAGGCATGTGAGAGACTTCATGGTCAAGTGAAAGAAAGTTCTTTGTTCTAATGAGACCAAAATGGAGCTTTTTGGCCATCAGACAAAACGCTGTGTTTGGCACCAAACACAGCACATCCCCACAACCACACCATCCCCACTGTGAAGCATGGTGGTGGTAGCATCATGCTGTGGAGATGCTTTTCGGCACCAGGCCTTAGAAGGCTTGTTAAGGTAGAAGGTCAAATGAATGCAGCATTTTGGTTCCATCATCAAGACAACTACGGCTTCAAAGAACATTTATGTTCCAGCAAGTCAACGACCTGAAGCCTACAGCTAAAGCTACACAGAAATGGTTTGAGGTCAACAAGGTGGATGCTCTGGAGTGGCCCAGTCAAAGCCCAGACCTCAATCAGATAGTGAATTTGTTGCAGGACTTGAAAAGGTCTGTCCACAGCCGATCCCCACACAACCTGACAGAGCTGGAACAGTTCAGTAGGAATAATGGAGGAAAACTGCAGTGTCCAGATATGCAGCCTGACTGAGACCAATCCACACAAGCTCTGAACTGTGTTTGCAGTTTTTAGTACTGACTTGAAGGGGGTGAATATTTATGCAGCCACTTATTTTTTGTTAAATGCTTTTATTTAATAATCATTATTTTGTAGAAATCCGTTTTCACTTTGACTTTAAAGTTTTTTTTGTAACATATTTTGGTCAAAAAAAGCCACATTTTGTTGATCATGATTAATTTGTAAAAACAATGAAAGGGTAAAAAATCCAAGGTGGAGAGTACTTTTTATAAGCACTGTAAACTGTGAGAAAACAGGGAGAAAAAACGCCTCCAAAGACAATTGTTACAGAAATGCAGCAAGAGTGTGAGATCATACAACAAAACAGACTTTTTATCACATTCTGTACAGCTTATTTTACATTATCACCAGGTGTATCAGTGTTTTGTTTTTGTTGAGGGAACTGTAACTGCCTCCTCATTGCTGCATTTTACCTCTAGGATAAAATGTCTAACATGAAAACAAACCTGGACTTTTTTCTAATTTCAAGGTGAAACTTGCTTTTAAGATATACTGTAGACGTGTAATGTGTAAGCAAGTTGTTCCCAGAAGCTTTCTAGCTATGAGAATTGCTGGTCAGTGAGGCTTTCTCTACGTTTCCTGAGCTTGACCCGATATCCCGAGTGACCTGAAGGCTGCTGGAAGGAGATCATCTGTGTGTGCTTTAGATCCCACTTCCTCCTCCAACTTCTCAGGAGGTCCGGTCAAGGCTGGCAGCCCCTCAAAGACACCCTTCTTCTGCCCCTCGCCCCCAGGGAGGGCAGCCTCCAACATTTATGCAAAGTCAACAAGCCCTAATTGTAGGATCAGCTTACAAACTAAATTCCTCTTGAGCCCATTAACAACTGCAGTTAATTATAAGGCAGGCGGAGGTTGTGCTCGAATGTGAGCAACGGCGAGAGGAGGTGGTGCAGAAAGTTGATGGGAGAAAAGCTCGGTCACTGTCAGATTCCACCAGCTTGTAGCCGCGTTAGCCTTTTTCCAGGAGGACCTCCCAGACTAGAGTAAATCTCATCTTCTTTGGCCTTTGTACCGGGGATTTGCTCTAATGAAGGCGAGGATCACGGTGGTAAGTCTCACATTGTCAAAAACACATTCAGGCAATTTTCCTTCAGCTTCAGTGTGGCAGGTTTAACAGTGGGATCCACCTCTCCTCTAATTACGCCCATGGACAGCTGAGGGCACATTCATGTAAAAACTGTCAGAGGAGGTCAGTTTCAAAAGCACACTGAATGGCTGAAAGCTGGTTGGTGCACTACCTGCTACAGCTATACAGAGCCAATAATAATATTATTTAATATTTAATTCATTATATGTTTTGCATAAACTACTACAGCGCTCTTAATTAATTATATTAGTCCACTTCTTAAATCTGCAAAAAAGGTGTCTAAATTGATCTGCAGTTTGTATTTTAGCTGATTGTGTGTGATTGCAACTTCAAATCAAACCCCAAGGACCACATGTGAAGAAGACGAGCTGTTTTCCACATTCCCTGCTACATTTTCCACTCTGATGCATGTCCTAGCAGCAGCTCTCGGCCTCACAAAATCTTATGAACCCGCTGTGGTTTGACCAGTGTTTCTGCTACTAGATCCGCTGTCGTTGGGAGCTGAGCTGGGGCCTCGTGGCTCTAAGCCTCACTTATTGAATTCTCTGTTGACTTTTTGAAGGCCAGGGTAAGACACAACCAACAGGTGTTAGTCTGAAGCGGGACGAAGCAGTGGGATGTTCCCTTTGACCCCAGAGGGAAAGTGGACAGCTGCAGTGTCTGGGTGTGGAACACATGTTGTTCACAAGGTTCCAGTGCCTTGTAAAAGTTTTCATACCCCTTGAACTTAAATATCTAGTGATGTTACAACCACACATTTCAGTGTGTTTTAGTGGAAATACATCTCATACAATACATAGTAGTGCATAATCACAAGTGGAAGGAAAATATGTGGGATACATTAGTATTCAACCCCCTTCATCAGCCTTCATCAGCCTGTGTGTTATTTAGCGTTTATTATAAATACAGCTGATTTGTGAAAGCCTCAGAGGTTTGTTAGGGAACATTAGTGAACAAATGGTATCATGAAGACCAAGGAATATGGCAGACAGGTCAGGTAAAGTTGTGGAAATATTTGAAGCAGGATTAAGGTATAAACCAATGCTCCAAGATTTCACAATCTCAAAAAGCACTACCTTTCAGAAAAGTCACATGGGCTGAAAATGTTGTTCATATGGGATTACATGTTTGAAGATTCCTATTTCACCTGGAAAAATACTCTACAGCTGTATAAGAAGACCCTTCAACAAGCCAGAACAGCATATTTTTCATCATAATAGAGGCCAATAAGAACAATCCTAGGTTTCCTTTTAGTACAGTTGCCAAACTTACACAGAGTTATACCTCTGTTGAGCCAGCTATCCCCCTGCTTTTAGTAGTGAAAACTTTATGGGATTATTCATAAATAAGATTAATTCTATTAAAAAAAAAATCATTGGCATCCTCCCAAACATGATTACTTCTCTCTCATTAAGTGATGCAGCATCGGAGGTAACTGTAGAACCTCATTTGTGTTTGGACTGTTTTGATTCAGTCAAGCTTTCGGAATCATCAAAAATATTAGCCTTATCTAAACCTTCAATTTGTATGTTGGACCCAATCCCAATCAAATTATTTAAAGAAGTGTTTCCTTTGGTTACTGGCCCCATTTCAGATATGATGAATCTGTCCTTTGTAAATGAATACGTACCACAGGAATTTAGGGTTGCTGTAATTAAACCTTTATTTAAGAAACCCTCTCTCGATCAAGATGACGTAGTTAATTACAGACCTATTGTAATTTTCGAACTATTAAGCACACCTGAATATAAGCTTCAACAACTAAATTTTAAAAGAACATACATTTTCTACATATATGGGCAGCACCTTAATATAAATTGCATGTTTTCATGTTGTAACATGAGATGTTAACAAAGAAAGATGGTACACAGAAGAGTTTTTTTGTGTTTTAATTTAAAACATGCTTTTTTTTTCAAACTCTGCCTGAAAATCGGCAGTACGACCTCAACACAACATGACAGTAACACGTCTGGTTAGAAAATAAAACATACTTTAGCCTACCAGGAAAGTCATTGGTCGCTATCATCATCTTCCTCTTGCACACTAAAGCCACTGAAGTGTTTAAGTCCTCTGAAATCTTTTGTTGTCTTTTTAGGCTGACTCAGTTCTTTCTGGCGCCTCCTCCAATCTCTCACTATCGATTCATTGATGTTAAGCTTATGTGCAGTGCCTTGAACTTAAAAGCTGCTTTATATGCATTCTTGGTGTGTTTTCCATGATGAGAGTGTGTGCAATAAAACTACCGGTAGTGTTTTCTTCTGCGCATAATATTTCCCCACATCTGTCTCACTTTTGCACTTCCTGCTATAGAGCCCTGCAGAGGCCGTTAGTCAGTAAAAAAATCTATAAATTAGCTGCATCATTGTATGGGTGGCAGGGTCCAAAGCGTGTAAAAAGAAGTAGAGGCTTATAGTCCGAAAAATACCGTAGATGTACCCTTCCTTTCTCATCCAAAATCATTAAGAAAATAGTTGCTAATCAAGTATGTGAGCATCTAAACAGTAACAACCTGTTTGAAGAGTTTAAGTCAGGTTTTAGAGCTCATCATAGCACTGAAACAGCACTGGTGAAGGCTACTAATGATATTCTCATGGCCTCAGATAATGTACTTGTGACTGTTCTGGTTTTGTTAGATCTCAGTAATGTTTTTGACACAGCCGATCAGAATATTCTCTTAGAAAGGCTTGAACATGTTGCAGGGATCAAAGGAACAGCACTAGGCTAGCTTAAATCATGTTTGTCCGACACATTCTAGTTTGTTCATGTAAATGATAAATCTTCTTCTCACTGAAGGGTTACTTGTGGAGTACCACAGAGTTATGTGCTTGGACCAATTATTTTTACTATATATATGCTTCTAATTGGTAAAATCATTACACAGCATGGCATAAATTTCCACAGCTATGCCGATGATACACAACTACATTTATCCATAAATCCTGATGAATCCAGTCAGTTAGGTAGATTACAGGCATGTCTTGAAGACATAAAAATACGGATGACTGTAAACTTTCTGGTTTTAAATTCTGACAAGACAGAATGTGTCGTCTTTGAACCAGAAGCTCTGAAAAAGAAACTGCTTAGTCAATCACTCAATCTGGATGGCATTAATTTGACCTCCAGTAAAAACATAAAGAACCTCATATTAATGTTTGACCAAGACATCCATCCATCCATCCATTTTCTTCCGCTTATCCGGGGTCGGGTCGCGGGGGCAGCAGCCTAAGCAAAGAGACCCAGACTTCCCTCTCCCCAGCCACTTGTTCCAGCTCCTCGGGAGGAACCCCAAGGCGCTCCCAGGCCAGCCGAGAAACATAGTCCCTCCAGCGTGTCCTGGGCCTTCCCCTGGGCCTCCTCCCGGTGGGACGTGCCTGAAACACCTCACCAGGGAGGCGTCCAGGAGGCATCCTGACCAGATGCCCGAGCCACCTCAACTGACTCCTCTCGATGTGGAGAAGCAGCGGCTCCTCCCTGGGCTGCCACCTTATCGTGGTGGAGGGGTTTGAGTGTCCCAATGATCCTAGGAGCTATGTTGTCGGGGGCTTTTGCTCCTGGTAGGGTCACCCATGGCAATTTGGTTCTAGGTGAGGGATCAGACAAAGTGCAGCCCAAAAGACCCCTATGAAGAAAACGACAGATGGACTCAGTGTTCCCTCGCCCGGACGCGGGTCACCGGGGCCCCCCTCTGGAGCCAGGCCTGGAGGTGGGGCACGTTGGCGAGCGCCTGGTGGCCGGGCCTTTACCCATGGGGCCCGGTCGGGCTTAGCCCGAAGAGGTAACATGGGCCCCCCTTCCCATGAGCTCACCACCTTTGGGAGGGGCCATAGGGGTCGGGTGCTGTGCAGGATGGGCGGCGGCCAAAGGCGGGGACCTTGGCGGTCCGATCCTCGGCTGCAGAAGCTGGCTCTCGGGACGTGGAACGTCACCTCTCTGGTGGGGAAGGAGCCGGAGCTGGTGTGCGAGGTTGAGAGGTTCCGACTGGACATCGTCGGACTCACCTCGGCGCACGGCTCTGGCTCTGGAACCCGTCTCCTCGAGAGAGGTTGGACTCTCTTCCACTCTGGGGTTGCCCCCGCTGAGAGGCGCCGAGCTGGGGTGGGCATACTTGTTGCCCCCCATCTCGGCGCCTGTACGTTGGGGTTTACCCCGGTGAACGAGAGGGTAGCCTCCCTCCGCCTTCGGGTGGGGGGACGGGTCCTGACTGTTGTTTGTGCTTACGCGCCAAACAGCAGATTAGATTACCCACCCTTCTTGGAGTCTTTGGAAGGGGTGCTGGAGAGTGCTCCTCCTGGGGACTCCCTTGTTCTGCTGGGGGACTTCAATGCTCACGTGGGCAATGACAGTGAGACCTGGAGGGGTGTGGTTGGGCGGAATGGCCCCCCCGATCTAAACCCGAGTGGTGTCTTGTTATTGGACTTCTGTGCTCGTCATGGATTGTCCATAACAAACACCATGTTCAAGCATAACAGAATGTGTCGTCTTTGAACCAGAAGCTCTGAAAAAGAAACTGCTTAGTCAATCACTTAATCTGGATGGCATTAATTTGACCTCCAGTAAAAACATAAAGAACCTCATATTAATGTTTGACCAAGACATGACATTCCAATCCCATATTAAACAGGTTTCTAGGATTTCCTTCTTTTACTTCCGGAATATTGCTAAAATTAGAAATATCCTGTCTAGGAGTGATGCTGAAAAACATGTCCATGCATTTGTTACTTCAAGGCTGGACAACTGTAATTCTTTACTATCAGGAAGTCCACAAAATTGTTACGATCCTTAGGTATTTGTGTGTTGAGTTTCAGTTATTTCATTTCATCATTTAGCTTACATTATCTTATTAGTGTTAGGATCGTTAGGGGTTTGAGTTTCCTCCTACTTTGAGTTTTTTTTCCACTACGTTTTCTCCTCCTTTCCTCTTTTACCCTCAGGTGATTGTACTTTGAGTTTCTCTTGTTTTTGGGGTCATTCCTTATTTGTTTACTTAGGTCTTATCTTAGTTACTCTTGCATTAGTCTTTCTAATCTATGTTAGGGTCTGTAGTCACTTCTATTTTATTGTGTTGATCTTGTATCAGTTACTTCTTAATCATCTGTTGACTCTGCTTTACATTATTCTCCTATTAGCATTAGTGTTCTTTGATTTAAGATTTTTCTAAAGCTACTGGTGTTTCTGTTATGTTTCCATCACATCTTCTTATATTCATTAGTGCTTTTGCTTTAAATTTCTGTTAGGCTCATCCACTCTTATTCTCCTAGATTCCTTTCATCCTTAGTTAGTTCTTACTTTTCTCATTTAGAATTATTCTCTCTCCGATCTTCTCTTTAGATATACCTTTGCTTTCCTTCTCTGTTGTCCCCACTGCCATTCTGCTTCCCTACCCATCTGCTGATCATCTTCACCTGCTCTCTCCTTCTCACCTGCATCAGTTTGTCGCTAATTGGTTCTTAGGCTTTCAGTGTCACTTCTCATCCCTCCTCAGTGTATTTAAGCTCTCTGATGTCCTTTGTTCCCCACTGGATCCTCCGTCATTATACGCAGTCTTAGGCCCTGGTTACACAAAGGAAATAAGCAGATATTTCCCAGTGGTTTGGCCTCTTATCTACACGAAAACCGGGTTTTTATCACAGAAAACGATTATTTCTAAAAACTCTGTCCCAAGTGAAGATTTGCGTTTTCTCAGTTTTAAGCGTTTGCGTGTGGACAGAAATAACCAGAGTTTTCGGCTCAGCGACGTCACTTTCTGCGACAAAAATGTTCCGACATCACTTGTGCAACCTGTGTTTACACTCAAAAACAGCATTTATACCCTCAGAGATGTGTTGGCATCATCGATTGTCCAAGCTCTTTTTGTTGGCTTGCTTTTTCAAGCTCGATTAGTGCTCTATGTAGAAGTTAGAACATAGAGAGTTACTCTTGAGTGGATAGGATTTGGGGGAACTACTTCCCCCTACAGGTTTGGCATGTCTATGAATGTGCTTAACAACACACTTATGCGGTTAGGTGTAGATGGAGATTTTTTTTTAAACGAGGTGGTGAGGATATTCGTAAAAAAAAACAAAACAATGTGTGCACATAGCCTTATTTGCCGTCTCAGATCTCAGCATTTCCCCATGTATATAAGTGTAAGAAATTTTTATTTGAAAATGCTTTGGTTTTTTTTCCACCAGATATTATAGACACGGAGATGAAAAATAAACGGGAAAAAAGAAAGATGAAGAGAGGGAAAAACATTAAGAGGGTGAATTGAAAACAGACAGGAAGCGGATTTAAAAAACTACAAAAAAAGTTTGCTTTTACACCTGCAGGAAGCCAGAGATAGGAAAAAAACAATGATAAAACAAACCAAATAATGCGAATTGAGAACTACACAACCCACAAATAGATATATAAATACAACAGTGTCAGTGAGAAGCTCATGGCACCAATTGTTACAAGATGTATTTGTGGTAAACTGAGGTCAAGAGTGCATCTGTAAACACTGGATTTCTCACACCTGTGTATGAGCAAGCTGCTGCATATAAGATTTTTCCATACGAGTGTTCAATACGTGGTGTGAGGAGCCATCGATCTGCCTCCCAGGAATTGATGAAGACACAAAGGAGATTGGAGCCATAGACATCCAAAAGACCCGAAGAGCGCAGGAACCTAAGGTGGACCAACACAGGGCTGGCCGCACAGTGCCATACGAACACGAATCACCCAATCAAACAACGCCTCAAAAACAACAGTGCCCTTGAGTAGGGCAGGAGGGCAGGACGACTAATGCCACAGCGGTTCCACTGATTCCCCCCGTCGGACCTCACTCAGTGAACATAAACCTCCCCCAGCCTCATGCTTGAAGGAAAATGCAACCAAATGCACTCCAAGGAAACCCTCCTCCCTCCCAGCTCTGGCCCGGAGCCCCCGCAACCAGAAACTGCACCATGCCACGGGCGGCCCAAAACGCCCCCCCCCCCCCCCCCCGGGAGGTGCACTGCCTGGCACACCGGCTGATTGATACACCTGTCCACCCAGGCCCGGCCAGGGAGGCACCAGATATAAACCAGCACACCCCCTCCGAGCACCCAGCCCCGGAAACCGAGAGCCACCAACACACTGCCGGGCAGAGGCATCAGTCACCAGCAGGCAGTGACGGAGGTTAAATAGTCCCCTAATTTGGTGGAGGCCCTGAGATGCGCCAGGAGAGTGGCAGCCCAAGACCTAACCTGACGGATACACAGGTACACACAGTCAAAGGTTCCCTCCCTGTTATGCACACACACTCTCACCTGCACACCAAGACACACAAGAATGGATGCTGTACACCCTCTCATCCTCCCCCTAACACACACTATACTCCCAGGTCCAGGTACTGATACCCCAGCAGAGCAACCAGCTCCCAGACCCAAGAGGCAGACCCCCTTCCCTCTAGGAAGGAGACAAGCAGACCGCCAAAGCCGCCACAGTGGCGAAGCAGCCCGCCAGCCCAGGCTCAAACCAGAGCACCTGTTCCTCCTCCCCGGACCCCAACCCCTGATGGCCAATACTGAACAGGGGTGTGGAAAGACCCCGAGCCTCCCTCCTCCCAGTCAAGTATGGTGTTAATGCATGTTGTGATAATGTGCATTTGAAACAGAGGGGTGGGATGTGTGAGAGGCAGCCACATATACGCACCATCCCCCACCCCAAGGCTCAGTGTCTCCATGCAGTTTAACAGTGGGCACCGGCACCAAAGGTGAATCTGTTTGAACTGCTCCCCCTCTGGATGCCGAATAGTATGCCCACCCCAAAGTCACTACATGTGTGTCATGAGAATGTTTTAAGTGTGTCTAAGTTGTATAGTATAAACGGGACCCAGGCCGCCATGGGATAGTGGAGATGGAAACCCCTTCCCATACCCCAGTGACTTGCCCACACCCCAAGGCCCTATATTGGTGGTAAAGTGATGGAGTGGGCAGACAGAGGTGTCTGAGGATGGGGGGGGGAAAGGACTGGAGGTCAAAATGCCTTCCCAGGGAGCCTGCTCACCCCACAGACTCAAGTGACCGATGCACCGGCCGGCTGACACATCCCCGCCCCCAGCCCATACCCAGCCCCGCCTGAGCCAATCCCATGCCAGGCACACTTGCGGACAGCCAGGCGTTGCCGCTGAACATGGAGGACACTGAGCCAAAACCCAGGGACACCCCCTCCCCAAAGTGAGAGGCAAGGCCCCACCCCTGACATCCCAAAAACCTACAACCAGTGCATGCCAAAAGCTGACTCCAAAGTGCTGCCCCCTTTGAGATGACATCTGTTGTGAATCGGCGCTATATAAATAAACTGAATTGAATTTAACTGCAACTGGCACAAAGGCCTGTTGGTTTGTCCACCCAAACTAAGAGGCTGATAAGTAGAGCTTTAATCACAGAAGAACCCAAAAGGGTATAACGGTTACTCTGGAGGAGCTTCAGAGATCCACAGCTCAAGTGGGAGAATCATCTTAGGTCAACTAAAGGCATGGACTCAACAAATACGGCCTTATATAAAGAAAGAAAGCAGTGTTTAAGGACTATGGAGTTGAAATCAATATAATCCTTTTGGCACTATGTATTTAGGATCACTAATACTGCACATAATACCAGACACACCAACCCCACCATGAAACATGAGCCCCTTTCAAACAGGCCATGAAAAACGGTAATTTTCCTGACTTTGTCTGTTTTGCTTTTGAGTCTGAAAGCAATCTTCCGGACTTTGTCCGGATACCCTTAACCAGTAATTTTAGGAATGAAGACCTAGTAACAAGAGCGGACTTTTCGCGGTATGGTGTTTGCATTCAGACTATCAGGTAATGTTCCGGATTAGCTGGAGGGGTATGGGGCGGTGGGGAAAAGGAGAGGGGGGCAGGGAAAGCTGTGAGCGCACACATTGATGACATATAAATGTCACTAATTTCCTTTCAGCTTTTTCAGCGATGTGTCTTAAGCGTTTCCATGTACGCAAAAATGCACACATCACAAAGACGAGCACTGCGAGTAGATCTGCTGTTTCGTCGACCATCTTTGCAACAATCCATTTGTTTGGGGAAATGACATGTCTGCCAGCCGCACAAAGTTTAAGTCCTATCCACATACACCCCCTCCGGTACATTTCTTGCTGTGTGAAAGCAGCCAAAAGGCAATGTTCCGGAAAAAAGTGGTGTATTTGAAAACAACTCCGGTTAAAGACCAGATGGAATTGATGGAATTGTCCGCAAATATTCCCAAACATCTGTCTGAAAACGGCTATGGTGATGGCAAAATAATGTTGTGGGGATATTTTATTTTCAGCAGGAAAATGGAAGTTGATGGGAAGATAGATTGGAAATTAATACAGGGCAGCGCCAGAAAAGAAAAATGTTAGAGGCTGCAAAAGACTTTCTGAAAGTATTCTAAAGCCATGGCAAAAATGTCTAGCTCTGGATATTCAAAACTGGTAGCAACATATCTCAAATGTCCTGCAGTGATGGTAAAAGAAAGATGGTTCTATCAGGTGCCAACACAAATAGGTCTTCAGACGTGTGCACTTCTTTGTGTTAGTCTATTACATTAACCACAATAAAATAAAACAGTATATGTTTTGGGGTTGCTCTGTGACAAAATGGGAAAAAAATTCAGGAGGTGTTATTACTTTTGCAAGACACTGTACATGTTTTTAAGGCTTGGCTAAAAACAAGTCCAACTCAGATAAATGCATAAAGTAGTTATGTCTGCCAAGGAGGTTATGTTTTGCCGGGGTTTGTTTGTCTCTCTGTTAGTTAGCAACATAACTCACAAAGTTATAGGCGGATTTGATCAAGTTTTCAGGAAACGTCTGCAATGGGACCAGGAACAATTATTTAGAATTTGGAATTGATCTGAAAGCCACCTTTACTGAAAAAGTGATCTTTGTGAATAAATACTGAACTAATAATGATATCAGTGTGAATCCAGCTGCTAAAGGTATGTTTTTATGGTCAATGAATCTAAAAAAGATTAGATCACAACATTGGGGGGTTACTGAGCTGCCATCGCAAAGGTCTGCGCTCTCCGAATCCTTTTCTAGTTATTTATATAGATATAGTGAAAGCTATAGATGAACTACGTCTCTAGCCATGCTTACTTTAAATATAGCATCAACATAAATTGCTCAGATTAAGACAGGAATAACAGTTATAGTGTTTCATGATCCTATACAGATAAATGACGAGAGAGGCACAGCTTCAACAGTTGATTAATGAGACTTACAAAAAGTTTGAATCTCTGTTCTTGTGTAAAGAGATGTCATTCTTGACTTTTTTTTCAACACACTGACACCCAATCTTTGCTTTCTCCGTATTAGCTCCAAGGACGGGCCAGCAATGTGTTTATGGTTTTATAATGCTGCTGTGATATCAACTTTAGTAGAACTGATCCCAGGAAAAGGTCAGAGATTAAAAGGTGAGTACGCAGAATATATATGGCAACTGGCATTGAATGAATTCGAACTGTTTCTCTGTTGACTCAGGTTTTCACAGAAATCTGAGAAGGCTGTGTTGTACAAACAAAAGTGGTGCAGTAACAGGGCTGGGTTGTTGTAACCCTCCATTGTGAGGCTGTGAAGTTTGTGAGGGACACAGCGAGTTTCTGAATGTCTTTATTAGTACTCCCGAAGCAACACCAGAGCGAATTGCTGGAACCGTGCGCTCCCTTTGCTTCCTTCACCCTCTTTCTGACTCCCTGCTCTTTACTTAGCTCACAGCTTTCACCTCACCCCAGTGTCTCGCTCCTGTCCAGCTGCAGACGAAAAAAAAACAACTTAACTATTCAGCCAGCCGGCCAGAGGGCCCTGCCAATCATCGTCTGCTTCTTCTCTTGCAGCTCTGCAAGAGTCTTTCCATTGCATAAGTCCCACAAAGTACCTTCTGAGGTTAGACGAATAAACAGATTTAAAGCCCCACACAGTTTACCAGGAACTGCCTTCAGTTTAGTAACTGTGTCAGGTCACTGAAGTACACTTGTGAATGCTGAAACTTTGGTCTACATTTACAAAAAGAAATCATGATGATGATTAAGGCAAAACTGAGTCACATGCTATCGAAAGCATATTTAATCAATTGTCTGTCATGTATCCTGTGTTTGTGAGCATCAGTGCCTTACAAAATGATTCATAGCACCTTGTCTTTGAGATGTTATGATGACACAATTCAATATATCTTTTGGATTTGATGTAAAAGACCAACTCAAAGTAGCACAAAAGTGTTCTTTTGGAAAGAAAATCATGCATGCTACGAAAAGAATCTGTGGATATTGTAGTGATATTTAGCCTCCCCAAGTCAATAATTTCCCCAACCTCGGAACCAGTATGGGTCCAACAAGTTATTTGGTACAGGGCCGCAGGCTGCACAGAAAGAATGAACAACTTACAGAATTTCCATTTTATTCATTCGAGTTTCAACAGTGTTTTATTTTGAAAATTGACCAGATTCTCTCCATTACATCCGGCTATAACTCACTCTTGACACGTCAAGACGCTTGCCTCGGTTACGTGATACATCACCACTAAAAACAAACCTACAAGCCAGCAATAATTATTAAAACACAGAGGTCTCTGAAAAAAAGTATCTCTGCAAAAAGTAAAAGGTCCTGTGATGACAGAAGAGCCTTTAACTTCCAAGAAAAAGAAAGCTACATTTAGCAGACAATACCAGGAGTCATATTTAAAATGTGGATTTATCGCGACAGGCGATTTCCACACATCAAGCCCCGGCTTTGTATAATATGTGCCAACCGGCTTTCTAATGAGAAAATGAATGTGATGTTGCAGTGGAGTTAGGACCCAAACGCAGATACTCTCATAGTGCAGAATTTATTGAATCAATGAAAACGTAAACTTACAGCAAGACGTGGGACATGATTACAGGGAAGAAAGATAGAGAATCCAGCGAGTTGTGACTGTATGAGAATTGCTTAAATACTAAGGCGGGATTGAGGAAATGACAGAGAGAAACCTGAGGAATAATTAGTGAGAGCAGATGCAGGTGGAAGTAAGAACGGAGAGATTAAGAATGAAAAGAAGCTGGACAGGGAGGAAAAAGATTAGGAAAACAAAGGCGAAAACTGACGAGAAGAGTGGACAGCAAATAATTCAAACTGAGAAAAGAAAGAACTAACTCTAAGGTAACTAAGGATGAAAAAGTAAAGGAGCCTAAGAGAAACTTAAAGTAAAAGCACTAATGAATATAAAAAGAAGGAGAAGCAGGAAACAGAACAGAAAGAAACACTGATAAATTTAAAAAAGAACTTAGATCAGAAAACAGCAATTCTAATGAAAAAATAAACTAAAGCAGAGCTAACAGATGAGACGAAGAAATGACTAATTATAGATCAACACAATAAAATAAAAAGTAGAAGTGACTACAGAACCTGACATATATAAGAAAGACTAACTGAGATAATACCTAAATAAATAAGGAATGATTTAAAAACAAGAGAAACTCAAAGTAAAAACACCTGAGGGTAAAACAGGAAAGGAGGAGAAAATGTAGTGGAAGGAAAAGAACATACAAGCACTAAGAAGGAAACTCAAAATACAGACACCTAAAGATTCTGTCACTAAAATTATATGGTAACTGAATAAGGAAATGAAGTAACTGAAACTCAAAACACAAACACATGAGGAACCTAACAATGAAGCCTTTAAAACTGCACAAAGCGGGGTTGTCTTGTTACAGAGAAACAGGCTCAGTTGAAAGACTAACTAATCCTCCAGTGACAGTAGCCCTTGAAATAAAATCCACCAGGGCTTGCAATGAATTTGTCAGCTTTTTTACTGAAAGATTCTGACAATTAGAGGATCAATCTGTACATCAGTTCCAAACCCATTACCAATGTCATCCCCACTCAACACCAATGCAGAGAAAATGTCTGAATTCCAAAAGCTAAACCAAAACACCTTAATGAAATCATAACTCAAAATTCCTCCTTCTCATGCTGCCTCAATATCTTACCCACAGTTTTTCTTAAAGTTTCCCCTGTCATTGGGTCTGATCTGATTCAAATAGTAAACTCATCCTTCTTGTCGGGTGTCTTCCCCCAGGCTTTAAAAACAGCAGTTATCAAACCATTACTAAAGAAAAACAACCTGGCCAACACATTAATTCAGAACTACAGGCCAATCCCTAATCTTTTATTCATTAGCAAGATTATTGAAAAAACTGTGTTTCAACAGTTAAATAGGTTCCTGAGATTGACCAACCGTTTTGAGGATTTTTAGTCTTGTTTCCATCCTTTGCTCCCCTTATCTGGAACAAATGTCCAGACCACTGCAAAGCTGCTGAAACACTGAGTTCTTTTAAATCAAAGCTAAAAACCCATCTGTTTAGAGCTGCCTTTGAGTAAGTGATAAATAATAGCTGGAATGTCATATGTTTTAGGTCTTCTGACAGGATTTCCCTGGTTGATTCAGCTTCGCATCAACCCAGACCTGCATCCCTGCTCCTGCTGAAGAAGAGTATCCCCACTGCATGTTGCTGCCACCACCAATTGTTTTTGCTATATTTATCTTGTTGCATGTGGGCTAAAACGTTCACTTTCCGTCTCGTCTGATCAGAGCACCTTCTTTATATCTTTACTGTATCTGCATAGTTTGAGGTAAGCTGCAAATGTGATGTCTTTAGGATTTCTCTCAACAATCCCCTTCCTCTTGCCACTCTTCTATAAAGTAAGAAGAAATAACAGTTTCCCACCTTAGATGCAGCTACTCCAGACTTACCATCGGACTATTGGCTTGCTACTCTTCTCGCCCAGTATTTCAGTTTGCCTGGATAGTCATTTCTCTGAATGATTGCAATGGCATTACAAAATAATACCCAATCCGTCATGTGAAAATAAACAGATAATGGTGGAACTGCAATAAATTCCAAGGGATATTTATACAGAAATTCATTTAGACCCAGGTGAGCATGATTTTGTTTATGGGGAATCGGAGTGAGAGGACCTTGACATGGCGTTGTTTCTTCACCTATATGTTTTTACAAACCCATAAACCGATTACACTGAGACTGTATTTACTAATTAGGTGACCTCTAAAGCCAGTTGATATCACTATACTTTCTTTAGGGGTATCAGAGTAAAGGGGCTGAATATAAATGCATTAAAAAAGTATATATTTTTATGTGAGAAACAACTGGAAAAAGATGCATCACTTTTCTTCAACTTAACAATCACACTATAATTTATCTCGGTCGGTCACATAGAAATGACTGTTGCAGTGTGGTGAATATTCACTGTGTTAGAAATATTGCTTTTCAACAAAGGATTACACAGGGTGTGAGTAAAGCGGCGGTTAATCTCCATTTACTCGTCCTTTCTTTCAGTCCACCACATCTGAAACAGCAGCGAGTCATTTCAGTGCATCAATTCTTTTAAATCAAACTGCAGCAGTCGTATGTTTGCACCTGTGCACACAGTCGCTTCATATCTGTGGATCTGAAATGTGTTTTCTTTACCACTGCTCATCAAAGGTAGATTTACTTAGCGCACATTCTTTTGTTCAACAGTGCCCACCTTAATAATCTCGGGTACTGTACACTCAGCAGCACATTATAGTGTCATTAAAAGGAGAAGAAAACATCACAAGTACCTTCAGGTTGTTTTTTCTGAAGATATTTGGAACAGTAAGAGGAACTTATGAGACAAGTTAGCTCTATGACATTGAACATATGAGTGACAGAGTGCCACATAGCTTCCAGGGGTTAAAAATGAAAATGCTTGAATATTAGTTTGACATTTTAGCTTTAATACAGCTTCTGTTCAGAGTTTTAATCTCTACTAGCAAATCTTTGAGGAAAATTTAAATCCTAATAAACAAAAGAAGTGAGAGATACCGTGAAATACAAAAACGAATATAAATTATTAGAAAATCTTATTTAAAGACAAACAGAAATGTTTGCATGAATGCATGATGTTCCTAAAGAGACTCGGGTGCTATTCTTACCAGGCTGTTAGGCTGGCGAAGCACTTAACTTACTCCAAAAAAGGGAAATATTTTCCACAAATGTCCACCTCTAAGAAAACTCTGCACCCCAACCCCCAGTGACAAGGAGATGTGAGGTGTTCATAATATTTAGCTAAAGGTAAACCATTCATTAACAACATCTGAATTAGCCAGGAATATGGCAGTCATTGCACACTAACCAAAAATCTGGAAATCTCCCTCGACAGTCAGAGGTTGAGCTTGAGTACGATTGTAAATGTCAGCTCTCTTGGATTCAATAACCTCGTCTGTTTGAGTTTATTATGTTGAACAAAAACGTCTCTTGTGCAGGGAATAAAAAAAAAAAAAAAAAAAAGAGAAATGCAGGATCAATCTGTCCCTCCAGCACATCAAACACCTGAAACCACTGCAGAGACTTGGCAAATCAGCCCACAGGTCTCACACTATTAGTGCTGTTCCTAACTGACCTTTGTACTCATTCTTTATTGAACAAGTATATGTTTGTGTGTACTTGTTTAGCTATCCTATTTAGGACCTTCTCTGGCATATTCACCAACCCTCTGAAAGTTAGGATTGGGAAAATACTGGTAAGGGTTAGGATTAGGGTAAGAGTTTGTGTTAGGCATAAATGTAGTTACTACAATGAATGGAAGTCAATACAAAGTTCTAATATGGATAATATGGAAATACAAACTTTTGTGTGTGTGTGTTTGCGTGTGTGTGTGTGTGTGTGTGTGTGTGGGGGTACTCTATAGAAATGTGAATTTTGTTCACAGTCTCTGTTAACATTGCCCTATTAACTGACATCATAACACTGGGGAGAAAAGTGAATCTTACAAATAAATACAGCAAAATCAGTATACAGCACAATTTTCTTAGGGCTTTAACATATAAAAGCATCACTTCTCAAGACAAATGCTCTAAAATAAAAGCTTGAATGATTGATTGAGCACAGTTGAGGTCCCAATTATGTGTATGTAATTACCAGCTTGCAGATTTGGGACATAAGAGTGAAATAACCCACGTGGAGATAAAAGACAGAATTTGTAACCTTAGATTAGGAAATTTAATACTTCACCGGTGTCACGTTTATTTGAAACTGTTTAGATCACTGGAGCTTTAAATCCTAATTCAGTGTGCGTGGTCGAGACAGGTTTGTCAGGTGCTGCTACTTATTAGACTATAATTGTCTCTGTGGTTCATTTGTGAAACCCTTCTGCTCACACTTTCAGTTGACTTCAACACCTCAACAAAGGGTGACATTGTTCTGAACGGCTGCTTAAATAGAATAACAAACAATTATAAACTGATTCACTCCTCTGTGACACAGCTGAGCTTCCTTAACCCAGTGAAAGTGGTGAATGATTGATATAGCATTTTTTCCCTAAGGCTCTCTACAGCAACATGTACCTATACTGCACCTAGCCTGGCTTCTTCTGCTGACACCGTTTTAGTTACTTGGCACTTTCAAAACCTTTGACAAACACTGAATAACTGGAGCTATTTAGGTGTTCAGTTGAGCCCAAAAATATTCATACCCCTAGCAGATTTAAAGATAAAGTAACCTTTCATTTTTCATCTGACTGAAGGTAATGATAAAGTTTTGGAGTCCTGATGGGAATTAAATAGAATATCCGGAGTGACCGAAAGATTAGGGTAATGGCAAGGGGGTTTTCCAACATAAATACAGTCATCCAAATATCAGCGAAAACATACTGCTCAGCAATTATAAGAAGCATTTGACTGCTCTAATGCCAATAAAAATGTTTGTATTTATTATTGAGAACGCTATATATCATTTTTGACTTGCCATTTCGTCAATTAAAATGTAAATGCAAACAAGTCAAGCAAAACTGATCATCCTTTCACATAGTTTTATTGTTTTTTGAGTTATAACCGCCTCATTACCTATCAGAGAAAAAAAAAAACAAAAAAATGCTTGCCTTCACTCAGCTCTTTCAGCTTTGTGGTTGAATGAAAATAAGTTTTACTAATTCAAAATGTGTATTCTAGTTTTCAAAATTTTAAGTTATAACGATACTTAAATGAAGTGCATATGACTCAAATTGTGCTCCAAATAAATCAGATGCTAGATTCAAATATTGGACAAAAACAGAATGCCAAATAATTTATTGGTAAAGTACTTAGTTTTGAGACTATCAAAGGAAAATGGAGTCTGGAGTCACAAGATATTCATCCATACTTGCAGTTGAGACATTTTTTTAAAGGCAAAGTGGAGAAAAGCAGCCAAATCACATAATCAGTTATTAAAAGTGCTTTTAATTGTGTCTAACCAAAAGAAAAAGAAAATTGCTTTCAAGGGAGAGTCCAATCTTACATTTGTGAATGGACATCACATTGGACATTTACAAGATGGAGAAAATAACCACAGATGTAAATCGTCAGAAAGATTTCTTTGCTTCACAGGGGAAGAAATGGATCAAACACATATCACCATGCAGGCCAGAGTATGACAAACTACAAGAAGGAATAAATAGAGAATTGTGGCCTGAAAACTTTAATCATGCTCCCCATTGTTCTTGTTCTTTGTTATTTTTATTTTTCCACTGTGTGTTTAATGAATGAAAAGATAGATAGAAATGGTGACTAACATCTGACATAAAAGCTAATAAATATATGAAACTGTATTTAAATGTCAATAAAAAATTAATGAAAAAAGAAAGAAAAATTTTTATTTTCCAAACAACACAAATAATTCTGGCCTTAAATGCTCAGGAAGACTGCAAGCTTTAAAAAAAACAAATCTAGGATGGTCATCGATAATAACTGATCAGCTTGGTTTGTCAAAATTGTGAATTTGTAAGACTTTTTCTCCAGTATTATAGAATTATCAAGTTTAGACAATAATGTTAGGTAGTGTAACACTTAGCAAAGGTGGACTCATTAAACGGTGTTTGACTCAGGAGTGAGCGGTCATATTTCCTCTTCATGGCAGGAAGTTGTTTAGTGCCAGTCAAAAGAAAAGGGGGACCAGAGAAAAAACTTCCAAACATTGTCACTTCTAAATTTTCAATATTACCATTGTACATTTCAGTCTAGCCAAAATAGTAGCAATGCAAGTTGCCTTTAGTTCATTTAAATGCATGGGTGTATCAGCTGACTTGGGGTGTCCTTCTTGCCAAGTTAATATGAAACATATATACATCAAGATGCCATGCTAATATCGAGTTAGCTTTGGTAGTTTATATTTATATTAATACATTTATGCCGTCAGATCTGTATTGTGCTAAAAGCCAAATATGCACTTAAATCGAGAACAAACAAAACAAGTATTCTGAATATGGGGATAAACTTGCTTTTGAAACGTGAATATATATTTAAAAAAATTGAACAAGTCTGAAGTCATTATCAACTTAAAGATTGAGAGCATCTGTAAATGGAAAGAGATAACTTTTAAGACCTTGATTTATTTGTCAGTGTTTCCACGTCTCTCTCTCTGTCTCCTGAGCATAAAGGTGTGCTGTGGCATGCAACCTGTTGGCCATCCGCCAACGCTGTCATTGAACAAAGAATTGATGGATTCCCCTCTGGGCTTTTCCTGCCCATCGTTGACTTTGAGTAGAATGAAAGCCTCACTGCCAGGAAAGATTACATGTCTTCTTTAAAACCTTCCTGTGACGCTGCCAACTGCAACAAAAAACACAACGCTGTGAATTGGGAGAGACGGGGGTGAAAAGGGGAGGCGGTTCAGTCATAATAAAATGGGTTGTAAGAAAGGCGGATTTGGAGTTAAGCGTTGGAACACAACGCCCTCCGTAAATAACAGTTTAGATGGAGAATGTTACTTTATAGGGGCGACAAATTGCAGGTATCTGTTGTGGCGTCGGGTGAGCATTTCGAAGGCACATTGCCAGCTTGCTCCAGCTTTGAGTGACTGCTGCGCCGGACCGTGCACAATCCATGAGATCAGCCGCAATCAGCAGCAGTCGATGCTCTACATCAATGAAGGGACGTACAAGCTCAGAGGAGTCCCACCCACCTGGCAATCTCATCCAATGATGTCTGTAAGAAATATCTGAAGCCCCTTAGTTTTTCTTCCCTCCTGTGAGCTTTTTTAAATAAGATGATGAATGATGTGGTATCTCCCGGCTGCCTGGCCACACACACAAGCGGGATTTATTCATTCATTTGACCCATGCTGCAGCCAGAAATCTAGATCATTTTTGCACTGGTGTTTGGTTTTCTTTTCAGTCTCTGTTTCAAGAAAGCAACAGGGGATCCATTTGTGAATAATATTTGTTTTAGTTGTACTGTGGAAACTGTGCAGCTGCTGAAACTGCAATGTGAACGAGAAAATATTCAGGTTTGGTCACTTTTGTAAGGCGAAATGACCTAATTTATTGTATTTTACTTGGCATCACATTCAAGAATAAATAAGAAATTTCTAACAGTTTGTGAGCAAATATTACAGATAGCCCTATCTTTTTTGCAGCTTAGGAGAAAAACAGACCATATAACAGGTTGGATCAGTTGCACATCATCAGCTTTAGTTCTCCTTTTAGCCATTACGTTTTACATCTTTTTATGAAGCACTCAAAGGAATGGTTAAAGGCACAGTTACACACGGAATCTTCCACAAAGTCTTTAGGTTTCTACAACTTCCTGTAGATTGTAACCATTTATCTTACTCGCATTAGATAACTTCATGAAGCAGAAGCTAACAGTTAGCATGAGGTGGACCAAGACCAAAGCCGACTTGTAGGGTCTTAAAATAACTTCAATGGTAAAATGTCAGTGCAGTTTATGAGAGTACTATTTAACAAATCTTTAAGCTGCCTTTATGTTTGCTCGGATCGTTCACAACTATCCCGTTAAGGTTTCAAAACCCTTTTTAATTGATGAAATTAATCAATTAGTTTGAGCTATATCAGCATGCTAACACTTACAGTAACTCAGAGTGGTGTACTTTGACAGTGTCGGTACGAGCATACAACAAAATGAAACCAAACCTCCAGTCCTTTCATCATTGGCTCATTTCTGAAATGCTAGAAGATATTGATGAAATGAAATTATTGTCACTAAATTCTTTGTTTACTGTTGTAGAAAGTAAAACAAATATATATATAAATATATATATATATATATATATATATATATATATATATATATATATATATATATAGAGAGAGAGAGATAGTTATATTTTAATCTTATAAGTTATATACAATTTGTTTATTCTGATTAAAATTACGTTTATGTAGCATAACATCCCCAGTGTTTTTTGTTGTTGTTTTTTCCTGTGACAGATTGGTAACCTGTTTATTGTGTAACTCGTCTGTCCCAATTTTATCCTGCTCAGGGTTGAAGGGTGGAACTGGGGCATAGCCAGCAGATATTAGTCCAAAGGCAAGGTACACAGGAGACATGGGTCTTGCTTTCCAACACTGAAGAGAACTAAGATGTTAAATTATTATACAATAGACTCAGGTACTCAAGTCTGATGTACAGTACATTCAATCTGGAAAGGCTACTTATATCACTATGACTTAAAGATATTTGTTTTAAGCTAATCATGCTCATCTGGTAAAAAAAGGAACAAGAAATGAGATTGCATTATTTCAAACCAGTGTAAAAATGTTTTAGGCTTAAATGCTCATCAGATTAACTTAAAAATAGATCTCCATAACTTGGTCAAGTGGCAGCTGATTTAAACAGCTATGCGTATACAGTGTTAATCACTTAGGGGAATTGGGGCGGAGAAGCTCCTGCTTGCAAGCGGCTACTGTCGCAGCCCGACAAGTGATTTGTGACCCCACTACTCTTGTACTGCCAGCTATACATCATATACACCAACAAACAGGTCATTTTCCTGTTTTGAGGGCATACATACACTGTAGTTCCAGTGTGCTTGTGGCGTGATTGCATAATGTCCTAATGAATAAATCACACATGCTACGTCTGGCTTACACGTTAATTGTCTGTGCGACTCTCCTGCATCCATCCATCCTGACTAGACCACCCACTTTGAGGAAAGTGTGCAGTTGTCTCCATTCCAGTGAAGTGTGTCATTATCTCGTTGGCTGTTATAAGATAAATGCTGCCATAACTTATGGGGGTAAAGGGTTTTACATCTTTATACCTATCAATCCTTAAATAAATAGTGGCACATTACTGAGAGATTCATTGTTTTAGTGTTAAGCTATATTTAGACTAGACCTCTTGCCTACTATGTTCTAACCCTGCCGGTTTCGGAGGCGTAGGGAGGATTTAGGACGAACGCATGATTGGAACTAGGTGGTGCTTGATGCTGGGAAGTCTGTTGGTAAGGCTAAGGAGTTTTCGCTCCGCCTCTGACCGAATTCTCTTCAACTATGGGTTCTCCCCCTGTGCCAAGACCTGCTGAGAAGGTCCAGAGTTAAACCAACAAATGGGCTGCATAATGAAAAGGGTGAGCAGCAGGGGGTGGGTGTGTGTGTGTGGGGGGGGGGGCTTACCATGAACCCAGGTTTGTCTCTCATTCCTGATGACTTTATCCTTAGCTTACCTCTCACTGGCATATAGTACACACCAGCAGAGCAGAAACCGTACTGCAGGGACTTCGGGAAACTTAAATGAACACAGTCACACTTCCTCTCATAGCGTGAATAGAGGTGAATAAGAAAAGAATAATGACACCTGAGACAGACTTTGCGCTGAAGAGAAAAGTGGGACATACCGAAAATTAGAACATTAAAAAGTGTTTTCCATAAACGATATATCTGACTCTGTGCATGTGTGCTCTGATGAAACCGGGGCCAAAAATGTTTTTAGAAGTCCAAAGTGAACCCATCAGTTTCGTACATAGCCAGCTTGTTTTTCAAGTTTTTCATTCACTGCATTTGTCAGAAGACAAGACGGAAGTCATTTCCTGTCAACGTAAGCGACCCAGAACTTGACTCAACTGCGAAAATATGGGTGGGGTGGGGCAATGGGAGGTATTTTATCTTGCAAGTGTCTTCTACTCATACAGTTTGTCTCCGTGGGTGTATGAGGTGTGTAAGGGGAAACTGGTTGGGGGCGGTCCTTTGAACCAAAGATGGATGTAAAAAGGCCAGTCGAATCAAGATGCAAACGACCAGTGTCTGTCAATGTGTTGAAGCGTTTGAAACAGTGGGAGTGGAATAAAAGACATGAAAAAAGTATAAAGTGACCACCCAAGGTTGCGAATATGGCTGCAGGCAACAAAGCGGATTGTGAGTAAAAACAATCTTGGCTTATGAAATGTTCCTGCAGCAGGCTGGACGACTTCCTGATGATAAGACAAAGCATTCCTACAAAACTTCAGACTATAAACTTTAACAATAAATCATGAAACAACAGTTTTAAACTGCACATTCATATTCTGAGCTCACATTTTCACATTTGTTCATGCCTAACGATTCCAATGAAAGCAACAGAAACAAACACAGCTATGCACCAGGACACACTATTTGTTTTTTCTTCAAGCGCACCACATTTCGCTCTGCTCCACACCATGTGAGGCATGACAGAATACACATATTTTATTTCTCTGATCAAAAGCTCCTCTTTTTCCTCTTCAGTCTTGTTTTTTGCACATGGAGCTCATCAAAAAAGAACGACTTGTTAATACTGGGACTGCTCAGCTGGAAAGTTATTTTCAAGTGCTGGGCCACTGCAGAGACACAATGTAAAAAAAAGCACCAGCCAGAGCTGCTTCTATGAGCTCCAGAGCTTTCCGCCATCACAAAGGAGTCAATCCCTAAAAAGGTTTTGCATGTCGAGCGGAGCACAGTAAAGCTCTTTAGAATAGGTCTAAGGTCACTTAGGCCAGGTCACTTTTACTCAGATAGGGATCAGGAGGTGTGATGGTACTGCAAGCTTTTCCGCATTAGATATCTAGACGACTTGATGGCCCTTGAGCAAGCATATGCAAGCATACACCAAAACACTTCAGTTTGCCCAAAGAGATGTTTTTAACACTGAAAAACTCTCCGATTCTGCACCATAGTGGCTTACTTTCAACCCTGCAATGTGCTGCAATGTGCTGATATGATAAGGCCAAATAGATTTGTTGCCCTTGGACCAAACAACTTGTGTATGATTCTTTTTCATGCCTCGAGTAAAATTTGCTGGTATTAATAAAGAAATTAAGAGAGCATTTAGATTTAGTATACTTTCAAGGCAGAAAGTGCAGTGGAGAATAAAAACACTAAATAAGTGTGAAGTTACACCTGCAGTTAATCAACACAGTATTGTGTTACAGGTTAGGGGACACACTCACGGTGAGGCGCTTTTCCAGTACTATGGCCCTCACCTCTGAAACAGGCTGCCCGAGGACCTCAGGGCTGCAGAGAACGTTCATGTTTTTAACAGCAGGCTCAAGACTCACCTTTTTAGCCGAGCTGATTAATATTTATTATAGTCTGTTTAACTGCTCTTCATGTTTTACTTGCTTATGTTTGATCAGTGTTTAACTATTTAGTTTTATCACATTTATCCACTGTTCATTTTTATTTTTTAACTTGCTATTTTAATCTTCCTTCCAGTGTTTCCTCTATGGGAGCCCTCTGCCTTGGGAGCGGTGGTCAGCTGTGGCTGCCCAGGTGCTCTCCAGGTAGAGCTTGGGTGGAGGTGGGGGTCTCGGCCTTGCCTCCTCTGGGCGCCCTGTGCCAGTGCCTTGGCTGCTGCTGTTGATGAGCTGCTGCCGGTGCAGATGGCTCCTTTGATGGCATTCCCTTCCATTACCTGGCTCGTCTGTACTTGGCCCGATCTCCATTTTATTGTTGCTCTTGAATGTGTGGGTGCGCATGGGGGTTTGGTTGGGGGGAAGGTGGTATAAATGGGATCATGCTTTTAAATTTGTGGTGGAGGGATGGGAATGTGGTTTATATGGGGTCATTTTGATCTGTAAAGCACTTTGAGTTGCAATGTTTGCATGAAAAGCGCTTTATAATTAAAGTTTGATTGATTGACAGGTGGAGTAAAAATATGAGTACACATAAAACTAATCTAACAAAAATATAGTTGGGCATCTGCAGATGTAGCTAGCAGAATGAACTGGCTAAACAGTCTATTATTTTCACACGTGTTTGACAATGTCAACTAATGTTGCCACGATGAGTCTATTAGTCATGACTACGACAATTTTGGTTGTCGACGACAAATGTCATAATCCTCGTCATTGATTTTTTTTTAAAGCTTTGTTTCTCTTTCAAAACTGCTGCTGTATCCTCCACTGCTTTGTCTGCCTTTCTGCCCTTGATACACATACGGAGTAGAGGCAATCGGAGTCAGCCGTGGCGTCACTGGAAAAGCCCAAGCAACAGTATTGTGGCAAGCCGGCAGTGGGGCTCTAAATTTTTGGAGCATTTCATACAAATTTCAAGCATGTGCAATGCAAATCCTGCAAGGTTGCACTTGCCTTCCCTGGCAGTACAACGATGATGCACGAGTATCTTAAAAGGAAGCACATTGCGGCTGATGACGAAGAGGGACAGTCGCCTCTGTAAGCTAACTTGCTTGTTAGCTGTTAACATTACCATCAACGTCCTCTTTTCCTTGGACATGTCCATTTTTCACGTCCTGCCTGGGGCATTGGGGGGGCATTCATAGATTGATGAAAATGTCAGGGTTTTCATAGTTTTTTTTATCGGACCAATAGGCAGACTTAAACTGACTGGTGAGATGCATGGAATACGACACCCTTTCTCTCATGTTGCCTACTGGGTGGTTCTGATCCGCCCATAGACAGAACAGACATCAGACTGTTGCTGCTTACAAGATGTCAAAGTGCAGGCGTAGCCGTGCGAACGAACTGCAAAAAAAAAAAATAAAAAAAAAATCCTTCATACGGTACAAATGTGTTGCGGAGTGCAACGTGCACATAGCTGGCATATTTGTTTCTGTGTATGACTGGTGCCAAAAATCCCGTAGGTCACATGGACGGAAAAACTATGACAATGGTGTGCAAAGTGAGAGTTAATCTATTAAATGAAAAACTAAAGACTGGGGTTTACACATTTTAAAGTGTTTTTGAGAGACTGCTGCTGTGTTTTGTTTTATTTGTAGTTTTTGTCAAACTAACAAGTCAGGGCGGGCACCACCTGATTATTAGGAATCATTAGCCAAACAACATTCAGTCACTGTCAGGTACCGTTCTGGGAACACCAGCCTTATGTGGTGATGTCATAGAGCAATAGGTGAAGGAGTGAATCGCGCACAGATGCTACTGGACAGCAAACACTGCATACATGCACAGAATAAGCGCAAACAACTTGTCTCCAAAGTATGAGAATGAATTACCACCATAGTTTAGCCTTACACTCAAAATATTGATTAAATAAACTCCATACCTAAACGTGCAACTAACCGACTAAGCCAAAAGGGGAAGAATGAATAACAAGCAAGCTCTAACTGTTATGACACCAAAACAAAATTGAAAAATGAGGAACAACTCAGAGAATTATTAATTATTAACAAAACAACAATGCAGTAATGTCACATTCAGGGTGGAGATGCGTGTGTTAAGACCAGAACATGTATCGATGGATTAGGGGGGGTGGGTGGGTTCCTTGTTACCCGAAGCTACCAAGGGACCAGCAGTGCAGGTGGGTATGTGTTTGTGTGTGAAACTGAGCTGACTAGCCAGTAAGTTACTGGAGGTTTGTGGTGTGGGAAATTATTGCCAAATAAGAACAAAGAAACAATGGCTAAAACTAGCTGATGTGGTCAAGAAAGAGCTAAACCAAACAGTCAAGCTTGAGAACAAAATCCGAGACACGAATGGTTGATCATCAGGTGGCCGGACTCAGGCTTAGCAATAGGGTAAAAAAGCTATGTAATCCAGGGGGAGTCTGAAGTAGAGTCTCTGTTTTTTTGCATTGAATGGAATCAGTTCCTTAGGAGATTTTCTGGGCTTGTCCCACTGGCAGCAGATCCTGGAAACGATCCAGAACTTCCTGGAGGGCGTTTAAATCCCGTATGGCCTGGGAATACATTGGGAAGCCCCAAAATGAGCAGGAGGGTGTCGGCAGACAGACGGTTGCATAGGTGTCCCGATGTCAGATAAACTGAAGGCAATGCATGGATGAATGAATAGATGTTAAGATTTTAAGCTTCACCCACAAACTTCGTAGATATTTTTGAATGCACCAGCTAATGTTTGGGTTGAACATTTCAACCCTTACTGTGTATTCTTAGTCACATAATCATCAAACATGAAAATAATTAGAGAAGAGACAATCCAGAGCTTATATGACAGAGATTGATGTTCATACTGCTGCAAAGTTCATGTTATATTTGTCCAATGCAGTTACTCGAATACTGAAATATAAATATGCTAACACAATCATATGTAGATATGTGCTCAAGTATTCAGTGTGCACAGAATCACGTCAATTCCAGTTTGTACATTCCCTTCTGCTTCGTCTGCGTACACAGACAGAAAATAGATCTTCGTGTTTAAGCATCGAGTTTGGAACACTGCAAGATGAGCCGTACTGTAGGTACAGGAGTGTTTAGTTTACGAGCTTTGAAATGCTTTTCAGGGCAGCTTATGGTTGACTGTGTGCTTTGCCAGTTTAAACACATTACTGTTAGCCAGATGCATGCTCAGAGTTCCCGTGAGGTCCCCTGCAGGTTTAGTTAAATGTATTATGTGTGCAAAAAGACGCTGACATCATTAGGATTTAATCTCTTTCAGGGTAAATTGCATTCACTCGTCGCTTTAATTCCGCGCCTCTGATCATCTGACAGTAGTAGCACTTTTTCTACCTTCCCGGACAGCAAAGACCATGCAGTCATTTGCCTCGAGGCAGCCAAACGGTTTCTTTGTTTTGTTTTGTCTCCCTTTTTTTTCTTGAAATGCATATGAATATTTGGTGTTTGACTCATGCTGCCTGCCTTCATTCACAACAAACTTGATAGTACGGCTGCATCACCTGTTTTGGATGAGTGACAGCTCCTTGCAGCAAGGGTGTAATTAATCAGGACAAAAGCTGTCCTGTGCCTCTGACAGCTGTGATTGATCGGGGAAGTTGCTCAAGATAAAGGGGTTTGTCAGGTCAAAGTTATGACTGTCATTCGTGGCGGATGAAAGGGCCAGTGACAGTGTACTGTATCAGTGTGATGGATAACGTAGCTGGTAATGGCTATTTGTCGTCTACAGTGGAATGTGTCCGTTTCAAGCGCTGTGATTATTATTTTTTTGTTGCGTTTGTCTTGCCTCTAGACATTTCAGAGATGTCACGTAAAGAAAAAAAGCTGCACATTACTCAGCTCCAGCTATAACGCTGCCGTTCGTCTCTGCGTTTCCATAATGTAAAACTAATCCCAGAAGTAAGAGTAATTCAACTGTGCAAGAGAACTTGGCTGAGTTCTCCAGACTCATTTGTCAAACTTCTTTTGATTGTTAAGAGATTAACCGATATTGTATGATAAAGGAGAATAACAGCTTACATATCAGCGCACATATCCCGCCTTTTACACACACATACACACCTATGCACGCACGCACGCACAGACAGACCAAAACTGAAAAGTAGCCTCCCATGATTTCACATATCTTGTTTACCCATAAAATTTATTTGGCCTGCCTCTGCCTTCTGACAGGTTTATGACAAACTCTTGCGAGCGTTGTTTAGTGTGGAGGGTTGGGTTCCACCGAAGCACGCTGTGGTTCTCTGCCAAAGTTAACAAAGAAGTGATCTACAGTATCATACCATCTGTTGTCTCTGATCTGTGACTCAGGGTTCTTGGACAGAATCCAAAAACCTGCTTTCTTTTCTCTCCTGCTTAACTGATAATTGTCAGACTCTCACAAATTCTTCTGGTAATCCTTGTGAATAAATAGAAGGATGTTCTGTTTAGTGGGGTGATGGTGGGGAATTGATTTGTCACCTTATAACAAGAAGGCTGGGTTTGCGCCTCATCATTTTTTTTTTTAAAGAATTGTTTGTTTGCATGTTTGCTGCAGTTTCCTCTTACATCTAAAATAAACACATGATAGTTTCATATTAGTACAAGTAACTGTGAGTCTACATTCACTATGAGTCTGAAGAGCAGAAGGTAATATGTTTGTGTTAGTTTAGCACTGAACTGGGACCACCACACCCAATATCAGTTTGGGTAGGCTATAGTAACTATGTTTCCCAAACCGGATGTTTCCAGAATGGAAGGATGAACACTTTTGTAAAAGTTTATTGTTAAAAATACTTGTATTTGTCTATTCCTCTGTCATTTGGATGGTATAAATCCAAAATAATGGGGATATATTTAAAGCAAGTATATAAGTCAGTAAGTAAAAGTGTATTTGTATAGCACATTTTCACAGACAGTGACCACAATGCCCAAACAGCCTGATGTAATGTAACAGAATGTAAAAGAAAAATCCAGAAAATCAAATTGTATGATTTCTTAAAGAATTTATTTGTATAATGGTGCAGAAATAAGTATTTAGCACCAACAAACAAGCAATAGTTCTGACCCTCACAGACCTGTTATTTCTTCTTTAAGAAGCTCCTTTATGCTCCACTCATTACCTGCATTAATGCCACCTGTTTGGACTCCATATCTGTATAAAAGACACCTGTCCACCCCTTCACACAGTCAGACTCCAACCTCCACCATGGTCAAGACCAGAGAGCTGCCAAAGGACACCAGGGACAAGATTGTAGATCTGTACAAGACTGGGTTGAGCCAATCTACAATAGGCAAGCAGCTTGGTGAAAGAGATATATTGTTAGAGAAATTATAAGAAAATGGAATAAGTATAAGATCACTGACAATCTCCCTCGACCTGGGGCTCCATGCTAGATCTCACCTTGTGGGATACAAATGATCTTGAGAACGATGAGGAAACAGCCCAGAACTACAAGGGGGGAACACAAGAGGGAATATACAGGACAGGAATACAGATAACAAGTGGAGGATAGAAGAGCTTCTTAAAGAAGTAAATGGGCCTATGAGGCCCAGAATGTTTGCATGTTTGTTAGTGCTAAATACTTATTTTCTCCGCCATTATACAAATAAGTTATTTAAAAATTCCTGGATTTCTTTTTAACATTCTGTCTGTCACAGTTGAAGTGTACCTATACGGAAATTATAGACCTCTCTCATTTTTTTAAGAGAGACTACTTGCACAAGTCGATGGCTGCCAAATACTTTTTTTTGCCTCACTGTATATATATATATATATATATATTTAGGGCTGTAGAAATTCGTGCGTTAACACAAGTCGATTAATTTGGAGAATTGACAAGATAAATTTTTTAACGTATTGACACATGCACAGAATGACCCACCCTGTTTTTCCCACAATTCTATCCGCACTGTGCTCTGTGCTTGTCACATAAAGAGCACGGCAGACCCGAATTGCATCAACGGTTCCACGTCAATGTCTCTCAGGCCATAAAAAGAGATTATTGGTCTACGTCACTCCCTGCTCTACCGCAAACGTCGTCTGCTGAAAGAGACGAGATCATGTCTTGTTGTGCTTTTGGTTGGTGATAACAATGGCATCCATTTTTGTCCTTTACTTAGGGGAGACCAGGGATGATAGTAACACATTTTGTTTGAGGGAATGTAACTCAGTGATTCTTTGTGCTAGAGATCTCAAATTTTGCTACATCCTCTAACCTCACCAACTAACTCCTCTTTCACCACAACTGTACATTTCAGTTTTGGTCGTGGTCTGTCTCCTGCATGGTGGGTCCGTCCTCAGCATCTTTCTACAGACATAACCCTTGCCTCTCCTCCGAACATGTCCAAACCATCTCAATCTGGCATCTCTGACTTTATCTCCAAAACATCTAACGTTCTCTTCTCTTCTCTTGTTGTGGATCTTGGCAACCTGTCTCACAAATGTTCCATGGATGACTTCAGTTGCTGCCTTCTGGAGAACATCTGCAGTAGAGCCGTGTATCAGTTCAAATTTGAAGAATCGATTCAATTCAGATTCTCAAGAGTTAGAATCAATTATCACAATCCGATCCCATCCAATCGATTCGTATTTGATATTGATATGGGTCAGTGCTATTAAAAACGTTTTTTAAGCTGTTTCCTTAATTACATGACTATAATTCAATGACGCAACACTGGGCGGGGTTACAGTTCACCGGGGGAAACAGTATTAACCCTTTCAGACCTATGCCTTTAAATGCCCGTCTGGACTTTCCCTTCCTATTTTAGCTATAAAAAGTGCATACAATGTTAAACGATTAAATACATTTTTGGACATACAATTCGATTTTTAAGAATTCTACAAGAATCGATTCAGAATCAGAGAATCCATTTTTTCAACACAGCACTAATCTGCAGGGACACCCATGTCTGTTTCACACTTCCACTGCCCAGGCACACAGTAAAAAGGAGACCAGTACAAAGTGCCAATATAAAGGGAAGTTTGTAACACTTTTTTCAGATCTGTTAGAATCCTCCCCATGCCAGGCAGCCATTAAAAAGCTAGCATTTTTGGCATTTAGCTTCAAAGCTACCATGGATGCAACACGTCAAAATAAACTAGAGAAACTCCTTCTTTAGCGTATGTAAGTGAAACAAATCTACCACATGGATACATAGTAAAAGAAATATGTGTTGAAACCTTTTACTTACCTGAAAAATCGTTTTTTAGTTCCAGAATAGGCTGTTTTCAACTCAGAGCCATTGTGCTCAATTTCTAAGTGGGCATAGACTGCATTGATGACATCACCATAGCTTGTTTCTGATTGATCAAACTGAGAGTGTTACAACTATCCACGTGTTACAACCATCCCCAGTCTCCCCCTACATCTCAAATGGTACTTTTTCAGTTATTTTAAGAATGTTGATTAATATATACAGCCCCAGTCAAAGGTTACTTGAAAAGTAATTTGTGTAGACACAAATGACAGAGTTCTTAATTAACACGTCTTCTTCTCATCTTTCTCTCTTTCGCTTATTTTTAATCATTTCGATTCTCTTAGGACTACTGTCCTACAGTCTGGTGAAGGTCCGTGAGTGCTACTCGCTGGGGTAGGGGCGGGGCATGTTACTATGGTTTCCACAATTTCGCTTTAGGAACTATTAAGGCAAAAGAAAATAGTGTGTATCTTATTGGTTATCTCCGCCAGCGCCAATCTCTGCCATATTTGAAATTTGAAGATTATTTTTTTCCTTCCTTAAACTGCTCAGGTGGACCCCCCCATTGGCCGTGGGGCCCCAAGTAGATCCCTGGGCCTGTGCCCATAATGCCCATTGGATAATACGGCCTTGCACATAGACGAGGGCCCTCAGTCATGAGGGATGCTCTCTGCAACATCTGGACATAACCAGCAGCCGTTTGACACCCTCTGCACCTCCTGAAGCTCCATTGTTCCACTGAAGAAAAAGCACCCCAGACCACTATGGCGCCCCCTCTACTGTTGCACGTAGAAAACATCTCAGCTGAGATCTGCTTGTCATTCCAGTAACGTTGGAAACCATCAGGACCAATAAAACTTTCCTTCACTTTTCAATGTTCCATGTTTGGTGCTCTCTTGCAAAGTCCAAACGGTCAGCTCTGTGGCGTTCAAGGAGAGGAGGCGTTTGAAGACTTTTTTTTTCTGTTTTGAAGCCCTTTAGGTTCAGATGCCGTCTGATCGTTATAGGGCTACAGTCAGCACAAGTAACGGCCTAAATTTGGGTCGAGGATCGTCCAGTGTTTTGACGAACAGCCAATTGGATCCTCTGGCTCAGTGCAGGCGAAATGTTTTTGGGTCTTCCACTTGACGTTTTTGTTTTATAACCCTCAGGATAATTTGAGAAATTCCAAATGACTGCCTTACTCCGTCCCATCTTAGCAGCCCTGGCACACTGTGAGAGACCCTGCTTATGCAATTCAAGAACCAACAACACGTTCAGAAAGGGAACGTTTTTTTGCCTTAGCCATCAGACCGTCATGACAGTGTGATGACCTCACAGAAAATGAATCCACATTTTTTCACAGATTTGGCATTTTAAATGCCCTGTGGTCTTTGGATGAGCTGTAAAACAGCCTGATTCAGTTTAAGCACTGTTTTCAATAAATTGCATGCTCAAAAAATGTTTTGTCTCAGATCCAACCACGCAAAATATGATTTTTGTGATGGACATTTCATGTAATTTGCGCCAATACAAATATTTGATATTAGTATTGCTGTTATGGCCAATACCCGATATTTACAATGCTTTAAATATTACATAAATCTCCTACAAAGATGGAAATAAACAGCGATTTTTAGTATTGGCTCACTTTTACTTATCAGACCGATATCGATATGTTAAACAAGACTAACATCTGCCAATATCGATGTTACTGCCAATATATTGTGCATTCCTAGACAAAAGCCATGTTCTCATGGTTTTAGTTATGAGAAACAGAAAGGCGGAGAGAAACATGAGTTCTGAGAGACAAATACAGCTTTATTAAACACGTTATTATGGAAAAGGGAAAACATTTTTTGCTTTACATTTATTTTCCATTTATGATCAAATGCTTTAAAGTATTGGTCAAGTTTACTTAAACTGATTGCACCTTTGTTAACAAGAAAGGAGAAGAACATATGGGGAAGACAGGCAAAGACACAGAAGGGTACCACTGGAGAGTGGAGAAGCAAAAGAACTGAAAGAGCGCTGAGAGACAGATGAGGAGAGGCAGGAGCTCTGAGATGAAGAGAGACAGGAAAGAAAAATTAACAGCTATGAGTGAGTTTTTGTGATTAAGTTATGGAACAACCTGAATTGTAGTCCTGGCCTGGTGGAGGTGAGATCAAGCAGGACGTGTTTACATAGGCAAGGGAGTTACACCACTGTGTTGTGTCTTGATATTGTTGCCCTCAGATGGGAGCTGTAGTTTTACAAGAATGTGGGGAAAGTTTAAATTATATAACAGTTTTTGGCAGTGGGGGGGGGGGGGGGGGGGGCTTTAAACACTTTGTGCCCATGGGCCTCTGCTATCAATCATAATCCGGCCGTGTCTGTGTGGTAGCGACTGGGTTTCTAAACAGGACAACGGTACGGTACACAGTGTTTGCAAGACAAGGGACTTCTTCCAGGAGAATAACATCACTCTTCTGGACCATCCTGCGTTTTCCCCTGATCTAAATCCATTTGAGAACCTTTGGGGATGGATGGCAAGGGAAGTTTAGAAAACTGGAGAACAGTTTCAGACAGTAGATGCCCTTCGTACGGCGGTCTTCACCACTTGGAGAAATGTTCCCACTCACCTCATGAAAACACTTGCATCAAGCAACAAACGTTTACAGTGATCAACATTAACTACTCATGAACTTTGATTTTTGTTTTGGGTTTTTATTTTTGCAGGTGTGGTTCTAAACTTTTGATCAGCTGTAAAACAGTCTATTTCAGTTAAAGCGTTGTTTTCAAAATATGCATGCAAAAAATGCATGCATGCTGAACTAATGCTTTGTAAAAGCATTATTTCAGCATGAAAATAACAACCTTTAAGCAGGCAATAAAACATACGTTTTATTAAGCCCACATTTTTCTTTCAAAAACGTGAGATAATATAATTCTAAATGTCGTATATTCTATATAGCTGTAAGTGGAAAATCCTTATAAATAACAAAAATAAAGGCTTGTGACTGAGATAAAATAACTTTTCAATAATATGTTTTGGAGTATGACTGTATTTATATATAGTCAGCTGTTTTTCTCTCCAACAGTCCCACGTTTGGCCAATTTTAGGGTCAATGTTCAGACGGCAGTACACATGCTGCTGCCATGTCTGCTTTGTTCTACCCTCTCTACCTCCAATCCCTTACACCATTGGATGTCAATGACTGGGTCAGAGGATGACCTTGCTGCTAAACCACAAGCTTTGCAAATGAATAACCTGGATGAAAAGACTCAGTCGCGACTGAAGTCCTGCTTCAGAGACAGACTCAGATGAAACGTGGGGAACTATCTAGGATCTCGTTATGTAGTGGAAAGGAACTAGCCCTGCACCCCTGTAGATACAGCCGATCAACATTAGTGATAAATTCCTTGTGGTTTGACAACATGTGAGACGGACTTTCAGGGCCTGCTGAGGCTCAGCCCTATACAGTCCCACATTGTCCCATAGGTTTTAGATTACAGTTGGGATTGTGTAGATGCCAGAGAGATCAGGATCCCATGTCACCTCTCCCCCTTTGTCTAACCACTCCATCTCACACAAACATGACCCCCATCCCCACATACCCATTTTTGGGATTTCCTCCCACACACAGCTCTATGTCAAGAAAGCTAATGTACAAATCCACATGATTAGAAGAAATATAAGCTGTTGTTGAATTAGTGCTACATTTGTGTTTGCTTCATGATGACTTGATGGAACATGTTTTCCTCCATTCAGTAAAAGTGTTAGCCTCATTTGTAATCAGCTGCCAGCAGGCTCAACTGGGATCTGTGTCAGAGTGAAAAATGTCACTGAGGTTTACCTTAATGGGTCACAGATTATTCACTGTACTTGTTGGATTGTTTTTTGAAAAAAAGGGTATCCTGATTTTCACAGTATATGAAGGATTCAGTAATTAATTGTGTAAATCAGATCGAACAGGTTTACTCTCGGATACATGGAGCTGTCTGGACAAACTGATGTGGTAGGGAAGGTAAAACAGATTTGTAGGTGGCCTATAAAATTGATACAAAAACTTAACTGTATTAGTCAATGAATCAATGAAGAAATAAAAAAGATGATCTGACCCACAGCTTTACTTTTTTGACTGACAAAGGTGACATAAGCTCTTCATGAAACTGCACGCCATTTCATCACTTAGTGTTCTTGCATGGTGATGCATTTAAACCTCAACATGTTTACAATGAGATGTTATGGGATGGAATTTGGTGAGCACTTTGCAACAGAGCACTTCGCTCTCAGACTGCAGGTTTACTGGTGGCTCCTAGATCTTTTAGTTATCAGTCTCCTCTCCTGTGGAACCAGCTCCCAGATTTGTTCTGTGAGGCAGAAACTGTCTACTTTAAGACCAGTCAATGACTTGATGCAATATGCTGGGCTTCGTTAAATAGAAATCATTTTTTTTACATGTTCTGTCTGGCAGTGTGGCACTCATAATTGGTGTCTGAGTACCAAGTAGAAGTCAAAGATTTACTTTCACAAGTGGAGCATTATGGCTTTTGCTATAGAACTCCACTTGATATATAGGTGTAAGAAATCTTCATTAAAAATTGCTGTTTTTTTTCTAATACTATAGATATGGAGACAGAAAATAAAGGGGAAAAGATAAGGAAGATGAAGAGAGGTAGGAAAAAAAGTTCATAGAGTTGAAGATACAAGAAACGAATGGGAACAAAGAAGACACAAGAAAACATCCCAGTCCGCCTCCACACCCATAGGACGGCAGAAAAAAACAATGAAAAAACCCAAACCAAACAATGAGAACTGAGAACTACACAACCACAGAGAGAGCCCCGTAGCTACAATGCAGGGGCCTGGGGGGGCCGCAGCGCCGAGCCCATGGGCTCCACTGGCAACCGGTTACACCAGGGCGGCTCCAGCCATGGACCCGGAGACCCGAGGGCACCCCACCCCCCAGCAGAGACCCGACCAGAGATCAACCGACAAGGGCCTCCCGCTGCCGCCAAGCTGCAGAGGCTATGGTCACCCAATAGTAGACATGCGGGATTCCTTAAATAGAACACTTTTAAACTATTTGGAATGTTTGTTTGATTGTATTGAAATGACTTTTCTTGTGTATTGCCTTGAGATGACATCTGTTGTGAATCAACGCTATATAAAAAAACTTAAACACTGAATTGAAAAATTGAAGCTCATTCAAACAGTTTACTATGACATCAATGTGGCCTACGTACTTTAATGCTGGGTCTAGTCTTTTTTTAATAAAGTCTATCACACGATGATAATATCATCTCAGATATCCTTTTTGTGGTGCAGATTTGCCCTGAGACATGTAGGCAACCATCTTCTTTAAATGATGTGACTAAAATGAGAAGACTTGACATGAGAAAGAAAGTTAAAAAAAAAATACAATGAGATGTTCCCTTCCAGCTTTCAATAAAACTAAATACATTCAAGCAAGAACCTTTGAGAAGATTGTATTTCAGTTTTTGCCACTGTTTTACTTTTGAACACTACTCCAAACTAATTGCTCAGGTCCTGTGTACTACAGTGTTACAGTTTGCCTGCCTTCTTGACGTACAAAGTAGGAAAACAACCTCCAGATATGCTTTGATGCTTTCGTATTAACAACACACGCTTATCACAAGTTACACCTCACTAAAAGGAACAGTGTGTAACAACTACTAACTGACTAGCCAAGTTAGAGATAGGAGTTATCTCAAGTTGCCTCGATTCATGTCTCATTTTGAATTCAGCTGTTGACATGACCTATGTGGACAATGTGGCATAGAAAATACTACACTCTTAACCTGAAATAACAGATCTGTTAATGAGGATGGACTGTTCCCTTGTTTTGTTATGTTTCTTGGTGATAGAAAAATCATTTGTTTATGCACGTGAAGCAGAAAGGTAATCTGTGTTTTCAGGAAATCAAGCTACCAATCTTACGGTTCGTTTATGGTGTCGCAAAACCAATTCCTACCAACAATTTGTTATACAGAATCTGTCTATCTACATACATCTCATTGGTACCTCTAAGTCTCAAGGACATACAGTACATTTGTACCAAAAGCGATTCTATTCTGGATGGAAAACCATTAAAGAATCAAAATCTACTTTCTCACAATTTCTTTTTTCACAAGAGACATTGATTATTTATTTGAGGAGTATAAGACTAATTAAAATGAGTTCACCAAAAAGTTGAAGTGCTTGTAGCGCATCAAGTCTTTTTCACCCTGAATCCTGCAAGTGTTGATGTCACCCAGTTAGATACTAAAAGAAAAATATTCAATCGTCACACACATTTTACAGCAAAAAAGCAAAAATCTGGAGTAAACAAAACAAACAAACTTTGGAGTCAGTTTTTGTTGTTGCTGTCAATCTTTTGAGGTCAAATGTTCCATTTAACAGGCCATCTCTCCCTACTAACTCTGTTTACCATCTCTCTGCCTGTAATTAGCAATGAAAATGCTTCTCTGATAGTTGGGAGATGCAGCCCACAGTGTCTGCCATATCCAACAAATGTTACAAATGGATGTGACAACACTGCATGTAGAGAGATACCTCGCATGTATGACATTTGTTCAGAATCATAGACTCCAAAAACTCTCAAAACTAGCTAACCTTTTGTGAGGATGAACTAAAAATTGCTGTTGAGAAAGAGGCCAGGGATTAAATGGAAGACAGATCAGTTCAGAAATTCTGTGCAAAGATTTGAAAAATGTATAAATAAAATTTGGTCTGCACAGTATCAGAAAAATGATACAACTGCAACAGAATTGCCACATTGTAGTGCAGATATTGATGACAATTAAACATTTCTTTACTACACAATGTTCCCACCACTCTTGGTAGACTTTATATAGCCACCAAAAATCTAGATGAGGGGTGAGCATTAAGGACAGGTAAAATCACTTCGACCAAAGGGGCCTAGGAGCATTTTCTTTCTGTTTTGATCCTACATTTAGATTTTTTGAATATTTCTCTGGGGGTTGATGAAGTACAATTTGATTAATTTCTAATTCAGGAATATAGAAGTTGCTCTCCACTCTAGAATTAATCTCTCATCACGTGCAGGGGTTAGGTGCCAGCCTCTGCACATCCTGCACAGAAGATCACACACTGTCTCTGGCCACATGCCATGCTGCCATGGTGGCTCCGATTCATAATCTCACACCATATCATATTTTATGTAACAGTTCATTGAAATTACACGGTAAAAGCACTACATCCTTATCCAAACCAAGTTACTCTATACAATGAGTTTTAGAATACACACTAAAATTTCAAAGTGTTTGGCTGATAGTAGGATCTACCACATCTGTTCTAGACATTATATGGATTAATTACACACAGACTGATGTTTTGTTTCTGTTAAATAGGATTTTCTGCTTACAGCTAATGAAAACTCAACATTTAAGATTAATAATAATAATAATAAATTTAATTTGAAGCACCTTTCAGGACACTCAAGGTCGCTTTACAAAGCATCAGCACAAAACTCAACATTTAAGATTAGAATATCAGACCAATCAAAAAAGATTTTCTACACAAAAAAACGACTAATGTAAATTATGTCTGATAACTGTGTAAAAGTTGTTATTTTTAAAACCTACTTTAAATCTCATAAATAAACCACATTGCAACGCACAATACAATTAGTTGGGTATGACTTTATAGATACAATGAGGGGAATAGGTATTTGACTCACCGTTTATTCACGTTTCCTCACTTACAAGAAATGGAGATGTCTGTGACGTTTTTTTTCCCTGTAATTGTTGGGTTTTGTTTCAAAATGGCTTTGTGTGACCTGCCAAGGGACTGCGGGTGAAAATTAGCACTCATGCTATATTCCTCCACATTTACTTGCATTGAAATTTCATTGTATGTTCATTAATGTGCACTGTCCCTGTCTAATAAATGAAATGAATAAATAAATATATTTTCATCGTAGGTAGATCTCAAATGTGAGAGATAGAAGTCCAGAAAAAAAGTATGATGTTTCAGCTTCAATTCAATTCAGTTTATTTATATAGCACTGATTCACAATAGATGTCTTTTTAAGCCACTTTACAAGGAAAGTCATTTCAGTTCAATAAAACATACATTCCAATCAATTCAGTTAAAGTATTCTATATAAGGAATCTCAGCAGATTGCATTGCGCCCCGTTGATACAGACTCCAACCACAACAATCCCTCATACTGAGCAAGCATGTAGCGACAGTGGAGAGGAAAACTCCCCTTTAACAGGAAGAAACCTCCAACAGAACCAGGCTCAGTACAAACGGCCATCTGGCCCGACCCTCTGGGAGTACGAGAAGACAGATCAGAGACACAGGAGGAACAAATAGAAACTGATTTAAGAGTACTTTCTATTTTAAAGAAGGTAAAAAGTTGATAACAGGACATGGAGGAGAATCAGATACTGGGAGCATAATCCCAGTCGATGCCCCCCTCCAACAATGCAGTTGAGCAGGATACCAGACCAGGTGTAGCTTCTATGGAGCGAAAAACACTGAGAAAAAAACAGTTAACAGTCAAAATAACAACAAATAATGCAAGCAGTAGAATGGAGAAGTAGCAGACTGAAGAAAAGAGGTCAGTCTGTCCTCCATCAGTCTGAGCCTATAGCAGCATAACTACAGAGATACCTCAGGATGACTTAAGCCACTCTAACTATAAGCTTTATAAAAAAGGAAAGTTTTAAGCCTGGCCTTAAAAGTAAACAGAGTGTCTGCCTCACGGACTAAAGCTGGGAGCTGGTTCCACAGGAGAGGAGCCTGATAACTAAAAGATCTGCCTCCCATTCTACTTTTAGAAATCCTAGGAACCACCAGTAAACCTGCAGTCTGTGCTCTGTTAGGATCATAAAGAACAATCAGATATCTGATGTATGATGGAGATTGATTCAGAACTGGCGCCAGGGCAATTTAGCCGTGGGGGCCGTGGCTTTTTTTTGGGGGGGGCAGTTTTTATTTAACCCCTTTGCGTTTTTACGTCCCGCTGGCCGTGTGTTAAATACTTCCAGGTCAAATCTGCTTTTTTGACACCTTTTCTATATACATATTCATGTTATAGATAATTTGAAGGCTGAGATTATTTCAGGGGTGGGCTGGCAAGAGGGAGGTCTGGGAGTTTTACCGAACGGCCGGTCTGTTCTAGATCGGTGGCCAGAGCATTTGTTTTTTTACTCTAAAAGCAGCTGCGGTTTAGCCACTGTCACAATCCTGCTGTGTGTCTGCTTATGTACATTAGTGAGGCATCCTGCTTTATAGAAGATCTTTGTAAGCGCTACTTGTGGTGCTGCAGCTGGGGGTGATTAGTACTTCTAGCTGCTGCCCTAGATTCTGCTGTCAACTATTTTGATATTGTTTGCTACCTGTTTCCAGACGTCCATAGCTCTCTTCTGCTTTGAAAGGAAGCTTGCCTTACCTCACAGTGCTTCCAAATATAGGTCACCTTGGCACCAGAAAGTTTGAGATATTCATGAAAAAAAAAAAATCATATCCACAACCCACCCGAGGTAAAGAAACTTTCAAGCTTCCGGGCTGAATTTCAACACCATCCTATCCCTGCTGGTAATTCAAATGATATATGCTAATCAATGATACAATCATAACTGTAGAAACAGTACTAGCTTTTGTCAAACAACTAGGAAAGCAAATAAATGACAACCTACCCTCTGAAGCCACGTATCAAAACCCAGGACACAGCCATCTCAACCAAAAACAGTCTTTTTACCTCCACAACGGTCCGGTAATGTCCTCCTTTAAAATAGTTAGTCCACAACAAGTCTTATGTCTGAAATCCAATATCATCTGCTTCTCAAAACCATGATTATTCCCTTCCTTGTGTGTATTTCTCACAATATTTAATCAGAATTACCGTTAGCATGCAAGTTAGCCTAACAAATAACGCAGCACACTTCTTCGTCTTCTTCTTTGTGTTTATAAACAGCCTGTAAATAACAAATTGGTGGATTACCGCCACTGAATGGTATGGAATGTGGACCAGAGTCAATACATTGCATGGTAAGAACTAAGGGCATTGTAATCTGTCTTCGGTGGGCCCAATACTGCCCATGGCCCCGGGCCTGGCTTGAATATTGAGGGCTTTATGTGTAAGAAGGAGGATCATAAATTCTATTTTGGATTTGACAGGGAGCCAATGAAGGGAAGCTAAAACAGGTGAAATGTGATCTCTCTTTTTAGTATTCCTCAGAACACTTGCTGCATTTTTTGGGGGGATCAACTGAAGGCTTTGCATTCTGTGGACTTCCTGTAAAGAATTACAGTAGTACAGTCTTGAACAAATGCATGGACTAGTTTTTCAGCATCATTTCTGGACAGGATATTTCTCATTTTAGCAATATTCTGGAGGTGAAAGAAGAACATCCTAGAAATCTGTTTAATATGGGATTTGAATGTCATGTCTTGGTCAAAAATACCAAGGTTCTTTATGTTATCCTCAGAAGCCAAATTAATGCCATCCAAATGAAGTGTGATTGACCAAGCAGTTTCTTTTTCAGAGCTTCTGGACCAAAGACGGAAACTTCTGTCTTGTCAGAATTTAAAAGCAGAAAGTTTAGAGTCATCCATGTTTTTATGTCTTCAAGACATGCCTGTAATCTGTTTAAAGAAGTAATTTGCCATTTGTTGCATGAAATAAATATTTGATGCAAGAGAAACAGATACGAACATAATGTTTGGTACAGAAACCTTTGTTTCACAATGACAGAAGTCAGACTTTTCCTGTAGTTCTTGACCAGGTTTGCACACACTGTAACCTACTCCCACTTGACCCACCTTGACCCACTCCTCCATACAGAACTTCCCCAGATTTTCTCAGGTTTTGAGGCTGTTCCTGAGCAACTTAGACAATAATGAGTTCAGGTCTTGATCCTGGCTAGGCCACTGCAGGGCCTTGAAATGCTTCTTATGGAGCCACTCCTTAGTTGTCCAGCTGGATAACCCAGCTATGAACCATCCGCAATGCTCTTACTGAGGGAAGGAGGTTGTTGCCAAAATTTTGCAATACATGGCTTCATACATCCTCTCATCAAAACAGTCCAGACTCCTTTGTAGAAAAGCATCCCCAAAGCATGATGTTTCCACCCCCATGCTTCATGTTTTTGGGATTGTACTCATTCTTCTTCTCCCTCCAAACACAGCAGGGTGAATTTATGCCAAACAGTTCTGCTTTGGTTCACTGACCACATGGCCATATTCAATACTCCTTTGGATCATCCAGATAGTAGGGATGTCCCGATCACATTTTTTTGCCCCCAGAGTCGAGTCTGAGTAATTGGATTTTAAATATCAAATGATACCGATACCGAGTCCCGATCCGATCCTTCCGCAATGCATTAAAATAAGAAAAAGAAAAAGGACAACACATCCAAGTTGCCCTTTCATGTTTTTTGAAAGTATCTACAGTGGCTTGCAAAAGTATTCGGCCCCCTTGAACTTTTCCACATTTTGTCACATTACAGCCACAAACATGAATCAATTTTATTGGAATTCCACGTGAAAGACCAATACAAAGTGGTGTACACATGAGAAGTGGAACAAAAATCATACATGATTCCAAACATTTTTTACAAATAAATAACTGAAAAGTGGGGTGTGTGTAATTATTCAGCCCCCTTTGGTCTGAGTGCAGTCAGTTGCCCATAGACATTGCCTGATGAGTGCTAATGACTAAATAGAGGCACCTGTGTGTAATCTAATGTCAGTACAAATACAGCTGCCCTGTGACGGCCTCAGAGGTGGTCTAAGAGAATGTTGGGAGCAACAACACCATGAAGTCCAAAGAACACACCAGACAGGTCAGGGATAAAGTTATTGAGAAATTTAAAGCAGGCTAGGCTACAAAAAGATTTCCCAAGCCTTGAACATCCCACGGAGCACTGTTCAAGTGATCATTCAGAAATGGAAGGAGTATGGCACAACTGTAAACCTACCAAGACAAGGCCGTCCACCTAAACTCACAGGCCGAACAAGGAGAGCGCTGATCAGAAATGCAGCCAAGAGGCCCATGGTGACTCTGGACGAGCTGCAGAGATCTACAGCTCAGGTGGGGGAATCCGTCCATAGGACAACTACTAGTCGTGCACTGCACAGAGTTGGCCTTTATGGAAGAGTGGCAAGAAGAGAGCCATTGTTAAAAGAAAACCATAAGAAGTCCCGTTTGCAGTTTGCCACAAGCCATGTGGGGGACACAGCAAACATGTGGAAGAAGGTGCTCTGGTCAGATGAGACCAAAATGGAACTTTTTGGCCAAAATGCAAAACGCTGTGTGGCGGAAAACTAACACTGCACATAACTCTGAACACATCATCCCCACTGTCAAATATGGTGGTGGCAGCATCATGCTCTGGGGGTGCTTCTCTTCAGCAGGGACAGGGAAGCTGGTCAGAGTTGATGGAAAGATGGATGGAGCCAAATACAGGGCAATCTTGGAAGAAAACCTCTTGGAGTCTGCAAAAGACTTGAGACTGGGGCGGAGGTTCACCTTCCAGCAGGACAACGACCCTAAACATAAAGCCAGGGCAACAATGGAATGGTTTAAAACAAAACATATTCATGTGTTAGAATGGCCCAGTCAAAGTCCAGATCTAAATCCAATCGAGAATCTGTGGCAAGATCTGAAAGCTGCTGTTCACAAATGCTGTCCATCTAATCTGACTGAGCTGGAGCTGTTTTGCAAAGAAGAATGGGCAAGAATTTCAGTCTCTAGACGTGCAAAGCTGGTAGAGACATACCCTAAAAGACTGGCAGCTGGAATTGCAGCAAAAGGTGGTTCTACAAAGTATTGGCTCAGGGGGCTGAATAATTATGCACACCCCACTTTTCAGTTATTTATTTGTAAAAAATGTTCGGAATCATGTATGATTTTTGTTCCACTTCTCACGTGTACACCACTTTGTATCGGTCTTTCACCTGGAATTCCAATAAAACTGATTCATGTTTGTGGCTGTAATGTGACAAAATGTGGAAAAGTTCAAGGGGGCCGAATAGTTTTGCAAGCCACTGTGTATGATGCTCTACTGTGTGAGATTCACTAAAGTATTTGCGCATGCAAGGTCACATGTTGTAAATAAAACTTGAGTTGAGTTGTGCAGTAAAGCCTAGCAGAGACATGGGACAAACAGACAAACTCCATACGTCCGTGTGGCAACCTCAAAAGCAGACACTTTTGATACAAGAACTAGCAGTAGCAGGCGGTCACGTAGCTTGTTGTTAATGCCTGGCAACACGTTTGCCCTGCATTAACACTTCTAGCTATCAGCTCGCTATTCTGTTGTCTCAATTTGTACCGTAATATGTGTGACGTTACGGTGTTGTTGTCACCCATGCAACAGTGAATATTGATGTAGTGGAACTTGTTGAAATGAAAAATAAGCCACTGTCAATTCGTTTGACAATCTCTGTCTCAGGATTAATTTAAAATGCCATGCTTGCTTATTTATGAAGTTATGTCGGATCATTTCCACCCGATTCCGATCATTTCAAAATTACGTGATCGGACCCGATTTCCGATCACGTGATCGGTTTGGGACATCCCTACCAGATAGTCATCGACACGCTCCAGGATTTTAACCCATGACTGTGTAGTGTTTTACTAATGTCACCAGGAGACCAAGGGCCTGTACAGGCTCTTGGCAAATGCATTCAGCAAATTAATGACTGGATGTCCCACAATTTTCTGCAGTTGAACAAAAATAAAACTGAGGTAATCGTCTTTGGAGCTAAAGAGAAAAGATTGAAGGTCACCCCAGGGCTTCAGTCCATACACCTAAAAACCACCAACCACGTCAGAAATCTGGGTATAGTGATGGACTCGAACCTAAACTTTGAAAAACACATTAAGGCAATCACAAAAATCAGCCTACTATCACCTTAAGAATATCTCAAGGATAAAATATCTGATGTCTCAGCAGGACCTGGAAAAACTAGTCCATGCATTCATCTTTAGTCGGCTTGATTATTGTAACAGCGTCTTTACAGGTCTACCTACAAAATCAATTAGGAAACTGCAGCTCATCCAGAACTCTGCTGCTCGAGTTCTCACTAAGACCAAAAAAGTGGACCACATCAGTCCAGCTCCGAGGTCTTTACACTGGCTGCCTGTCTGTCAGAGGATAGACTTCAAAGTTCTGCTGCTATAAAGCTCAGAATGCTCAGACCCAGTATGAACCTACTCGACCCCTCAGGTCATCTGGATCCTGTCTTTTATCAGTTCCCAGAGTCAGAACCAAACATGGAGAAGCTGCGTTCAGCTTCTATGCTCCACATGTCTGGAACAAACTCCCAGAAAGCCTTAGATCAGCTGAAACACTCAGTTTATTTAAATCCAGGTTAAAGACCCACCTGTTCTCAGCTGCCTTTGATTAGGTTTTTAATTCTAAGTTTTAAATCTGCACGGCTTCTTTTAAGATAGATTTTTTTATTTTTTTTATTTTTAGTTTTGGTTAATTTTAAATCATGGTTTTTATTCCTGTACTTTTTCTTTTTCTGCACCATGCTGTAATGCTTTTGATCTTTTATGTAAAGCACTTTGAAATGTCTTGTAACATGAATTGTGCTCTACAAATAAACTTGCCTTGCCTTGCCTAATGGTAACCTTTTATACTGTGGTCCCAGCTCTCTTCAGGTCATAGATCAGGTCCTCCTGTATAGTTTTGGGGAAATGTACTGTGCTGCAGCGTTGCTGTCGTCTATTTCTTTGCTTATTGTGAACATCCTGCTTTTACTCCGCCTGCTTCACTACCACCAGGATTTGTTTACTATCTGTGTGACACTCAAAACTAATCTGAAGAATGCCAGCGCGAAAGGGCGCATGTCGTCACCTAATGTTGCAGAGTGGAACTTAATTCAATAATTCGATTTTCTGAGTGACATGTAAAGAGGAATAAAGGCTCCCATTCTGATTAAGGTATTCGTTCGATTTTTGCCAAAAGCTCCATTTAGATGTGCATGTAGAAGTACAGACTATTATTGTATTAATATTTACAGAAATCAGTGTGGAATGTGTGATGAGAGTGTAACAGTACCAGCATTAATACCGTATCAAACAGTTTTGATTGGCCCCGCACATGTATTGAATCAAGGCTCTATAATATAAACTGTTTAAAAGTAGAAAGCAAACCCTATATTATTTTATTCTATTCATTTTATAGTGAGGTAAAAAAATATTAAGTTTAAGTTGCCTTATAGGTGTGTGTCGTAGTTTATTTGCAGGTTTGCCTTCATACCTGCACAATGCACAACAGGTTAGAAAAATATATGCTTTCAGGTCGTGTTGATGGATAGCCAAGAAGAACTTCTGCTATTTCATTACAAACAGCCCTAAATCAAACTTGTCACAAATTTCCGGATTTAACGAGGCCTCTGGTTCTTAAAGAGACCAAAATGTATTATAAGAAACCACTGGGAGGGGTTATTTTTCACAAGTGCGATTAGGATCTTGGAAGGATTCCTGTGCTGCCCACAAACTAACAAGTGACAGGTATGTTTTTCCCCTCAGCTGGTAAATTGAAAAAAAGTGGTTTGAAAATACAGTGAAAATGAAAAATAAAAATAGACGAATAACTTGCAAAACAACTGCAGGGAATAGCTTGGCATTCATTTTGAGAATGGCCCTAAGATGTTTAAAACAAGTATTTGTAGTACATGTAAAAACCTGCAGCAATTTGTCTGATAAAAAAAGTTTCCGATTAAGGGTTAACAGAAGGCGATCATATTTCTCCTGATGATTACATATTAGCTGATGGTCTCTGTTCCTCATTGTACATAACCTCATATTTAAAATAAAGCAGTTATTCAATATTAAGGGAACTTGTATTTGCTGTATCATCAGTTATTGTCACTTTTTAGACTAATTTAGGCCTGCTCTACACGGAGAAAAAAAGGTTGTAGTTTCAAAAACAGAGTCTGTAAAAACAGCACCACAAAATTGAAAAACTTTGTCCACATGAATTCACCCAAAACAGCTAAAAATGTTGCAGTACATATGCTGGGCCCACTGGTGGCGCTGTAACACTGCCAGAGAAAAACAGAAAAGAACACTGAGCATGCACAGTCAACCCGGTGCCAAACACCACAAATCTAGCTTTAAATGAGCTTTATCAAATAAAATAACATCAAACTTAATTAATAAAGTGCTCTTCATGCAAAATAGCATCTCAAAGTGCTTTACAGATTAAAATGACCCCACATACACCCCCCCCACAGAACAAAGACATGATCACAGTTATACCCCCCCTCCTCCCAACCCATCTCCCATGTACGCACACACTTAAAAGCAACAGTAAACAAGGGCATTGGGCCGAGAACAGATGAGCCAGGTAAGTAAACGCCATCAGGGGAGCCATCTGCATCGGCAGCAGCAGATCACCAAGGCGCCCAGCGGAGGGAAGGCTGAGACCCCCACCTCCACCCAAGCACTACCTGGAGAGCACCAAGGCAGCCACAGCCGAACAACCGCTCCGGAGGCAGAGGGCTCCCACAGAGGAAACACTGGAAGGAATATTAAAATAACAGGTTAAAATATTAAAATAAAGAGTAGATGCATATGAGATTAAGTCATAAAACACTGATAAAATATAGAATAATTTAGTGTAAAACACTGATAAAATTTAATCAAGGAAAACATACAGAGCAATTAAGCAGACATTAATAAATAATCAATTAAAAGCTTGGCTAAAAAGGTGAGTCTTGAGCCTGTTTTATTCAAAAGCATATGGTGTCTGTGGTTTCCCGGATCCATTTTGTGCTGCTGGCGATAGAGGAGGAACAGTAAATCAAATTCTAGGATCCATAATAAGGTAAGTATTTGCTTTATTAGGACTGCAACACTTTACGGCGCCATATTTGTTTACTTTTTTTTTAAAGATGTTTTTATCGCACAGTTTTTTCCCATTATTTATCCCCCAGTGCTCCTATCTAGTTCCAGTCCTGGGGTTCCGCTCTCCCTCTGCCAGCCCCGGGAGGGTCCCGCACTGAAACCCAAGCCTCCTTCATGCTAGGGCAGTGAGCAGGCCCTTCTTTTCACCTGATAGGGCGGGGTTTCCCCGGCTGGACGTAGCGCGTGGAAGGATCACGTTGTTCCAGCCAGATCCTCCCCATCCCTTCAGGCGCCCCCGCCGGCCAGGAGGAGGCAGTATACAGCCCCAGGACTAGTGCATGTTTTTGTGGGAGTAGCTCACATTAGCTGCTGAAGGGAACACGGGGAGAACATGCAAACTCCACACAGAAAGGCCCTTTCGTCTACCCCACCCAGGATGTGGGTGCCGATGATGCGGGGGAACAAACACACCCTCAGCACCCACAGCTGCTCTACGAGCTGCGCCACCGTGCACCCCCATATTTGTTTAGTTTATCACATAGTTGCGCATGCATGTTAAATATTGGAATAGGGTGGTGCCGACATCATCCACTTAGAATAAATGCCAGAGAGCTCATACACTTAGACAACTGCCGAGGCGGGGTATAAAACAAGCTGAGTCTTGGCCCCCTGTAGCGAGTTGGAGTTGGAATAGCAAAGATGTGTTGACGCCGCTGAGCCGTCTCTCCACGCGTGTCCCTCAGTCTGCCAGGCAACACCTCCTTTTGCCGCATTTTTCAAACCGTAGGTGGGGTAAGAATCTTGGGGGGGGGGGGGTAAGTTGCTCCCCTTTATCAATTAAGCTACTGTTTAAGGACACTACGGTTTCACAGTTTAAAGCTGTAATAATGGCGTTCTGTTTGGCCGTGGTGCCTTATTGGAGAGGGCCATTGGCTGAGAGGATGCTCCCAACAGCTAGACACTCTCCCTCTCCCGCTGTTGACTTTTTGCTTTCTTTTGCATTGAGAGTAGAGTACTCCTACATCAGTTCTGTTTCTTTTTTGTGTGTATCTGCTCTGTCTTCTCAAACCACCAATTGGTTGTGGCAGATAGCTGTTCACACTGGGCGTTTGCATGCAGTAAGAGATAACCAAATTATTTCCTCAGTTCAACTTTGGACTTTTGAAAAGCATGTATACACCTTAGTCTGGCTGAAGTCAAACTGAATTGGGCTAGTATTAATCACATTAATGAACCCGGATAATGCCATTAGAAAAGCAAATTTCTCAGCATGTAAACTCCCACACATTTAAGCCGAGGTATTAGCAGCCTGGGGACTCCCTCTTCGTGAAGTGACGAGACCGCAGAAGCGGGAATAAGAACACCGGAACGAGCAGCAACAACGGGAGTAACACAATCAAACAGTAGTACTTACAAAATGTACTGTGATGTTGTCGTCTACTTCTTCGCTCATTGTGCGTATTCTGCTTTTAGTCCATCTGCTTCACTGCTGTCAGCATTTGTTTACTGTCTGTGTGACGCTCTAGGCCAATTGGAAGAATATCAACATGAATTGTGCATGTTGCTACCTAGCGTCGTGGATTCAGTCATTTGATTTTCTGAGTCACATGTAAACTGGGATAAAGGCTCCCATTCTGGTTAAGTTTTTAGCTCGATTTCGATGATCATGTAAACTCACTGACTGAGTCAGGTTCAGCTGTAGGTTTCTACCTGTTAAAGGGGAGTTTTTCCTCTTCACTGTCACTACAGGCATGCTCATTATGAGGGATTGCTTAAAAGTCAATGACACAATGCAGACAGATAGGGAATGGACTGAACTCATATAGCGCTTTTTCAGTCATACTGACCACTCAAAGTGCTTTACACTGGAGCCGCATTCACCCATTTGCACTCACAAACATGCAGACATTCATACACCAATACAGAGCTTGGTAGGCAACCTGGTTTTAAGTGCCCATTCGCAGGTCGACATGTGACAGGAGGAAGCTGGAATTGAATCTATGACCCTCAGATTGCAAGACAACTACTCTACCTGTTGAGCCACAGTCGCCCCTAACAACTGTCTACTGTCACTACTTGCTAGTCTAGGAGAAATGAATGCTGCAAGTCAATGACTCAATATAACCTGATGAGTTTCCTTAGATAGGTAACATTTTAAACTAATTGAAATAACGAAGTGAACTTATTGCACTGTTTATGTAAGCCACATGGTATTGCACTGCAGTTTTCAACAACTTCTACTCCTGCCCTCACTACTGAATCTGAATACATGGACAGTATTGATTAGGTACAGGTCATGTCCTGCATGTGCAGCTTACTAGTTGCATCTTTTTATAATTTTCTTTCATTTCTTTTACTCAGAGAATCTTTATTTTCATTCATTTTTTATTTGTGAAGAAATGTATTCGGCGCACATTAAATAAAGTAATATAAACATCCACCTTTGTTTGTCTGCTTAAAGATGTTGCACCAAATTTTTGAAGTGAGATTCTGTGAAGTGTGCGTCAGTGACAATTATCTTACCGGTAGCAGAGAGATGTCTCCTCATTGTGAGTAGGTCAGGGCAATAAATCCTTGAAGCAGCGGAAGGTTAACAACTAGCAAGATAGGCTTCTGTTTTAGCTGATTTTAATAGTTCAGCATAACTCAACCTAAAAATTTTCATATGTGTGGGATACAATGTAATGTATGCAATGGCTATAATTTACAACTCTACAAACTCACAGTAAAATGGCATCTTTGCACTTAGGAGCCGTTTGTTGATAATATGTCTCACTTCAAAAAAAGTCTTTGACAAAAACAGAGTAACGTTTTAGCATTAACATCAGCCCAAATGTTTGGTAAAGTGTTCATGTAAACAGATTCAGTGATTTACATTTCTTCCCTGCTATCATCTACAAGTGAATCAAAAAACATAGAAACTTTTTCATCTTGTGTAGTTTTACTCAACCAACTGCCTTCGGATTTCAGATTCTAACATCTGAAGCTGACTGCGTGTCCACCTGGAGTGCATCAAAATTGCCACCGCTGGCCCTGGCAGCTGCACCACTGCACCCTGGGATACCGGACACCCCGGGGATGACGACTCTGATGAATCTGTGGGCTCCCTGCCCTGTGGCCTCCATCAGATCCATCGTAGTGGGAAACAAGTGTGTCTGACTGACCCAGACCAAACACACTTTAAAACATACACTCACACATGCATTCAAACACACACTTCCTGTGGCCTCTGCTGGCCGGCGCATCATTAATACCAATTGGCCTTTCTTTATGGCTGCAAATATTTTTCACATGTTCCATGATCACCTTGGGTCTCTGTGGCCACAACAAAAGCACTCCAGTCTTTCTAGTGGGATCAGGACAGAAGGGACATTTGTTAACATGATTTGTTGAAACTTTGCAGGCCATAGAGAGGATGTTGTGTGCGTGTGTGTGTGTGTGGGGGGGGGGGGGGGGTGTAGTCAGATACCCTTCTGCAATGTCCATTTGATGGTCCCTATATTGTGTCTACAACACAGCCAGCAGGGTAGTCTGTTAAACACCAATCAGCCACACACACACACACACACACACATACTGTTGGCTCATTGTCAAAATAAGGCAGTAGGAGGAGGTGTTTGCTCTTGACACATTTGTAAGTTGAACTCAAAAGATATCAGTAGACACATCTCCACTGGGTTCATTTAAGAATTACAAATACTCTGGAGGGAAAATGAAGAGAAAGAGCCAATCTGACGTGTATCCAACAAGTGTTGGTTGCCTGGGGGTCTACACTCCAAACTCAGATTAACATGATAAGAAGCAGAAAATGCATCCAAACTTTGTTTGCTTTTTAAATAGCACCAATCTTCCTGCTTTTTTTTTTTTTAAGCTGCAGTGTATAAACATCTCCAAGAATTTTTGAAAGTGGATTTTTGGTTCCCTTGTATATCATTGGCTGAAACACAGCAACCACAAAACAGTCATCGATAAATTAGAATGTGTGATTCTGTGTTTCACAGTCCAGAAAGCCCCTCGCTGACCTCTCGGAAGCCTTCTGTTCCTGCTTTGTTTTCAAGTCAGACGGTTTTCTCAGTAAGCGGAAAACCCCGATGCCACTGTGCCGTGTTTTCTTTTCACTCAGCATATTAGACATGGCTTCAATCTACCCTGATGCTGGTATCAGCTTTGTGCAAGTTAGTGTGCCTTTGTCTGCATCTGAACGAGCACAATCTCTGCCGTGCCGCTCGCACATGCATCCATGTCCCATTTTCCAGAGCCCAACTGTTGCCAAGAAACAGTCCATGTTGTTGACTTTATCAGATAAGACTTTGCCAGTACCTTGAGTCCCTTCATCTCCCCATGCACCTACATATTTGACAAAGATAAAAACCCAAGACTGTCATTGAATTCAGTCATAAAAGTCTGGCTCTTCATGTAAACAGCAAACACCTTTTGATGATCATATGATTAGTACCTCGTTTTAATAAGGAACTGTTTGATATATTTTCATTAATAGAAATGTTAAAGAGATGGTTTACATTTTACAAAACATTGCTCTTTGTAGGTATCAATAATGTACTTCTAATCCAAATCCCAGAAGCTCTCCTGTTGTGTTGAAGCAATGGGCCTGGTACACTTTGCTGTGGTGAAAACATCTCTAGATTGATCTCCTCTCCATGCCAGTAACACTGACAGACACTAGGACCATCCAGGTTTAACTTTTTTTCGGTCACAGAATAAAAACTTTCAACCTTTCATTTTTCTGTGTTAAGTGTTTTGTTACGAAGTTCAAGTTTTCTGAGATTTTTGTTCATTAAACCAGTTTTTCACATGTGCCGTCTTGCGGCTATGTGGCTAGAGTAAGCATCAGTAAAGGGCCTTAGTTTGAGTTGAGGATCTAACAGTGCAGTTTAATGTTTGAGTCCAACCTTAGGAGTAAAGGGGCTTTGCAAGAGGCCTTGCTTGTGCAAGTCAGCAATCCCTCTGTGTCCAAATATAGAAATCTTGTTGTCTTTGTCATCAGACGGTCATGACAGGAAGAAATAATATGAAAGACAAATGCATGTTCAGATTTTAGGGCTATGACTTTGAACTTTTGATCATTTGATGAAGAGCTTGTTTGAGTTTGCATTGTTCAATAAAATGTCTTCTTTATATGATGTCTCTTGTTCCTGTTTCTTCTTTTTGCTTGTTGAAGCTTTTACCAACAATGTGATTATGATTCTCCAGCACGATTTACAAACACTTTTCTTTTCTTTCCAGGACTTAAAGTGCCCCTGGGATGAAATTCCCCGCGACGTTTGGCCTTTTTTGTCACACTCTAAGTACCTTTAATACTGTATCAAAGGATCGTTTGCCGTAACTTATCCTTGTTGTAGTATTGCAGCCCCTACTAGGAGGCCCTTCTTTTAGCATTACCACAGAACGACCAAGTTTTGGTGGGCGGGGCCCAAGCCATGCGCCTCTATTGTCAATTGAGTCTCTAACGTCCGAATCTGATGAAACATTGACAGACATGCATTTGCGCACCACAAATTCCAATATTATGTATGAAATGTAATTAGGTTTGGACCTTATTATATTGTGTGTTGAACAATAATCTGTTTACAAATTACAGGCCTAATAAAATATTTGATCATCCATCCACACATCCATCCGTCCTCATTACGTCTCTAGCTTCACCACGACAGTAATGGCTCAGTTATCGGCAACTATAACTATGTAATGGCGTTTCAATTTGATCCGGAATCTGATCCAGACGGCGAGGCACCTGAGGTGGAACCAGAAAGATAGAGGACGTCTTCCAAAGGTGATCCAGACAGAAGTGCTGTGCACGGAGGGGAGGGGCTGTGTGTGTGTGTGTGTGTGTGTGTGTGTGTGTGTGTGTGTGTGTGTGTGTGTGTGCGTGTGTGTGTGTGTGTGTGTGTGCGAGAGAGACAGAGACAAAGAGAGAGCAAGGAAAGGCTGAACAAATACGTTGCATGTTTTAAAGAAAATTGAAACGCAATATGTGACGGTCGGAGTTGAGTTTTTTTTATAAATTTTTTTTTGGGGTCGGTGTTGAATCCGTGGCGGTCGGAGTTTAATCTGTGGCGCACCGCCACAGATTCGTCATGTTTTGGAAACACTGGTATAAAACAGCTGAAGGACATTATTGCGGAAATATACTTGTATAGGGATATTTGCTGGTTCACGGAGAGTTGGTATTGATCCTGGTAAAAGTTAAAGACGATCTGTGAATCCACTGCTGTATTGTCCCAAGTTAATAAAACATTCGTCAGAAAAATGTTTGTCACTAACGACCACGCACTTCGGGAGTCGGTCGGGTACATTCCCTGCATAAATAAACTCCATCCACAAGCTTTTCAGTGGGGAGGACAGTGTCGATGCGGTCTGGACTCCATGCTGTCGGTTTGTTGTTTGCCTTTTACCATAGCTCTCGTTGTTTAGGTTGTAATACGCGCCGCGGGGGGAGGGACTTGGAGAGTGTAGTTCAGAGAAGGGGGTAATTGGCTGGAACTCAGAGACGACATATGACAAAACGTGTAGTCATATGCCGAACTGCAAAACAGCCCGTTTCTGAGTGCTAATTTCACTACGTAGGCAGACATACCCGGGGACAAAGGAAACACTAATCACTAATTTTAACCCCTTAGGGGACATAGGCAGGCTGGGGAAACAAAAAAATATGACAAAAAAAATCAAAAAATGCTAATTTCATGCCAGGGGCACTTTAAGGTTTTGATCAGGGCTGTAGTTTACTTACATCTAGAAGACAGACATCACAACCCAGTAACTTTGATGAAAAGTGAATAAACCCTCAGCCACATACATATTTATGTATATATATATATATTTATGTATATTCGTTATTATATTAACTTAAAACTGAAACGGAACATTTTTTAATCTTGTGATAAAGCGCTCAGAACTACAAACTTACTGTGACGTGAAGTCTCCTACAGGTAACAGAACCACTACTGATAATATCTTCACTGAACTTTCCTTACAATATTCCAAACTAACCCTCGTATGTGAGATTAGCATTGCTACAGCTGGTGTGGGATTGAAGACGAAGACAGGTTATGGGGTTAAGTCTGGACCAGAATTCCCAGCAGGAGGCTCGATGGGTGAGTATGAGATGTGGTCACGTCAGGGGATGGGATGGGTCTGTCTGTAATGACAGGGTGCCCAGGCAGCTGGATCCTGTTTTCCAGCGTGATCAGGGAGCGTAGCAGGGCATGGGTTGCTCCGGCTGTGGGCCCTATGTGGAGCAGCACTGCAGCACTTGGGGTGATTCACAAGCATATCAAGTTAAAAAGAACCGTCTGGCCACAGAGGGATTTCCCTGCTGGTCCAGAGTAAATGCGTGTGTGTGTGTGTGTGTGTGTGTGTGTGTGTTTGGGGAGGGGTTTTTGGGTCTATGGAAGAGCAAAGCTGGAGGAGATCAATTGGGTGGAATTAGCAATGTTTTCCCTAATCCAAGGAGATGCTTACAGCTCATCCTGGATGACAGTCAGGCTGATGTATGTCTGTTCAAACATACGGAGGATTGGTTAATATTCTTTCATGCCTATTATGCTGTTTTAAGTTCATTTTGTGATTATTTGGTGCCCTGGGTACTTGTGTCTGTGGATGTTTGCCAGTGTTTTCCACCTGATGCTGCACCGCGACGCTGCACAGTGCCAGTCGATCAGGTTTCACTCTCCTTCTGTTTGCTTCTCTGACTGGCTTGGCAGAAACCAATAAACACAACAGTCCCAACCTTATAACTCCTTCTTTGTCAAAAAAAAAAAAAAAAAAAGATTCTTGGTCTGCCAAAACATACAAGACATCATGGCTCAAGTTTTTTTTTTCTCCCTCAGCTCTTTTCTTTCTTTATTGAAATTCCATGCATACTTAACAATATGCATCATTCATTTCAACAACACAAGCTTAAACTTAGGCAGAGTATGACTTGTCTATTCTTCATTTCACCGTGTTTGGATTTTCTTTCTTCTTTTTTTCTGTGATGCCACTGAGCCTCCGTGGGCCATCCGTCTTTGTTGAAAGTTTGGGGTGGTCTTTTTTTTTTTGGTCTTTGAGCCAGGCCACCTTCCTCTGGGTGTTTGAATCTGCCTGTATCTGGACTGGACCGGTGTTCCTCTTCCTCCCTTCACCCCCCCCCCCCCCCCCCCCATCACCCCCACCCCATCGCCAATCGTTTCATGTGGTTTGTAACTTCGATGCACATGTGGCTCATATAATGTACTGCTCGCCATTTGACCCCCCCCCCAGTCCAGCTCATTATTGGAATCAAACTGGCTTTAGTCCCAAGCAGAATGAATAGATGCAAGTTTGTCCCACTGGCGGCGATGACATTACTGTTACCTAGAAACACACTGATTCATGTTGTTTGTTTTATCAAAAATACACAGAAAAGTCCCTCAGACAGAGATAGCGTTTTAGGTTTCACATCCACCAATGGAATCTGAAAGAACGGGACCAACCGATGTGATTCATGTTAAACACACAATGAAACATGCTTTATGGCTGCTTTCTCTGTTTCAGCCTCCATGGGACAGACAGTTCTGCTACCAGGTTCAGATTGTACACATCTGAAGTCAGCTTTAGCCAGGTTTTCAGGTCGCTCAGCAGCCTCAGTAAAAACAGTTGCATGCAAGTCCAGTTTTCAGCCTTTTGGGTTTTTTTCACAGGGATCACTGAGGCACGTCTTACTGAACTGCTTATCTCATGGCTTGTGTATATGTTACTTTCCATGTCAAATGATCAATGGATCATCTCTATATACAACTTTGATCTTTTACTTTTGAGAAAGATCAAAAGAATTGCTCCGATTATTGATTACAGGCTGCAAAAGTATGAAATAAAGGAAGAAAGGAAACACACAACGGATGTTTTGGCTTCAGCAGTTTGGTTTATGTTTATATAAAAACCCCACACAAAACACAACTTGACATTATTCCAAGCTCTTTTGAAGTCGGGGTTTGCAGGGATTTTATATGACAGATGAACAGAAATTGTGCAGCGTTTTGAGATAGGAAGTAAATTCTACATGAAATGTCTTTCTCTTTTTATCCAACCCCCTTTAAGTCGATAATACAATTCTAGGACCAGCTTTTACTACAGTTAAGTCTTTTCAATTCAAAATACTAATCCCAAAAGGTATTCAAATGTTTTAGCTCATGTTATAATCGTTTCTCCAAAGAGTTGTTGTAGACGCTGATGGCTGTGGGCAGAAAGAATCTCCTGTAGCACTCAGTATTACAGCAGTTCTGAAGAAAACTCTTATTGAAGACACTCATAACATTCTAATGAAGAGGATGCTCTGGGTTGTCAGTAATGTTCTTCCTGTTTTGGAGTTTTTCTTTGCACAATAATCTCCAAAGGTTCCAGAGCAGCTCCCAGAACAAACCCTAACCTTCTTTAACACCTTACTGATCTTTCTTTAATCACAGGTTCTGATGCTGTTATAAGTTATCCCATAGTACCTCTAGATACATATTTCGTATCATTGTCCTGCTGGAAGGTGGAATGATATCCCCAGTCTCAAGTCTCTTGCAACCTCAAACATTTTTTGTTTAACCAGGATTGCCCTGTATTTGGCTTATTCCATCTTCCCATCAACTTGGAGCAGCTTCCCCTGAAGCTATATGGCAGAACTGTGCTCATACCAATGACTTTCATTATTGTGTCACCTGACTAGACCACCTTCATCCACAGGTGCCCCTTTTCCACTATGTTCTGCTCAGCCTGGCCAAGCACGGCCTGGCTGTGTTTCCATTTCCATCTCAGCAACGTGGACGTGGGATAGGACATGGGTGGGCTCAGCTTAGCAAAGTGGCGGAAAAAGTCAGTGATGTCTGATTCTTCTGGGTGGAGATCTCAAAAGATAATGCTCCGAAGTAAAAAGTAATAACATCTCATAGTTGTTTATTTTTGGGTTGGTCAGGCGCTATTCTGTGACATCACTTCACACGCAGTCATCTTCTGATGAGTTTACAGTGGACGTCCACTTTTGGGTGTGGTTAACTGCGAACAACTCAAGCACAAGAAGCCCAGTGCATAAAACGGGTTTTATTTAAAGGTAACTCGCATGCATAAAATTAAAGATTAAAAATTAGATTAACGCGATTAAAAAACATAACGCGCTAAATATGACTGAAATTAATTGATCGCAATTAACGCTATAATTTGACACCCCTAATAAATATAAACTTCGAATTATATGATTACTTCTTGTTGCAGCATAGACTGGAATAAAAGCGGATTAAAACAAACAAAAACTAAATCACAGCAGAATGTGATAAGTTTCAGCACTCCTAGGTATTTAAAGTGTGATAGAAAAGGTGCGTTTTAAGTCTACTTTTAAAAACTATTATCTGCGCAAAATAGTATTTGGGGGTCACAAATAAATGGAAGAGTTGCGAGTGACACAGTGTTGATGCATCGATGTGGCAGACATAAAAAAGCATAATGGCATGCCACCTCCATAGTGTGTTTCAGGGAGGGGGGTGTTGGATGCACAATTGCAGCGGTTCGGTAGATCTAACACCAGGCCTAGTCCAGCATATAGATCTAATAGGACTGCTTTAGGGAATGTAAACCAGCTGATCAGTCAGTCATCATTATGGGCCAGGAAATGTTCATGGTCTCTAAAAACTCCCCCCATTTAGATGCTGGAGTGTGACTGTAGTATTTACGTTTCTACTCAGTAATCACACATACAGTCGTGGCCAAATGTTTAGAGAATTACATAAATATTGGAAATGGGAAAAGTTGCTGCTTAAGTTTTTATAATAGCAATTTGCATATACTCCAGAATGTTATGAACAGTGATAAGATTAATTGAATCCCTTTCAAAGTTGCACACATGCTTTTTGTAGTCATCAAAATTCCACTGTATTTCATTGCTGTCATTAAAGGACCTGCTGAGATCATTTCAGTAATCGTCTTGTTAACTCAGGTGAGAATGTTGACGAGCACAAGGCTGGAGATCATTATGTCAGGCTGATTGGGTTAGAATGGCAGACTTGACATGTTAAAAGGAGGGTGTTGCTTGAAATCATTGTTCTTCCATTGTTAACCATGGTGACCTGCAAAGCGCGCAGCCATCATTGCGTTGCATAAAAATGGCTTCACAGGCAAGGATATTCTGGCTACTAAAATTGGACCTAAATCAACAATTTATAGGATTATCAAGAACGTTAAGGAAAGAGGTTTAATTCTTGTTAAGAAGGCTTCAGGGCGTCCAAGAAAGTCGAGCAAGCGCCAGGATCGTCTCCTAAAGAGGATTCAGCTGCGGGATCGGAGTGCCACCAGTGCAGAGCTTGCTCTGGAATGGCAGCAGGCAGGTGAGAGCGGATCTGCACGCACAGTGAGGCGAAGACTTTTGGAAGATGGCCTGGTGTCAAGAAGGGCAGCAAAGAAGCCACTTTTCTCCAGAAAAAACATCAGGGACAGATTGATCTTCTGCAGAAAGTATGGTGAATGGACTGCTGAGGACTGGGGCAGAGTCATATTCTCCCATGAAGCCTCTTTCCGATTGTTTGGGGCATCTGGAAAAAGGCTTGTCCAGAGAAGAAAAGGTGAGCGCTACCATCAGTCCTGTGTCATGCCAACAGTAAAGCATCCTGAGACCATTCATGTGTGGGGTTGCTTCTCATCCAAGGTAGTGGGCTCACTTACAATTTTGCCCAAAAACACAGCCCTGATTAAAGAATGGTACCAAAACACCCTCCAACAGCAACTTCTTCCAACAATCCAACAACAGTTTGGTGAAGAACAATGCATTTTCCAGCACGATGGAGCACCGTGCCATAAGGCAAAAGTGATAACCTAGTGGCTCGGCGACCAAAACGTTGAAATTTTGGGTCCATGGCCTGGAAACTCCCCACATCTTAATCCCATTGAGAACTTGTGGTCAGTCCTCAAGAGGCGGGTGGACAAACAAAAACCCACTAATTCTGACAAACTCCAAGAAGTGATTATAAAAGAATGGGTTGCTATCAGTCAGGATTTGGCCCAGAAGTTGATTGAGAGCATGCCCAGTCGAATTGCAGAGGTCCTGAAAAAGAAGGGCCAACACTGCAAATACTGACTCTTTGCATAAATGTCACGTATTTGTCAATAAAAGCCTTTGAAACGTATAAAGTGCCTGTAATTATATTTCAGTACATCACAGAAACAACTGAAACAAAGATCTAAAAGAAGTTTTGCAGCAAACTTTGTGAAAACTAATATTTGTGTCATACTCAAAACTTTTGGCCACGACTGTATTCCTGCACACCTTATTACAATTGATGAGCCAATAAGTGCAATTGCCATATAATCTGAAGACGTGGCTAAATATGAACATACTGTGACATAATTCTTAAATGCAACATATTTTCCTTCAGATTCTCATTTTAATTCTCAGTTCAGAGACTGGAGTGGGGGCTGAATGCTGGTTGTGTGTTCCTGTTTATGCAAAATTCACGATTTTGCCATCTCACCGGCTGTGTGGCCACTGCCCTCTGTGTCTAAAATCTGTGTAAGCAAGGGTCATTATTTGCTTAAAGTTGCACACATTTCTACATCAAGTTTTATTTTGTATAAATCCCAAAGTTTGCGTAGAAAGGGACTTGTGCAGTTTTCAGAGCCTGTTTTCTGCATAAACATGCTTTATCAATGAGGCCCCTGATCTTTTAAGTACACGACCAATAGTTGTCCTGTTAACAGATTCTCCCAGCTGTACTGTGAATTTTCCTAAGCTTCTTGTCTGCTTCTCTGATTAATGCTCTCCTTGTGTGGCCTGTAAGTTTAGGTGGGGCATCCATATTCTGGTTGGTTTTCAGCTGTGCCATCCTCATTCCAGTTTTAAATGTCGGCTTAGACAGTCTTCTGTGAGATTCTCAAAACGTAGAATATTGCTTTTATAACCCAAACCTGTCATAAACAACCCTCGTACACAATGTTCTCCCTTATCTGTCCGCTGTCTCCACTGGTCTTCAACAATCGTCTGAGTCCTTCACAGAACAGCTGAATTTATACTGAGATTAAATTACACACTGCGGGACTGTATTTTCAGATAAGTTACTATTATTTGTGACTACTAAGGCTATAAAGGCTATTGATTACACTGGATTGTTTTTAAGGGATGGAACACAACTGAACTCTCCATTTTTTATATCACAACAATACAGCAATTTTTGCAAACCGTATCTTTACACTTCTTATTCATGTTCACTTGTGTTGTCTGGTGCAAAAAATCCCAATGAAACACATTGAGGTTTATGGCTGTAACATGACAAAATATGAAAATTTTAGGGGGCTTGAATAATTTGAAAGGCACTGGATTGCAATGATTTTCTGCATTATTTCAAAAATCCTGATGTTTTTTTCACCTCCACACATGAAAGACTGGGTGCCTTTAAATCTGTTAAGCTGTGGGGTGGTTTTCTTCCTTTTTTATCTGCCTGTCGCCAGTGACAGTATACCACCATGCCTCCATCTCAGCATATTTTCCTAAGATGTCAGTGTTTTGGGAACGCGCTGCTGTACGGACTTGAGAAGGTTGGCTGCCTGTGCAGACTAATGCATGTGCAAGGCGGCAGTTGGTACTTTGCTACACACATGCACAGATGCACACAGTTAGTCTAAACAAAGTGGGCCCTACAACACCAGTTTGACTAGTTGTGCTCTATAAAGTCGGACACAAAGCGTCTGTCATACGAAGACAGCATAGAGGAATGTATGGCTGCTTTATTTGACAACATGCAAGCTATGTTTACTTTTGTACCATGCAGTTATGGCAGGGATTTATTTGCACAAGCACTGTGCAGAAGTCCTACATTTGACACACAACCATACGACTAAAAACCCTAAATGTGTCCGCTAATGCAGTGATAGCCTTTTTGTTTTATTCTGTGTATTAATAGACATAGACTGCTCCTCTATTGGTCTTCAGTTTTGAAGTAAATAGTTCTCATTATTAAATGTTCTGGTAATTATTGAATGGTCACAGTAGCGTGACCCCTCCTCTGTATTCCTCTGAAAGTTATTCACACCATATCAGTGTTCCCTCTCTACCTCCAAAAGGCCCATAAATCACTTTCCTGTAAACAGTACTGACATGCAGCCTGATGTGTTTTTCGATATATATTTAGGAGACCACAAAGGCCTGAAATCTGAGCCTGCTTGTGTTTAGGAGACAAACTGTAGAGAGACTGTGCGCTCACATGTGTTCTGGGTGCTGGCCAGAGCGGCATAGGTTTTAGGTACACGTTATACACACATGCCCTTCAGCTAATTTGTTCGTATTGTTACAAATTGTGTTGTCGTGCTTAAGCATGGTAATGCTACTAGTAACAATAACACAGATTTAAGTTGAGGCTGTGGCTGGAGGAGCTGTGTGCGTGACGCCACCTCTGGTCTGGCTGACTGCTGAGAGTTATTTGCAGGGAAAAGGTTCTTGGTGTAAACAGACTCTTAGAGGGGACATATGGCAGTGGCCTGCAGACCAAAACCTATCAGAATGGGAGTTAAATAACATTCACCTCATAGCACAAATAACTCTGAGTTATTGCACCTCATGGTAAACATGCACGACTGAGAGGCGTTTGATTTTCAGACATGGGAGACGCTTTTATCCAGACATTGACTGCAGTTGTACAAGTATCAGATATCACTGCAAACTCAACAGCAATTAATAACAGGAGCTGGCTCAAAGACGACAATTTCAACAAATTCTTGTGTGAACCCACCACAGAGAGGACCAGGTGGAGGCAACACTTTCATGTAAGCCACAACAATAATTTTAGTTCCTCAGATACAGGAATGTTTCTATTTCACTTCCAGCGGGGCACACGTCAGTTACTGACTGCTGAATGAATAATTTGAGGGTTCAAAGACGATGTCACTTTAATGATAAGTTTTTATTTGATACATACCGTGAAAAAACAGTCAGAGAAAGATTCTCTTGCAGTTCTGAAGAATTATTTTAAGCTTTTGGAGGGAAAAATGGTTGTGAAAAATCTTCATCCGCAGGAGCAGATATATTTGGTAAAACCTCTAAAATGTGTGAACAAAAACAAACAAAAAAATACATTAATCTTTTATTGCAGTAGCATATAACTAAACTTAATCATTTTGGAAAAATAAACACTTTAACATTTAAATAATGTGTACAGGTGAGCAAATAGTACTTAGGACCAGGAATAATTACTTTTCTATAAATATAAACATGTGAAGTTGATTAAATTGGAATTATGTGCTTTGGAGTGATGAGAAAAGGATAAGGTTTTTTTTGGAAACTTTTTTCGAGTCCATGACTTCCCTGCCTTTGAAATACCAGGCGGTACTAAATGAAAATATAGGGACTTGGCCACAAAATCAACCGTACTCCAAGGCCAAGAAGGGACAGAGCAGACTGTACTTCTTGAGGAAGCTTAGGTCCTTCAAGGTTTGCAGCAAGATACTGCATATCTTCTATAAGTCTATTTTGGAGAGTGTTCAACCATCATCTGTTGGGGTAGCAGCATCAGAGCCAGGGACTTAAAAAGAGTCAATGACCTGATAAAGATGGCTGGTTCTGCTCTTGGCACTACTGTGAAACCACTGGAGATGATGATGCAAAGAAGGATTCTTCAAAAAAATCAAGACAATTATGGACAACCCTGAGCATCCTCTTCATGAGATTATCATACCATAACAGAGTGTCTTCAGTCGGAGGCTTCTTCCGACCTACTGTAATACAGACCGCTACAGGATATCCTTCCTGTCCACTGTTATCTGCATTTACAACAACTCTTTGAAGAAACTTAAACAATATGAGGTACAACAACACTTAATTTCCCTCTGGGATCAATAAAGTATTTTTTAAATTGAAGTGAATTTGAATTTAAGTCTTCAGAACTCCAACCTTTTGAAATGTTAAGGTCAAGAATTCTAGTACTGGCAAAAGCAAGCTCTACGATGTATTGACAACAAGGGCTACTAATAATTGTTTTCACCAGTGATTTTGTTTAAGACAAAAACAACAGTAGTTTTCTTTTCCTAACAGATATATTTACTCAAATAAAATCAAAATGGTTATGCTACTGCAATAAAAGATGAATTATTATCAGGCTATTTACAGCCTTTTAAATGTCTTTACTAGGAGAGCCAACAAAACTGTGTGAGTCTGAAGGAGAATGTGATTTTTATTGCAGACTTCCACATGATTTTCATTGCTGGTGTTCACAACACACTTACAGTGATGTTATGGTATATATACTGTATATCAACATAAGCTTTTCTTTAGGTGCTAACAAGTCCTAAAGCCTGTGTCAACAGTGGATAACAACTGGGAACCAGGATCTGATATTCAGTACAAGTGCTGAAAATCTTTTCAGGTTACAACCCTTCATAGAGTGAGTCACAACCAAAAATAGTGAATGATCTTTTGCCAACTTTGTCTTGCTCTTATCTCCCAAATTCTCTTTTGCCGCTTTCCTGGGCACATTAACCTAATATTGTGCCCCTGAGCTTGACCCAGAGTGGCACAAAAATAAGGAAGGAAGGAGGGATAAGTGGAGAGTGAGTAAAGACCCGGGGACAGATTTAGGGGCCTGACTGGCGGTGGCCATGAGGGGGTTCCCCAAGGATCAGTCTCAGGCCCAGGTGCAGGGTTTTAATAAGGATGGAGGAATTACAGAGAGAGGAGCTCACTTTGAATTTCCCATCCCGATGTGAAGTCTCACTCAACACAGTGGCCCTTTTTGACCTAGGATTAGTTTCCTCTTCCACGTTTAGAAGCAGGATGTCGACCCCCGTTGTTCCCCTACACCCCCACTACCTGAACACCAAGAGATAGCCCTGTATCCCTGAGGACAGATAATGCTGTTCCGCCTCTTGTCTGCAATGAAGCCAGCTTGGGCTCATCACAAAAGCAAAGGTACCCATCTGGCAGAACAGGGAGCTTTTCTCTCCATCCCGACCTATTTATCCTAACCTTTGTAAAACAGTATGTTCTTCATGCTAGGTTGCCCGTGTTTGTTTTTAACCTTCAGAGAAACGAAAATGTTTTCTTAGTACAACAAAAAGTCTGTATGGATCATCCCCACTGCATTTTCGATTTTGTTTATATCTCATGCATTATAAACATTCAGTATTTTCTCTGCGACCGAGAGTACTCCACCCTTTTTCAATGGCAAAACCAAAACAGATAATCCGATAAACAATAGAAGAGCAACAACAGCAGCTCTGCATCATCTTTTATTTTAGTGTTAATAAAGTCAGATACACTTACGTGCTTGCATTTAGCACATGGTGTATCCACTTTTTGTCTGATGTAACCATATAATTGCATTTGGTTCACAATGTAGTTCAGACAAAAGGACTGGTTGTTCTAGTTTACTTTTAGAACCAAATGTGTGCCACCGAGCTTGAGCAATGGCCAGCTGCATGTTTTCTCCTAATTATGCTCAAGCTGACAATGTGTAGTTTCCCAGCGCTTCCGCCTCCTTTAGATCCAAAGAAGATAAGCGTGTGGGTGGGGGAGGAGAGGGACAGACGTGGTGAAAGGGTGTTTGCAGCCTGAGAATGTGGCTGTGGTTTTGCCAACACCTCATCTGCGGGTTTTCTCTGTCTTTCCCTTGTTCGTGCACTTCTCTTCCTGGGTAGGGTTTGGCTGCCAGGTTGTCTTATCTGTCCTCATATCTTCATTGGCTTCCTCACACCTGTTGATAAATGACATCCTCTCTTGTCAACAGCCACTCGGTAACTCGTGGCTTGGAAGAGTCAAAAAAATTCTCTGGATGTGTCTTGTGCTATTTTTCTGATTTTCCTCCTGAAAAATCTTTGCAACACTTTGCTAATCTTTGCTTTATTAATTACCGTGTTCAGTATCTCATGTTTTTATTTTTATTTTAATCAGCTTATTTTAAGCCATGGACAGAAATCTACCCATATAAATTTACTTGTCATGGACTCAGCTTATAGCAAAAGTAAAAAACACAGCACCCTGTTAAAGATTTCAGACCCCTTCAAACATTTGAATAGTATATCTTTACGTGAAAGAGGCTAGAGCAGGAACAACGAGGAGGGTAATGATATAGGTCAACAACTTACCCATTTTCTGTCCTTTCCAGATTTATTCCAGATAATATTGAGGACAAGGAGGAGGATGAAACGAACAGGTAAGTATTTGCAGGCAAGCACAAACTAAAGGTCATCCAATCCAAATGGTGTCAAGAGATTTGCAGGAGAGAAGAAGCAGAGGCATAATTTCCCCGAACACATTGTAGACAGTCACTTTGATCTGTCATCTTTAAAATGCCCCTGGCATGAAATTTGCATTTTTTGAGTTTTTTTGTCATATTTTTTTGTTTCCCCAGCCTGCCTATGTCCCCTAAGGGGTTAAAACTACTGATTAGTGTTTTCTTTATCCACGGGTATGTCTGCCTACATAGTGAAATTAGCACTCAGAAACGGCTGTTTTGCAGTTCGGCATATGACCTCACGTTTTGGCATATGTTGTTCTCCGAGTTCCAGCCAATTACCCCCTTCTCTGAACCACACTCTCCAAGTCCCTCCCCCCACGGCTCGTATTACAACCTAAACAATGAGAGCTACAGTAAAATGCAAACAACTAACCGACAACATGGAGTCCAGACCGCATTGACACTGTCCTCCCCTCTTCCTCCCTACTGTAAAGCTTGTGGATGGATTTTATTTATGCAGGGAATGTACCTGACCGAATAATGTCCTTCAGCTGTTATATACAAGTGTTTCCCACACATATAGACGGAATCCGTGGCGGTGCGCCACATATTCAACACCGACCAAAAAAAAAAAAAAATCAATACCGACCGTCACATATTGCGTTTCCTTTTTTCTTTTTTATGCTATTTAAAACACATTCCCTGCTCTCTTTTTGTCTCTGTCACTCACGCGTCACACACACACACACACCTGCACACACCTGCACACACCCACACACACACGCACAAGTCCGTATTGCTACCCATATTAGGACTTTATATTGACTTCCATTCATTTTATTAGCTACATTTATGCCTAACCTAAACCCTTACCCTAACCCTAACCATTACCAGTTTATTCCTAACCCTAACCTTAACCAAAACATAATTCACACCATACCTCTAAACCTAACCCCTAACCTTAAAAAAGGGGGTTCACCATATTAGGACCGGGCTTTGGTCCCTACAAGGTCCATCGGTCTTCAGAAGGTTAGCGAATATGCTAGAAAAGGTCCTAAATAGAATAGCAATACAAGAACAGACAAACACACACACAGAGACAGCCCCTTCCCTCCGTGCACAGCACGTCTGTCTGGATCACCTGTGGAGGACATCCTCTACCTTTCTGGTTCCTCCTCAGGAGCCTCGCCGACGTAATGAGGACGGATGGATGTGTGGATTGATGATCAAATATTTTATGAGGCCTGTAATTTGTAAACAGATTATTGTTCAACACACAATATAATTAGGCCTAAACCTAATTACATTTCATACATAGGGTAATATTGTAATTTGGGCAATTTGTGGTGCACAAATGCATGTCTGTCAATGTATCATCAGATGCGGACGTTAGAGACTCGGTTGACAATAGAGTAGAGGGAATTTCATGCCAGGGGCACTTTAAAATGTACCGGAATACCTGGAAAGCCCAGTGGTCAAAATCCTTAGCAAACATTCATGATATATCCATCCATCCTTTGAACATACCCACTTGTCTGTGCAGGAAGTGCTGCTGCTTATCTCCAGTGGCCATTTGACAAGAGGCGGGTTACCCCCTAGACAGGTTGCCGGTCTACCACAGAGCAACACAGAGACACACAGGAAAAACAATCATGCATGGACACACTCATACCCAAGGGTAATTTTGAGAGATCAAATTATCTAAGAGTCATGTTTTTGGACTGAAGAAAGAAGAGTAATGGGATTCAAACCCAGGACCTTCTTGCTGCAAGGCAACAATGCTACAAACTGTGACACCATGCAGCAATCCATGACATTTCCAAATCCAAAGGGGTAAAAATTTTGGTCAGGTCGAGGTCAACAGGAGAGGTCAAAATACAAAAACAAGGTCAATAACTTAGCTCTGGGACATGGACATGAAATGCTGGACCTCTGGAACCAAAGTGAACAGAGAAGACCTGAAAGAGACTCATAGGAAGAGGTGAGAGTTAAATACCTGAGTTTACATGTGCAGGTGATGGGGCTGATTAGGAGCTGCAGGGGAAGAAATGGGTGCATTCCTTAACGTCAGCTGTCAGGTATGACGAGATGGGGTGGCAGGAGATTACCTTTAAATGGACCGCAAAGCCTTTGGAGTGAGTTCAGAGACGAGCTGTTTATCACGTCATCAATCGATATCAGTGTAGATTTGCACTGATACAATATAAGACATTTGGCATCGCGCATGCTGCTTGGATTTTTTCCCCCCAATTCAGACAATTCTTGACTTTTCCGGGGCAATATTCTTAGCTCTGCACCTACAAACTGTCATATTTAAATCAGTCAAGTGGTCAAAGTGGCCATGATGTTCCATCCAATCTGACTGAGTTTGAGCTGTAGAATGGGTAAAAGTTTCAGTCTAGATGTACAAAGTAACTTCTAAAGGCTCTCCCACTACTGTGTCCCTAGACCTGGGGCGACCCTGGCTCAGGAGGCTGTGCCCCTCTTTGTCCCCACTCCAACCACACTCCGTCCGTCTCCGTCATTTTGTCCTTGGGCAAGACACTTCACCCATCTTGCCCACTGGTGGTGGTCAGAGGGCCCAGTGGCGCAAGTGTTCGGCAGATTCACTTTTGTCAGTGGGCCCCAGGGTGGCTGTGGCTACAATGTCGCTTACCATCACCAGTGTGTAAATGTGTGCATGAATGGGTGAATGACTGAATGTAGTATGAAGCACTTTGGGGTCCTCTGGACTAAATAAAGTGCTATACAAGTACAGGCCATTTACCATTTAGACCTTATTGTCTGAACTATGTGCAGCATGTTTCTAGTTTGACATTTCATCTAATTATTCACAAAAGAAAGTTTTACAATTAATTCCACCTCCTTGTGTTTATTCTGAGTGACAACTTGTTGACCTAACTGAGATGTAATATGTTGGAATGAATATGAAAAATATAATTTCAGATTTTTCCATAATTTTTGTTACTTTAACCTTCATCTTTGTTTTCTCACATGTTTTCTGCTCTCCTAGTTTTCTCCTTTTGTGCTGCTTCCTGTTCAAATCAGATGCACTGAAGCATTAAGAAGGAACAATGCCAGAGAGACATCATCAGCTGCAAGACTGCTTATTGATAGTGTTGTCGATGTTGTATGTGTGAGTGAGGGTGTAAATGTGTTTGTTTCAGAAAACGGTGTGTTAAAGACGCGTGTTAAAGACGTGTGTTGAAGACGTGTGTCACAACGGTGAATAGTGGTTGCAGGGTGCTAACAGCCTGAGACAGGTTATATGGTTCTGCGACTATTTGAGTTTACTAATGGTGTGAAGGGATGACTTCTTAAAGAACAGATCACAATACACATCCAAGCACAGGACACCATCCCCCACTTCGCTTGCCTTCAGATGATGTATCTAACTATGGCTGAACTTATTTTGTAAGAAGTCCTGACTGCTTCTCGATTTCTTGAACTGAGGCCTTATGGTATTTGTATTTCTAGAAAGGCAAAGCACAAAATTCTTCCAGCTAAAAGTCATTGACATCTATTGGTCTGGAAAGGGCTAGCCAAGGAGGGGATAACTTTTAAGGCTTTGGGACTCCAGCAAACCACAGTGACCAACATTATCCACAAATGGAAAGAAATATGGTACTTTTAATCAACCCATTAGAAAATGGTTGGCATTATTGTTTAAAAAATTTCATTAAGTGCAAAAAATTTTTTTGATTAATTATGTTAATTATGTTTGAGTTGTTTTAACATATAGACAATCCAGTCTAGGAGTTGTACTTGATTGCACTGTAGAAGCGCACCAGCTGGGAAAAGCACTCTAGATGGACCGACTCCTTTCGAACAAAGAAGTGTTTGATCTAATCTTTGGTGTTAGATAGAAAACTTTTAAAGTGAATGGGATAATGAACTGAAGGAATATGTGGAATGTAGGTATAATTGAATTTAAATGACTTTTCTTCTAAAGTGCCTGGAGATGACATGTTGTGAATTGGCGCTATATAAATAAACTGAATTGAATTGGTCCCCTGTCTGCCATGGTACTTATGCATACCATTCAATTCTATAGACAAATGCTGAAGTTGGACTTGAGCCTTTCTTCCCTCTGTACCAATGATGTTTGTTTGACATTGTTTTAGGTACTTTATTGCTGTTGAGAATAGCTGACGTAAAGCTTTGGTTCAGTCCACTTTTCTTTCTTGTCTTATGCCTAAATAAGAAACTCTAACATTTTTCTACTTTCTGTTTAAGGAAGATGGCATGTAAATCTCAGAGCTACGATGTGCTTCTCTTTGGCAATGACTTTTTCTTTTTTTTTTTCTTCTTCTTTTTCGAAATGCTATTAACAAAAAAATCCTGGAACTAAGAATGAACAACTTTCTCAAGGACCTTAGAAAGAAAATGGAGTTTGGAGATTGGCCCAAGATTTAAAAGAAAGGTCTGATTTAGATTCAGCTTTTTTGAAAGTGGTTGTACAATGGCCTGTTTAAAACACTATGGGACACAGCTTGAGGAAAGAGAAACATTGATTATCTTCTGGATGAAAGAAGTTGCAAGTGCAATAACGGTCACCCTTATATTGCACTTGCAAAGCAGCATTTTTTTTAAATCTCTTTTCTCTGACAGACACACTGATATCATGCCAACTATGGGTTCAATATCATGCCACAGACGATTTGTGCGTGCAGAAAGATTTTAATGTGAAATGATGTTTTGTAGTTGTATAAAACAAGTCGTGCAAACCAGCGGAAACATTTTGTGGCTGTGCAAGAAACCTTTGTCTGCAGAAATATTATTTGCAAACATGTAGATCAGTTTCGTAGTAGTTTTTTTTTTCTTCTGTGTGTGCAAATTAAATTTGTACCCGTAAAAGTTTCGCCATACAAAATATCTTTACGAGTGAGACATCTCGGGCTCGTGTGCAACACTGCACCTACGAGCTTGCAAAACAAAAACCTACAACCACAAAACGTTTTTAATGACAGATGACGACGTCTTTTGGGGGAAAAAGAAGAAGAAGCTCCGAAAAGTTAGAAAAATATTCACAGATTCGGCTATTGCGGATCAATAACTTATCTTCGGAGCATTGCTTTTACAAAACCGACACATCAGTGCAATCAAAGCAAGGTAGACTGCGAGCTACAATCGTATTTTCCTCAAAACGAGCCGTCCTCCACGTGGGGAGACTTGCATTGGCCTCTATGCAGAGCCTGCTGGTGCGCGAATGCGCAGGGACCGTCTACAAATTGCAACACCGAACAAATTCGACAAGGAAATATTCAATTCTTTCACCAAATTTTAAAAAGAAATCCTCAACATTTTTATCTTATTACAGGCTATACAACCCAAATTATTGCTGTTAACATTTTACTGTGTAACTTTACAAATGGCACCTCATAGTTTTCTCTACATGTAGATAATGACTTTTTTTTTATGAAACGTGTCCTGTTTGGCAGTGTGGAGCTCAGAATTGGTGTCTGAGTACCAAGTAGAAGCCCAACAGATTTACTTTCACAAGCAGAGCAGTACAGCTTTTGCTATAGTACTCCACTTGATATATGTGTGAAAAATCTTTATTATGAATTGCTGGGGTTTTTATTTCCTGATGTTATGGACACGGAGATGGAAAATTAAGGGGAAGAAAGAAAGAAAATGAAGAAGAGAGGTAGGAAACAAAAAGTCATGAGAGAGGGTGAGTTGAAAATACAAGAGAGGAAAGGGAACAAAGAAAACACAGGAAAACATTGAAGTCTGCTTCCATACCCACAGGACGGCAGAGAGAGGAAAAAAAAACAACCAAAACACGAAAAAGGAACATCGACAAAACAAACCAAACATTGTGAACTAAGAATTACACAACCACATCACACAAAAATAGATATAAAAATACAACAACAATGTCACAGAAAAACTCATGGTACCGATTAATCAAGCTCTAGTAATGATAACCTCAGCCCAAGAATATATCCTTAAACACCAGAGACCCCACATCTAAGTGTGTGTGTTAGCATGCTGGTGCATATAAGGTTTCTCCATAATAGTGTTCGATAGTTGGTGTGAGCAGCCATCAATCCGTCTCCAAAGAATCGATGCAGACATGAAGGAAATCGGAGCAAGGACGTCCAAAGGACCCCCAGAGCCCCAGGCGGACCCGGCGGGGCCGACCGCATCCCCTAAGAGTGGAGCAAAGGAGAACCCCAGGGGAACGTCCAGCGGCTACTATGCAGGGGCCCGGGGGGCAGCAGTGACGAGCCAACCCCCCCAAAGGGCACCCCACCCCCCAGCAGGGACCCGACAAGGGACCGGCCGATGAGGGGCCCCCGGCACTGCAAACCTGGCACCCCTAAAAGAGGTGCCCCAACCAACCAAACGAAGATATCGGCCCAGCGCATCCGCCGACCGACACACCGGGCCCCCCAGGCCCGGCCAGGCATGCACCAGGTCCGAATCGGATTGACCACCAATGCACCGGCAGGCAGGGGCCCCCGTCACCGGCGGGGAGTGACGGAGGGGAAATAGGCCCCCTATTAAGTGTAAGGCCTGAGGTGCGCCAGACGAAGGGGCAGATCAAGATCCAACCTGACAGGTAGACAAAGAGATACAGACACAGTCATACGTTCCCTCCCTCTTAAACCCATACATTCTCACTGACTCACCAAGACACCCAAAAAAATGACGCTGTACCCTCACTCACACACCCCATACACACTTTATGCTCCCAGGTCCAGGTACCGATGCCCCAGTAGAGCCACCAGCCCCCGGACCCGGGAGATGGACCCCCTACCTTCTAGGACGGAGACAAGCAGACCGCCAAGGGCCCCACAGTGGCAGCCCGACAGCCCAGGACCCCGACCAGACCGCCTGTTCCTCCTCCGGACCCCAACCCCTGATGGCTGGTAGCAAACAGGGGTGTGAAAAGACCCCTAGCCTCCATCCTCCCGCTCGAGTATGGTGTTGATGCGTGTTGTTGTAATGTGCATTTAAAACAGAGGGGTGGGATGTGGGGAAGGCAGCCACACATTCCCCAACCCCCACCCCGAGCCCTCAGTGTCTATATGTGGTTTAACAGTGGGCACCGGCACCAGAGGTGAAGCTGATTGAACCGCTCCCCCCCTGGATGCCGAAAAGTGTGCCCACCCCAAAGTCCCTACATATGTGTCGCGTGAGAATGTTATAAGTGGGAGTGTCTAAGTTGTATATTAAAATTGGGACCCAGGACGCCATGGGATAGCGAGGAGGGAAGCCCCTCCTCGCACCCCAGTGATGTGCCCATGCCCCAAGACCCTATATATGAGTGGTAAAGTGATGGAGCGGGTGGACAGAAGTGTCCGGGGATGGGGAGAGAAGGACTGGGAGACAAACTGTCTTCCCAGGGAGCCAGCTCTCCCACTGACTCCAAAAGGCACAACTGTTCACCGGGATCCACCAGGGGAGGGAGGCCATGGCACGTTCGACCCGGGGCCCATGGCCACAGCACCACAAAGCCCCACGGACCCCAAGGCAGTCCCCCCAGCCCCATCCCAGAAGGGGAACTAAACCCACCCTGACATTTGCTCTACTCTCAAAACACAAAAGACACTAGACACCCAGGTTGAGTTCCCGCACCAGAGAAAAAGAGAGAGGCGGCTACACATGCCGGCCGCCGGCTGGCCCCGACCCCGACCCCCACAGGCAACAGAGACCCCACGTCGGCCGACCCCCAGCCAGGACCACAGCTAGGGGGCGCTGCGCACCCCAGACCCCACCCAGGCGCAGCACGGCCACCAGGCCAGTAACCCATGTCCGCCAGTGCAACCCCCCTAAGGCACCGCATGCAGCCATTAGAGTTACCACCCAAAGCCCAATCCCAGGCCGGCCACGACGTCCAGCGCCGCATTCGCCCAGTGATCCCACCCCCAGACGCCTCCAACCCCAAAACCCCCACATCAGCAACAGTATCCCAAACAACCAAACCAAGTGCCCCCCACCCCCAATAGGTGATGGAGCCGATCAAAGGAACCCAGAGAGATTGATCAGATATGGACCCAGAGGCCGTCTCAAGACCAATATTGTCCAACAAGAGATTTCTATACTGATTAATATTAAGAGCCTTTTCATTTTTCCAGTTCAGGAGGATAGTTTTCTTAGCGATGCATAAGGCAATGTGAACTATTAGAACTGACTTTGTGTCCATGGTGACATCATTTAAATTTCCTAACAGGCAAGATGAGGGAGATGGTGGGATGTTACATTTCAGACACTTTGATAAGTCCTCACATATCTGGCACCAAATTTTCTTAACAGGTGGACAGAACCAAAGCGCATGAACATAAGTATCTGGTATATTGCTTGTGCATTGTAAGCAGGTATTAGACGATGTAAAGCCCATCCTAAACATTCGTTGACCTGTATAGTGTACTCTATGAAGGATTTTGTATTGTATTAATTGCAAATGAGGATTTTTTGCTATTTTAAAGGTTCTTAAACATATCTGGGACCAGACGTTTTGGTCAAAGCTGGCTGATAAATCCATCTCCCATTTTGAAATAGGGATGGCAATTTATTCATCTAATGTAGATAAAGTTTTGTATATTTTAGACAGCAATTTGGGTGGTTGAGATTAAGAAAATCTAAAACTCTTGTAAATTTGTAATTCAGCTGTATTGAGCCTAAATTTACCTTTAATAATAGATTTAATTTGTTGATATTCTAAGAAATTTGTTTCTATCAATTCCATATTGTGTAATTAATGTATTAAATGGGATAAAGTCTGTTCCTTCAAATATATGTTCCAGGTATTCAACTCCATTGCACCTCCAGACTGGAAAACTTATCAAACATTTTTTTTTGCAAGATGTCGGGGTTATTCCAGATGGGTGTACGTCTGCATGGGATTATTGTGGACTCTGTCATTTTTAGAAACTCCCACCATGCTGTCAGAGAGGAGCTGATATTTATGTTTTTAAAGCATTCATATTGTTTTATATTTGACCTAATAAATGGTAGGTCTGAAAGTTTTATCTTATTACATAGTGTCTGTTCTACGTCTCTCCAGGACTCGTCTAGGTAGCTATGTTTTAACCATCTTGAGATGTATTGGAGCCTGTTGGCTAAGAAATAATGATGGAACTTTGGTAGATCTAGACCTCCTTTTTCTTTTGTCTTCTGCCGTGTTTTTAAGCTGATACGTGGGGGGTTATCTTTCCAAAGAAATTTAGAGATAGGATGGATGTTCCCCTGGGGTTCTCCTTTGCTCCACTCTTGGGGGATGCGGTCCGCCCCGCCTGGGGCTCTGGGGGTCCTTTGGACGTTTTTGCTCCGATGTCCTTAATGTCTGAATCGATTCCTGGGAGACGGATTGATGCCTGCTCACACCAGCTATCGAACACTCTTATGGAGAAACCTTATATGCACCAGCATGCTAACACACACACATAGATGTGGGGTCTCTGGTGTTTAAGGATATATTCTTGGGCTAAGATCATCATTACTAGAGCTTGATTAATCGGTACCATGAGTTTTTCTGTGACATTGTTGTTGTATTTTTATATCTATTTTTGTGTGATGTGGTTGTTTAATTCTTAGTTCACAATGTTTGGTTTGTTTTGTCGATGTTCCTTTTTCGTGTTTTGTTTTGTTTTTCCCCCTCTCTCTGCCGTCCTGTGGGTATGGAGGCAGACTTCAATGTCTTCCTGTGTTTTCTTTGTTCCCCTTCCTCTCTTGTATTTTCAACTCACCCTCTCTCTTGACTTTTTGTTTCCTACCTCTCTTCATCATCTTCCTTCTTTCTTCTCCTTAATCTTCCGTCTCCGTGTCCATAACATCAGGAAATAAAAACCCCAACAATTCATAATAAAGATTTTTCACACATATATCAAGTGGAGGACTATAGCAAAAGCTGTACTGCTCCGCTTGTGAAAGTAAATCTGTTGGGCTTCTACTTGGTACTCAGACACCAATTCTGAGCTCCAACCTGCCAAACAGGGCACGTTAGTAAAAAAAAAAAAAAAAAAGAGATAGAGGAGTCCAGAGATCTAAACCAGTCTAGTGATGGTTTACTTGGGATCACTGAGAATAAGTAGTTGATTCTGGGCAAAACCATCATTTTTATTGAAGCAACCCTTCCCATAAGTGATATGGGTAGGGATTTCCATCTAGCAAGATCATCTTCCACTTTTTTTAAAAGTGGGATGTGGTTTAGCTTAATTAAATCTGCCAGTTTTGGTGAGACATTGATACCTAAATAGGTAATATTCCCTGACTGCAGTTGTGTATTAGTTGGATTCTGGACAGAACAATTGATTGGAAGAACTGTAGATTTTAACCAATCTATAGAATAATCTGAAACATTTGAGTAGGAGTTTATCAACCCGATTACCTGAGAGAAAGAGGTTTGTGAATGCTGGAGAAAAAGTAACCCATCATCTGCATAAAGACTGATTTTATGCTCTATGTTATTGCATTTTATGCCTTTAATATTGTGAGTTTGACTGATTGCTGCAGCTAGTGGTTCAATAAAAATAGCAAACAGGGAGGGAGATAGAGGACATCCATGCCTGGTACCTCCCTGAAGATAAAACCTAGATGATGTTTGGTTATTAGTCCTGATACATGCTGTTGGTGAACTGTATAATATTTTCAACCAGTTTATAAAATAATTTACAAAGCCAAATTTATGTAAGGTTATAAATAAGAATTTCCAGTTAACTCTATCAAATGCTTTTTCTGCATCTAAAGATAATATAATATATTTTTACAGTAAGAAAAATCTGTTAAATCTATTAATTTATGTGAATTTGTGGATAAATGTCTCCCTTTAATAAAATCAGTTTGATCAGGATGTATTATAAGAGGGGTTACTTTCTCTATCCTTTTAGCGAGGGCTTTGCAGATTATTTTAAGATCAACATTAATAAGGGATATGGGACGATAGCTGGTGGGAAACAAAGGGTATTTAGCTGATTTTAGTAGAAGACTAATGTAGGCAGAATTCATACTTGGTGGGAGTCGGCCATTTTCCTTGGTTTCCTGCAGCATTCTGTGGAATGTTGGTGCCAGAATATTCCAGAGTTCTTTATAGAACTCTGCTGGAAATCTATCTGGGCCTGGAGCCTTTTTATTGGGCATGCTTTGGAGGGCCTCCTGGAGTTCAGCCGCTGTTAGTGGTGAGTCGAGGGCCATCGCTTGACTTTCAGATAATTTAGGTAGTGTTATGTTATCCAAAAATTTTTCAATTTCATGATCTGATGGATTTATCTCTGGTGAGTATAAAGCCTTGTAAAATTCTTTAATTGTGTTGTTTATTCTTCCAGGATCATATACTGTATTCCCGGTCTGATCTTTAATAGCAGATATAGTTGTTTTTTCCTTATTAATTTTAAGCTGGTTAGCCAAAAATCTACCTGATTTATTACCTTGTTCAAAGTTTTCTATCCTAAGTCTTTGAATTAAGAGCTGGGTCTGTTTATTAATAATTTCATTTAATTCTAGCTTTGCTTTACGGATTTTGCCTGGTCTCTCCTCATCTAGAGAAGCTTCTAATGAATTAATAGTTTCTTCTAATTCCTGAATACGTTTTTGTCTATTTTCTATTTATTTGATAAGAATGAGATTATTTTACCTCTAATCACAGCTTTTCCTGGCTCCCAAAGAATGGATGGCGACGTACCAGGGAGGTCGTTATATTCCAAATACGAGGCCCACTCTTTTTTGAAATATTTAATACATTCTTTATCCTTAAGTAAGGATATATTAAATCTCCAATTTTTGTTTTGAGGTGTTTCTGTTTTATTTACTAAAGTATATTTTTTGTCATTGGGGTGAAGAGATTGCCATGCATCACAAAGTCCATAATCGCTCATATACTGTTTGACTATATCTAAAGATTTCCCGCTGCGCTGAGTCCCTGCTGTGCTGAGCCTGTCTATTTCTTCATTTAAACCAAAGTTGAGGTCGCCCCCAAGAAGAAGTGAGCAATCCATGTGTTCAAGGAGCACCGAGAAGAAGGAATGAAAGAATGAGGGGTCATCAACATTTGGACCATATATACTGACAATACATAACTTTTGGTTAAGTAAAGATAGTTTTACTATAATAAATCTACCCTCTGGATCTGTAACTGTATCTATTACTGTAAAATTTACTTTTTTATTTACTAATATTGCTACTCCCCTTTGTCTAGAGTTATAGCATGCAGAAAACACATTAGGAAACTCAGGGGATTTAAGATCATCTGCAGCTGAGGTAGATATATGGGTTTCTTGTAATAAGACGACATCTGCCTTCAATCTTTTAAGCTGGTTAAAAATCTTAACTCTTTTCTCTCTGGTGCCAGCTCCATGAACATTCCATGTGACAAACCTTAGAGTAGTCATAGTTTTGACATAAAAGTTTTAAAGTCCATATCACCATAGAAACAGATAAACACAGGTGTATTATTAGTTTGTGCTTGGGGTTAACTGATTGAAAATCCAAAAGCTGAGATATAAGAAAGAGAGTAATAGAAGAAAGTTGTGAAGGTGTGAAGGGTGAGAGAAAGAAATAGTTATGTTATGAAAAAATTATGTGTGTGTGTGTGAGTGATAAAAGAAGGAAAAAGGAGTGACAAAGACATTTGGTGATAGACATGTGAAGATGAGAAAAGAAAAAAGAGCCAGTATCCCAGTGCTTAGCCCTGGCCCCGCCCACATTGAGTAATGTAAACAACTTTACAGAGCTGTGCTAACATTACATTATAGTTGACTGATAAAACAACTCTTATCTGACCAGTGTTACATGACTAATAAAGCCAAGGAGTAAGCTGGGGGTCCCTGAACAGCTGCCCATTAACATACAGTTTATCTACTACTACTGTAGCTCTGGTGCCTTCACTGATATATTTATTTCTGATTGGGAACAAAACGCGCCTTCTATCCAGGATTTCCTTCGGATATTGATCATTAACTCTGTAATTCGTTCCCCGCAGCTCTCTGCCCCGGCCTCTGACCTGCTCTTTTTGCTTGTAATGCTCGAATTTAGCAACAATAGGTTGCGGCCGGTTGTTGTTGGGCTTTTTACCTCCTAGGCGGTGGACGCGGTGAAAAGTGATGTTTTTTACCGTGTCGCTTGGGAGCTTTAACTGATGTTGGAGAAAATCTCGGACGGTGGATTCAGCGTCGTCCTCAGCCTGTTCTGGGATCCCGGAAAAAACAAGATTGTCCCGCATTCCCCTGGCCTGTATATCCAAGATAGTTTCTTTCATCCTCTTACTTTCTCCGGACAGCTCCGTCATCCCCTCGGTGAGTTTCTTTACACTCTCCCTAAGCGTTTGGTTTTCTGCAGCGAGCGATGCTACCTGTTGTTGGCTGAACTCCAGGGATTCCCTTAGAGCTTGAAATTCTTTATGGAGAACCTCAACCAGGGCCAGACGGGTGTCTAGGCTGGTTAGCTTCTTATCTATTGAGTCCAGGACATCGCTGTAGCTTTTCTCTGGAGAGATGGTGGAGGTGCTGGCCTCAGAACGGGTGCGTTTCTGTGATGGTGTGCTTGTCGGCATAGCAGAGGTGGATTTCTGTGGCTTGCCCATAACAATGTTGTCAAAGCACTCGTCCAAGTAGCTTTCCAGGCTGTGCAAGGTTTCCTCGTCCAGTTTGTTTATGGAGAAATACAAAATAATGGTTATTATTATTAAACGTTTGCTATATTTGGCTCAAATGTTATGGTTTGTTTTTACCTGAGTTTGTTTGTTTTACCAGTTTACCACCATATTACTTACGCACGGCTCTCGCGAGATCTCAGCAGCAGCTCATCCGTCTTCTCTGCCTTCTGCTTCAAGTTTAAGGTGCTCAGTTTGCTGACAATTTGGCTTTAGATTTATTGCTGCCAATAAACCAGTTACAGCTCTGTTGGAAACACAGCCATGGCTACTGGACCAAAACACAGACATCCTGCCTGTAAGAGTGCTGATCACACAAAACTTGGCTTCAACAGAAAGAGGGGGAGTGGTGATCGGCCAAACTCGAACCAAACCAGCTACCGCTCTGACTTTTTCCTCTTTTGCCTGTGAGACCAACCAGACTTACATCGGGAGAGAACATCGCACATCCAACTTCGCTGGCGAGGTTTGGAGCTTATTCGATCCAGAAGACACTACAGCCTGCCGATCGATCAGCTGAAGGAGCTGAGGACACGCTGCCGCTGCACGAGCCAAGCTGCACACCTGGAGCCACCGAGCCAGGAGCTGCTAAGCTAAGGAGACAACCCAACGTCTGAGAGAGCGGTGGCTAGCTAGCCACGGAACCCCCGAAGCCTCACTGCTACCCGTGACCACATGCAGCTGTTAGCCCAACTGCTAATGGCTGGTTTTCTCCTCCTATGGCTCGAGTTTCCCTCGCCATCAATCTTCAGCGGAGATCTAAGAATCGTTCAACGTAAGGTTGTGTCTGGCCAGAGGTTAATTAGCTCAGGGAAACAATCTTAAGGTTGCATTTGTAAGATTAAATTCAGATTGCTTAGGTTTAACAGGCTGGTCGGCCTGTGGTATGAACGGTGTTTTTTAAGGTTTATGACAGACTGATAGTCGTTTTTAAATCATGCAAAATGAGTTACTCCGTCCGACCGGAGTTTTTTTTGTTCATTGATGCTAAGCTAAAACAGCGGTTCTAAGCTGCTGACCTACATTAGCTCCGGACTTAAACTGATCAGTGTTACCTGCTTTTGCAGACCGCCAGCGCTTCATAAACAATATAGATTGCTACACACATTATTCAAAATACAGATTGACTTTAAAATAGATAGTTTAAACACAGAAAACTAATCGCATAAGTAGTCTTTGTTTGTGTCAAAATACTAAATTAGATCAATCACTGCGGTGACGAGCCATAAAATAGAATCATTTATCCAAAAGTTATTGATTTCTAATTCAGAAAATGGTTTAAGGAAACATTAGTTCCTCCAAAGAATGTTTTTGTCTTCACTTCTGCTTTGTATTGTGAATTGGTGATTTAAACACAAACCAAAAGGTACTAATTAGTCTTAAACTAATCACAATTACATTATAACTAACTTAGCTTCACTTCCAAAATTCTTCAATACAAGCCTTGGTCTTTAAGCATAAATACTCATACTGAACTGTGACATCACAATCAATTTATTGGTTAATTTTTCCAGTACTTTGCATAGTTGTCCATTTTATGGTTTTACTTTTGGTGGTTAGTTATTATTTATTCTTGCTTTTTCTTAGTAGTTTAGTTTGGTGTTACTAGCTTACTGATTTTGTTGATTAAAGTATTTTATGAAGGTTGAATTATTTTTGTAATAAACTCTTGTATTTTGGAAGGTCATTGTTCCACATACATGTCTAGTAACTTGTTGTTCAAAGAATCCTAAGAACTTATTCCTTCATCTACTGTTTAATTATCTCAGCCTTATCAGGCAGGTAATCATGAACATTAACGGAGTCTGAACTATTTGGCTATTAACTAGTCCTGGATCCCAAGTGGTGCCCTAAAGTTGGTAATTTTTACATAAAATTATTAATCTTATTAATAATTGCCCTAAGCAAATTATTCATAGGCAAAATCTACCTATCTGTGTCACAACAGCTGACTAATTTTTTTTCTTCACACACAGAAACTATCTCAACCACAAGTGCTTTAAAATTGATTATATTGTATCAGGTTAATATATTCTAATATATTAAATTATATATAACCTTAACCCTTCCTCACTGCGCACGGCCAGTGAGAGAAATCAGCTAAATTCTGATCAAATTCTATATAAACCTATGTTAATATTTTTAACATTTAACCAATAATCATTAGGTTTGTAAATTAATATGCAATATCACCATTTAAATGACTTGTATATAATTCATTCTAAAGTTTATTTTTATATTGTACAAATTGCTAAAGAGGCAATTTAACCAATATTTACAAATGATGAAGTTTGTACTACAGTTGAAAGTATACTTTGTCAAATACACTTTTCTATATAATATCTTGAATAATTCTATTAAATAATCATATTTGACCAAAATTGCTATAAATGTTTACATAAATAGGTCAACATCTTATTTTGTCAGGTTTGAAAAACAGTCATAGAACCTAATCATTAGGACTCAGAACCTCATTACAACCTAAAAATGTGATCAAAATGCAATCAGCAATGAGAAAATGTAAAATACTACTATAGTTAAAATCTAAAAGATAACATAATGTAGAATACTAAATCTATAATTTGGACTGCAATGGAAGGGTTTTACATCAAAGTTCCACTTTAAATCTTTTGGAGCAAAAGCATTCCACCTATGAATTGAGAAAAGTTTGTGTTGTGCTATAGTTAATAGTAGTACATTCATTTTTCTCTTGATCCAACTCACCTCCCTCACAGCAATGGTTCTGATCAGTTGTAGCATTGGACAACGTGTCTTTGGTCTTGTTTACTGATCATGATGTAGTAAAGTCTTCTGCATTAAGTTGGTCACGGTTTTTAAATATGTGTTTTAAGGTGTGTTTGGAGAGTAAAACCCAAAAGGTTGTTTGTCAAATCAGTCAGTTACAGATGTATCAACACAGTGGGTCACCACTCTGACTGTTACCTGTGATATCTAACATGTGAGAACATCATCCCTCTGTATTATCAATGTGAGATCCAGTCCTGGGTTTTGCTGTTTGGTTCCAGTTAGGCACAGCCATCTTAACCTACTTGTAGACCTGCAAAGCTGACACCAGCAGCCTTAAGGGGTTGACAAATGGAAAAAAAAGGGCCCAAAGATGGATGAAGCACAATTACCCGAGGTAACAAATGTTCCTTGTGATTTATGCCCAGCTCGGGTTGCTTTATTTTTATATTGGTACAATCCAGCAGGAAGACAGTGGTGCTGGTGGTGCAAACCCTGGGGCAGCTCTGCACTGATGCTCAGACAGGGAGCAGCTGACATTGACTAATGGGCCATATGAGACCACCGCCATTGATATTTACCTCATTCCTCCTCACCCGAGCACTGTCTACACAATGTTTTGCTCGCCATCTCCCTTTGGGTTTTTTTCCCCCTTCCTTTTTATCTCCGTCTTATGTATGGGTGATGCCAAGGGCCCCATTTTGCTCATCTCTCCTAAAGGCCCACCCATTGGTGCCCCGGGGCGGAGGAGTTGGAGGCAGAAGGTGAGAGGGAGATGGAGAGGGGACAAGGTCAGACTGAAAGCTCCAGGCATAGTGAAGAAACACACACTTCTCTGTGTTTTCACATGTCTGGTTGATGAAGTATCATACTCTCAACATGACATAGAAAAAAAAAAAAAAGAAAGATTTTTTACGCTTTGGTCTTAGGTGTGATGGAAATAAATTACAGTCGTAAAAGAGGCACAGATATGGCTTCTGCTGACCTTTTAACAACTCAGAAGCAGTTTGGCTGGAGGGCTTTACAACAGGTATTCTGAGCTCTCAACAGTTTTTTTCATGTTGTAATTTACATCCCTAATTTTTAGGTTACCTGTATGAAGCAATACTGGATTTAGTCATTCTCTTTATGTAGTGGTGACCAAGATATCTAGATTTGATCAGAATGAAAAAAATCCTTATATAAAATGTATGTACTGTGTTAACAATATGTATGGCTCAGTGTCTTGATAGATTTTGATTTGACCATAACCTTGTGTCGGTTATTTTAATGTAAATTTATAGCTCTTCTTCAAATAGTACAACTTAATTAACTCCAGCCTGAACCCTGAGGTCATATGGAAGCTCTCAACCTAATTGCTACATGTGAGTTATATTATTCCTTATTTGGTGCCTTGGCATGCAGCATGTGGAAGTCTAGGGATTCAAAACGCTTGTGCACATTGCTGAAAAACTCTTCTCTGGTTACGAACCTTTGGCCCAGGTGCTCTATCTCAACCTCGGCACTCCAAATTACCAGTGCCATCAAGCATATGACAAATAATCCATACTTACAATGGAGCGGTCCCCTTCTTATTTACCCTCTGCTCAATGCATAGCAAATAACTATAGGAATGTTTTCATTAGGATAAGTTTAATTTTGAAATAAAACATCATTCTAAATACATTTTCCAAGCTAGTGGAAGGTCTTCACAGGAGGTACTAATTTCTCACTTCACTGGAACTAATATCCTAATTGAAAAATGGCTCCGCTGAGACTGGAGAGTCAACAGAGGCGTAACAAAATGTTCCAACTAATTATTGAATCGAAACCATTACCCAAGGCAGCTGTGAAGATGATAAATCATGCAGAAGAATTAAACAAGCTCAGTTCAGTGGTGCGCTTTATTAATAAATGGTATTCAGTGATTAATGTGTTGCTTGATAACTCTGAGAAATGCTACCTCTAAATGTTGAATTTAAACTTGGATCAGGTTTCTTGTTGTATGGTTGAGTGCATTTTTTTTGCACAGATTATAAACTCAGAAGTGTAATACATGATGTTTTGAACTGAAAAAAACCCCATAAAAACAATAGTTTGAGACATGTTTTAGAGATAACATTTTTATGATATTTTGTGAGTTTTATTAAGTGTTGAGCAAGTTTTACTTTGTAAGTAAATCTTGCTATTTGTGCATTGTGTTTAGATTACTATATGTTGATACAAATGGTCCACAGGCTCCTTTTCGAGCTGATATTAACATGGCCTGGCTGATTCAGATGCAAGGGGACAGCTTTAAATGTGAATGATTAGATCTGATATTAAAATACAATATCATTAGATTAAATCTCAGTTACCAGTTTAATATGTTTACAATCAAGTCAACTGAAAGCTATTTTACAACTTGAGGCCTTTATTTTGTCAGATGATTTTGTCTTTTGACTTGGTGATGGATGCTGTCAAGCTGAAGAAGGAATCCTATCTGGCCTTTTTAGCCTGTGGCACTCTGGAAGCAGCTGGCAGATACTGGCTGCTTGTGTGAGGCAAAGAAAGTGGGAGAGGTTCTGTGAGGCCATGGAGAAAGACTTCCGTATGGCTTTAAGGAGATTCTAGTCCACCATCCGGCATCTCAGGATACAGAAGCCGACCAAAGCTGTCTATGGGAGGGTGGTGTGCTGCTGACCTCGACTCTGTACGTCGGTGGGGAGAACACTTCGAAGACCTCCTCAAACCCACCGGCATGTCTTTCAGTTAGGAAGCGGAGTCTGGGGACTTTGGGTCGGTCGGACTCTGTAGTTTTGGTGCTGAAGTCAATGAGGTGGTTAAAAAGCTCCTTGGTGGCATTGCCCGAGGGTTGGATGAGTTTCGCTCGGAGTTTCTTAAGCCTCTGAATGTTGTAGGGTTGTGTTGGTTGACACGCCTCTGCAGCATTGCATGGACATCAGGGGCAGTTTCCCTGGATTAGTGGACCTGGGTGGTGGTCCTCCCATTTAAAAAGGGGGACTGCAGAGTGTGCCCAAACCACAGGGGGGTCTCATTCCTAAGCCTCCCTGGATCGGTCTATTCAGGGGTTCTGGAGGGGAGAGTCCGCCAGATTGTCGAGCCTCGAATTCAGGAGGAACAGTGTGATTTTTGTCCTGGCCGTGGAACACTGGATAAGCTCAATATCCTCAACAGAGTCCTGAACAGAGGTGAAGTTAGGGGGGTGGATACAGCCACAGTTATGCTTTTGTGACGAAACTCGGTATGCCTCTGTGCTGTACCGAACGTTCCACACCAAAAAATCAGAATATGGATAAATGTACCACTTCACACCTAATATTTAACCATCAGTAGCAAGCCTACTCTTATCTTTAAAAAAAAGATGCTTTATATCATCAGGGAATTTATACAAACAGAAATCAATAACGAGACAAGAGCAGTAGAAGTTTATGGTTATTTAGAGTAAAGATTGTGTTGGTCTGAGGCCAATTGCAATATATATTATTATGATACACATAGAACATAAATAAATTATCAAGAATCCCTTTGAGATTTTGGGGGAGCTTCCCAAGTAGTAGACTGAGGCTGGAGTCAGCACATCAAGAGCCACCACGCACAGACGAATCCTACAAATGGGCTACAAATGTTGCATTCCGAATGTCAAGCCACTCCTGAACCAGAAATGGGACTGTTGCTAGGCTGTTCAAACTCCTCTTTTCAAGTGAATGTAAAGATTGCATTTAATTTGGAAATTAAGCTCCTGAGACTCTAGGAAGAAAAGTGGAGCGGGACAGAATTGGTGTTGCTTGAAGATTAATGTGCAGTTTCCACAGTCTGTGATGATGTGGTGTGCCATTTCATCTGCTAGTGTTGGTCCACTGTGTTTTCTGAACTCCACTGTCAACACAGCCATCTACCTGGAAATTTTAGAGCACTTCATGCTGACAAGTTTTATGGAGATGCTGATTTCATTTTCCAGCAGGACTTGGCACCAGCCCACACTGCAAAAAAGCTACCAAAACCTAGTTCCTTGACTGTGGTGTTATTGTGATTGATTGATTGATTGATTGATTGGCTAGCAAACTGACCTGACCTGAGATTATATGAGTTATTGTCATTCAAAAGGTACAAGAGGAACATGAGATACACCAGACCCAACAATGTAGATGACCTAAAGGTCACTATCAAAGCACCCTGGGCTTCCATAACGCCTTGACAGAACCACAGGCTGAGTACCTCCAAGCTAAGCTGCACTGATGCAGTAATTTATGCAAAAGGAGGCCCAGCACAGTATTGATTGCATTGATATGACCCAACTTTTCAGGCATCTGACACTTCTGCTTAAAATATCACTTTTTGTTGATCTTATGTAACATTCACATTTTCTTTCTGAGACACTGAATTTTAAGTTTTCTTTATCTGTAAGCCATAAACATCAACATTTTAAAAAAATGGTTTGAAATACTTTACTCCATGTGTAATGATCTATGTAATATATTCTTTCTGATATGAGACTGCCTATAACAAAAACTATTAAACCTTTTCATGGTATTCTAATTTGTATTTTATTTTATATGCATTACGTTTGAATAGAACCTTTACTTCTAAAATCCTGAACTATCCCTTTAAGATATATTATACAAAGGTGCACTCACTTCCTTTGCAATCAGTATACATCAATTTAAGTGCCACACAGATATTTCAAAAATCAACCAGAGGCATTTCTTTTTGATGTACTGTATGTCCTCACAAATGTCTTCCAACTCTACACCCACAGATATCAAGGAGTCCCATATTACTCTCTTACACATTCAGACACATTCCACGGTATTGTACAAACACAGACTCCTCCCACACTTATGTAATATTTCACAGCAAGATGTTTCTCATTCTGAACCACTTCTAGCTGAGCTGCAACCGTCCTCCCACCTGCCTGTACTGTTCATCCTCGCACACAGCCAGTCCCCAGGTATTGCTTGTCACAAACTGCTGCCCCTCAAATCAGAGACACCCATTTCCCCACGCAACCTTTGATCAGCTTAATAGAGTCTCTAATAGACATAACTCAATGGTACACTCACTTTGCAGGGGCTAAAGTTGATATCTGGACCTCCGGGACTGAAACACATGACAACTCCCCCAATTCATTCTCCAATACTGGTCTCAGTTAGCTCAGTTAGAGGAATGGGGAGCATTGTAACATTGTTTGGAAGCTGATTTTTCCTGCTGTTATGAAACATATATCACACAATCATGTGCTCTAAAGGATGGCAGACACCATCTCATTTTTCACTTTGCTGCTCCACTGGTTTCTAGTGTTGCTTCAGGCTGCCATATCAACATCTATTTAAAGTAGATCTTTGGGTCCTTTAATTGATGACAGATCTAATCCCAAACTCTTCCTCTTCCCTTTTAACTCAGCTGCTTATTTACGCGCTCTGTCTTCTTAATGTTTTCTCCCCCGTCATTCAATTTAAATAAGGATGGAGCAAAGCAGAAAGTAGGATCTTAAAAAAAACCATCTGAAATTGTTGCATATAATTGTATTCATCCTCTTTCCAGTAAACAATTCACACCACTTTTTTTATTTTAAACATATCCCAAAAGGCTTGTGATTACAGCTGTAAGTCTTTTGGGATGTTTTTTCATGTTTTTACCTGCTTTACATCTAGAGATTTATTGTTTTGCTCTTTACAAAATAAATCCAGCACTGTGAAATTTGAATGATAGTGTATGTGAACATCAATTTGATTTAGATCAGAACTTTGACTAGGCCATTCTAACAAATGTTTAACAACTAAAAAGAACCAGTCCTGGCCTTTGTTGGATGCCTGGTCTCAGTGCTTTGCGTTCTGTGGGATCAGGACTCGGGAGGTGGTACAACTTGGTGTCCAGGTGCTGGCTGAGCTTGGCCTGGGGATGCCGTCCGTACGTGGGGCAGGGGTGGGGTGCTGGGATCTGGGCGGTGAGAATTGGCCCAGGGTGGCGGTGGTGCGTGGCGGGGGCCCCTCGTCGGCCGGTCCCTTGTCGGGTCCCTGCTGGGGGGTGGGGTGCCCCTGGGCCCCGGCTCTCCCGGTCCATGGACCGGCCCGCCCTAGCGTGGCCGGTTGCCGGCGGGGCCCGTGGGCTTGTCAATGCTGTCCCCCAGGCCCCTGCATCGTAGCCGCTGGACATTCCCCTGGGGTTCTCCTTTGCTCCCCTCTTGGGGGATGTGGTCGGCCCCCCCTGGTCCGCCTGGGGCTCTGGGGGTCCTTTGGACGTCTTGGCTCCTAATTCATGTCTGCATCGATTTCTGGGAGACGGATTGATGCCTGCTCACACTAGCTATCGAACACTCTTATAGATAAACCTTATATGCACCAGCATGCTCACACACACACATAGATGTGGGGTCTCTGGTGTTTACAGATATATTCTTGGGCTGAGGTTATCATTAGATCTTGATTAATCGGAGTTTTTCTGTGACATTCTTGTTGTATTTTTATATCCATTTTTGTGTGATGTGGTTGTGTAGTTCTTAGTTCACGATGTTTGTTTTGTTTTGTCGATGTTCCCTTTTTTTTTCTTCTCTCTGCCGTCCTGTGGGTATGGAGGCAGACTTTGATGTTTTCCTGTGTTTTCTTTGTTCCCTTTCCTCTCTTGTATTTTCAACTCACCCTCTCTCATGACTTTTTGTTTCATACCTCTCTTCTTCATCTTCTTTCTTTCTTCCCCTTAATTTTCCGTCTCCGTGTCCATAACATCAGGAAATAAACCCCCCAGCAATTCATAATAAAGATGTTTCACACATATATATCAAGTGGAGTACCAAAGCAAAAGTTGTTTTGCTCCGCTTGTGAAAGTAAATCTGTTGGGCTTCTACTTGGTAGTCAGACACCCATTCTGAGCTCCACACTGGACACGTTATAAAAAAACACCCAACTAAATAGAAATTAAAGCTGAATCTCCTTGTGGTTTGACACGTTAATCTTCCTAGCATTTCTCTCCTTGTAAAATAAAGCATCCTTTTAATCCTTCTTTACAAGTGAAGAACATGGGCGTGATTTTTGACTCTGAGCTGACCTTTATCCCTCACATTAAAAATATCACTAAAATAGGTTTTTATCACCTTAAGAACATCGCCAGAGTCTGCCCCATTCTCTCTCGGGCCAATACGGAGACACTGATGCATGCTTTTATCACCAGTAGAATTGATTACTGTAATGCCCTGCGTTCTGGTCTTCCCAAAAAGAGTATATCAGGTTTACAACTCCCACAAAATTCAGCAGCACGTGTCCTGACGAAGACCAGGAGACGGGAACACATTACACCTGTCTTAGAATCACTGCATTGGCTCCCCGTGTGTCTTAGGATCGACTTTAAGGTTCTTTTAATGGTTTTTAAGTGTCTTAATGGTCTTGGGCCTTCTTATCTATCAGAGCTGCTTTTACCATATGAACCTTCGCGGTCTCTGCGCTCCTCTGGCAGCCGTCTCCTTGTCATCCCTAAAGTCAGGACACACACTCACGGCGAGGCGTCTTTCCATTATTATGGCCCTCACCTCTGGAAAAGGGCTGCCAGAGGACCTCAGGGCCGCAGAGAACGTTCATGTTTTTAAAAGTAGGCTCAAGACTCACGTTTTTAACCTTTTTTGCATAGCTTTTAATTAACTGATAACTATTTACTGCCTGTTATTTGCTTTTCATGCTTTTATTGATCAGTGATTTACTACTTGGTCTTGTACTTATCTCGTTAATTTAATTTAATTTATTTATTAATTTACCTACCTGTCGATCTATTTATTTATTTATGTATTTTAACATGTTAGCCTGTTTTACACGAAAAAAACCAAAACACCACTACAGCCGACCACTGCCCTGGGAGCAGTGGTCGGCTGTAGCTGCCTGGGTGCTCTCCAGGGGGTGCTTGGGTGGAGGTCACAATCCTGGCCTCCCCTCCTCTGGACACCCTGGGTCAGTGCCTCGGCTGCTGCTGTTGACCCGCCGCTGCTGGGGCAGATGGCTCCCTTGATGACGTTTCTTTACCCAACCTGGCACATCTGTACTCGGCCCAGTGTCCATCCTACTTTCTATTTTAATCTCCTTTTAATGTTGCTCTTTAATGTGTCCGCACATGGGGATAGTTTTGGGGGGAGGGTAGTATAATTGTGTTTAAATTTGTTGGGATTTTTATTCTGTAAAGCACTTTGAATTGCATTTTTTGTATGAAAAGCGCTTTATAAATAAAGTTTATTATTATTATTATTATTATTATTATTATTACTATTATTATTATTATCCCCACACCATGATGCCCGCCATCACCATGTTTCACTATAGGGATGTTCAGGGTGATGGGCAATTATTTTTTTCTGTCACATCTTGCATGTAGGCCCTAATGTTACATTTAAATTTTATCTGAAAAGAGCATTTTTTTGCTGTAACCCCCCCCCCCCCCCAGTTTCCACTGCATGCGCTCCGCATCGGTCCGCAGCCCAGAGGTGCTCAAAGAAGCATTCGCGGGAATTGCGAGATCTCGCGATAACAGCCAGTTATAAATGCGGAAATCTGAACAAAATTCTTCATTCCGTGGAAGACAAACTGAAAAGAACAGTTATTCTTTGTTATTCTCTGTCAATTCAATTCAATTCAGTTTATTTATATAGCGCCAATTCACAACAGATGTCATCTCAAGACACTTAACAAGAAGTCATTTCAATACATTTATACAAACATTCCAATCAGTTAAAAAGTTTCCTATTTAAGGAATCCCAGCAGATTGCGTCAGTCATTGGCGTGAGGTTGGGCAGATTTCCAACCACAGCAATCCTTCAGCAATTCCTCATACTGAGCAAGCAGTGGAGAGGAAAAACTCCCCTTTAACAGGAAGAAACCTCCAACAGAACCAGGCTCAGTAGGAGCGGCCATCTGCCACGACCGTCTGGGGGTTTGAGAAGACAGAGCAGAACACAGAAGGAACAGAAGATCCGATATAACAGAACTTTCTATGTTACAGAAAGTAAAAAGTTGATAACAGGACACAGTGGATGTTCAGTTACTGAGAGGATCATCTCAGTCGATGCCCCCCGTCCAACAGGGCATTGCAGCCAAGCAGGATACCAGACCAGGTATATCTTCGATGGGGAGAAAAACACTGAGAGAAAACAAGGTTAACAGTCGAAATAACAGAATGTACTGTAATACAACTGGAGAGTCGTAGGAGAAAAGGAAGTAGCAGAGTGAAGAAAATTGGTAAGTCTGTCCTCCAGCAGTCTAAGCCTATAGCAGCATAACTACAGAGATAGCTCAGGATGACCTAAGCCACTCTAACTATAAGCTTTATCAAAAAGGAAAGTTTTAAGCCTGGCCTTAAAAGTAAACAGAGTGTCTGCCTCACGGACTAAAGCTGGGAGCTGGTTCCACAGGAGAGGAGCCTGATAACTAAAAGATCTGCCTCCCATTCTACTTTTAGAGATCCTAGGAACTACAAGTAAACCTGCAGTCTGAGAGCAAAGGGCTCTGTTAGGAACATAAGGAACAATCAGATCTCAGATGTATGATGGAGCTTGATTATTAAGGGCTTTGTATGTAAGAAGAAGGATCTTAAATTCTATTCTGGATTTAACAGGGAGCCAATGAAGGGAAGCTAAAACAGGAGAAATGTGATCTCTCTTTTTAATATTCATCAGAACTCTTGCTGCTGCATTTTGGATCAACTGAAGGCTTTTAATGGCATTTTGTTGACTTCCTGATAGTAAAGAATTACAGTAGTCCAGCCTTGAGGTAACAAATGCATGGACTAGTTTCTCAGCATCACTCCTGGACAGGATGTTTCTAATTTTAGCAATATTCCGGAGGTGAAAGAAGGAAATCCTAGAAACCTGTTTAATATGGGATTTAAATGTCAAGTCTTGGTCAAAAATAACGCCGAGGTTCTTTACGTTATTACTGGGGGCCAATTTAATACCATCCAGATGAAGTGATTGACTAATCAGTTTCTGTTTAAGAACTTCTGGTCCAAAAACAGCAACTTCTGTCTTGTCAGAATTTAAAAGCAAAAAGTTTAGGGTCATCCATGCTTTTATGTCTTCCAGACATGCCTGTAATCTACCTACCTACAAGATATTATAAACAACATATGTATAAATATACGCAGGTTTATATTAATATAGCTATGCATAAAAAATTTTCTAATCCGTCTTGATTTATTTATTTTGAAAAACACCCGGAAATGTGGTTGTTCTATATCCTGTTGGTTCTGTGTGATTTGTGTAGGTTGACTGTGGACTTGCTCCGGCGTCCGGCAAAAATAGGATCAGTCCTATTTTTGCCGGATGGCAGTGGAAATGCTCTAAATTGACTACAATGGGAGCGTTTTTGCTGCGGAGTGCGTGCCGGAGCGGAGCGCATGCAGTGGAAATTGGGGGTAACATTGGTTTTTGCAAACTCCCAATGGGATTGCCGTTAGCTCTTTTTGAATTACTTATTTTGTCCAGCTGTAATTCAGTGCTGTTGACATCAGAAAATCAAAGAAAATTAACTAATGCAACTACTTGTCTGACAAACATTTTATTTTCTTCAACTTTAAAAACACTGCTAAGCAAAAAAAAAAAAAAAAAACATGTCTTACCCTCAGGGAAACTGTCTGAGTTCTTGTGCAAATAAATAACAGTAGACACAGTCAAGACAAAGCGGCAATTATCCAGAAGTAAGAAAAAGAGAGAGCGAGAGAGAGAGATAGAGATAGAGAGAGACGATGTAGCTCACACTGTGTTTTCATGTTCACCACAGTTCTGTCTTTACACGCTCCCTTCCTCTGCTTTTATGACACATTTGGCAGTTCCCCCCCCTGCTGATGAATGTACCTGGATTTGTGCTGTACAGTTCCCTTTGCTATTCGACCTGTTTGCATAAATAGTGTTTAACACTTGGATGATCATGAAGTCTTTACCAACTGATCCCTCAGCATGAGAGTCCTGTTATCTCCAAAGACAACAGGAGTTCATTTAGAGTCATGTTGACACCAAAGTCTGAGTTGGAACCGTGTCTCTGCATGGTTGGTTCACGTTCTGGTCTTCCAAATAGGGCTGGGTACAAACGCAGGCATGTTCCTGTAGGTGTATAAACCACCTCTTAAGCCCATCTGACAGCATAGTTTGATTTTTTAAGAAGCCTTGCATGAAAGCCTCTCCACCCTGCTTTAAGGAATCAGCGACTTAATGTAATCTCCTTTGTAATAACAGGGATTCCTCTTTGCAGGTAGTGCCTCTGAGGCACTGTGGGAGATGTTGCTTTTGACCTGAAAGCCAATAATTCCTTTCCTAACATTTTAATTGGTCGATCTGTGGAGAATCGATTGAACAGCTGAAAAGGCCTCAATGAGTGTGCGAGTGCTTTTTACATGCAACAGCAACAACAAAAAAACGTGCATAGATCTGCATTTTTTTCTTTCTTATTTCAACCTATTTGCAGGAATGTGTGTTTATGCCGTTTGTTTATATGGACGGCATTTTATTGCTAATCCCAGATTTGTTGGTACATTGTCCGTCGCACTGGAATTTGAATGAGATTGTCAGATTTAACCGTTTCAATTAAAGTTTTGAAAAGTAAATTGACAGATTATAACATAGTATGATTCTCTTCGAAGGTTTTGTTTTTTTCAAACTGGCAAAAAACCCCAACAACATTGCCCCTCTTCAGAGTCAGCACCGTTTCTCATTAGCTTGAAAAATGTATGGTTCAGATGATTCTACATTTTTTAACTAATATTTAGCTGCATATCCCAGCGTACAGTGTGTCTTTCTGTCAGTAGCCACTCATTTCACACAACCTGTTTTTCCAATGCTCTGTAATTTCCACATCCTGCAACAGGTGGGTAACATGTTTTTAAAGCCCCACATGGCGATTTGATTTAAATGGTTGCTGCTAGAAACGGGCCAGTGATGACCCTTCTTTGCTGTTAGTCTGATTCTAAAAGTACAGTACAGGGGCTTATTTTTTATGAGGGAACCTATGACAGCTTGCCAGTAAAACTGTGTGTATGTGTAAATTAAGAAGTCATTTCCTCTTTGCTATCTTGCACCTTTTATTATCTCTACCATCTGCTGAGAGCTCAATTGAACCTGCTGCACTCTGCTGGAGCTTTCCCATCCTTTGTCCATGTGGTCTTTAAAGGGATATGCCATCCTTAAGTGAAGTTTAGTCTGTTGCCATCTTCCCCAGAGTTAGATAAGTTGAAAACAAACATTTTGTTACCAGCCCAGTCATTCTCCTAATCTGGCAGCAGTCTGTCTGCTTTAGCTTTGCATAAACAATGTAAATAAATGGTAACAGCTAGCATTTCATACTCAAAAGTCGTGAAAATTACTCAATAATGATCCTAATTATTCCTGGTGACCTCAACAACCAAATTGATTGCATATGACAATAATAAGTAATGTGAAGGAATTACAGGAGCTGATTTAGATTTGGGACTACATTATGACAAAGCGCCGCTGTAAGCCGCTGCTGCAAGGCACAAGAAAATGACGCAGCACCTGCAAAAGACACCTACTTCCGTAAACAAAAATCAGTGCACTGAGATTGGACTGAGATTAGCAAGTTTTTACTGCCGTAGTCTGAGTACTTTATAAACCTTGCAGCGGCAGATTACAGCTGTGCTTTGTCGTAATGTAGTCCCAAATCTAAATCGGCTCCTGTAATTACTTCGTGTCACTTATTATTCTCATTTGCAATCAATATCCTTATTGAGGTCACCAGGAATAATTAGGATGATTGTTGAATAATTGTCATGACTTCTGCACATGAAATGCTAGTTGTTACCATTCACTTACATTGTTTATGCTAAGCTAAAGCGAATGGACTGCTGCCAGATTAGGAGAATGACTGGGCTGGTTACAAAATGCTTTTTCTCACTTATCTAACTCTGGGGAACATGGCAACAGACTAAACTTCACTTATGGGTCGAATAACCCTTAAACATTTATTATGGGCCAAAAGCAGCGATGGAGACACATTCCTATTTGCTTTCTGCAAACATTCAGTTGTGTGACTCACCGTAGAGGTCACAAATAAGCTTGTAAGGTCATCACTGAGCTTCATGCTGATTGGCTAGCTGCCTGGTCTTCATTGTTGGCTGCCTAAACTGAGCAGTGAGTTGTACAGATTTTCTGTTTGGAGAAGTATTAGACCTGTCACACAGACTCTTACAAACACAGATGTGTTTTTTAAGACGATGGGGGTTACGGGATTAAATAGAAGAGAAGTGAAAATTCCTGTTTGGAAGATGTGTCGAGGCTTAAGTTTCCCCAGTCGCACATGTCCCAGTGGAAAAAACTCCCCAGAGGAGGTGGGGATCGACGCGTCAATCCCACACTAGGCTGAGGGTAAACACAGAGGTATTCAGTGACCCAAATACAAGTCTGTGGGTTTCTTCAAGATCAGCTTGTGTTTCTGGCTTGTGTCGCCGTGAATTGTAATGTTGCCATGCAACTGTATAGCCCGCGCTTGCAGCAACAGTGCACCTGAGTAATTTTCTCGACATAAAGGCCTGCGGATCAGATGCTTTCTCATTCATGAGTGACTCTGAATAAGCTGCAAAGCCTGAACTTCTTATAAATTTGTAGGGATTAAAAGGCATTTCTTGAACCTCTATGATGTTCTCTTGTAGGACTGTTATTCCCAAATGACTGTAGAAGAAAGTACCCACTGCAGATAAAAGCTGAAAACTAATTTAGGCCTGAGGACTGTAAGTGTAAAAAGCTCCTAGTTGTGTTTGGAGAGCTACGAGAGAACGAGCATAAAGCGGGAGCACTGAGTGACTAAGCTTGATGTCATCGTCTTAAGGAAAGAAACACTGCCAGGGCCTGTAACAACAGAAGGAACAAGGCTCGACTTCCCAACAACTGTCAGCCAAACAATCAACTGAAATGCCTGCATGTGTCAACACCTCCAAGAATGACTGTAGTGGTTTGTGTGCGTGTGTGTGTGTGTGTGTGTGTGTGTGTGTGTGTGAACTGTGTGTTGTCACTTTAACATCTACAAGTACTCTATCTGAGGAGCATAAATCAGGTCTTGCAGAAGTAATGTGTGTTTGCATATTGTCTCCTGCAGTTATTTTTTTATATTATGAGAACATTGACAGTTGCTTTAGTGTAATCATCACAGTCTAAGATGTTTGTGATCTTAATAAATCTCATTATCACAAAGTAACCTTTAGAAAGACTGAAAAGTGATTTATCAAAGCTCTATATAAAGAGATGGATGTGATGGTAACATTTAGAGAGGTCGCAATCAGAAGTTTTTCTGTCCCCGATAAGGAGGGGCATCAGCCGATACATAAGGCGCGTTTCAACCATCGGAATTTCAGGGTAATGTTACCAGATCTTTTTCTGACGGGGTAATCTGTTGGCCCGCTCTTCTCAGCCGTCGTGTCTCCATACTAAAGTAGCCCTTTAAGGAATTAGCAAGACAGCTGCATATCACGACTCTCTCTGCAGTGAGCAGCGTCACTTATCAGCGCCAAAAGGCGTCCACAGCAGCAGAAATAACAAGAGATCAATATGAGCAGGGATTGCAGTTGTGTTTCTGTTTTCTACGTTGTTATAAACTGCTTTGCTTATAACTCTTCTTATTTTACAAAGCCAATTCTTTGGCGACATCTGCTCATTTGCCTTTGAATTACAACCAATCAGCGTGACTTAACCACAGTTCCCGGGAAGTGACTCTGCCGGGCCATTTCTTATTACATACCCCCAGACTGGTACTCCGTTGGTTCATGAAATGGCCCCAAAAGTGGCTCTGTCGGCCCAGCCCGATGAAGTGGAGACACGCGCGCATATCGGGAAGGTCTGGTAAAATTACCCTGAAGTTCCAAAAGTGGAAACGCGCCTTTAGTCTCAGTCTGATACTACATTGAAATCTATGAATCTGCAAATGAAACCTGGTATTTACATACAATGTATAAAAAGACATGATCAAACCAAACCTTTCCATTTTCTCGTTAATACAGGATTACTCAAATTATTTCAATAATAATGTAAATGATCATTTTTAGTATTTTAAAACTCCTTTTTTCCCCCCCAGTATTTGATAAAATAGTATTCTAAACACAAATACTTGGCTCAAACAATTTGGGTATCCTTTCACAAGCTCCTCACCATAGTTTGCTGGAATTATGGCCCATTCCTCCTAACAAAACTGGTGTAGTTGGCTCAGGTTTGTGGGATGCCCTCAAATATTCCATGAGACTGAGATCAGTACACTGACTTTGCCTTAAGCCATTTTATAACTGATTTAGCTCTATGCTCTATGAACATAAAAATGTTGTGAAGCTTAAAAAATGATCCTGTCCATGAGAATCGCTGATCCTGCAGTGGTGTTGGTGCTGAGATCAGAGTTTGGCATGTGTGCCTGTCTAGGTCAGCCAAAGTTTAACTGTGCAACATGTGGCTCTGACACGTTCTGGAGCTGCTGAGGTTTTCTCAGGTGAGCCGATGGCATGATCTTCATCTTCAGCCCTCACAGGGCCAGGTAGTGTTGCGACTTGAGTTACTGCGAGCCCAGAACATGGAAATGAGGTCATGGCACAGAAACTCCAGTGGTCCCCCTCAGCTCCGTTGATTCTTTCACATCTGTGTGCTGTCTGACCCAGTGGCATGCAGCTGCTCCCTTTTATTATACCATCAATCGATGGATCCACTTCCCTCTGACTTCATCTGGGTTCTACAACAACATCCCTCCATCACTAGATCTAGATACTCCTCCATCCAGAAACAGACCTCCATTATCTTCCATGTTGGCAGAAGTGAGCAGGCCACCTAAAGCCTGCAAAGGAAATGGGGCCTCAAATTCCAGCATATTTAGTCTGTTCAGTGCATTTGAAATGCTGTTAGACTGCTGGGTTTCAATTATTGGAATGAGGAGCAACACCAGGGATGTTACCAACTTTGCCTCAATTTTTTTACATTGCAAGCACAAACTTCGAGTTTTAGAGTGCTTATAAACACAAAGTACTGTATAACTATGAAGCGGAAAAGAAATTATGGTTTTCAAAATGGCTTACTGATAAAAATCTGAAAAGTGTAACTTGTATTATTTGTCATCCACCTTTCTTCTGATATCTCTAAATAAAATCCAGTGCCTTAAGAAGTGACCTAATTAGCAAATAGAGTCCCCTTGAGCATCATTTAGCACCTAAAAATTAATTCAACATTCATACACCTAAAAACCACCAACCACGTCAGAAATCTGGGTATAGTGATGGACACAGACTTAAACTTTGAAAAACACATTAAGGCAATCACAAAAATCAGCCTACTATCACCTTAAGAATATCTCAAGGATAAAATATCTGATGTCTCAGCAGGACCTGGAAAAACTAGTCCATACATTCATCTTTAGTCTGCTTGATTATTGTAACAGCGTCTTTACAGGTCTACCTACAAAAATCAATTAGGAAACTGGAGCTCATCCAGAACTCTGCTGCTCGAGTTCTCAGCAAGACCAAAAAAGTGGACCACATCAGTCCAGCTCCGAGGTCTTTACACTGGCTGCCTGTCTGTCAGAGGATAGACTTCAAAGTTCTGCTGATGGTCTATAAAGCTCAGAATGGTTTAGGACCAAAAACATCAGTGATCTCCTGACCCAGTATGAACCTACTCGACCCCTCAGGTCATCTGAATCCGGTCTTTTATCAGTTCCCAGAGTCAGAACCAGACATGGAGAAGCTGCGTTCAGCTTCTATGCTCCACATGTCTGGAACAAACTCCCAGAAAGCCTCAGATCAGCTGAAACACTCAGTTTATTTAAATCCAGGTTAAAGACCCACCTGTTCTCAGCTGCTTTTGAATAGGTTTGCTATTCTAAGTTTTAAATCTGCACAGCTTCTTTTAAGATTCTTTTAAGATTTTTTTTTTGTTCATTTTAAATCATGGTTTTTATTCCTGTACTTTTGCTTTTTCTGCACCCTGCTGTAATGCTTTTGATGTTTTATGTAAAGCACTTTGAATTGTCTTGTAACACTAATTGTGCTATAAACTTGCCTTGCCTTGCCTTAACCTAAATATATATCCAGGTGGTCTGTGCAGACCTCAGCTGGTTTGTTCGAGAACTTTAGAGAACAAACAGCATCATAAAGATTAAGAAACCCATGAAGTCAGGGAGAAAGTTGTGGAGAAGGTTAAAGCAGAGTCTCCCGAGCTTTGAAAATCTCAGAGAACCGTTCAATCTTCCGAGCATGGAAAGAGCTTGGCTAGACTGCAAAGCTACCCAGACCGGAGGAGAGCAAGGAGAGCATTAATCAGAGAAGCAGCCAAGAGGCTCATTGTAACTCTGGAGGAGCTGCAGAGATTCACAGCTTATGTGGAAGAATCTGTTTAAAGGTCTTGTTCATCGAGGATCTATGTAATACTTGTTCTTTTTGAAATACAATTGGCCACTCTGAGTTGCACATGCATGCTGCACGTGAACATCCCCCATTGCCTGAATTAGTCGCAGAAAGGAAATAGATGGCAAAAACGAGTGAGTCATAAACTGCCAGTCCCTTCTACGTCACAAGGAACATTAGCACTCATGGTCTCGCCCATCTTGGCTTGTGACTGCCAACGGGAAGGCTGTATTGATTTTGCAGCCAGGAGAGAGCAGAGCTCGTCTTTGCTTGTAGTAGCAACTCCACAACATGTTCGGTCTTGTGTTATTCGTGGAGATAAAACATCAGCGTTGCATTTTCTTACCTAAGAAAAAAGAGCTGAGGAAGAAATGGTTGGCATTTATCTTCAGAACACCACCAGTGAAGTATAAACCTAAGTTAGTAATTTGCTCAAAGCCAATAGGAGACGAGACACTTGCATATCAATATTATTGAGTAAGACTCATAATCCTGTGAGTTTTCATCCACCCATTCCTCTAACAAACTTTAACCACCTTAAACAGGAGCATGAGAGCATTTTTTTTCCACAGAAAATTACTTACAAGTCCTTTACTCATCCTAGAGACCACATCCAATTTTGCTATAGAAGGAGTGATTGACAGCTTTAAAGAACAATAATTTGGTTTTCTGAAATATTTCCTTTTTTAATTGTTGTTTAATTTTCATTGTGATAGGTTTGGAATTTTGAGAGGATATGCTTTCTCAAACAAATCTCAGGTCATGATCATTTTCTGAAAAGAAACGGTGTATAAACTGTGCGCTCCGCAACATGAAAGATTGGAAAGAGGAAAGCCATTGTTCAAAAGAAAAACATAAGAATCCATGTTTGTTGTTCATCACAGACCATGTAGACAGCCAATTACGGAAGAAGTTTCTCTGGTCAGATGAGACCAAAGCTGACCTCATTGAGCTTCATGCAAAAATGCCATATGTTGTGGAAAACTAATACTGGACATCACCTTCAATGCAGTACCTCCATGGAGAAACATGGTGGTGACAGTATTATGCTTTGGGGATGCTTTTGTTCAGCAAACACAGAAAAGGTGGTCAGCAATGATCAAAAGGTGGATGTATAAAGAAAAATAAATGGGGAAAACCATTAAGTTGAGCTATTTTGCTAAGAAGAATGGCTAGAAAAGTTAGTCTCTAAAAGCTTTACACATTTTAAGCCTAAGCACAAAATAAATTCAGTGAAAATGTGTCTAACAAGTATTGACTGAGTTTAAAAACAAACGAAGGTCACACTTTTAGGATCTCTTTTTATAAAACAATGTATAAACTATGTATCATTTTCTTTCCACTTTATGATTATGTGCTTTGGGTTGGCCTGTCCTATAAAATCTCAATCAAGTATATCGAAGGTTGTGCTTGTCAACAAAATGACAAAATATGAAAAAAAATAAGTGTGTAGGAAAGGATACACTCATATTATGCAAAAAACAATCTTATGAAAAAAAATATATTTACCGACAGAATCTTAATAGAATAAAATGGAAACATCCTTTATTGTAACTCATTGGGGAAGTTTAGTCACAATGTTGACACGTTAAACAAAACTGTCGAAAACATGACAATCATGAAACCTAACCTTTGCGCCAACAGCTCCTCTGCCCGCCCAACGAGGTTACTTTTTGGCTAGAAGGCTGTGGGTTTTGTTGTAGACTCTGGATGTCCCGGTGGTTTCTCTCTTTGAAATCTGTAACCAAACTTTAACCGTGTAAATGCAATCCTTCTGAATAATATGAATTGGGTACACAAGGGTAATATAAAAAATAAGCTTATAGGAACTTTAAAGTTTAAATGGTGAATAACTCCAAATTTTCCACACACACACAAAAAAAAGATTATGCTGATGAACCATCATTTGATTCACACGTGTAGAACCAGGGAGAGAACTAAATCCTGCAGGATACCAGAACCTTGAGGACTGACTTTGGTCACCACTTGTGTAAGTAAATGCAAATCTTAGCCTTAGTTGTAGAGCTCTGTTCTGTTATACAACTAAAACATATTGGGACCAAATTTGTACAATAAAATTGCTTGTTTCCCTCCTGCTTGCTTCCAAATCTTTCCGGTTGTTCCTTGTTGAGATCATGCACCACTGACAGCCATATTCTCCCCCTTTGTGATCTCTCTTCAGTTCAATGTGTTACCTCAGCGATGAATAATCGGGAGTATTTCCACCTACAGAGCAGCTGTCGAACTGAGTGCATGTTTGCATCTGTGTGTGTGTGTGTGTTCTTGAGTCTGGTTCATTGATTGGCGGAGAAGGACAGGCTGCAGAAAAGAAGAGGAGCTCTTCTCACGGAGCTCTCCACCTGTGTGTGCTGCTGAGTAAACAGGAGCTGTTGTCACAAGTGGAAGGCAGCCTGCGGTCTGCTCTCTGGAATAGGATTTCAGCTTTGCTCCGCTCTTTTGACTTCGCCGCACAAAGCTGAGCCAGCTATCAGCAGGTCCGCCCCATCGCAGCTTCTTCTCAGGCGTGATGGATAGAATCTGGGATACCACAGTCTAGCTCAGATATTTGTCTCTATCACTGAGACAGGCTTGCTGTGTTTGATGCGCTGACTGGGGGGAAGCTTCCCACTATTTACAGACCAAGAGTCTTTTTCGTCGAGCTCGTTTCCTCTCATCTCGTCATGTACCCCCTTTCAGCTCATCTCCCTCTTGCTGAGATGCAGACTCCCCAGCTTCTGTGTCTGTTACCCACTGGCTGTGCTCCATCCCTTCTGTTGGTTAGCCACATCTCTCAGAGCTGTCAGTCAGCTAATGTGGTCAGCCGGCCACCCTTTGTTATCATTGGAGAGAGGGCTAAGAGGGGGAGAAGGGGGACAAGAAAATGAAGTTGAAGAAAGAGGCACAGCGACTTTGAAGGATTAGAGAGATTTTCTGATCTCAAATGCAGATGCTGAAGAGGAATAAGTGATAAAAAAACCCAGTAGAATGGATCTTCAGACTTGTGACGATCCTTGGGAGACCTTTAATGACTTGCAGTGAATCGGCCTGCGTGAATGTGTGTGTCGAGAGATGGCGCGTGGGGTACTCAGGAAAAGGCCAAAATCAAATGTGCAACTACAAAACATTTGGTTGCCATGCAACGGGGCTCCAGTCAGCACTAGCACCGAGATACGAAGAACAGTGGTGCAAGAGTTGACTTCCCCGATCCGGTTTCATTTTGTAGTTGGGGGGGGGGGGGGGGGGGGGTAGAGCCAGACCATTGTCTCCACCTGTCCCGGTTTGTCAGGGTGAACAGTGACAATGCAGGGGCACTGGCCCGGGCACAGCAACAGGGACCTTCGGACAAGGCTTGGCTTTATGGGTGTCGTACTGTTTTAGGGGCTATGTGTTTAAAGCAAATATGAGTTCATGCTAGAGATACCAAGTTCAGATGACTCCAATCTCAAAAAATCTCATAATGGTTCATGCAAATTCTATTTGCTGAACCTATAAACCTTAAAATTGAGCGATTATTTACACTAGTGGTCCCCACCTTTCTTTTAGCCACGGACTGGTTTAATATCAGATGATCTTCACAAGGACAGGTGGATAAATGCAAAAAAATAAAAAATAAATTGGGGAAAATCTGGGCTATTTTTGAATATAATAATAAATGTAAATCCAATGTCTACTCGTAGTTTTAACACCAGCATCCCGTACCATCCCGCCAACATCAGTAACATCCTCTGCCTTTAAAATAAGATTTGCTACAAAAACAAATATAAACTGCATGAAAAATACAACTCACCACAACGCTGAATCAGTGGCTGTTTCTCTGTTATAAGACGGTCCAGTCTGGGGCAGTTTAAAAGGCTTCATCGCCTCATTATAAAGCAGGTGCCACTTATTAAACAGAGCAGGGCTAGTTGCATGAAAATTGCCTGTGCAAATTTTTAGTGGGTCTCCTAGTATTGTCTGCTAAATGGAGCTTTCTTTTTTTTGGAAGTTGAAGGCTCTTCTTCGGTCTCTTATCTGGACCTTTTCCTTTTAACAAAGAAACTTTTCAGAGACCTCTTTTTTTAATCGTCTTGCTAGCTTGTGGGTTTGTTTTTAGCGGTGACATATCAAGTGACTGAGACAAGCGTCCTGACATGCGTCAAGAGTGAGTTAAAGCCAGATGTAACGATGAGAATCTGGCCATTTTTTGAAATAGATACTGTAAATTATTTATTTTTCTCTGTGCAGCCTGTGGCCCGGTAGCAAATGACTCCCGGCCTGGTACCAGTCCAGGACCCGGAGGTTGGGGACCTCTGACAGTGAGGATTTACATGGGAATCGTGACACTAATGATCATCCTGTTGTAAACACGTAAAACATTTCCAATCTGAACAACTGTTATATAGAAAATTATAACAGTGTGTAACCTGCTATGATGTTTTTGGATATTAGAGTTATTTTTATCTTTGGGAACTGCTCCAGTCCTCGAAAGGGGCCGCGGTCCTGCCCAGTTTTTAGACTAAACAAGACCTCCACATCGTTTAACCATATTTGTACCTTAAACTACAAATACAGCCTAGAAAACCACTGGTGTCGCAGGTCCTAATGCATCTCTATTGAGTGAGACGGGATGCGAGAAACGGTCTGCTTGTTTCCAGGAAACTGGTAGTTGAATGCTATTGGTTCGTTTGCGTTCGAGGGGCGGGGCTGAGCGACAGGTCAATTCAGGTTTGTTGAACCAGGGAGAGAACTAAAACACGCAGGATACCAGAATCTTGAAGACTGACTCTGGAAACCACTGAACTAATCTATATTTATACTAAATGAAGATTCCAAGAAAATTATTTACCTGCAGGTAAGATATTAACTATTAAAGAAAATTTCATTTTTACTCTAAAAAATACAATGTGAAGATACAGCGTGATTTATTTGTATTTGTGAATTCTAGCGTCGAAGGTTTTCTGGCACCAAAATCTGATGAACAATGCTCTGTATGGTACTGATCCCACGTTGGCTAAATATTCAGCCACAAATCCAGCCATACAGATCAGACTTGGGCTTTTTATTTCAATACTTTGACAAACCACACCAAAGAGGTATCCTAAAACTCATCATGGCTTGTCTGAATAGCTTTAAATGGATTTACTCCTTCCACTTCAAATGCAACCCGTGACTTTTGAAGTTGAAATTCATTTTGCTGTCAACAGCTTTTTCTTTTTTATAGACAATTTAGAAACAGACTCTGACACTTTTTATTTTGTTGCCACGAACACACACTGACATCTGGCTGTTGTCTGCATCTGTGAAAAGGGAACAATCAGCTGTGATGCTGGTCGTGTCCTACACAGTGTGTAGATGAACTTGACCAAAAACTCTTGTAAATCCTGAAACATGCTCAGACAGAAAATCATCACGTAGAGATAAAATGTGGATTTTTCATATTGTTATTATAATTTTTTGTGGTAGCGTGACTTACGAAGCAAATTATTACCACCTGGTTGGAGAAAAATAAGGATTTTCTACACGCAGCAGACATTGGCGACATGAATAGTAGGTTTTGTTGGATTGCAGTTTTTCAAAACTGGTTAATAAAATTCAACCGTACTAAGTTCCAAAATGTCATGACCCCCAGAAGTTTTCTCCAGAGAGTATTCACAGGACAGTGCATGTGCGTCTGATTTAAAACACGCTACAGTGGCCGTGCTCAGTGTGACAAAGGAATATGCAACCTGATGCTGAAACAAGTACTCTGGTACACTGGTTTCACTCAGCTGTCATGTATTCCTTCACATCAAATGTTCCCTAAATGAGCTGTAACAGATACTGTACAGCGCTCCAACAATGAAGATGCATGTCCATGCTGCTCCTGCCTGCAGCCCCGGGGCCATCTGCTTCAACCAGGGCCTCCGTCAGGGAGCGGGCGGGAGTCCCTCCGATGTACAACCGGAAAAATCACTTCCTCACAGCGCCGTCCAAATAAGAGGCGGGGACATCCGCATTCCAAATGTACACTCATGTGCTTATTGCAGCGATTGTGGAGACCAGGTGGGGAGCACGCCGCGTTCAGCACGGCGCAGTGTACCGCGGTGTGTATGAGCTCCTCCTCTGTGGAGGAATCCAGCTTTTAATGAGGTGGTCTTGTGGAACAACACAGAGAGCAAATGTTTGTTGTGTCGCAGCAGTCTGTGTCTGCTCTCTCTGTTTGCTCAAGAGTGAACATTTATTAGCTAAAGCTTGGAACTTCATTCACATCTTTATTTAGGAGCCAATCATTGTCTTTGACTGATTGTGCACTGGTACCACTGTACACATGTTCAATCAGTTGTTTAAACTCATGTGACTCTTTATTATTTCACTACACATTATTATAAGTTATTTTTTAATTCAGTTGTACAATATTGTGAAATAACCTCACTGCACATTTCTTTAAACGTTGTTTCCAAGGAAACCAGATTTTCTCATAATCTTTTAAAACTAGTCTCCGGCAACAGGCAATCAGATGGTCTATCAAAGCTTTTTTTTTTCTTTTTTAACTATTGCGTATTTTATAAAAAGTATGTTATTATTTTTGCTACTGTAAGTTTTCAGATGTCTTTTTTTACTGATTTCACTTTATATTTAAAAGCTTAGTATCGACACAGAGTGGAATAGAAGAAAAGGAAAAGCAAAATTGAACAGAAACATTAACGAACATGTCGTAACAACATGAATAATAATCTTGAAATGAAAGAAAATGACAAAGTCAAAGGTTAGTTTTTAAAATTAGAATTGCATGTGGAAACTGATAGAAAATTCTATTGTTTTCAGTCAGAGCCTTTTTATATTCACATCCATTTTTTTGTTGGTAGATTCAAACGAACAAAACAAGAAAAACTGTAGAAGACTGATACTAACACTAGTATTCTTTTGGTATTTCACCACTAGTCTGTCCAGTCAAGCAGGTCAGGGGCAGAGTAGTGTGCTGCATGCCCAGCACCCAACTTTTTTCTTTTTTTTTTTTTTTTTTTTTATGACAGAAGCATTTTGGTTATAGGATTTATGCATGTGGGTCAGAAAACACAAGCATGACAGTGGCAGCATCATGCTGTGGGTGTATTCTTTTTCCCTCTGTGAAGTTTCTTGTATAATGGGAATATTTAATGTATTTATTATTTGGCTGTATATCCTATTTTAGTGTAAACACCAACCAGGACAGTAGGTCAAGGTAAAGAAAACAAGCAGGTTTTTCTAGCTTAGCGTTTCAGGTGTTGGATTGCAGGGATGACAGACGTCAGCATGTTATCTGTGAGTACACAACATTCTCCACGCTCCCGGTATCTGACATCTGACCAGTATGAGGCAGTTTTCTGGATGACAGCGGGGATGACTGGTCTTGGGAAGGGGGACCCTACCCAAGTAGATAAGAGATATTAGTCATTGTTTTAGAATGGATGGGTTGGCAGGTTCGAGTGATGCAACTGCTTTTGTGCTGTATTAAATCCTTAAAAACGGCTGAAGGACACCAGTCTCATCCTTGTTAAAGATACGGGTTTTTTTTTCCATGACATTTATCAGACCTGGTTCTGTTTGACTGAATTCCTCCAACTCCAGGATCAAGATCTAGAACTGCTTATGAGGACCTAGCAGCATAAAAAAATGGCACATTAGAGAATTTAGACTTGAGTTCAGAAAAAGCTTTTACAGCAGCCAAAGACTCATTGATGTACTTCTATATATATACTCTCTCAGGTCTGGAAAAATTATATAATCTGTTTATAGGAAGTGGAGCTCCAGGAAGCAGGTCAATAGCATTACCATAGGGTCTATGAGGTGGTAATGACAGGGTTTTGCAAATGCATGCCACACTTTCCAGATTTCTCACAGGAAAACATTTTGAAAACCACACATCATTTGACTTCCACTTCCACATTAATGCACTATTTTGTGTTGATCATAAAATCCCACTAAAGCACAATGCAGTTTGTGGCGATAATGTGACAAAATGAGAAAAGGTAAAAGCAACTCTCTGTGTAACCATGTGTCACGTATCTCTGAAAAGTCCCATTCAGAAACATGGACAGCGTTGCTTCTTCACAGCGGGCTGTTTTCTAACACACAGGAGGCTTACGAACAGCTAACAGTTTGTTCCCAAACGGTCTACAGGTGTCTGGACGATGTCAGTGTTTTAAAGGCAGACTCAACACGTGCTGTGCTGACAGCATCGAGCTTTGTGTGATAAGACAAGCCTGCTGCTGAACTGGTGCCGCCCAGCTCCCCTGACACCTGCTGCAGCTCCGACACAGGGACACAATCAGAAGTCTTAGATTGGTTTTATCAGACCAACACATCCTGCAAAAACCTCAGACTGTTTTTGTTTATCTTTCATCTACTTTTTTCACCTGTGGATATGAGCTCACAAAGTCAGTACTGACAGAATTATATAGAGGTGTTAAGTCGCTTGTTCTAACTTAAAACCGTTGCCAGAAGTAACCCCTCAAAATTTTTGTTTTTGTCTCTCCAACAGCAGCTTCATATTTCAGTCAGCTTCTCGAGTTCTCCCTATCAGGGCTTCATCTTGAGCAACTACCTCGCAAAAGCCTCGATTTCATCCATGACTGACTTTTTCAGCTCTCATAAGAACACAGATTAATCCTCTGTTTATTTAGCTTGCCAGGACAATTTGTCTCTTTCTCAGCAGAGTGTGTCATTAGGTCCTTTTTTTTTTTTTTTTTTTTTTTGCTTTACATACTAGTAATGTCAGCCTGAAACTTATTTGTCAGGTGAACCTTTGTTTCCCCGTTCAGTCATTCAGCAGAAGTCGAGCCACTCGTGGGTGAGGTGTCAACACCTTGTTTTGCAACATTACAAGCAGCCAAGCAGGTCAAATGTCAAACACACAGGAGCTTCACAGATAAAACTTCTCCGAATATTTCTGAGCCACTCAAATCTCACAGCATTGACCTGATTATTGCAGATTGCAAAACAACCAATTAACTTAGTTGAGTTTTGTATCAAACCAAAAGCTTTAATTGCATTTAATTTACACTAACATATAACAATTTAGTGTAATTCATTATTGTACATCATTTTGCACTCAAATCATCTCAAAGTGGTCTGAGATTGCAGTTGTTTGGTGTAATGTTACAAACGTCTTTTAGGTTCGCATTTGAAGATTATGCAAACTAAGCGCCAGCCCCTGAGATGATGAGAACATTGAAAACTATTTCCAGTCAGTAAAAATGCATGAAACGTCTTCAAATAAATACTTTATTGCAAACACTCAAAACATTTGGGCAAATACAATTGTTAGCTTGAGTAGATTTATTCATTGTGGCTTCCGGTTACATTGAGAAATAATTGTTTTTACCAAAATCACTAGTTTTGGTAAACACACCTTTATTAAAAACCCAAGGAATCCCATTTATTTTCCTTGCCACTGATTTGCTGTACCCCCGAGCTAAGGAAGACTGTGGATATCAGCTTCTGTGGTAGCAGAAGACATCTTCCACTGTGCGTAAGGTATGTTTGGTGTTTGAACTATTAAAATAGGCAGTTGTAGGTGTTTTAGAGGGGATCTCAAGAATTTGCGGATTTTATTCATGGGCCTCTGTGGTCCCTAACCCTGTGAATACGGACAAATTAAATTAGTTTAAACATTACTACCCAAGTATACAGTACTTAAGTACCTTTTTTATCAAATAATGTATTACTCTTACATCAGTAAGGTTTTGGATGACGACTTTTTCTCTTACTTGAGTAAAAATATGCTCAAGTAGTGCTACTCTTACTTGAGTACATTATTTGGCTACTCTACCCATCTCTGGAGCTCCCCAGGATGTCATCTGCCTCTAAGCTGTAAATAGCTGAAGACAGGATTCAGGAAATATGGAAAACAGATGGATGGATGTTTTGGATGTGTTGTGAGATTTTTTTGTTTTTTTGTTTACCTATTTAAATCTGAATTATGATAAACAACAATGTTTCATCTTAATATTTCAGCTTCTGTTCATCTGGTCCTTGCTACTGGATTGTTTGCTGATTGTTTAGAGCAAGTCATCTCTACCAACTCACCTACAGCAGCAGCAGCTACAGTAAAAAAAAAAAAAAAAGACTCATCACCTGATGCTTTAGGTTCACACACATTTATGGTTATTCCTATCTCATATCTAGCCTAATGTTCTTCTTTTTCCATTAAGTGAACGATTTCTACTAAAAAAAAAAAAAACTAGAAACTTATTTCTATTGAAAAAAAAAATGTTCTCTGTTCTGCCTCAAACGGCATTTCTTCAGTAAACACCTTGAGGTTTGGTGTAAACACATGGGGAGACTGGCATGCAACAACCCAATCACCAAGGACAATGATGATTATATTTTTCCTTTGTCAGCCATAAGCATCTGTGCCTCAGTTGAGGATGTGGTGCGCAACTGTTTTTCCAGAGTCACTGGGAGACTTAACCATGGACTATCCAAGTAAACAGTTTCACCAGAATAAAACCAGAGCCATCTCTCCCCATGGTCCATTTGCTGAGCTGGCTCAATAGGAGTTGGCAGCAACATGTGCTGAGTTGTTCTCTCAAAGGAACACCAGGGCTGCCAATGTTAACAACAAACTGAACCATGTTTCCTAACATTAACCAAGCGCCGGCCCTCCGCACTCCACCGTGCAGGGCTGTCAGAGGGAGAGAGGCTCAGTGTGCTGTCACTTGTGAATGACTTGCTGAACAGGCTCGTACCTTCTAGAATGAGCTGTGTGGCTGTGAGCTGTTTTGACATGAGCCTTGATGCTGCTCTTGCACTTAGCTGTAGGCTTTGGGCTCAGAATCGTGTTCATTACAAGGAAAACTGCTGTATTTGGCAGCCATCAGCTTACAGAGAGAAGAGTGGGGCTTTTCTTTTACGGCTGAGTGGAGCGACAGCAAGGGATAGCGGATGTCAGTCACTATGGCATGTGTCTCTTTTCTGTATTTTAGCCTACTGGTTTTCAGACTGACTGAAAGCTTTCCATCTAAAATGATCATCTCTCTTTGAATTTCAATTAACCAGTTTGATATTTTTGGAACTATATGATCTCTGGGTTTCTTTTACTTTTAGCTTCTCTTTATGAACGTTTATCTGTCTGAGGACCATAGCCCAGTGCATGTGAAAGGTGGGGATATTAGTCTAGGTGTATGTGGGTGTGCTAGCTATCAAGTCTGGGAGCTAGACCAAAGCGAGGCTGTACACTAGCATTGCAAAGATGAGCATGACTTCTCCATCTGATCATAGTGCTGTGTGATCGTACCAACCTTTTTGTAGGCCGGAGCTTGTTGCTCAGTGCTGTAGCCATTTACAGAAACAATAAAGCCATTTTGCCATTAAAATAAACACATTTTGTGTTTTTTTTTTTTTTTTTTTTTTGCTTAGGCTGAAATAATAATCAAGATCCAAAAGTGCAGTTGTGCATTCAAATACCATGATACCAAATTTGACTTACCTCCATGACTTAGTCTATTATTGGGCATCACCATTACTCAATGTTTTGCACTTTTAGCTTTCAAATAGCATGAGGTGCAGCCACTGTTTTTCCACTACAGAAAAACACTGGGTGCATGCCCAAGGACTCAGATGCTCTGAATGCAGCATCTGAGTCCTTGGGGGTGCAACTGGTGCTCATCTGCAGTGGTCAGTAGCAGAGGCGGGTAGAGTCCCCAAAAATTATTCTCAAGTGAGAGTAGCACTACTTCAACCAATTTTAACTCAAGTAAAAGTAACATCTGATTTCATATTTTTAAAATGAAGTAATCAGACACACAAAAATTTGAGCTATTGGCAAATTCTGATAATTTAGACTAAAATGAAAAACCATTGATGTAAATACATTTGTAAATAAATTTACAAAATAGAAAGATTAATCAGAACAAACAGTCATTTTTTTCAATGTAATACCAATACTTATAGTAGGTAATGTATATATGGCTTAGGACAAGGTAAAAAGTACTTCCATTGAGAATTTATGGTGTTTCTTGTATATTCACTTGACCTCATAATGCAACAACAAGCTCAACAGATCGAAAGTTACATTAGAAAAACAAACTTGTGTAGAAACAGGTAGTATCATTCAATAGACTGTAGGTGTGTGTCTTTGTCTGGTGTATTTTTCTTGTGTTAAAACATGTTTGTTCTTTGTTCAGTGAATTTACTTATAGTTGATAGAGCATCCAGAAACTGTATTTAAGTAAGTGCAGTGATACTTCATAACAATATTACTGAAGTAAAAGTAAGTAGGACAGTGTAGTAAAACTACTCTTAAAAGTAGATGTTTTTCAAATAGTAAGTCAAGTAAATGTAACTAGTTACTACCCATCTGAGGCAGGGTACATCCCAGACAGATTGCTAGTCCATCATAGGGAAGTGCACAAACACACACCTGAGGACAATGTAGGAGAGAGAACATATGAGCATGCCACTGTGCAGCCCTCCAGGCATTGTGAAAAGGGCCATTAACCACACCCAATCTAGAATCTTTCATAACACAGTTAACAACATTTACACTAAATATTTCTACATTTTATCAGTGTTTTACTATTTAATCTCATACTTATCTACACTTTATTTTAATATTTTAACCTGTTATTTTAATCTTCCTTCCTCTGTGGGAGCCCTCTGCCTCGGGAGCGGTGGTCGGTTGTGGCTGTCTGGGTGCTCTCCAGGTAGTGCTTGTGTGGCGGTGGGGTTCTCACCCTTCCCTCCGCTGGGCGCCCTGGGCCGGTGCCTTGGCTGTTGCTGGTCATCTGCTGCCAACGATGCAGATGGCTCCCCTGATGGCGTTTCCTTATCTGGCTCATCTGTTCTCGGCCCAATGTCCTTGTTTACTGTTGCTTTTAAGTGTGTGCGTGCATGTGAGATGAGGGGGTATAACTGTGATCATGTCTTTAATCTGGGGAGGGGGTTGAGGGTTGTGTGGGGTCATCTTAATCTGTAAAGCACTTTGAGATGCTGTTTTGTATGAAAAGCGCTTTATAAATAAAGTTTGATTTGATTTGATTTGAACAAGAGAACCAAAATTAAAACTAGAAGAAAGCAAAATGATGAGATCCAAAAATATTTTGTTCATTTGAGGCAAAAAACAAACAAACAAAAAACAAAGTGCTGCAGGAGAGAGAAGGAAGGTTGAGAGAGAAGTGGAGGATGACAGAGAAGATGAACGGACATAAATGAGAGAAGAAGAAGCAACCCAGGGCTTTCTTTATGGAAAAGATCACAATTTGATTGATTTCACAAGCCAAATTGAAAAGAAACAACATTTTAAGTAAAATGAGAAATTAAATGTAACAAAACTTACTAAACAAGAACTAACAAGTCATATGAAAACAGAGAGTAAACATGCTAATGTTAGCCTAGCTCTTTAACAAAATGCTCCACATGAAAACCTTCCGTAGGAGTGAAATATGTGTTTTTTTTAAGACATGTGTGTCTTTAAAAACAAGAGGCTGGCCTGTAGACAATTCTGTTGGAACAAAATCTATCTCTGTCAAGAGAAAAACGATTCAACAGCATCTAGAATGCCACTGGTAAGTGAGTTCACACTGTTTTATTTTACTGCACTTTAAAGCTGATGAATTTTTAAATATTTATATGAGTTACTGGACTGAGATCCAGTGTCTGCAGATGTCCTAAATAACTCTGATTGGTCCATCTCTACAGTCGCCCTTACCACCGCCTAGCAGGTGAACCCGCAAGGGCAACTGTGGTTTAGATGGTAGGGGTTTGTCCCTACCATCGGGGTTGCTGGTCGAAACCCCGCTCCGTCCATTTCAGTCCTTAGTCCTTCAGTCTAAGACACTTCACCCGCCTTGCCTGCTTGGTGGTGGTCAGAGGACTTGGTGACCTGTGTACGGCAGCCTCACCTCTGTCAGCTGTGGCTACAATGTAGCTGAATGGGTGAATGACTAGATAAAGCGCAATTACCATTTAGAGTTTCTGCTAAATTAAGGCTACCAGGCTTTTAACAAGCAAAAATGCTTCAATCCCAAGGTGATGGCTTTGGAGGAAAAACATTTACTCAGGTTACATCGGTGCGGGAAAAATGAAATCATAAACTTAATTATAGTATACAACAGTATACAACAGCATTATTTACAGCATTAGTTGATCAATTATAATGAAATTTGTTCTGAAATAATAAGGGAACACTTAAAGGGGGGGGGGTATTATGCTTCTTCCAGGCACATATTACCCTTCTATAGCACACTGCAATAAAATTGTCACCTTAAGTCTTTTAAAAGTCCGCCACATATCCAAATCCACCTTAAAGAAATTTACATCCGTATTGGACGCCTTGAATTTTGCTGTGCCTCTCAAAGACCCTCCTACTCTTTCTGACACTCCCCCTTGAGTTCGTGACATACCGTGCATCATCGCAGCATGCACGGAGTCGGACATTGACGTTGTTTACATAAGCTGTGCGAGCGGTATTTCATTATTTATGAAAAAAACATTGTCTTATTACATTGGGGAACAATGGAAAAACAGGATATCATCACACCATACTCAAATGATCCCTTGTCCGACCCTGAAAGTGAGGATTCTGAAGAACCAGAGAGAATCCAGAGGCTTTTACAAGACATGTCGACTTGGTAATTTATAACCTCTTTGGCACCCTTTTATAAATTTAAATAATTATGAAGCTGTGTTTTGCATTGAAATCACAAATAAAAAGACACGACACTACGTTTTGAATTTGAAAAAATAAAAGCATAGAAATTATAAGCTATGTTTTGATAGGAAATAATTCTTTTGAACATAAAAAAAGACACACAGCTGCAGCTGGTGTGTTATAATTACTGCACCTGGGACTCAGCCCGAGTTATGAGGGGTGGGGAGGGGCAGGGGAGCTCTGCAGGGGCGAGGCTCTCGGCTCAGTACGTAAGGTCCGAAGAGGAGATGGGTGGAAAAGGCGGGGATAGGTGGGAGCAGGCGTTTCAGCAACCCCGAGAACTACCAGCAGAGACTCAAAGATTACTCTAACATGAGTGAATGGGTCAGAGCAACACTTCAGGCATGTTTTTAATGAGGGAAAGACAGGTTCACAGGATATTAAGCTTCAGAAAGTCCATTTTGCATAATACCCCCCCTTTAAGTTTCCCTCTTCTCCTCCCTACTGGTTGAAAGCAGATTTACAACTGTCGTAAACAACCTTGCCACAGCCTGCTGTTGCTCGCACCGGCTTTGCAGATAACCATGTCATCGGATAACATGAATCATACATTCATGTTTTTTATGAATGTAGGATTATTGGCAGTTCAGAAAAAAGAAAAAAAGTTAGGACTTTGCTTGCTACTTTTTGAGATGGTTTGAAATGGTAAAAAGTGAACTGACAGAGCAATAATAAATAATTCGATTCACACACGGATGAACGGTTTAATATGTAACAGCCATATGTATTATCTACTGTGATAAGCCTTTTGTTGAGCAGAGACAGGGGAAAACGTTTTTGTGGTTGCATTGTTACATTATTATGTAGCAATATATGTATTCTATCTCTCCTTGCTCCACCCACCAGTTGCCTTAAAGCAGGCAGAGACTTCCCACTACTGAAAACCCGAACCACCAAAGTTGTTTAGTGTAGTTTCTGACTAGCAGGGGGCTGCTGAGTGCTGTCCCACGTGAAGCTGCTCATGTTTCTGGTTCAAGAACCACTGAAACCAGTTTCAAAGGAATAGCTTAAAGTGTTAAAAACTCTTAAATGGGGCTTTAATAGCAATTCAATCAGAGGCCCTGAGCAAACATAATGTTATATGAATTAATGCTGGTGTTTTTGTCCTGTTCTGCAATGTCTATTCCCTTGAGCGTAACCTCCAACTTCCACAGAAACATCCTGCCGATGTTAGAGGCTGACGCCCACGGAGACCATGACACAAAATTCATACAATGACGGTAACAAGATGAAGTTGGAAGTTTGGATGAACCCCCCCCCCTTCAATAGCACTGCTCCAAGTAAAGGTTAAAATGTATAATCAGCAACAAGACTGTTCTGAAGGACAAGGGGGAGTATACATTGATTTATTTTGAAAATGCGCATTTATTCTGGAGAGTTTGTCTTAGAACAAGTTAATGTGCTGGGAAGAGTTATGCATTGATTTGAACTCTAAACTGTCAACAATCTCAGTCTTGACAAAATATAGGCCTACGAATGAAGCTTAGATAGTGATAAAACAGAGTAGTTTCACTGGAAAGAGAACTTCTGGAAGCTGAGGTAAGACAAACAGTGGTGGGTGACGCCTGCAGATAAGGCTGGTTTGATCCACTGTGTGCTCACCAAACCCAGGGCCCTCTGAAGTCGCACAGTGTTGTATTACAGATAAAAGCTAGACCACAATAAAGCTCCAGCAGTCAGCTACCGCAGTTTTTCACTCTGTCAGATGTGTTTCTGCTCACTCCCTCACTCCCTCACTCGCTTGTTTGTTTGTTGGTAGGTTGCCCCTTTTTTGGAATCAGACATGCGATCCACCGCTTACAGCCAGTCTATCAACAAAGGGGGAAAAGCTGTTCAGGTTTTCTCTGAGATTGCATTTTCTCCGCAATAAATCACCTAGAAAAAAAACATTAGGTGAGACAGGGGGAAAGCATTTTCAATCATTTACAGAGATGGCTACTTTACAGGCTGTGTTTATTTATTTTGAGTGATTCATTCAAAAACTACACGTTATATTACTTGGATTATACCAACAACCTCTTCTGAAAGCAAATTTTCCTCACATTCTGCTTTGCAGGAAGTGACCGCTTGAGCACCCTACCTCTTGGGAACCCAGCTAAATTATATTGACTCATTCTTTGCTTTAAATACTCATTTTCATCCAAAGCCTTTTCAAAAAGGTAGAAAAAAGGGCCAATGACAGTGGATGTAGCTGCTCAGCTATGTATTACTGCCATCTAATGGTCACTGAGCAACAAAACCTCATTAAAGTTTAAACCCTGCTTTGTTCTTAGTCTGCTATTACACTGTTTTATATCAATAAATACATAACATAGTTTTTATTATAACAACAAAGTAACAGAGCAGATTTTTTTTTTTTACAAATACAATCTGAAAAGTGAGATGTGCTTTTGTAAAGAACTCTCCTGGGTCAGTTCTTTATAGAACCCCCTTTTGCTGAAGTTACAGCTATAAGTATTTTGGGGTATGTATTATTTAGTAGCTTTGCATATCTATAGGCTGAATATTTGCCCTTTATTCTCAAAAATATAATTCCCCTTCAAAATGGATGGAGATGTTTTGCAAACATTAATTTTCAAGCCAAGCCACAGATTCTCAAATGGATTTAAAGGATTTGGGGTAACTGTGGCTCAGTAGGTAGATTAGCTGTCTTGCAATTGCAGGGTCGTGGATTCAATTCCAGCTTCCTCCTGTTACATGTCGATGTCCCCTGGGCACTGCACTTAACCCCAAGTTGCCTATGCCAAGCTCTGTATCGGTGTTTGAATGTGTTCGCGTTTGTGAGTGCAAATGGGTGAATGTGGCTCCAGTGTAAAGCGCTTTGAGTGGTCAGTATGACTAGAAAAGCCCTTTTATAAGTCCAGTCTATTTACCATTTAGGACTTTGACTGGGCCAATCTGTCATGAATATAAAGTACTTTAATCTCGACTACTTAATTGTCAGTATCCCACTGGAAGATGAACCTCTGCACCCTCTGATGCAATGTTTTTTCAACCCTGGTCCTCAAGGCACACTGCACTTCACGCCAGATTTCAATTAATAGCTGATTAACAGGCTTTTGCTGAGCTGCAATCATCTGAAGCAGTGAAACACTGTCCAGGATTTGCCTGTATCTAGTTCCCTCCATCTTTCCATCAACTCTAACCAGCTTCCCATTCCCTGCTGAGAGAAAGTAAAACAAAACAGAACAAAAGAACACTCCACAGCACCATGCTGATGTTGTGTTCAGGACAAAGTGCACTGTTAGTTTTCTTCCAGAGGTAGTGTTTTGCATGTAGATCTAAAAGTTCAATTTTGGCCTAATTTGTGCAAATCCCTGTCTTCCATGTGTTTATCATGTCCCCCTACATTAAGTTTTGTCTTGTCCCTCTTCTATAAAGCCCATGTTTTTGGTGAACACGACTAATACTTTTAGTGTTGACAGACTCGCATGTGAACTATAGATCTCTGTAGCTCCTTTTGAGTTACCACTGACCTGTTGGCTGCTTCTCTGACTAACCTTGGTGCTCAGGTGACCAATCATGTCCCAGTAGGTTACACTCTAAGCTTTCTCCCTAACCGGTCTACTGTGTTATTTGGTCTTTGTGATGCTGTTTGTTCACTGACGTTCTCTAAAAAACCTTTAAAACCATCACAGACCTAACCGGAGATTTTCTAATTAGGTGACCTCTGAAGATAACTGTTACCATGGTTTTTATTTAAAGGACTTAGAGGGAGGGGGGCTTGATACAAATGTGTGCCAAAGTTTTTCGTCGCTTTTTATGTAATAAACACCAAGAAATATAAAATAACTGCGTGTTACTTTAGTTCCACTTCACAATTACACGCTACTCTATTGCTCAATCACAGCAAAAGCCTATGAAGTTTATTAAACTTTGTGGTTATAACATGGATAAATGTGAAGAAGTGTATGAGTACTTTTGACAGAGGCTACATAATAAGGGAAACCCAAAGCCCTTGGATAATCAAACAGTGATGTTGTCGTTTCCCTCAGGTGTGTGTATAAATGCATTCCTGATCCCTTTCAGCTGAGACACCTGCCTAAATATTGGTTCCCAACAAATAAAATCATGAGCCGATTCAACCTAAACTCGTCACAGCGACATACCTCCTTTGTGCCGGGACTCTAAAGCCCTTAAGGTCCTTTGTGAATTAATTACATGTATCCAAAAAATAAAGTCTGCAGCTGGCTCGTGGCTCTGTGTACACGGCAATAACTCATAAACACATAGGCAGAGTCTTGAAAGCAAACGCACAATGAGGATGGCGACAAGTATTGCTTTCACAGGCGGTGGCCAAACAGAGCTCCACATGTAGGGACGCAGGGAATCCTAACCGCACACTTAAAAGCAGCACGTTGATACACTGTATCTGCTGTCAGGACAATTCACCTGCTGCCGTCTCTCAGCGGCACCATTCAGAGACTCGCTATCTTTGCTCTGCCAGGGCAAAATGACATGTCATCGCCTCACTATATTGATTGAACTTCAGGAGCAAAGTGGAGGCCTCTACTGGACAACTTATATTTCTTTTTTGAAGAAACAAAGCATTTTAAGGCCTTTCCGTTCCTCCAGTGAACTGACGCTCCCTCCGTCTTTGGTGTTTGGTGTCGGTAAACACAGGGCTAAAAGGTGCCACACACCTCCTTAGAAAACAACACAAAACACGGTTTAGCTGTTGGTAGCAGGCTTTCAGTGCCGCACAAACACAGAGCTAAGGTGATCCAACCCCCGTAGCGTCACCGTAGTGTTGTGTGCTGACAGCTCCTGTTAGGTGTTCCATTGTGTGGACATGACCGTGGAAGACAAGAGAGGCGGTGGTTAAAAGCACAAAGGGGACATGGGTGCACACTCCCCTCTCTCTCTCTCTCTCTCTCTCTCTCTCTCTCTCAACACAACTGCCTTTTCTCCCAGGGGCTGCTCTACTGAGCGTTTAGGATGGATGAGGATCACCAGGCCTTCTCCAGTACTCCAAAGTACGAAGGTGAAGGAAGGAGGGGTATCCTGTCTCACCAAAGACAGGTGCTGGCCAACATATGAGTGGCTCATAATGGCGCTGAAGGATAAGTTGCTCTGAGAGATTCTGTGTGGAGCTGAGAGCTTTTTCTCAGCTGCTCCAGTCCCACTATTCCTCTGGTCATTTGTCTGCCGGAGCAAAGGTGCTGTTGTGTCTTGACACTTTGGACATCTTTAAAGCAGAGAAAACAAAATACGAAAGCAGTTAGGATGTATCTATTTCCCCTGTGGTGGACTTCAACTACCTCCAGTTTACCCCCACAGGGAACTCAACACTGAAGGCATTTGTGCTTACGAAACTAACCAGTGGAAGTTATTTATGTAAAGTTTGTCTTTTTTTCACAATAAATTTCTTTATCAAAATTACTTACCATGTTTTTTGTTTTTTCCTACTTTATATACTGTGTAAAATACTAGGTTATACATGTCAACAAGCTATTTGGAGTTTGATTACAAGAAGAGTCCTAAAACAAGAAGGTCCGGCAAAGGTTTAACAGAAACATGAATCCAAACATGGTTTTACCATTGAGGGTTTAAATGGAGGTGGGAAAGGTAGAGAATCAGAATCAGAATCAGAAAGGGTTTTATCAGAAAGGGTTTTATATTTATAAAGGGTTACAATTGAACTGAAAGTAGCTTATTGTCCCGACAGGCAGGAAATCTGTTTTTGGTCTCACTGAAAGAAATACATGATACACGAATAGAAACAAAAGCGAGCAGTCATTTGCACAAATACACAGCAGAAATCTCAAGCAAATCACACCCAACCAACGACATGACGCCGCACTCGGAGTTGGAATTTTCTGAAATGAGGTTCTGTGAAGTTATTGTCTATGAGAGTTCCCTATCCTGTTACAGAAACATGTAATATCACTGTTAACTTGTGGAAAGGTAACAAGCTTGTCAGACACACGCTGTATCAATCCACATCATTGGCTGATTTGGCCAAACAGCTGATCATCATTCCAACAAATTATTCCAACTAATTAACCAACCAACAACCCAACAACCCAAATAGGAGATAGGATTAGGAGTTAGTTGACAGAATTGCTTAAGTCAGCTAAAATAGTCTGACTAGCTTGTTAGCTTCCACCAGTCAGAGCATTTATCCTCTTTCCAACAAGCTACCTCTGATGTCACATCTTTCTATTACAGCTAGTGCCAGTGCAGGCTGTTCTGACGGAACACCATACCCATCAGAATGGCATATCTTTGGGAAATGCACATGCGCAACATTGCAGAATTGCGCATGCGTTTAAAATCAAACCATCATTTCAGCCTATCTCACACTACAAGCGGTAGGTTTTGGTAGTTTATATCTCATATTATATACACATTACCTAATTGCATGCCTTATACAATCACCAGAAATGTGAACAGAAGATTTCCACATATTATTTTTTTTAGCAAGGGGAGTCGTAAAATCGTCTAATGCTGTGTTATATCGTTTTTTCTGGTATATTAGGGCCATTGTATATCGGAGAAAAAAATATGGAGTACATTTCTAAAGACTCAGAAATGTTACGATTAATTTCACAAATTTTCAAGAAAAAAATATTTTCTATGAAATTCTGTGATGTCAAATAGTCATAAGTTTGCGAGAGAAAACTCAGAAATGTCTATGATTAACCTCTTAAACCCCACTGCATTTTCCACGCACACCCAAATTAAAATTAAAGCAGTTCTTGAACCATTTGGAGCAGAGACATGGCTGGGGTCTCTTTGGAAAGAAACCACTCTGACATTTCTCCTAGAACTAGGAGAATATGTCTAATTGCTATTGTTACCAAGTTACATGATTTTGAATACACTGGAAAAGGTGACATTTTATTTTCGCCTTATTTTTAAAACATACATGCTGTAATAGTGGCTTTAGAATGAAGCATTCATCTAAAACAGACTGTGAGTCTAAAGCCTGAATGATTACCTGTATCCACACCAAATCTGACAGCAATAAACCAAAAATAGAGTATTTTGCACATATTTTTCAAACTAAAGGTCAAGACATTCCAAAAGTGTGCCGGATGTGCCCTCCCTAGGTTGACTTCACTGTTTCCCTCTAATTGAAAAAACATCGCCAGAATCATTACTGTTTCTTCTGAAACAAAGCTCGACAGCTTCCTCTGTTATATTTTATCTTAAAAGTGTGTTTTGACACGATGCTGAAAGGGTATATTACTGGTGCACAAAGTATATAATTATCTCATGTCTGTGTTTGGATATGCCATTTACGCTCGCCATTTACACTGGCAGTAATAAATCCCACCCCATCATGTGAGGTATCATCATTTTCAATTTCATTGGCTATTTGACGCGTAAATCATCAGAATTCTGCGCCATGATTTGGACATAGGACACAGAATACAGGAAGAGAGCCTAGAAATAGGATTACATTTTTTTCGGCGGTACATCTTCACTGTCTATTTGCTTTTTTGGCCTTTCAATTCAATTCAGTTTATTTATATAGCGCCAATTCACAACAGATGTCATCTCAAGGCACTTAACAAGAAGTCATTTGAATACATTTATACAAACATTCCAATCAGTTAAAAAGTTTCCTATTTAAGCAATCCCAGCTGATTGCGTCAGTCATTGGCGTGAGCTTGGGCAGACTTTCCAACCACAGCAATCCTTCAGCAATCCCTCATACTGAGCAAGCATGTAGCGACGGTGGAGAGGAAAAACTCCCCTTTAACAGGAAGAAACCTCCAACAGAACCAGGCTCAGTAGGAGCGGCCATCTGCCACGACCGTCTGGGGGTTTGAGAAGACAGAGCAGAAACACAGAAGGAACAGAAGATCCGATATAAGAGAACTTTCTATGTTACAGAAAGTAAAAAGTTGATAACAGGGCACAGTGGATGTTCAGCCACTGGGAGCACCATCCCAGTCGTTCCCCCCTGTCCAACAGGGCATTGCAGCCAAGCAGGATACCAGACCAGGTATATCTTCGATGGGGAGAAAAACACTGAGACAACACAAAGTTAACAGTCGAAATAACAGAATGAACTGTAATACAACTGGAGAGTAGTAGTAGAAAATGAAGTAGCAGAGTGAAGAAAAGTGGTCAGTCTGTCCTCCAGCAGTCTAAGCCTATAGCACCATAACTACAGAGATAGCTCAAGATGACCTAAGGCACTCTAACTATAAGCTTTATCAAAAAGGAAAGTTTTAAGCCTGGCCTTTAAAGTAAACAGTAAAAATTCTTGTCGTGAACCAACCACTTTGATGGAGGACTTTAATCGGACCCTTGTGGATGTAAAAAGACAGTTTTTGGTTGAGATTAATTTGTTTTGTCACGTATAATCGATGACAAAGCAGTGAGACGCACATTTTATTTACTTCAGGAGGGGAGGGGGATGGGTGGTTGCCAAACGCGCTTGCTATGTCTACAGTTACGATAGGATCCTTGATTGGCATCCAGAATTTGAATCACAAGACTCTTAGCTTTCTAATGATATAAAATATGTATATGTTCATAGAGGTATGTTTATGAGATAGGGGGATTTATATCCGAATGTAGGTCCCGGCCCCAGGGTCGTGGGGTTTAACAAATTAAAGGCATGCATTTTTGATATTTAAACTAAGATATTTAAGTGTTTAAAATTTACAAGATGTGCATCTGGATCATTCTAAAAGTGTACCTGGTACATGCGGCTCTTTTCCCGGATCAGAATAAAACATCCGGTTAATGACAAGTAATCATGCTTATAATATTCATGATACCATAACTAAAATAAAACTATGTAAAGCATGTTAATAGATTCAATACAAAAGTCAAATTTTTGCTTCAAGGAAAGATGAAAACCGGCATGGCTGCAGATGTTGCATTTGCTATTGAAAAAGCTGTCTGTGGGATGAATTATTCTGCTCTGTCGCCTGTGTCCGACAACTTGTGTTGTAGTTTACATCTGAGTCATGACATAATGTTTGAGAAACTTTGAATATTGGTGGGTTGGGCAGCAGTCTCCCTGTAGACATCGTTGAACCTATAGCATAACATATATCCACTTATGGCGATTCCATATAGGTTCCAGTTAACTAAACAACATGATGGACAGTGTTGGGTTCACAGGATTAGGAAGATAATTTAGCTGTATTATTGGGAAAATTAAAATGCAACTTTTTTTGTTTTTACGAATGGAGTGGAGATTTCAAAAACTACAATTTGGATCTGTCTAAATATTTCAGAATAAACTGGAGATGATCAGATGGTGCCAAGATTTATACAAAACTGTGTAATACTCTTTTTTTCTGAAGCGGTTACAGGAATATGCAAAGTAGAGGAGAATTATTTGCCATGTCAGTATTCTTAAAGGGTATTCTTAAATTTGTGTCTTATCTCTCAAACTATGACCATTTCTTGTTTCCACTGAGTACCCAAAAAGATTTGAAAATAATGGAGGTCTGAGTTGTTGTTTTTAATCAGTCGGTTCTGTAAACACAACAGGGAAACTCAAGATCCACTTCTTTTAAACTTCAAAATAAGAGCCTGAAACCAGTTGTAACTATTAGGGGTGTAACAAGATCTTGTTATACGAGATCTCGTGGTATTTAGACATCACAATATTTCTCATTGAAGTGATTGCTATCTCGCGAGCCCTAGCCAATTAGCTTGGCAATCAGCATGGCAGAAGATGCCCCAGCTACTCTTAAATCATTTTGGATTTCCAGTAGGAATGATAAATGGTGACAGAGTGACAGACAAGTCACAGACAAGATGTAACCACTGCAAGTTGTTCTGACGCTGAAGGAGGCAGAAAGCATCACTATAAGAACTAATGGCTGGAAGTCTAGGGGTACGTTGAGCTACATCACAATGACACTGCACATTATCAATAGCATATGGGAAATGATAAATGTTGCACTGTACACCATGCATAAAATCATGTCCGAACGTCTGAAGAGATCAAAAGAAATTCTGACAAGAAAGACATCAGTTTGTTGAGTTTGTGGCAAAAATCGATAAAGTTGCTAAAGGCCTTTTTTCCAACAGAAATGTTACCTTTGAAGTTTTCTTGAAAGTAATATTGAAATCTTCTCCTGTCTCATAATTGTGAACTCAAAATCGTGTATCTTCTTGTCTTGGGAATTTTAGGTATCGCTGCACTCATAGAATCTATCTAAAGGTCATAAATACTCACAATTACTTTACTTAATGAAGTCACACATCATTTGTAAGTGGACATAACTTTGTCACACAGAAGTTGTTTTGAAAATGAACAGTAGGTAATGTTTCATAACTACTGTTTATTTAATGAATGTCTATTGCCACATTATTTTCCAGACCCAGTCAGAACCTTGGATAAACACATTAAAAAGTGTGACATTTATAGCCACAATGTGCTGTACAGACTTATTTGATCTATTTGACCTAATTGATGAACTCTAGCAACTTTTCAAACACATTTACAGATCAGTAGATTTCTTTATGCAGATGTCTTTTCAGCTTTTCTCTTTTCAGCCACGATGACATGAAAAAAGCAGCTGACATATCGCCTCTGTGACATTTTTGTCTAAGATTTTCTGGGGTACACTGGTTCCAAGCAGCACAAATAGAAAGATAAATCAAGATGATCGAACTCAGAACTAAAATAGTTTTTTTCTGATCCGTGTATATCATAAGCCTTTTTTTTTACTCATACAATTTTTGAACCGTGTGATATGTTATGATTATGGTTGCTTTTAGAAAGATTATAAATTCATAAAGCACAGCTTTTATCATTTGAACCGAAAGCTCTTCAGCAGAATGCCTCATGTCCTGTTTTGAGAGACTTAATCAGGCCTTTCCATATTAAAAAATGCTCCAGGTCAGTTAGGTCATCGAGACAAAGGCCTTTATGAAGGGAAGCTGGAAGCTCCGTGTGCGAGGGATGACAGACGCTGAGATTTGACTGGGTTGTTCCTGCGCGGATGGGATTCGCTGTCAACAGGTCCCAATTAGTCCAATCAGTGTGGAAGGAAACGGCACAGAAAGGATACTTTGTCAGTGCCACCATGTTTGTGAAGCTGATAAAAAAAACAAAACAAAACACAATCACTCGTTCTTTCTTCCCGCCCCGCAGAGCTGTAGCCGGAGTCTGTGGGGGCAAATGAATTTGGGATTTAGACGTGCTGCTGCGTTGCTTTGTTGACACTCGCTGCAGCGTGGGGGCTACATTATTGTGGCCCTAAACGTTGCTGTTGATGTAAATATTGCCTTCTGCAATTCTTTTGTGTTTCTGAATAGCATTCTGTGACCAAAGCTGCTTCCTGACACAAATGTGTCATCGAGAGTTTTTCAGATCGCAGTCAAACACAACCGCAGTCTGAGCAGCGGGCCGCGGCTCGGGTGAAAACTCAATCATGGGAGAAAAATGGAGTCGGGGGCGACCAAGAAGGAGGAGGCACCACACAAAACATGATGGTGATTCATATTAGAGAAATGAATCCTAGCCTGGAATAATTCTGGGAAGAGATTTGAAATCGACACAATGATGTATATTAACACATAAAATTGGCCAGAGCGATAAAAAAGATTTTAAACTTAAAAACCTAAAGCAAACACATTGGAACAGCTGTGATATAGCTCCCTGATCATGTAGAACAACATCTAGGTAATGAAACATGCACTGAATTCAATGAAGCAAACAGGAAATCTCATAGCACTTGGAGATTCCTTAAAGCAAATAACCATCCTGGGACTTTGACCCAACCAGCTAATCAGGCACGGCTTAGTGAGTGATGGGACATTGACCTCTGACCTGAGGAAGTCATTTAGATGGAGAAGCACTGAAGGTCTGATTCATGGTCAGAAAATCAGCCCCATCTCCATGCCCAGAGATGCCAGAGGTGAGGACAGACAGGTAATTGGGGAGGTGGGGTGGAGGTGTAGTTCTGATCTCGATCTGCCAATTTTCTATGTCTGACAGGCAGTCTGCCTCAAAAAGAGACTGGAAACATCAAATATACCATATTTACTATTGTTAGTTTTTTTTAATAACTAGCTCAAACAGGTATTATTTCAGAAATAAAAGTTACATCTTTCTACTCTAAAAACCAATGAAAAGATTTACTGGATTTTTTCATATGGTTTGAGTCATGCTTCATTTTAGAATATTTTATGCAACTGCTTACTCTGCTCAACATTGCTGTGAAAAAGTATTTACACATTTCTTCTGGTTTTTTTTTGCCACACTTAAATGTTTTAGAACCAAATTTTGACAAAAATAACTACACAGCATTTTTAATGGTTGCACAATAGGATAGCAGAAAATTGAAATTAAACGTAAAGACATTACCTTATGCCCACATTTGAAAATTCCTATGAAACTAGATGCAGGTTGAATTACTTGACTGTGTATTGCTGGTGATGAACAGAGCTGCTCAAGAGGTTGTTTGGTTGGAAGATCTCCTTCTTCGTCAGGTTATTTGTGTTTTATTGGATTGTTGGTCATATTGCAGCTCTACTCTTGTTTTATGCTGAGGGTGTGATTTTATTAGGCAAGTATAAACAAAATAAAGCTATTTTGTCTAATATTGCTGATGCTCGTTCTATAGCTGTGGTATAACTATAAACAGAGGGGCGAAAAGCATTTGGCAGTCACGATTGTGAAAATTGTCTCACCTAAAAAGATGAGAGAGGTCTGTAATTTTTATCATAGGTACACTTCAACTGTGAGAGACAGAATGTAGAAAAATCACATTGTATGATTTGTAAAGAATTTATTTGTATAATGGTGCACCTACAAACAAGCAAGAATTCTGGCCCTCACAGACCTGTTACTGCTTTTTTAAGAAGCTCTTCTGTCCGCCACTCATTACCTGTAATAATGGCACCTGTTTGAACTCGTTATCTGTATAAAAGACAACTGTCCAAACCTTCACACAGTCAGACTCCAATCTCCACAATGACCAAAACCTGAGAGCAGTCAAAGGACTCCAGGGACAAGATTCTACACCTGCAGAAGACTGAGATGAGCCAATCTACAATAAGCAAGCAGCTTGGTGAGAAGACACAAACTGTTGGAGCCCATTCATCCATTCCATTTTCTTCCGCTTATCCGGGGTCAGGTCGCGGGGGCAGCAGCCTAAGCAAAGAGACCCAGACTTCCCTCTCCCCAGCCACTTGTTGCAGCTCCTTGGGAGGAACCCCAAGGCGCTCCCAGGCCAGCCGAGAAACATAGTCCCTCCAGCGTGTCCTGGGCCTTCCCCTGGGCCTCCTTCCGGTGAGACGTGCCTGAAACACCTCACCAGGGAGGCGTCCAGGAGGCATCCTGACCAGATGCCCGAGCCACCTCAACTGACTCCTCTCGATGTGGAGAAGCAGCGGCTCTACTCTGAGCCCCCTCCGGATGACTGAGCTTCTCACCCTATCTATAAGGGAGAGCCCAGACACTCTGCGGAGGAAACTCATTTCAGCCGCTTGTATCCGTGATCTCGTTCTTTCGGTCACCACCCAGAGTTCGTGACCATAGATGAGGGTAGGAACGTTGGAGCAATTATTAGAAATTAAATTATATTATTGGTCAATGGCCTGAAGACAGCTGGGACCACAGTAACAAAGGTTACTATTGGTGACACACTACATCATCATGGATTAAAATCCTGCAGTGCTAAAAAGGTCCCCCTGCTTATGCCAGCACATGTCCAGGTTCATCTAAAGTGTACCAAAGATCATCAGAATGATCCAGATGAGGATTTGGAAAATGTCATGTGGCCAGATGAGACAACGCCACTCACTGTGTTTGGAGGAGGAAGAATGCTGAGTTTCATCCCAAGAACACCATACCCACTGTGAAGCATGGGGATGGAAACATTATGCCTTGGGGCTTCTTTTCTGCAAAGGAGATGGGAATACTGATCCATTAATAAGGAAAGGATGAATGGGGCCATGTATCATGAGATTTTGGGCAAAACCCTTCCATCAGGGACAGCATTGAAGAAGAAACGTGGTTGGATCTGTCATGTTTTGAGGTTTAAACTGGACCCAAACGCAGCAGAGTAAATACAAAAAATGATTTAATGAAAAACCACACTGAACTTACAGAAACTCAGGAGGGTACAGGCAGCAACAGGGAAACACAGGAACCAGACGGGCAACAAGGAAGGCAGGAATCAGGCGGGGAAGAAAGACGGACGAACCAGCGAGTTGTGACTGAAAGAGGGCCATATTTATACTGAGGGAGGAGAGTGAAGAGTGAAGCAGAGAAGGAGCAGGACCAATTAAGGGAAGCGGTTGCAGCTGAGGGGGAGTGAGCAGGTGGAAGTGATTAGCTGGGACAGGAGGTGAAATGGCTGGGAGACAGAAAACTGGGAAACTAGAAGGATCTTAAGAAACTAAGGCAAGACTACGGGGAAACCAGAAAGTACAGAAATAACAAGACTAAGAATAACTAAACATGAAAATAGAACTAAATAAGGAAAATCACTAACAAAAGACAAACACCCGGGGAACACAACAGGATCTTCCAGCATGACAATGATCTCAAACTCAACGCCAGGGCAACAAAGGAGTGGCTACATCAAAAGCCTTTCAAGGTTCTGGAGTGGCCTAGCCAGTCCCCAGAATCCAATAGAGAATCTGTGGAGGGAGTTGAAAGTATGTTTTACCCAGTGACAGCCCCAAAACATCACAGCTCTAGAGAAGATCTGCATTGAAGAATTGTCCTTAATACCATATACAGTGAGTGCAAACCTGGTGAAGACCTACAGGAAATGTTTGACCTCTGTTACTGCCAATCAAGGTTACATTTCAAAGTATTGAGGTGAAGTGGGACAACTTGCACAATTGGGGGGTACCAAATACTTTTTTCCCCCACTGTAAATGTGGTGCAACCTCCTATGGAGAGCATACTGATTAAACATTCTGTGGAATGTCATACCAACAGTCAAACATGGTGGTAGTAGTGTGATTATCTGGGGTTTCTTTGCCGCTAAAGGATGACTTGCTCTAAATGAAGGGACCATGAGTTCTGGTCTATAGCGGAAAATCTTGAATGGGAATGGCCGACCATCCGTTTGTAGCAGTCTTCAGTTATGCAAGTCAAATCCCAGACTTTAATAGGGTCAGGTTGTTTTGGATACAATATCTACACAGATTAATGAAACCATCATGCCAAAAGTGGATTTTGCATTTCCTCAATCTTTGTCTGGTAATAAAGCTAAGTCATTATTTGAAACATTTAAGTGTGACCAAAAAGCAACAACAGAAAGGCTATTGAGGGCAAACTGTGGCTTGTTTTGTTGTTGTGAAGCTTTTTGAGATTATTCAAAGGAAAGTTGCTATTTTAATTGCCTACTGAGAGTATTTTTCTTCCATGATTCACACTCAAACCCCAATAATAACCAATGAAAAGATACACAAGCACTTCTGTATTAAATATTGATCCTAGAAGTACATATAATTGTATAGTGGCAGCAGGTTCTGTTACGTTCTGATGTGTTCTTTTTGAAGGCTTTTGTTTATATTTTTTTGGTTGCGGTGTTGCCCTTTTGAACAATTATTCCCTCTGGTTTTGGATTTCTGCTCCAACTTTCTTTTTTTTAAACTTTCGGACAGTTGCTATAAAGTGTAACCGTCGCAACAGGGTATTGTTTTTACAACTGTAAGCTGCTGATTAGCTCAACAGCTCAAATAATTCCTGAAATATGTCCTCAAATCCCAGAGGAGTTGAAAACGAGGCTTCATGGATATGGAGCAGGACCAAAAAACAGAGAAAGAGGTTCAGACCATATCTTCCATCTATCATAATGGGCAAAAATTACATCCCAAACTCCAACGTCTCTCAGCTTTCCAACCATCCACTCAGAAAGACAGCGGCAAAATCAAACGAGGTGGATTAGCAGTGTTTGCCCGATGGTGTCATCCAGGACATCTTAATGTGGAATATTGTCTCTGCTGCCTGCAAATTGAGCTGTTGGCATATAATGGCAATCATGAGACTGTCATGCAGCAACAGCATTCAGTCAGAGCCCTCTTCAGATTTGTTGCAAGACTGACTGCTTCTGGAGATCCTTCCTGCCCACAGCATCACCACGACTCTTTTGAGACACATAAAGTTACGACCACAATGAATTTCCCTTTGGGATAAATAAAGTGTTTTTGAATTAATTTAATATAAAGGTATAGCCATATAGTCAGTGGAATTATTTCTTTGCACTGGCTGGTTTAGATGTGTGAAAAATCATTTCCTGTTTAATGTTCAAACTTTGAAAAATCCTCCTCCTCATGCGATGACATTAGCTGGTTCACATAACAGTGTAATATACCCTCTGATCACTCTAAACCAAGTGTTATTACAAACTAGTGATCACATTATCTTAGATGTCTGTACTTTACAACTTTAAAAGTTGTGTACTCTTAGCTGCGTATGGAAAAAATAAACATTGCAACTTGGATGGAGCCCAACTGTGTTTAAATTGATCAGAAAGAGCAGTGTTTTGATTTGACTGCGTGTGCTTTCCTCTTTTGTAGAAAGTTTTCACTGGGCTTAGTGGGAGAGAATAAGAAGAACAGCTCTTACCAATGTCTCAGTCATGTACAACGACCCAAAAGAGATGGAAAAAGCAACCAAAGTAGGGATTCTTGAAATCACATTACATGTGAAGCTTAAATCAAACCTACAACTTTCCAGATACTGAAACAATTTTATTGGGAGAAAATTGGGTTAATTTTTAGTGAAGAGACATTATTTCAATCACAGTCCACAGGTCAGAAATGATTTACACTGACTGTTCTTTTAATTATTAAGTTTATTTAGATGATGATGGAGTTACTGTTTTTCAAACAATATTGTTGTAAATTTCCAGAGGAACAGAGAGCACCACCCTCCAACTGCTTAATCATTTCTCTTCTCTGCAGCTGAGCAGGATGCAAATGAGAACCACAACATGGCATGTTCAGACACATGTTGGGTTCATTTAAAGACCCAGTGTTAAAATGCAAGTCAGAAAATAAGCAAATAAAATGTTATCATCATTGTTTTTTGTGACAATTCTCTTTGCCAAACAAGATTAAATACAAGATTGTGTTGGCTGAAAGAGAAAATAGACATTGTTATGAAGTGCCAGTCAGTAGGTTCAGTCATCACACTATCTCTTTGTAAGAGGATACACCAAGCGCCGAGGTTATTTTAGGGTTCACAGTCACGTCTAAGGACCTCTGGTTTTTCTTCAGTATGTCAAAAGGACGACACTGAAGAATCTCTCCAAGATCAAAGCATGGAGATCAAACACACAGAAGGAACACAGTTTGTATGGATCTTGATCAATGTCTGAGCCCCAAAACAAGCCCGGCAGAGCAGCTGAGTGATGTATGCAAGTTGTCACACAGGTAGTGCTGTCCACCCTGCACGGAAACAGGTTGGTCAAACTCAGGCTCTGGACCCTGTGTTCCTAGAGGTAGCTAAGGACACAGCTGAAGCCTCAATTCTGGAAGAATGACAGCGGTCAGGCAAAGACAAGAGAATAGACCCAGTGCAGTACAAGAAGTTTGTTTCCAAATGGTTTTTATCCGGAACTCCCAACAAAATGCTTTTATATGGATTTTTCCTTCTCCGTTTTTTCCAAAACATTAAACTCGAGGCATGTTTTGGTTGGGGGTCAAACACGCAGACTTATAGAGCCAGACAGAAATATTTAGGAGCCCCCTGAGACTTTTCTTTAGAACATTATTTTGAGAAAGCAGGGCACTGTTTGTCATTTTATATGGAGTGTAAAAGAGACTGGTCATTGTAAAAAAAAAAAAAAAAGAGAGAGAGAGAAAACATCTGATTGTAACCTTTTTACATTTTCACTTCTTTCTTTATTAAACTACACTTAGACACTAAATGAAATATGTTGGGTGATATATCTTCACTGTCACCATAACAGTGACTTGCCTTATTTTACATTTTGTCATGTTACATTGGAGAATGTTATGCAAAATAGTGCATCATTGTAAAGTGAGATAAAAATTGTGTGCTTTTTAAAAGTTTTTTTATTTTTTATTTTTTTATTAAATATGTTTATCACAACAAGAGGGATATCCATACATAGAATACAAAACCTCCCATATCTCAGCCTCCCTAAATAAACAAAATGTGTACATATATACATAACTGTACATGTACACACATATACATACATACAGGCCGATGCACATTAAATAAAACAATTAGTCTTCCTCCTATACTTTATGATGTAGGAAGCGTACGTAAGATACAGTTCATCATAATTTCCAGACAGAATGATCTGTTAGAGAAATAAATAATATTCAAGCACATACCCTCTAGACAAAACAAACAAAGAAAACAAACCAAAAAACAACACAAAGCCTTACATTCAGGTATCATCATTATCACTCTGCCTTACATTGGCTTTAAATAATTTATTAAAATCAAATTTTAGATGATCTTGCCACGTTTTAGAAAATTCTGGGGATCTGCCTTTACTCTTATAATAAATATTGTCAAGTATGAGATAGCTTGACAGTTCATTCCACCAGTGGACTAATACTGGAGGTCTAGATCCTTTCCAGTTCAAAGTAATACATTTCCTGGATGCCAACAGAGCTAGATTTATATATCTGCATTGATATTTGATCCACTTGTCACACATACCAATACCCAAGAGACATAAACAAGATGACAAAGAAACAGGCACATACATTGAGATAGCAACTTGGTAACAGAATTCCAGAGAGTTTATCACATGACCAAAACATATGAAAGAATTTTCCTTTTTGTTTCTTACAACGCCAGCAGAGAAATGACATCTCACTATTCATTTTATTTAATTTCTCTGGTATATAATAAATCCTGTGAATTAACTTAAATAGTAAATAAATTATAATAAATTACAAGAACCTTTATGAACTTGTCTACAAATATAAGACCAATCCTCTTTCTGTATATCCATATGAAGATTTTGTTCCCACTTACGTCTTAAATTATCAGTATTTATACCTGAGCGTTAAACAAAGATATTGTAGATCTTAGAAATAACTTTTTCCTTGTTCTGTTCAATATTAAGTATAAAATCAATTTTTGATTTTATAGGTTCTTGAAGAGAACCATTTACACTATTTACTGCATGTCTTATTTGAAAAAATCGATATAAATGAGAAGAAGGTAATCCATATTTCTGTTGTAACTGATCAAATGAGAGAAAAGTCCCATTCTCAAACAGATGACAAAATTCCTGGATACCTTTATCATACCAAAATGTGAAAATGTTATCCTTACAACATTTAATATTTGGGTTCTTCCAAATTGGGGAAAAGGAAGAAAGAGGAATCTTGTAACCCAACAATTTATGAGATAGTTTCCAGACATTGAGACTATTTAATATAATTGGATTCCTAGTAATTTTATTCACTTCTTTAGGGTCAAGATATGGTAAATGCTTCAAACTGAAAGGGAAGCTTTCCAAGACTTCTATTATTTTCCATGAGCCTGAGTTATCAAAAAACCATTGTTTAAATTGAGTAAGTTGGGATGACAAGAAATAATAATAAAAATTGGGAAGCTTGAGGCCACCGGCTTCATATGGTAAATGTAACACTGTAACAAGAGGAGTTTTATTGTTCCATATAAAGGAAGAAACTAAACTATGACCTTTTTTAAAGAAAGATTGCGGTGGAATAATCAGAAGATTTTGAAATAAATATGAAAAATTAGGCAGAACAGACATTTTAACTATGTTAACCCTACCCATAAGTGAAATGGGAAGATGTAACATGCTCTTTAATTCCTCTGTTATTTTTTTAACTAATGGAAGATAATTAAACTTAAAAATATCATCCAGTTTCCTGGGGATAAACAAACCCAAATATCTAATAGATTTGAATGACCATTTCCAATTATAATGATTCTTCAAGACAGTATAATCAAAATTGGAAATAGGCATAGCCTCAGTTTTCTCCCAATTAACTTTAAAACCTGAAAGCTTTCCAAATGTTTCAAATATTGCTAAAAGAAATTGTTTTGAATATATGGGATCATGAATATACAACAAGATATCATCAGCATACAAAGATATAAGATGCTCCTCTTTCCCAATCCTGATGCCTTTAATATGATCATGAGATCTGATTATAGCAGCTAACGGCTCGATGGTAATGGCAAACAATGCAGGAGACAGCGGGCAGCCCTGTCTAGTGCCTCTAGATAGTACAAATGGATTAGAGTAGATGGCATTAGTTTTCACAACTGCCATAGGAGAACTATAAAGAATTGATATCCAATGGCAAAACTGGGGACCAAAATTAAACCTTTTAAGAACACACATAAGATATTTCCATTCAACTCTATCAAAAGCTTTTTCAGCATCGACAGAGAGAATAACATTCTTGGAATTTAGGTCATTGGTATGATAGAGAATATCAAAATACCTACGCAAATTATCAATAGATGTACGGCCTCGAATAAACCCAGTTTGATCCAAATGGATATAATGTAGCAACACCTTTTCAAGCCGTAATGCAAGGACTTTAGTAATAATTTTATAATCCACGTTGAGAACTAAAATTGGCCTATAAGAGGCACATTGAGTAGGATCTTTATCTTTCTTATGGATAAGAGTTATAGTTGCAGAACACAAAGACTGAGGGAGAAGGCCTTTCCCAAGACAAGCCTTGATCATAGCTGTAAAAAAAGGCAGTAGGTAATTAGAAAACTGTCTATAAAACTCAGTTGGTAGGCCATCTAAACCTGGGGCTTTAGCACTTTTAAGTGTTGCCATGGCAAACATAAGTTCTTCTGAAGTGATATCTTTTTCTAAACTTAATCTATCAATTTGTGTTAAAGTAGGTAAAGAAAGAGATTCTAAAAAGGATTCACATTCCTCAGGTTCATATTGTAAAGTAGAAGTATATAGCTCTGTATAATATGTTTTAAATGCTTCATTAATTTGAAATGGGTCCAATGTAATACATCCATCTTGCTTTCTTATTTTAAAAATTGTTCTGTCTCCGTGGAATTTAATCTCTGTATAGCTGCAGCTGTTCTGTGAAGCCCTTAAAGATTGGTTAGAGAATAATTAATGAACAAACAGATGAGAGTATTAATTACAGGAGCAGCCAAGAGGCCCATGATAACTATGGAGGAGCTACAGAAATTCACAGCTCGGGTGGGAGAGTCAAGCGTTCAAGAAATCTGCCTCATTATGGAAGTCTTTACAGTCAAACCACACTGAATTACATATACCACAGTAACAAAAAAGAAAGGCATTGTGGAAAGAAATCATCTTTGCAGTTTGTCATGAGCCATGTAGGAGACACAGCAAATATGTGGAGGAAGGTGCTCTAACCTTTTGGCCTGAGTGCAAAATGATATGTGTGGTGGGAAACTAAAATTCATCCTGAAGACATCATCCTCACAGTTAAACATGGTGGTGGCAGCATCACGCCACAATCAGCAAGCATTTCTTTGATGTAGCACATCTCTAAATAGATACATTAATTATGATCTTTAGAATAGAAAAAACACATCCTTCATTGTCCCACAGAGGGGAAATTCAGGTGTAACAGCATTAAAGTGTCAGGCGATCGAAGTATGATGATTCACACAAGAAAAAGAAACAAAAACAGAATTGGAAATAATATACTGTACAGTAAGGACAAAATTACAACACTTAAATACTAAATTAAAAATAAAAGTAGCATACTCAGATCCAAGAAATGTGCAAATGAGCAGGATAATTTAAAAATATTTACAGAATGTGCATGTGTATTTGTGCATTAAGAAACAACAGACTATTTACGAGAAGAGACAAATAAAAACTGCAAGCAGAGATGTGTAATAACAGCATAAATATTCTTTGAACTGAGAAAAAACAGCAGGGATGCAAAAAGTCATTGAGTTTGTTGGGTGAAGTGATGGTTATAGAGTCTTACAGCTGCTAGGAGGAAGGACATATCATAATGTTCCTTCATGCACCTAAGATGCAACGGTCTCAGAGCTTTCCAATTCGGCAACAGCTCCATGGATTAGGTGGGAGACAATGTCCAACAGTGATGTTATTTTAACCTTTTGTCCTTTAGTCTCCCACCACCTGCATTGGGTCGAGGGGGCATCTAAGGACAGAGCTGGCCTTAAGCTGTAGCTAGGCTGCTGCTCCAGCAGACAACACCACTGAAGGTGGCTGATGCCACCATAGACTCAAAAAAAGGTCTCTTCCATGCACTCCAAAAGATCTCAGTTTCCTCACCAGGTAGAGTAGCTAAATTGAGAGATTTCTGTTGAAGAGAAAGAAAACATTTCTTTAAACAAAATGTGTTAAGTTTTCTAGATTTTGACATACAATTAAAATCCTATTATAATAATCTAATACATTTTACTTACTTTATCACAAAATGCACAGATATGCTGTTGTTAGGATGTAGAACCACAATAGCGATTTTCTGATGGAGTAGCTTGTTCAAGATGCCCTTGAACAAGCTACTCCATCAGAAAATCGCTGTGAGGGTGAGCAGACCCTCTTCTCCTACCTGTGCTCTCTGCTCACCAGAGGCCCATTTCACATGAACAGCAAGTGATGAAAAATGGCCTTATCCTGCAGCTACATTCCTCCTGTTAGTCTGACTGATCTGTTCCAAAGACTTCTTTGATGCTGACATTTGCCCAACTAGCTTCCTACAGTGAAACATTGAAGAAAGCTCTCGTAACAACCGGCTGTCAGTCAAACCTAATGTAATCTGGCCTGAAGCACAGGGGGCTCTTAGCTCTCAGCATACCTGTTCAGCACTGATGGAAATAAAGCGAGTCTGATGCCTAAACAGCTCTGACCAAACTATAAAACAGCAGGGAGTAGAGTCACATCCAAGTGCTCCATGCTTGTACAAATATGCGTGTAGAAAAGGCTCAATTGAGGCTGTTAAGCGCCCACTGCAGTGAACAACACACATTCACAGCTTTAATAAGTCCCACCAGAGTACTAAAGCAGCACGTTTGCTTCTAGCAGTATTCAATTAAGAGTGATACGGATTCCTTTTACTAGCTAGCTGACCCTGGGGCAGTAAGACCACCTCAAAATTCACACAAGAATCTGAACTACATTCTTTTTTTTCTTTAATTCATGCAAATAAAGGAGAGGGAATGAGTGCACTTGTGTCAAATTGTGGGAAATGTGCATGTATTGTTACATTATTGCACCAATTTACGTAAGTAAGTCGGTTTATATATATATATATATAGATATATATATACACACACACACCTGGTTAACTGAATGGGGTCTCCGGGGTGCCTTAGGATTTGATTTACGGTCAAACGAAAACACAGAGACAAGGACTTATGGCCTGTGAATTGTTTGTGTTAGCCGCCCCATAAAAGGCATAACCTTGTCAGCTTCGACAGTGTATGGGACTCAAAGGTGATTAAGGTGGAGCGTGTGTTTGAATCTGGACCCTGCACTTGGAAAATCAGCTGCGGCCCAGATGGCCTTTCTGCTCACTTCCTGCTACCTGAGATCGGAAACAAGGGAACAAGGTAACAAAGATGGCTAAGAGCAAGAAAGCGTACAGCGAGAGCAAGACCGTTAGAAAAAGTGTATCATTCAACAATCTTCGCAGGAATCAGGAATTAGTTTGATGTTGTATGTATATGTTATATCGTTTACAATGTCAAACACGCATAACATACACGCCACCAAATGAAGCCAGCTTCAACCTGTACAATTTTCAGATGTCATTGACAGTATTACTTAATTTCCCTCTGGGATCAATAAAGTATTTTTGAATTTGAATTTGAATTCAATTTGTTTTGTACTTTTCTTCTTTTTCCTAGCTATGAGAGTTTCCACAGCTGCCTCCTCTTCCTCTTCCTCACATTCTTCATACAGTGTAGCATTCTGTGATGTGCAGTGTGAAAAAGGTTACTATCAAGCAGAGGTGTGGACTCGAGTCATGTGACTTGGACTCGAGTCAGACTCGAGTCATGAATTTGATGACTTCAGACTCGACTTGATAAAATGTACAAAGACTTGCAACTCGACTTGGACTTTAACGCCAATGACTCGTGACTTTACTTGGACTTGCACCTTTTGACTTGAGAAGACTTGCTACTTCCCATGAAAACTGGGGGATTTTTTTTTTACACACCATGGAGGCATTCCAATTATATTATCAGGTTGGTCCAGTTTTACAGAAGTGATCATTTTGAGGGGTGAGGATTTTATTGATGACATGTCAAGTTTTGGTTAAAATGACCCACGTCTATTTGAAAGTTTAACTGTTTTGGAATATGAGGTTAATATAATACAGGACTGAAGCTGCTGTGCATTGTTCTAGTGCAATATGCTGTTAAAATACAAGCATTTTTTTGTGAAAATTACATTTTCAGTTTTTTACTGTATTTGAATAATGTTATTATATAAATAAAGGTTTAAATAAATACAAATTTTACAGACATACAAGATCTTTATAAAATTATTTCCGTGGTAAGAGGACTTGAAATGACTTGAAACTAAAATGGTAGGACTTTTAACTTGTTGGCTTTGACTTTTGACTCGACTTGGGACTTGCCTCATCTTTGACTCGACTTGACTCGTGACTCGAGGACAAAGACTTGAGACTTACTTGTGACTTGCAAAACAATTATTTTTTCCCACCTCTGCTATCAAGATTTTAGAACATCAAGCCAACGCTGAGAAAAAGACAACTTGTCCTTAAAAGTTTGTGATTTTGAGCAAGGTGTATGTTGGGCTGAAGGCTGCAGCAAGAAGGCAAAAAAGAAATACTTCAAAAGCAGAAACCAAGTTCTACCAAGCACAAAATGGCAAAATACAAAAGAGGTGTTATAATTTGTGGATTATAACCAGGTGTGAGAGGAGAACCAGAGCACACCAGAACTGCAGAAATACCAAATAAATTAAGCAACAAACAAGACAAACACCACAGTTACAATATGTCACTCTTTCTATTCTTTTGAAAGAACATCTTTATCTCAATTAAAGAAAACATCTGCATCTACCCACCTTTTTCCTGGCAGTGTGCATGATTAATTGTGTTTGAAGCTTCCCGTTTACAGTCGGTCACAATAAAGCAGTTTGTTTTGGTGGCTAATCAAATGTAGGGATCTGTGTTTCTAAGCGTTTTTATCTGAGTTTTTTATCTGTCTTAATTGTGATGGAATTACAGATTACAACTGCAATTAGTGGATAGATGGAACAGACGAGGAATCAAGATGAATTGGAGGGGACCACTGGAAAACATTTTTAACTTCTCCTGTTATTTAAATAAAAAGCAAACGGAGGAAAAACCTGTCCCCAAGTTATGTTTGCGCTACAACCATCCATCAGAGAAGAAATTTCAGCACTGCTGACAACAGGCCAGGTATGATTATGGCTTTAGATATGCAAACAATATCTGCCTATACCAGAAAATTATATTACTAAATACATAATTAATGAGTTATTAGCCATATTTAAGTACAAAAAATGCCAAATTACTATCCTTTTTTTTTACCATTGTTTTGATAAATAAGAATTAACAAGGTGGATCAATAAGGTGAATGAATATGCTTGTATGAATCATAAGAGCAAATATATTTATGAGAGTCTTCCAATCTTTGAGAGATTAAGGACCGGCTGATATTACTTTCCCTTCTTTTTAGTGTAAAATGTAGATGTTTTTTTATTCTTTTTGAATAATTGCTGTAATACCTATGTCCTTGTCTTTTTAAAATATTTCAAAAATCTCCGGTATTGCCTCTAGAAACAATTACCATGTGGAAGGGAGGTGCAAACGAAACAGAAAGTCTCCATTTGGCAGCATATCACCATATAGGTCAGTGTGGACAGGGCATAAGATGGATGTAATAAAACATAAATCAAAATTTGTGGAAACCAAAGTAACAATTAAACAACAAACTAACTCCAAGAAGTTCTAAGACCTGACAATCATGGTGAATGATGAATGGCATAAAGTCAGCAACAACTTTGGAAAAAAACTAATTAATGCAGAGACTCTTTCTCTTTTTACAATAAATCCTCTAAACATCCATTAATGTTTCCGGATTGTAAGAACATTGAGCCAGAAATCAGAGTAACTACACTAAGAGGACATTTCCTACAGTGGCCACCCACACAAAGTCACTGTAATCTAAGAAGCTTTTGGTAAAAGAAACACCAAAATGCATTTTGGATATTATGAGCAAGACACCTTCTAAAGTGTCAACATTAACTCGATTTCCCTGCTTCCCTGTCTCTGTTTTTCCCATAAATGCTCCTATTGCACTGGTATTCACATTAGATCAGGCCTCCTAAGTCCAATTTGTGGATTTACTGCAAATCTGTAATCGCAGCTAACCCTGAAGTAATTCAAAACTTCTCATGAAATATGGACAATGACTTACCACCATGTGAGGCATTGGCGTGCTTTAGCTTGTTTCCCAGGCTGTTTTTAGATGTGTTATGGTAGTGTATATCAGTCATAATGCCAAGGTCATGGCTTCTAGATGAGTTTTCCACTATTAGAGTTCATTATAGCTCATTAGACCTCAGCTGCTTGTCTCTTCACCCCTCATAACATGCTCTCACACGCATTTATACACATAAAACCTCCTGAAAGGACAGATGGTCATTCACACATGCAACACACAAACACACAACCGGCCGAACACACCCCTTCCGTGCCAAATGGCAAATAGCGGTGTAGGCTGAGTGTTCCTAGAAACCGATGTTTGGTAAACGGAGAAGGCTGAGAGTCCGGGAGGGGAGTGGGGGAGTGCAGCAGGTGGTTCGGTTTCAGGTCCCACTGGGTGCATACCCTCACTTGAAACCACAGTCCAAGGTAGCATGGCTGTCTGGAAAACAAGTTTATCACCAGCTTCTGACACACTGCTGCTGGATGAGAACTGTGCCAGGGTGAATGATAGGAGCTGGTAGGGGCCAGAGACCTGTTGACTTCTGTTGAGGTCGTCCAAGAAAAGTGCATTTGGCTTCTTCTCTGTTATGAGGCTGTGACTTCTGCCATTGAAAACATTCTGTGAGCTAGCTTTCTACAGTCATTTAGCAAAGGTCCAATGAGAAAAGAATGGAGGCTACTGGAAAGCGTAATACTGCTGCAGTCGGAGCTATCTATAGGTGTATGAATGCTGGTTTCTGATGAGAACCAACGTAACAGCTGATTCAGATTTTCTCTAACAACTTAAAATCTTCTTAGTATAGAAAATGTTGGGTAAAATGTAAAGTATTCTACCAACAACACCCAGTGACTTTTACTCAGAAACAGACCATTGAGTAATGAAGGGGAGGAAAATTTCTGGTTTGGAAACTGCCAGGTCTCATCTTTGCTTTCCTTCAGCATGCACTGGAGCGACCGAGTGTGAAGTGGGATGGATGAGAGTCGGGCCATTGTTTTCCATCGGAAAGGGTGGACTGCTTTCTCGGGTTTGGTAATCAGCCTGTGGTGATGTGTCTGAGTGACAGTAGGATGGAGCAGGAGATAGATAGATAGATAGATAGATAGATAGATAGATAGATAGATAGATAGATAGATAGATAGATAGATAGATAGATAGATAGATAGATAGATAGATAGATAGATAGATAGATAGATAGATAGATAGATAGATAGATAGATAGATAGATGAATTGGAATGCATCTTGCATGGATGGATGGAGTATAGTAGCAGAAAATACTGTGCGGTTCTGAGCTCGCTCTAAAGGATTAGCCGAAAATGTTTTTTTTTTTGATGTAGAAGGTAGGTTCATGGGTCAGTGTTGTTGATGTCCTCCCCTGGAGACAGTCTTGTGCTAAAGTGCACTGACCAGAAACAGTATGCTGGTCAAATGAGGAAAACACAGCAGGAGAAGGACATGTTGTGTAGGGAAAGGCTACTGCCATCAGTTACAGTGGCATAATAAAAACAGAAGGAGATACTTTAGCAATATGCGTCTTCAGAAACATAAGGTAATACGTAGATAGAAGTAACTGGCACCAATTATTATGTAATTTATTGTAGTTTGAAGAGTGAGAGAATAAAATAATATTCAGGTAACAGTTTAAGAAAGAGCTAAAATCAAAATAAATGGGAAGTCATATAAAACTGCCTTAATTCCAATCCATACATAAATGTTCGGTTTTTACTTTAAGATGGCAGTATTATATCCAATAAGGATACAAATGATGTCAGTATGCTTCCTGCAGTGTGATAACACATGTTGCTGAGAATCCTACACAAGTAGCAGACATATACAGAAAAGCAAAATATGTTGTAGTTAAGGCTTGTTTATATCCCAGCCAATATATGGAAAGCAGATTGCTCACATTATGACCATGTTGACGGTCTGCCTTTGCCATCTGCTCCTCTAACACCCGTGCTAGGTTTTTCAGATGCCACTTACCTCAGAGGTATGTTCCTATATGAAGTTGGCACATTACTAAAAGATAAGTCATAAAACCTCCTCAGCAGAAAATGTGGAATGACTTTGGCTTCATTCAGTGAAGCTAAATCCAATGATAAGATTGATATGCCTCATTGATAACTACTCCTTGCTCCTTGTAAAAGCAATTATAAACTTTCCTTCATTTTGTCAGATTACAACCACAAGGTGCGAGGTACTTTATTGGGATTTTATGTAATACCCAAACACAAAGTGTTGCATATTTGCATAAAACCTGATTAGTTAGATTTTTTTGCAAGATAATATAATTTCACATGCAACACAAATAACCTTGTTAATTTTGTAACTGGCTGTTTGTCCCTGAGCATTTGATTGGTTTAACCCTTGTGTCTAATGTCCTAAAGAAACATGTGTTGAAACCAAACCTTCACGTAAAACCACTGTAATGTCATCCTCATCTATCACAACCCTCACACAATCTTTGGGTTTGTGCGCGTGTGCGTGTGTGTGTGTGGGAGGGGGGGGGGGATATTTTGCCAGGTCGATGCTATGTTTAAGTTCGTGTGTGTTACATGATTGGTTCCACAGTCCCATATAAGTTGATAAGACGTATGTTTGCATATGTCTTTTGCTCAACCTTCCACAGCAGAGTATCACTTATGGGCCAAGACTATTTATGAGGTTACCCTGGTCCTGTCAGGGTGGCTGAGAATAATGAAGCTTGATTTTGTGGCTGTACAGCCTTACTGTGCTCACCCCACGGCTGAGCAAGCCTTTCCAAAAAGCTGTCTGGAAATATGACTGATAAGACTGGTTAGGGTGTCACTTTGATCCATAGTTAATGACTTTGTGTCTATTTGCAGGGGTTGTAATCCGACTGCAGAAACTGTTTATTAATGTTTTATTTATTCAGAAAGCCTAGCACAGACCATTCCTAAAACTGGGGTATTTTGTTAGTACTTCCTCTGATGGACTGTTTTCCCTAGAGCCAACAGTGATCTTCTGCATCCCAGCAGGACAGTATCCCACCATGAATCATAAAAGCCTAAGCCCACAGGACCACCACACAATACCAGACCCCAGGTGCCTCCAGGTGCTCCTTTCAGATGTTATTAGTCCGTTTGGATGCACAATGGTTCGTGTTAGCTGTCACAGTCCCACAACAGTTCCTCACATGAAGGATAGGAATGTCAGAAAAGAATGGATCACCTGCAAGTTCACACAATAGCCTGACCTTGTGCTTTGCACTCAATGTAAAACACTATTGGGGGAGGGAGCTTGTAATGAGCTCACATTGGTGTTATAATCCTGTAACCGCTGTCTGTCATCACTTACTAGGCCAATTCACATCACTATTCCACAGGGTTATCAATTTATGTGAACATTTAATCACCTCCAGGAAGTTGACCTCTTTGACATTTGTTGTGGTACTGCAGATCAGTGTCTCCGAAACTTTTCAGCTTCTGATCCACAAAATAATGGAACAGACTTAAGACCCCAATCAACGTTTGCGTAACCAAACATTCAGGCCATCAACGGGCGGGGGCATGGGCACGGGCCCAGGACAAGAGAATATTAGATTGGCCTCTAACCACAGCAGATATGATAAACATAGATACATTTATTTGATGCATGCATCTCCACTTCTATGAAAAATTTCTTTCCAAAAATTGTGCCACTTTTGACCTTCCATACCAGAGGTTGTGCTTGACATTTTTGTTGTCTTTCACAACTGGGCCAAGTATCCTTCTTTTTGGAAATCCAATTATGGTCACCCTAACTGAAATGCGCACTCATTTGTGCGTGATCAAATAGTGGGATTGCTGCAGAGGTTTTGGATTTTTGCCTCATACAGATGACTTCTCATTGGGATTTAGATGTTGTTCTGGAGGCTGAATCCATGCTCCGCTGCCACACTGGAGACTGGAATTAAGCACCACTTCAGCCAAATTTTTTAAATGAGGGAACATTTCTCCAATTGAATTAATCACAAGTCTGAGAGACTTTCTGAATTAGCCCGCTATTGCAGCAAATCCAGCAGAATGCACAGGTGGTTGGCACTGGTCTGTTGGAAGAGACACATTTCAAAGCCTCAGTAACTCTTCAACGTGCTGTGAAGTCCAGATTAACGAGATGCATTGAGTACGATGTCCAGGTCGGAGATTATGCTCAGATTCATTTAATAGGAATCTTTTAGTTACGAAAATGTCTGCACATTTGCACTAAGTGGTCAGGGATGTGATTTCTAATCTGTCAAAATGATGGACGGCCTTTAGATTTTTCTATCACCGCTTAGAAAAAGATCAAATATGGAAAGCATTCGTAATAATCCCGGTTGCTTTAAACTCAGCTGTAAATGGCTCAGACCACGCCTGAAGCAACAGAACCCCATCATCGTTTGAGCAAAAGCAAACATGAGACCGTGAGATTGTCAAAGCCCACATCCATTTCCTTCAGATCATGTCCATGAACAGCACAAACTGGATCGGTGACAAAGTGCAGCAATGTCAAAGTCCAAACCACTGTAGGAACAAGCTCAACTTTGTGCCATAATGGAGATTAGCTGTAAGGCTTCTGTAATTGTTTCAGTACTGCAGTGGTGAAATGCCATGTATATTAAACTCATTCATTCACAACAAAAAGACTCTCATGGCACTTTAAAGAGAAAAACAAATAGATTTACATGTCATTTCTTCATTATAAAGGCCGTCAAACGGATTTCAATAAAAAGAAAAAAACGTTTGATGGATGTTGTGATGAGCAGTTGCTCTCCCTTGACTGTGGGTTGTTGGAACAAAAGCTGTGAGCAGGTTGTTGAGTGTATAGCATCACCAAGCAGCATGTTTGGTGACAAGAGAAGATAGCACACCAACATCTCTCCGTCAAGCAAGGTGTGAGTGATATTTCTTATCTCCCCAAAGTTCTTGTTGAAAGGAACTTCCACACCTATGGACTCGTGACATCATTTAACACCTGTAAAACAATTTTTCTCACCGCTTGTTCAACAGTGCTCAGTAAACCGAAACCCCCTGACTCAGTTCTGTTACACCTGGGGTTAGCAACAGAAGCATTGGCCAAATCTATAATAGATTAGATATGTTTGCGCTCTTTCAACCTACATGTTAAATGCAAGTGTTTGAGCCTGTGTGTGAATGTGAGTGTGCAGCAGCTTAGTGGGTGTGAGATGGCTATCTGAGGCCATACATCAGACCCTGTGTGGCAGCGGGGCTGTGTAATTATCAGATCTCAATGGGACGCTGTGTTATTTTTGCCCAGGGAGAGATGCTTATCTGGACCCGTCAGCAGCCACCTGGATGGATGAGCCTGGCTCACCTTCCCTCTGCACCAAAGACAAACTGGCCAGCTTCCCTCCTACAGACCACAGCGACCTCTCTTCACCTCCAAGAGAAATTATCTCTGCCAGGAGACCAAGATTGAGAGAGTCAGGAGAAAGCCAGAGACGTGCTGGCCTTTAATTAAGATTCATCAAATTTCAGAACCATCCATCTCATATAGAGCTTCGTTAGAATTTTATTTATGATCAAATAAACAAATAGAAGGTCAATGCTGCTTTAATTACGTGATTATTATAATCTGTAGTTTAACTTCAATTATTTTTCAAAACTTATTATTAAAAAATATATATTTGGCTCATACCCCTGTTACCCTATGGAAAAATTGAAACTTGATGCTTCAGTTATATGAAGACATATGGAGACCCCAGAAAAGTAACAGTAATGGTCAAGTTTTATTTAAACCCTATCACACTATTGCCTTTCTGTTTGTGTTTCAACGGCACACAAAAATAAGCTCCAGCATCAACCTACAACAAATCTGTCAGAATAACCCAGTTTGATCCCCAGCTAAAACCTAGTTTATTCTTCTCCGAGGCAGCCACCTACTAACCCAAGTTGGGCTTGTATAAATGTTCATATCTTCTGACTTATTCCACAAGACGTTCTTCGATCTGCTCCATGTCTGCTCTTACACATCTTCTGCACTCATTTTGTTTGTTGTTGTTGTTTTTAAAAAATGATGGTGCTGTTGACACATTTAAAGGAAGTGGCGTGGTGACCAATCACAGGCTTGGGCTCTCCATAATTATTGACGGACATATAAGAAATTGGGCATGTCTCCACACCCCTGCTGATGGAAAATTATAAACTTCGCTTGAGTCAGGCTACCGCAGATTCTTTGGACACGAGAGCTCTGAGACACCATGTGTACCGCACACTGCCACTGAATCAACGAAAGTGCTACTCAAATGTTGCTGCAATGGACCAAAATCTCGTGCTAGTGTAGGATGCTCTGTCTGCCCTGAATAAGACGTACCCCACCATCAGATCATTGCAATATTGACAGCAAAAAGACATACCGTGAATTTAGCAACACTGTATGAAATGGGGGTGAATCAAAAGTGGCAAACTTGAAAGAACATTTTCACTTCGTTACTTTCATATCTGATTAAGATTATGACATTTTCTGTCATCTTGCCTGCATGTCCATTCCCACTGTAAATGATCATCAGCTTCTGCAGAAATAACCACCTGATGGAAGCATGACGATGGTTCAAAGGTTAATTAAATAGGATTTACGTAACCCACTTTATTTATCTGTAGTTGGTATAATGTGGTAAAACTCTGGTTTGCTCCTGGCACCTTTCGGACTAGCCCATAGCATCAACCTCTACAACCAGCGGCATTCATACAAAACAGACCCACTAAGAGAGCTAATATATTACATGCTTATGAACTCTAAACATATACTCACATCAATACTTCAAAACTATCCCTTTAAGGACACTTTTTTTTGGATCTGGGAGTCTAACACTAATGCTACTCATGATGTTCAGGAAAAGTAATTTTATGGGTTTTGGGATGTTCAACACGGTGAATAAAGAAGCATTTATACTGTATATGAGAACAAACATGCATAGCAATAAAATCATCTCTGTGCAATGTCATGTAAATAGTTACTATTAAGGTTTTTCCACTGGTTATAAACAAACAATTCTATACTTCAGGCTGTCTATATGGACCAAATGAAATTATTTCTCTGAAAAATAGATGCCCAAGATTTCCTAAATCAGTTTTAATGCTACCACAATTACAGTGTTCATATTCTGAAATCTAAATCATGCTAACATACCAGAATAAAATATGTTGCTGTGCTTTTTTCTCTCTCTCTTGGCTGCATTGGGTTTTCCTGAAGCAGTCTGTGTATGCCTGAAACAACTCCAGTTGGCTCTCATCAGCATCAGAGGGAAGTGCTGCTGCTGTGGGTGATAGCTCTGGGACTCGAGAGCTGAAATCTAATGATGTTTTGGAGCAGCCAGACAACTGTAGAGCAGAAACCTATTTTGCTGTTGGCCCATTTTTCGTGTTGATATTTCTGTTTTATTGTTTGGATTTTATGAAAACGCTCAGAAGTAAAAATGTTCTGTAATCTGCCTCCCTCTATGCTTTGTGAGATGTCTTTTAAAAGACCACAAGTGATACACAAAGCATAACAAATAAAGGGTTGTGTTGAACGAACTGTATGTGTAATGTAGCTTTTGGGTTGTTTCCTGTTATTCTTCACACAGCAGTCTAACAGCAGGCAAACATTTATTGGTCCCATGATCAAACGTTTTAACATCATTTAGCCTTTGTGTGAGCTTGGGACACTGGGTCAGTGTGTCCTACAGGAAACTGCGGGGCATTTTCACTAGGGGGGAAATAAGAACAACATTTTCTGATAGTTGAGCTGCTGGTGGCACAATGGTTTGATATGTCAGTCAGCACCAACACAGTAGCCTTTTATGAGCGGACTTATCCTCAGCCAAAGCCTTTCCTGCACATTTCTTCCAGGCTGAGTGACCACTGCTGCTGGAAAGGTTACCGTCATTATGCAGAACATGGGATCAAAAAATAAACCATTCCCCCGTGAACCTCTGAACACAGATGTTTTGTTGACATTGTGTGACCCTGAAAACTGAAGAATAAAGGGGAAAGAACAAAGATAGAACAATATGGGTTTTATTTATGGGAGCATTTGCTTTTTTTCTTCTTTAAAGTAGGAAATGATTTTTATAGCAAAAATATATTAGGAGATTTTATCTAGTGTGTATATTATAAGTAGAGGTCATGTAAAAATAATAAAAATAAGACAGAATAAAAAACGATTAAATAAAGAAATGTAATTAAATTAAACATAAATAAATCAATACATATTAAAAAATAATACATGTAGAGATCATGTAAAAGTAATAAAATAAAAAATGATTTGAAAAAATGCTATAAATTATACATAAATAAGGAAAAAATAAATAAATAAATAAATAAATAAATAAATAATACATGTAGAGGTCATGCCTTCACCTCTTAGTGCTGATAAAAGTCTTTCGTACATCAAAGATATTTTCCAAACCTACTCTAGGCATCTCCATAGGTTTCTGCTTTACATATAGTTATCTGCAAGCCTTTTCGATCTCATTAGTCAACTGTACTAAGAGCTAACAGTCGCACTGGAAAGCTTCTGGTTTCTCTAAAAGCCATGTCAGCAAGCTGCTGTATGCTTAGTATAGACTTCCAAAGAAATACGACAGGAGGAGCAAGAAATGGCAACTTGATTTTATAAGTATTCATCAGGATTCGAATTTAAAACTTTAATGTTGTTTCAAATCATTGTTACTTGCATCTGTTTGATTTTTTTATATGGTGGTCTATTTGGGTGAATATAAAAAAAGTTAAACTTTTAATGTCTGCAGGTTGGTTTGCAGCTGTTTTCCCCGGCAAAAACCACAACCATACATTATTAGCAATATAACCTTCCTCAACTGTTTCAACCAAACCCCAGTGTCCAGTCTGTTACGCCCTTTTATTATGGTGTGTTTTTGATTTGTCTTGGAAGTCAGAGCTCTTTTGCTATCAAATTGGAATGTCAGTGGGATTTGTGGATTGTTGCAAAATACTGACAGCAATACTACTAGCTTTTAAAGACTAAAGGAAGATGTTCACAAATGCACCACGATTTATGCCTCTCGTTTAGTGAAATACAAACTTTCAGAAGTGCTAATATATAATTTATAGCTGCATTTTTCACTATATTTTATTTGCGTATGAGCCATATGGGATGATACACTCTGGGATGCTCGGAGTCATTTGAGTTTTCCTGTCCAAATTCTGACTTCAGAACTCGTTCCTGTTGTAATTCCTACTGGGAACTCTTCAAAATACAAACATAGTGCAGCGCTATAGTGTTATAACTAATAACACTACTCTAGCTATCATATTATATGAGTTACAGCAGATCTTCTGACCAATCCTGACTTGCTAGCTGTCAGATCTGAGAACAAACTTGTTGCTATAAACATCAAGCTTAATGGTATGCAGACCACAGTTCCTAAACATGGACAACAAATTAAAGACCTGGAATGTCTGTAATTGTCCGCAATGGACCCTGATGTCCCTAGAGGCAAAGATAACAACCATGGTCAAAGACAAAGAGAAGGTGAAAGCTTGAACAACCGACATTGAGGGGAGAAATAGATGCATTTGTGCGCCCAAAGCAAGCTTGGTTCTTTTCTAATGTCTCTGTTGATTTAGTGGGAAAATATTTTCTACCTTCTCCAACTGAGCTCAGCAGAGCCCACCGTGCAACTAAACCCAAACCAGCAGATGAAGGGAAGCCTAGAGCAGTGGTTATTTGTTTCAGAAGTTTCAAACCAAGTAGTTGGTAATCGGTAAAGCTCATTAAAAAGTGAGATGAGCTGAAATATGAGGGCAAAAAAACTCTACAAAAAGGAGGGTAGCTGCCTATAGAGGTATTGGACCAGAGAGAAGCATAGAGAAGTGATGCACCAATTAAACTTATTGAACCTTGGCCCATTGTGGTTACATCGATCCTGTCACCATACCTCAATGGAAGCAGCTAAAGAGTTTGTGGCCTTCCACTTAAAGAGGGCCACCACGATAGAAGAAGGTTGGTCTGAATGAGAGAGGAGGTGGTGTATGTAAACCCCAATTTTGTCTCTTCACATTATGAGCCTATTCCTTTTTGTACCTCAACCTGTCCAGTTTTCTGCTTGTGGGGTTATAAATCGACAAATGACTTATATCACACACTGCAGTGGTTGTAAAGTGTTTTATTGTAAGGTACAGAAAGAATAAAATAGTTAAGGAGTTATTGGAAAAATAACTGCATATCCACAAGTTTCTGCCTATCAGCCCAACGGTAGGACTGGTAGGACTAATTCAGTCCAATATATAAAAATACTAGGCTTTGTATTGTAATCTAGTAAGCCTCCACAAATGCTCACCTGTCAGCTGCTGCCTCACACAGCTGTAATCCCATAACAACACAACTTATTATTTAACCAGAGGTGGGTAGTAACTAGCTACATTTTGGGGAAAAATGTACATTTGAGAGCACTTTACTACACCACACTTTTAACTTTTACTTGGGTAAAATCATTATGAAGTATCCCTACTCCTACTTGAGTAAAATTTCTACATGCTCTACCCACTGTGATTAAATTCACTGAATGAAGAACAAACATATTTTACATAGACACAGACACAGACACAAGCATAAAGTTTATTAAAGAAGACCAGCTATTTCTACACAAGCTTTCTTGTTGAACTTGTTGCATTTTGAGGTCGAGTGAAGTTACAGTAAACGCCATAAACACTGTAAGTACTTTTTGCCTTGTTCTAAGATATATATATATATACAGTACAATACAATATCTACTGTAGTGATATTAAATTGAAAGAAAAAATGACAAAAATGTTTCTTCTGTTTAAAATGTGTTTTTTTGTAATAATATTATTTAGTTGAATCATTCTTTTTTCATCTTAGTCTTTAAAATTCCAGAATTTGCTGGTAACTTTATATTGCTGTCTGTCTGAGTACATCATTTTGAAAATATTGAATATTAAATCAGATATTACTCAGTAGTCAGACAGCCTTTTTATCAAAAACACTTTTACTCCTACTCGAGTAATTTTTTTTGGACGGCTACTTTTTACTTCGACTTGAGTAAAAATATGTTGAAGTAATGCTTCTCTTATTTGAGTACAATTTTTTGGGTGATGGTGATATCACATTATGAAAGATATCTCAGCAGTAGTAAAAAAGTTAAATTCCAAATCCACACCTAGCATGAAAACAAACCCAGTTATCCAGACTATGTTATCCAGACTAATTATTTAAAAATAGTTTTTCTTTTATAGACATTTTTTAACTGTTATTCACCAATCTGGATCTCTCACCCCCAACCCCCATATTTGTGGGACAGGAGGTTACTGAGAAGAGGTGGATGCTCTCCCCAACCCCCCTAAAGGGAGCTGCGGCTACTGAAGCATGTAGCTTCATTAACAAATATCTGTCTGTTTGCTGCAGTAATGAGGTACGCAGCAATTTAAAGTTGAGAAGAGACGCCTGGTGTCCCGACAAGTGGGGCAAGCTGCTGGTGTCAGTCAAGAGCCTGAGGTTCATCAGCAGGGCATCTTCAATGTACCTGCCTCCATCACTGCTGATATACATGCTTATATAGATGTGGGTAGGTGGTGGTGGTGGGGGGGCTTACGGGTCTTTAATGGAGCACATGTTTGTAGGAGACCAGAGAAAAATGAAGCAAGTCACATGGGGCTATTGCACCCCCATCTGGCCACAAATGGCACTGACATAACATCTCTTTCATTTACAGCACTTTTCAAAAGTCTAACCCAGTAGTTCACAATCTAGGTCCGCAGGGCCCCATCATCCTTTGAATGATTAAATAAGGATAATTAGATTTTCTTAAAAAGTTACCTTTAATTTAAAGGACCTCATTTCTCTTGTTCATTCTTTTGCAAGTTTTTATCCAATTTATTTTGACAGACCAACACAAAGTGGTGCATAATTGCAAAGTGAAAGAAAACAGATTCTTGATTTTTAGAATTTTCTACAATAAAAAATCAGAAGTATTGTACTCAGCCACTTTCATTCAGATACCCCTAAATAAACTCAGTTGCGACTGACAGCCTTCAAAAGTCACCCAACAGGGTCCACCTCTCTGTAGGGTAATCTCAGTAGAAATCCAGCTGTCCTTTGAAGGTCTCAGAAGTGTGTTCGAAAAACATTAGAGAAGAAAAAGCATTATGAAGACCACGGAACACAACATACAGTTCAGGGAGAAAGTTGTGGAGACATTTAAAGCGGAGTTAGGCACTAAAACGCTAGGCCAAGCTTTAACCATCTCGTAGAGAGAGATCTATCCATGCTCTGAAAATACTGTGTGGCACAACTGTAAACCTACCAAAACCACAGAACTGGTGGGCAGTGCATTATTTAGAGAAGCAGCCAAGAGGTCCTCGATAACTCTGGAGGAGCCGGAGAGATGGTAAATGGCCTGCATGTGTATAGCGCTTTTTCTGTCAGAGGACCACAAAGCGCTTTACGCTACATTCAGTCATTCACCCACACATTCACACACTGATGGTGTTAAGCTACTACACTGTAGCCACAGCTGCCCTGGGGCACACTGACAGAGGCGAGGCTGTCAGTGTGCCCCAGGTTGACCACCACCAGCAGGCAATGGGGTGAAATGTCTTGCCCAAGGACACAACGATGGACAGAGTGGGTATTAAAATCGGCAACCCACCAATTGCAGGACGAATTTCTACCACCTTAGCCGCAGTCGCTCCCAGCTCCACAGCTCAGACAGGCAAGGCAACAATTAACTGTGCATGCAATTCTGGTTTTAATTGAAAAGTAGCGAGAAGGAAGCAATGGTTTAAAACAGGCTGTGAGAAGTCAATAAAGTTCACACAAGCCATGTGCAAGGTGGTAGAATGTGTTCTGATCAGATGAGACCCATATTTTCTTCACTCTGCTACTTCCTTTTCTCCTACGACTCTCCAGTTGTATTACAGTACATTCTGTTATTTCGACTGTTAACTTTGTTTTCTCTCAGTGTTTTTCTCCCCATCGAAGATACACCTGGTCTGGTATCCTGCTTGGCTGCAATGCCCTGTTGGACGGGGGTCATCGACTGGGATGATCCTCTCAGTAACTGAACATCCACTGTGTCCTGTTATCAACGTTTTACTTTCTGTAACATAGAAAGTTCTCTTATATCGGATCTTCTGTTCCTTCTGTGTTCTGCTCTGTCTTCTCAAACCCCCAGACGGTCGTGGCAGATGGCCGCTCCTACTGAGCCTGGTTCTGTTGGAGGTTTCTTCCTGTTAAAGGGGAGTTTTTCCTCTCCACTGTCGCTACATGCTTGCTCAGTATGAGGGATTGCTGAAGGATTGCTGTGGTTGGAAATCTGCCCAACCTCACGCCAATGACTGACGCAATCTGCTGGGATTCCTTAAATAGGAAACTTTTTAACTGATTGGAATGTTTGTATAATTGTATTGAAATGACTTCTTGTTAAGTGCCTTGAGATGACATCTGTTGTGAATTGGCGCTATATAAATAAACTGAATTGAAATTGAATTGAATTGAAATTGAATTGAATATTAAACTTTTTTTTGTAAATTGTGACATGTGGTGGAAAACTAACTGTGCATCACCCTGAACACAGATTTCCACTGTGTAAAAATGTGGCAGCATTGACGCAATGGTGTGGGGAGCTAAATGCAGGGCACACTTAAAGGCTGCAAACGCACAAACACCCTTTAATACATAGTCAGAGCTGCAATTATACTATTTAATACTATTAAGTTAAATATTATTAAATGAAATACTATTACTAATTAATTAATTAATTAGATACTATTAAATTAAAAGCACCTTGAATTACCTTGTTGTTGAAAGTGTGCTATACAAATAAAATTGCCTTGCTTTGCCTTAAATGTTTAAACCTAAATCCAATTGAGAATTTGTTGCATGGCTTGAAACTAAATTTTTATGAGCATTCCCAATTCCCAATTTGAGCTATGCTGCAAAGAAGGCTCAGCAAACATTTCAGTCTGTAGAGATTTAAAGCTGGTAGAGACACACCCTGAAAGACTTACTGCTGTGATTGCTATGAAGGTACTTCTACAAAGAATTGATTTTGAGGTTACCAGATTTGTATTTGTTAAAATATGTTGGAAATCATGTTTCATTTTAGGGATGCACCAATACAAGAAATTTGTGCCAGTATCAATATCCGATATTAATATTGCTGTTTTGGCAAATGAATTCTTTTTACCGATATGTATTTGCCGTAACCTTCGACAGCATGAAAAAATGACCCCACCGCTGACATCTCTTTTCTGCTTCAGCTAAACACCCCACAATCCTGTGCTGCATCTCTATCGCCGTCATATGTCCAAACAAAAACCACATGGCCACCCGCCTACCCCTTCCCCTGCTGAAGCAAATGCACAAATGGCAACAAGATGGAAATAAAAATTGGTTAATAACAGCCTAGTTTTCTTATGGGATCGAGGCAGATATGTAAAAAAAAAACCCAGACTAAGATGAGCCGGTACTGATGTTAGTGGAGATATAAATAGTAAATGGACTGGACTTATATAGCACTTTTCTAGTCATACTGACCACTCAAAGCGCTTTACACTGGAGCCACATTCGCACTCACAAACACACACCCATACAGAGCTAGGGTAGATAACTTGGGGTTAAGTATCTTCCCTCAAGGGCACACTGACATGTGGCAGAAGGAAGCTGGAATCGAACCTGCGACTTTTAAGTGAACTGCTCTACCTACTGAGCCACAGTCAATACCGTACATCTCTTGTCATTTGTCATATGAAAATCCCTCTGTGTGTTTGTAAAGGTACACATAGGAGAAGCACTGAGTGAGTTTGCAAGTAGCAAAAAGGGTGAATGACATTTCCTTTAGTTGAACTGACCGAAACATGTTCTGATCAGTCTTGTTAGAAAGTGTAATAGTCATTAGTCAATAGTCATACCAGTTCTTCGTCAGTTTCTTGTTATTAACAAAACATGGTGGTTAATATTCATAGAAATCTATTCACATAGAATTTATTCATTCTCAGACTAATTAAACTCTCCTTGAAGGATGTTGAGCAGCGTGCTGCCATTTTGTGGTCCTGTTGTGCTGCAACGTAGCAGAGCCCGTTCTGCCTGTCAGATGAGCTGAGAGTGGTGGGCCGGAGCTTTTTATCTCAGCACTGACATATCGACGAGCAGACAGATGAACATGCTGATGGAGTAACTGATGGAGCGAGACGACATGAACCGACGAGCCAAACCGTTGCCGCTTCCAAAGGGTACCGGAGCATGCCAGTGCTGATCTGAAACCGTGCTAGGTTGTGTCTCGTTCTGTGCGCTCGTAAATAGTGCCTCCGAGCTTACAGACATGTTTTATTCCGAGGTTGCTCATCAGTGTGTTTACTGTCTCCATGCATAGGCGTAAACGCGACAGTTTATGCATTATATATATATATATATATATATATCAGTCTTCTGGCTGCAGGCTCTCTTGCATGTGTGTATAAATATGTATGGGGAGATGTTTATTGCTCTGCATTCTGATCAAGGCCCATTGGAAGCTTCCAGCATCCCCAAACATCCTTGGAGCTGGAGTGCCAGACGGAGTGTAAACAGCTAAAAGCAACAAGTGTCTTGATCAAGCAAACAGATAGTTGATGTGAACAAGGATGGTAACTCATTGCTTCCTCTGATAACCTGGACGTGTTGGACAAGCAGTAAGGGTAATGCAGCAAAAAAACCCTGGCTTTCTTTCTGAATCTTGAGTATCGACAGTTTAGCAGATCGTCCAAGACTGAAATTATTGTTCTGTATCGGACGATAATTCTTAGTCTCTTTAGATAATTCTAATTTATAATCCTAATTATGTCTATTTCTATAGCAGAAATTACTCTCACACATATAAACGCTTAGTCTTTATTCATAGAGCACAGCTTCGTTTTGGAAAAATGGGTTCCAACATCTCCAAAAAGGAATAAAGAGGTTTGTCTATTTAAAACCTGCAGTAGAATTGCTCATTTAACTCAGTTTGATTTGTTAAAATACCACAAATTCACAACAAATATTATTTTTAGTCACTTTAGATTTTTTTTGCATACAGTTATATTTACCTAACATAAATTTCAATTTTCATCCTAGGTATAATACCAAACTAAAAGAGAACATAAAGTTAATGGCAGCAATACCTGCAGACGATACTGTAGACAGTCTTACGTATCATGTTTTTATAGCTTTAAGCGGCAAATCATCATAATTAACAGAAATAAAGGCTTGAAAACATCTGTTCTGTGTGATGAAAAGATAATGGTTTACTTGGTGAACTGAGTTGTTGAAATAGATGAACTCAATGTTATTCTAAAATATTGAATGTGACTGCATGCTGGTAAGATTAAAAAAACAGATATGATTTTCTTATCCTATCCTACACACCTGACTCAGGAAAATGCACTTCTATCAGTAGGAATAGGCCAAAACATCAGCAAATGAATGTGAGAAGCTTGTGGAAGGATGGTCAACGCATTTGACCAAGCCCTACGGGTTAAAAGGCAATTCTACCAAAGACTAAAACATTTTTTTAAGTCTAAATTTGAAGTAGTAAAACATTATAAATATATATATATGTAAATATATATATTATTCTGACATTTAGCAAACAAAAAACTTTTTGGTAAATATGACTAAAATAGGTATTGTTTCGTCAGAAATTGAGGAAAAAGAAGAATGGGTCTTTTCATTTCATTTCAAAAGGAGTTATGCACAAATTAGTCCTATCACTGTCAAAATTAGGTTTAAAAATTTTTTATTTAACCAAGAAGTTAATTTCTGATTGGGAAGGAAAACACTTATAAAACAATACAAAATGAGTATCAATTTTGAAAAAGTTAGCTATTTGGTGATATTGATATTTAAATGTAATATTTAAAGGGAACATATTATACAAATGTCACTTTTTTCATCCTTTTGTGTTGACATTTGGGTCTCTGCTGCCTCTATAAACACCCCAAACAGGAATAAAAACCACATATAGATTTATTTAGCAGATTTTCGCTGTCAGAAATCTTGTGCCATTTGAAAAAGTAAGTTATTGTGACGTCACAGTAAGCGGAATTTGCATATAACCGCCCCTCACCTGTCAAACCACACCCACCAATTTCAATTCCATGCCATTCTCATGTGTGGGAAACCCACAGCCTTGTAACAAGATTGGTGGGCGTGGCCTGCGACCATCAATTTGCATAAAAGTGACAGAGCACTCTAAACAGCTCATCTGAAAAGGACTGAAATTGTTAAGAATTGAGCTGCTGAGATTGCTTTATGTGCGAGTGATTTTGTGAAAACAACTTCATTCACATGTTTCGTACAGAACATAGATCTATTATAACTTGTTTATAAAGAGGCATAATACATCCCCTTTAATATTTAAATGTTAGTTTTGTATTGTCTCCCTTATGCATTGGTTGTACAGTGAGGGAAGCAATCCTCCACACTAAACTACATGCTTAACATCCGTCCTGAGCCCATTCAAGTATTCAGGCCAAGTGGAGCAAGACCTCTGGACCAATGGTGTCTTTTAAAACAACAATCACGCGGCGGTTCTCAGCAGGTCCTGGAGGCATGTGAAAATAGATCCTTCAGTGATGCTTTACAGAGAGCTCATTGAGTTTCTGGTGCTGTGCGCTGCAGGTCAGAGATGAATGGTTAATGTCACACTAGGATACACACTCTGCATCAGTTCTGCCCTGTGACTCACTGGTCGCGGCCTGGCCAACCTAAACCAAATATTTCATTTACAATGTAAAACACGCTTGCAGCCATAAACACGCATGAAAACGTGGTGGGCCGTGGCCTGAAAAATTACTTTAAACAAAACCGTGAGCGCTCCCTTTCTCTCTCGCCTTGTGAGCGTTTATTTATGTAGATTGGATAGAGTAGCGTATAATTATTCTGCCGCTGCCAATGTCTTCTATTATTTATTCTTCATTTCCTTTCTTCTGCAGGGCCAAAAATTGTCTTGGGATGAGGGGAAAACAAGAAGCGCATCTATCTTTGGGAGCATACGGGCGACTTGTTCATGTATCTGATTGCAGATATTTATTATATGAAATTTCCAGAACAGTGAGAGGTCCTCAGGCAGAGACTTTAATAACCCTAAGTGTGTATTAATAACAACTTTTTGAGCTAAATTCAGGCCTTTGGAGTTTAATTAGAGGCTGTGTGAGTGATTGTGTGATTGCATTATATTAGTACAGCTTTTGCATGTTGTTAGATTTAGAACTTTGAACCTTGTTGTCAGAATGTTCACGCTCCAGTGTGTGTGCACTAAACTGGCTGGCTAAGTGTTTTGCTGTGTTGTGTGTGTGCATGTGTCTGGTTTCTCCATTTCCCCTACACTCCTTTTAAATAAGACCAGTGCCACTGAGCTGTTTATTGGCTCAAGGGTTCTGCAGTGGTAATGATGCATGGAGAATGATGTGGGCTGAACTGGAGACAGGGAAGCTTGCAAGCTCTGGCCTTTCTGAAGTTACGTTTAACCCAAGGAAAAAGACTGCCAAGGAAAGCAAAAGGACACATGCAAGAAAGTATACATGTATGAAGAGTTTTTCCTCTCTAAATCTCAAGATGTCCAAATTCTGGTTGTTTTTGATGTACATGGAAAGTCATTCGGTTCAGTATAAAATATGCATTAGATGCACACAGAGACTATGCCTCAAGTAAGAATATTACGAAGGTGTTTAATCTCTGAATCTAAGGCAGACTTTGATGAGGAGTAACGTGTTGTAGTTATTCATTCACTGATCGGGCTTTACATTATGATCACCTGCCTAGTGGTGTGTTGGTCCCACATTAGCTGCCATAACAGCCCTGACCCGTCGAGGCATGGACCCCTTAAGTTGCTCTGTGGTGTCTGGCACCAAGATGTTAGCACCAGATCTTTTGAATCCTGAAAAAGGTGAAGCCTCCTGGGATCTGACTTGTTTGTGTAGCAGACTCCACAGATGCTTGACTGGACTGAGATCTGGGGAATTTCGTGGGACAAGTCAACACTCAAACCTATTGTTGAGTTACTCAGATCATTCCTGAACCACTTTGCTTTGTGGCAGGGTGCATATTTCTGCTTAAAGAGGCCATGTGTACATATGTAGAGTGTGTCACAATGTATGTGAGGATAAATCATGGATCATGTGTTTGTAACTGACACAAAACCCTTTTTAGTCATCAATGTGATGTAAAAGAAACCATGATTTAGCTGTTAGTGGTCTGTAGCCATACAAAACCAAATGTGTTGCATTCTGTACTGTGACAGCTTTCCATCAAAAGAAGCATCAAGTGCTTCAGCAGTTTAAGTTACAGGAGCTTGTGTGTCAGATCGCACCACATGGGCCAGCCTTCATTCCCCATGACATTCAGTGAACCAATGACCCTTTGTCCAGTTGACTCTTGTTCATCCTGCTAGAGGTGCCATTTTGGACATGCTCTGATCCAGTTGTCTAGCCATCACCATTTGGTCCTTGTCAGACTCAATGAAATCCTTATGCTTGTCCTTTTTCTATGCTTCTAACAACTCAATTCGAGAGCACAATGTCCACCTGCCGCTTACATATAACACATCCACGAACAGCTGCCATGATGGAAATATAATCTGTCCAATCGACTTCACCTGTCAGTGGGCATAATGTTGTGTCTCATTGGTATAAATTAGATTATAGGTTTAAATTACGCCACATGGCAAACTGTAGGAAGGGTTTCATTTGTTCCTGATGCACAACCAAAGCAATGAAGAAGAAAATCAAAGGCACTTTATCCACTTTTTCAAAACATTCTTTGGGTTTCTCTTTTTTTCATTGTGGGAAAAGGTGTCAAGTAACAAAGTACAAAAACTTCATTACCTGACTTAAGTAGAAATTTTGGGCATTTATACTTTACTGGAGTAATTATCTAGTTACTGACTTTTTGACTTGTACTCCTTACCTTTTCACACAATTATCTGTATGTTCTACTCCTTAATTAAAAAAAATAGCCTCATTACTCCTATTTCATTTTGGCTTGTCATTGTTTAAAAGAACCTATCCAGGTAAATTGCGCCAACTGAATAGAATGAATTTGACTGTGGTTCGATAATAATTTTAAACACAAACCACAAACCACTTCACAGTCCAGCCAGGAAGTAGCAGCCATGTGTTGCAGAGTTCAAAGATGGGCGTGACAGAGACTCAAGCAAACGCACCATTATAATAGTTGTAGAAAACTGGTCATCATGTCTTCCATTCAATGAAACACATATTAATGCTCAGTAGCCCACATATGGTTTTTAATGCGTTTGGGTTGCACTTAAAGGAATTCATTTTCAATTGACATGTATGCAGCTGAAACAGGTAGCTTAGTGTTTCCCAATTTTTCAATATAATTTTTTTATAAAACAGTGTAGTTATTCTGACCTTTAGTAAAGATGTTTTTTGCTGAGGTGTGATAGTGCTTTGGCATGGCTTAAACCTTTGTCCTTAATGGCCTTTTTTCTTAACTTACGTTACTTTTACTTTCATTCTTTAAGTAGTTTTAAAACCAGTACATTTTTACTTTTACTCAAGTCAAAAGCTTGTATGATTGCGCAAGTAATGAATACGAATACTTTTTATACCTCTGATCGCGGGAAATGTTGCTGTCCACATACTTTAATTGCTTTAGATCTGACAAAATTAAATGTCTGTGGGGACCCCTGTTACATTGGTCAAATGTAAATGTGTATATTTACCATACATTTTCATCACAACAAAACATTCTGTCATCACATTTTTAGGAGTGTTTTTTTCTGACAGTTGTGAATATGGTCAACGTTTTCTGATAAAAGGAAAGCAAACGGTTCTACACAAATTTAATTCTGAACACGAGTAATACAACTATCGATAGTTATGTAAGAGGTTTATCTGATTATTAAGCATCAGTGAAGCAAAATCCTACAAAGAGCTTCACGATATATTGCTGAGATCATGGACTAATTAGATAAATATATTCATGTTCTATCTGCTAATATCAAATTTAGCCAGTTGGATGGGTTCCTACTCCTCAACGTGCCCACTTCTGATGTAGATGATGCTCCCTGAGAAGTTCACCAAGAGTTAAGAGAAAATCTTTAACACACATTGGATGTGTAATGCTAAAGTGTGCAGAGAGACAGGACATATTACTGGATTTAGGCTGTTAGAAGTGTTGATGCAAGAAAACAAGGATCAGGTGCCGCCACTTAGAGCATCAGTCGCTGACCACATGCTGCTGATGTGTGTTGCCTTTTATGGAAAATTGCGATGATGGAACAAAAAACGACGTAAAAAAAGATTAGAGCCAACTGATATCATTATTGCATTATTTACCCAAAACATGGCAGTTCCATGATTTCCTAATAGTGTGCAACACCTCCTCTGCAGCGTAAAAACCGGATCAAAGAGAGATGTAATAAACAAACTAAACTGAAATTTTAAAGCGGCAAATTTGCCCCACGGGTCTCCCGATTTGATTTTTGGAGCTAGAGCAGATGTCATTTTGATCAGAGAGAGAGACCAGGTTACAGGCTAACCATGTTTTTTCTAACCATGAAACAATTGCAGTGCTGACTTTTCTCCATCTGATTAAGAAATTCATGACAAAATTAACTTATGAAGGAGTATTTACAACTTCATGTCAGTAGGAGACTCGAAGCTACCTGTTTATATATATTAGGGATGTAAGAAATTATCGATACACCAATATATCGCGATATTATATGCCACTATATTGTATAGATATTCAAAAGAAACGAATAAATATTTTTTTGTTTTTTTAATTTAATGGAACCATTAATGATGACAGTAATTTTTAAAGTAAAATTAAAAGTATGACTGGTAGTTTGTGGACATTTTGATCACCTTCTTCCAGTGGATCAACTAGATCTAGTAAAAAAACTGGAGGTGTTAAGTATGAAACAGGTCGGAGTGTTTAGAATGCTGTGACAGTTTTTCTACAGTTAAATACAGTTTTAAAAATCACAATACATAGACGTACTCATAGTATTGCAATATATCGTATCGTCTCCCCTCTATCGTGATACATATCGTATCGCCAGATATTTACCAATACACATCCCTGATATATATATATGTATATATATATATATATATATATATATATATATATATATATATATATATATATACACATATATATATAAATAACGACAAGGGAGAACAATTGGTGCCATTCTAGAAAAAAGGTCTGAACAGAGATTGCACATTAATGTAGTTTTCTCATGACCTTGTGGAGCCCCTTAAATGTTACTTAGTAAGGCTCTCTAAGTGGATTTCCTCAGATTTGATCCATTTAAATGAAATGCACCGAGATTAAACCGGTTGCGTCATCAAGCTGACACGGATGAGTGTCTGCAGCTAAAACCCCCGCTGTGTCTTTCTTTTACACCCACTCACCATTGGCAAGAATGTCATATTAATATGAAGATTTTTAATGATACATTGAATCATTCTTTTTTTCAGGCTGGAGTGACTATAAAACAACAAAATTCAACAAATTAAAATAAATAGAACAAGTTTGGATTTAAAGCAGTACTTATCTGATTAACATAGGATCAAAGTTACACATACCCTCGCTAATATTAGAAACTACTTGCATCCTGTCTGGCAGTGTGACACTCAGAATTGTTGTCTGAGTGCTAAGGAGAAGCCCAACAGATTTACTTTCACAAGTGGAGCATTATCGAACTAGTTGGACTGAATAAAGAAAAGATCAATACAAAAATAAATAATTTTTGAGCGTCATCAACAAGGTCCTGGCATACTCTTAGCTGCATTTCTGACCTCTCCTTTTTGCAGCGTTCATTATTTAAAATGCAAAAAAAGTTTTATATCATACGAAACTCAGTCGATTGCGTCGAGTCACTATCTGACAGGATTTATTTCAACTAGTAATCCCTCATACTGAGCATGCACTTGGCTACGGCGGAAAGGAAAACTCCCCTTTAACAGGAAGAAGCCTCAGGATGAGCAACCTTCTGCCAGAGCTGACTGCCAAAGTGAATACCATGAAATGTAGGAGGACTTGGACCCAACATCATTGTCTATTGATGCCAAACACACATAAAAACTGGTTTTGGAATTGAATAGGGTATGCATCAATGATATTTACCAGAATTCTAATATGAAGAGTGGTTAAATATCCAGCCAGAATTATTCCAGAAGCTTGTTGTTGGCTACAGAAATCATGTTGTGTCTCCGCAACTTCCTAAGGAGCATTTTGCAAAATATTAATAGGGGTTGCATGTATATATTTTACTCTGTACATTTAACTTCAACTCTTTGTGGATCAGAGAAAATCCATAATACAAACTTGTTGACCCAGTTCTAGTTTCTAAAACTTGTTAAAGATGTATGTTGTTAAATCATTCCACCTTAACAGAGAATGTTCAATGCATCATTAAAAGCCAAATGTTATATGACATTGACCCTGATGATGGGTGTAGGTAAAGTTCTGACGAGCACAGCACGACCTTATATGAGTCTACGTTGAGATGAGCTGGGTCAGGATCAAGTGGGCATGGAAAATAAATACATGAATGGACTGAGAAGGTCGAAACGAAAACTAAATACCAAAAGTCAGATTTGTGATAAAATGAAAAACATCTGATGATTTATTAGAGGTTTTAAAAGAACTATATGTATTCTTCAAAGAGGGCAGGCTTTATTGTTATTCATCCAACTCTCTGCTGCGGCCATAAGCAAGACTTTAGTTATCCCTGACTTCCACCTGTTTCATTTCTACTTCGGAAAATTCAGCTTTCCCTAAAAACTCACGGCAAGCAGCTTTAGATTCATTATGAATATCCAGATATCCTTGTAGTGTTTTTGATCTGTTTTTCCATGCATAGTACTTTCATCTTGGTATATTTCCTGAACAGCAGATATTTATGGGTTAAAAAAAACATCGAATGTATTTCTTTTGAACTGGTTTCCACGAGCAAGCTTGACACAACCTTTCAGAATATGCTCACCATGAATCTGATTAATATTATATCTGAAGCATTTCTGAGAATCTTTCCTGGTGGTTAAGGTCCTTTGGATAATTTAACTCAACTTTTTAATTAGTCCTTTTTAAAAACAAATGCAGTGCAAGATATGTAAAGAATAGTAAAACAAAGAAAATAATTAGGCATGAAGCTGACTAAAACAAACAGTTAAATATAAAGGAAATATAAAAAGATTAAAAGGAAATATGAGTTTATAATAAAACATGTTGTACAGCCAAGTCAGTAACACAACAGCTAGTATTACAGAAACTCCTGATTAAATAAAAGCTTTCTGAAAAAGAAATGTTTCTGCTTGGTTTTTTTGGTTAGCGAAGCCTGAAGGTTCTGCCTTTTGTTCTGGTCCCGGAAATACATGTATCAAGTAAAAGCCCTGTATTCTGTGGTTGTGTCGTTCCTGTGGGTTGGTAACTATTGTACTGTGCTTGGCCCTCACTGGTCTGGCCCTATACAACAAACTGTCACACATGGTGGTGGTGGCATCATGTAGAGGGTGCATGGAAAGGAGGAGTACCTCCAGATTCTTCAACTTCACTTCAAACCAGTCAGCTTAATGGATGAAACTTGGACAACTTCAATCTGGAATCTGGATAGATCATTCTGGATCAATTGTAGTATTTTAACAAACCATTGGGAAACGTAGCTATTATGGCAGGTTTTATTGATAAAAATAACTCGTAATCAGTGTAGCAGTAAAGGTAAAGAACAGAGCCCTGCTGAATACCACTTTTTACTCTGGAAACCGACTGAAATGCACTAGTAATGTTTAAACACCGGTAGATGTCCCACTTAAACCGAGACCTGTACCCTTGATCGTAAAATATGCTGAAGTCTGTGTCATAATATTTTGTGGGTGATTGTGTTCAAACCTGCAGTGATATTGTAAAAACCAACACTTTGACAAGGCCATTGTCAGAGGGAACTGGACATTGTTTGTTACTTCAATCAAAGCCCTTTCAGCACTCTGAAGTCAGGCTACTACTAATAATGTAAAACTATTGGGGTGTCGGCAGTTTAAAAGTCGTTTTGGAGACAGGATTTTTAACACAAAGGAAATAATAAATATTGTTCTGTAGTTAGTCTTAACATCTTCAGGGTGCATGTAAAAAAGGAATCTGTGTTGTCTTCTACACCACAGCAGACGTGTTGAGGCCTAAGCAGAACAAAAGGCAAAAGAACAGTCTGAACAGTCAGGATTGGCAAGTCAGTCTTTCTGCAAGGGCAGCCACTGTGCATGCACACACACTCACACACACACACACACACACACACACACACACACACACACACAGGTTCTCATTGTTCGGTCAAGCTGCTATCATCCTTCACGCCCGGGGCTATGGATCATTGTGGAGAGAGTCAGAGAAGGGCTCTCTTAAACTAAACACGCTTCAGAGGAGCTTTTATTTCTGCTCAGATTTATTGGTCTGGCATTCGACCCCAACTGCCCTATGCATGAGTGGGTCAGGTGATGGGTCAACGGTGTGTATGAGTGTGTGTATGTTTTACTGAAAATGGTAATTGACTGGTAGTAGTAAATAAAAGGTCAACTAGAGGTCCCTGGAAGAGGCCCATAGTTGTTACTTAAAGAACTCATCTGTGGACATCCCAGAAGACTAAAAAAGCTAATCATTGAGAACCCTTCCTAAACAACCCTGATATGTACATTTACAATTAAACTAAAGAGAGCGGTTTCAATCTTTAAGGTTTTCCCAAATGATTTTTAGAAGTTATTTTTTCTGTGTTCTGTCTATTTTTCTTCTGTCGTGCGTAAATAATGTGGCTATCTTTTAGGTTCGGTCCAAATAAAATAATAATTATTCCTCAGTCATTGGAATTATCCGGAGTCGTTTTTGTTTGTCCAGGTCAAAATCTGCTTAAACTCTGAATGACAATGGGTGGAGGGATTTATTGTTTGGTTTGTTTTCTTTGATCAATACTTTTCCAAAATGAAAAACTCTATGTAACAAGTTGAACCTGAATGCAGCACGCTCTAGAAGCTGAGACATCCCTAATCCCCATGTTGAGCTAAAGCACATCCAGTGCCTTGCAGAAAATGTTCAACTTTTTTTCACGTTTCACATCACAGCCACAAATGTCAGTGTGAATGTGTTTTATGATTATTTTATCTGATGGACCAATACAGAACCACCTTTCACTGCATTACATCAGCAAGTCCAGGTCAGTCAGATTGTGTAGATAATCTCTATTAAATTAAGTGTTCTAGCCATAGATCGAAACCAATCCAATCCGCTGTAGCTGTAAGTTCAAGGGACACTGTTCTTCTCCCTTGTCAAGTCTTTTGAAGCTTCTAACAGGATTTCCTCCTGAATAGTTGTGCATTTTTCCTCAATTGGTCATCCCTCCAAACAAGGGACATCCTTTTTATGGGTGCTTAGAAGTAACCAGTCCTTGTCTTTCTTTAGCCTAACAAAATGAGTTAAACACTGGACCTTTTTTTGCCTAAGATCCCTACCCAATTAAGCTTAAACGAGATAATAAAAAGTTAGTCCTAGTTAACCTGTTTAACCACTTTTAAACACATTTAGATGAGTAGACTTCTTAATGTTAAAGTATTTTCTGTTTCTATTTTTCAACCACATTTTTACACTGTTTAGATAGTAGACAAAGACATGTTTTCTACATATAATCAACTCATTTGCATTCAGGTGTTCCCATCAACCCTGAACAGCTTCCCTGTTTGTGAAGCACAAAAGAATCCCCACAGGGTGATGCTGCCACCACTCTGTTTCAGGATGTCCAGGCTCCTGTTCCGGCTCTTTGCCACATCGCCCAGGTTCCTGTTCCGACTCCCCGCCCCATTGTCCAGGCTGCTGTTCCAGCGCCCCGTCGCTCCCAAGTTCCTGTTCCGGCATTCCTTTTCCTGTCTCAGCTCCGGAGGGGATCAAGGCCAATTTGTCTCAGCCCCTGGGGTCAGCCCCTTCTAAGGAGATCAGGGTCGATCTGCCTCAATTCCAGGCTTCCCTACCCTCCAGTGAACCCCAAGCTCTTCTCTGTGGGTTCCTTTGGCACAGTCTTCCAGGTCTGGGATGAGAGGTCTTCCGGCGTAACGACCAGCCTCCAGACGCATTTTCCTGGCTTTACCAGGCACACGGCAGACCCCCAAATCCGTCTCATGGGTTCCAGTGGCCACATGGCTAAATTATTTGAAGACTTTGGTCCTTCAGGACGTTTTGGAGTTCTTCTGTGTTATGGACTTTGGCCTGTTAGACTCTTTGAGACAAACATCTGGATTGATAGTGAACATTACAGACAGGGGAATTCATTTTATTGATTGCGTGACTTCTGATTGGTTGCACTAAATTGTATTTAGAAGCATTAGAGTAAAGGGGGCTAACGTCAAATGCATGCCTCAACTTTTAGAGTTTTTAAACTATTTGTCTTTTTAGTTCAATTTCACCGTGATGTCCTTCTTTGTGCTTCTCTATTATATATAAACAATAAAATACTTTTAGAATTTTGTGGTTGAGAATTTTGTGTTGATAAAGTGACAAAATTGCAGAAAAGCTTGGAGATCAATTGGTCTGAATACCTATGTAAGCCACTGTTTATGTATTGTTTATTACAAATCTGTTTCCATAATTTTGAAAATTAATTTAATTCTAAATGTCAGAAGGTTTTTGTTTCTCTCACTCTGAAACAATTCACAGTTTGTCCTGAGTAGGAACAGTCATCCATCCAGCTAACCTGGAGTATTTAAAATAGTTCAGCTGGTACTTGTTCATTTTTGAGAGACTTCCAAAACCAACTTTACACCTGACTAATTAATAGTTATAAGAACATACATAAATACACCTGGAAATTCAAAGCATCACCACTCATCTTCTAGGAATACATGTCTATGTACATTTTTCTATGTATAAATTATATGTACAGTAAATGCATGAGAGTAACATCGACTAAACTATAACATCAAATCAAGCCTCATATTCTAACATCACAATCACTCTAGTCTCTCTCTCTCGCTCTTTATTCCCCTTTCATACACATTCCAGATGTGATTTCTCCTCTGCAACATAATTGAATTCCTTTAACCTGCATCAAAGAGCTTTCTATCCTGTGTCAGTGACAGGCAAATTGATTCTGCTGCAGGAGGGGATAATCTGGGCAGAAGATGAGGGGAGAACGCTGTGATTAAGTCGGAGACATTGCAAGGGGGCCCAATCGAATCTGGCCACAGAGATTCCTATCAGATAATAAGCTGGATGTTTAGGAGAGGGTCTTGTTTAACAACTCCACTCATCCACAGGCCGCTTTTTTGATTCAGGCATCAGCAGAAGGACAAAAGAAGTCTTTAGAATGTTTCTCTTTCACAGCCAGCTTCAAATAAACCCCACAATCTGCTTGTGAGGTAAAATTAGGTTTACACCAAAATGTATTTTTCTATGCTTATACCAGTTTGTTTGGGCTGAAACTGTGGAGGTCTTTGTGTCATTTATGGACATTTTAATACATTTAAGTTTAATACATTTAATTATTATCAGAACCTGGGCAACTGGAAACTGTATGAAGGCAAGTTTAGTTTTGACAGTTGCTTCATTTGTTATTTACTAAGCCCTGAAGACTTTTGGACTGTCAACGATTCTAAATTACTCAACCAAGGAAACATACTCAACAATAAATTATGTCTGCTTTTATAGTAGGGTGACCATATTTTAATTTCCAAAAAAGAGGACACTGGGCCCAGTCCTGAAACACTTTCAGAACTGGGCCAGGACTTTTGATTTCAACATATTTAAGTTAAATAAAAATCTTCCGATCGGCTTTCACAAGTGCAAAAATGGCTTTAACATCTATGGAAATTAACTTATAATACAAATAATTACTCTTCTGAATAGTTTACCCACCATCAATAATATTTAACTTTTTATGTCATAAAGGACAAAATTTAAACAAAAATCTGAAATAATCTGAGAAATCAAGAAATATGTTATTTTCTTGATTTCTCAAGAAAGTGAACTCAGCCTTTTTATAGTTTTTGTGTCCATGTGGTAAGGGTAAGGGTTAGGGATCTTGGCACCTACACAGAAACAAAAATCTCAGCTATGTGAATGATGCACTCCGCCACCAATTTGATGCAAACGTATATCTTTTGTGGTTTGTCTGTAAAGCTACACTTGTTCTTTGGCCTCTCGTAAACAGCAATAAGGTGACGCAGCGCCGGGCAATGCAGAGCGACAGTGTGCAACGCAACACAGCACTATCTGCTGTCTGTTTCGTAAAGATCAGAACCCAGTACTAGGCAGCAGCTCGAGGAGGACATCACATGTTTTTAAGGCTGGTTCGACTGATAAACAATGAGAACCCAGACATTTTGATCAATGTATGAATGTATGAATGAATCAATGTATGAATTGACATGTCCAAAGACTCAGTGGCAGCATGGTTCAGCTTGAGATGGCAATGCTGGAGTGTTATTCCCTTAAAGCTGAGTATTTTCTTACAACATTTAAACACAAGGCATATAATCAATAGTGCAATTAGGTGTGAGTCACAGGCCAAGAAAACTCTCACTGATAACACTTTATAAACAGGTCCAACTCATATACTGTTAAAAAGATTCCTATTCCGTCTAAAAGGCTGAGACTTAAAGTTTGTTGGGAAAACCTTTTTATCTCTACATATATGCAAGCTGCCTTGTCTAAACACATACTGTATAGAGACTAGTATTCACATTTTCACGCCAGTAGCACAGCAAATGTTTCTGCAAAAACCTTTGCTTTTGAAAGAGTATGAGATGTTCACTCAGGTTCCAAACTCCAGCCATATCAATGCGACGGTATCTGCATGAATCGCATGAAAAGAAAAGCAAGACCTGTTCCTAAAATAAAAACCTAACTTCAAATGTAGTGTTTTTTTTCCTTACCAGTTCTTCTATTTGCAGTTTAAAAGAGAGACAATTTGCAAGTATAATACTCAAGTTTTTGCAATGAGCTGTGCCCTGAAACGTAATTATGTGTGGGTGATTCACTGGCTTTGATTTTGCATTGGAAAACAACATGAGTTTTGTCTTGTCTGCTTTTAAACACAAGTTTTAAAATCACACAAGGTGGCTTGGGCAATATTAAAAGGTTGGTATAGCTAACAGAAAGCCTGACTTGGTGAAGATTCAGAACTACAGTGGACCAAAAAAATATTTGGCAGCCACCAGTTGTGCAAGTTATCCCACTTAAAAAGATGAGAGAAGTCTGTCATTTTCATCATAGGTACACTTCGACTGTGAGAGACAGAATGTAAAAGAAAATCCAAGAAATCACATTGTATAATTTTTAAATATGTTAGTTGTATAATAGTGCAGAACAAAGGTATTTAAAAACAAGCAAGAATTCTGGCCTTCGCAGACCTGTTACTTCTTCTTTAAGAAGCTCTTCTATCCGCCAATCACTGAAGCTTTTCTGCAAAGGAGACAGGACGACTGATCCGTAATAAGGAAAGATGAATGGGGCAACTGAGTGTAGGATTGCGGTCTGCAGAAGCAGACCGTTTTCAAAGAAAACTTGTCTTTTAAATCTTTTAAAACAGCAGCGTCAACAGATAGCTGTGCTCTGGTGGCTGCCATGAACAATGTAAACAACAAGCTGCTTGCCGACTTTTCCGTCGCTTCTCTGACGTCATCCTTTTGAACCCACCAATAGCGCGCAAGGCAGATAAGCCCGGTTGTGATTGGTTCCAGAAAAACTGTATGGGCTGTAGCACTAGTTTAATGTGTGGGTTTCCAGACTGATCTGAAGGGCAGAATCAAACTGCCGTCAGATCAGGCTGGTGAAACCCAGGCTACAAAATACCAGCTACAATGTGTCCAAACCTTGTGAAGACTTACATGAGTAGTTTGAGCTCTGTCATTGCCAATGAAGGTTACATTACAAAGTAATTCAATTTAATTCAGTTTTGTTATTGACCAAATACATATTTTCTGCACCATTATACAAATGAATTATTTAAAAATCACACAATATGATTTCCTGGATATTTTCTCCATTCTGTCTCTCACAGTTGAAGTGTACCCATGATAAAAATTACAGACCTCTCATCTTTTTAGATGGGACAACTTGCACAATCAGTGGCTGCCTAATACTTTTTGCCCCACTGTGTATATTACTGTATCATCTGCATAAACGATTCCATGGGGTACATCCCTGGATATTTTCAGGTAGCTAGAGGCCATACCTTTATACCTTGTACACACTGTGCTCTTGAAACTGACTGAAAGTCAAATAAGAAATTAAAGAAAGTTAAACTTGGTTTCGATTGATCAATTAGGAACTTCCAGACCAACGGACGAACAGATAGATATCCCATCACAGCGACACTCCATATCAGACATAGTGGTCTAATGGTCTACAATTAAAAGCTCAGCAGTAAAATTTGATCAATTACTCTGTAGCTATTAGAGTTCAATTGTCCCTGTTTCTATTTTTAGTTGCCAGCCTTTGTGAGGTAGTAATCACTCGAGAGCATAACAGTTACAGGTCCGTAACTTTAAACTGTATGAGTGGATTTCCTTTATTGCTGTACTGTGATGTGACATATAATTAGACTGAAGTAGATAATGGACTTTTATTACATTTGTAAGAGTTTCAGTAAATCTTTATGACATGTTAGATTTGTAAGGCTTAATTTAATTACTGCAGCAGCCTGTGAGTGTTTGTGTGGTAATAATCAATGCATAAAAGCAACCCGATACAGTTTGGACATAAAGTCGAGGCAACGGTCCTCGTGAGCAAAGTACATTTTAGCACACGTTTAAAGCACTTTTCCCACTATCAAACCAGATTAGGTCAGAAGCACAAATGACGATCAGTTTTCCACCAGTGGCCAAAATGTGTTATGATAGTTTAAGTTTAAAACTTCACATTCATCTGTGAAGATCTGTGAAAGTGTTATCATAGATTGTCAAATTTATTTAGATCTATGGTCTGGACTTTGACTAGACCATTCTGACATATGAATATGCTTTGACCTAAATCATTCATTACAGCATCATCTCAAATCTTCCGTCGCCACTAAAGGATTTTCCTCCAGAACTAACCTGCATTTAGCACCATCTATTTTTCTGTCAACTCTGGCTAGATTCTCTGTCCCTGCCCAAACCATGATGCTGCCACCTCTGAATACAAATGACTGTACGGTGGCCCTGAAGTGCAAACCACATCAACAAATCAAAAAGCACTACAACAAATTCAAAACTACAACAACAAATCAAAAAACACTACAACAAATTCAAAAGCACTACAACAAATTCAAAAGCACTACAAAAAATTCAAAAGCACTACAACAAATTCAAAACAACAACAACAAATCGAAAAACACTACAACAAATTCAAAAGCACTACAACAAATTCAAAAACACTACAACAAATTCAAAACTACAACAACAAATCAAAAAAAAACTACAACAAATTCAAAAGCACTAAAACAAATCGAAAAACACTGCAACAAATTCAAAAGCACTAGAACAAATTCAAAAGCACTAGAACACATTCTAAAACACTACAACAAATTCAAAAGCACTAGAACAAATTCAAAAACACTACAACAAATTCAAAAGCACTAGAACAAATTCAAAAACACTACAACAAATTCAAAAGCACTAGAACAAATTCAAAAACACAACAACAAATTCAAAAACACTACAACAAATAGGAAAACACTACAACAAATTCAAAACTACAACAACAAATTCAAAAACACTACAACAAATTCAAACTTCAACAACAAATCGGAAAACACTACAACAAATAGGAAAACACTACAACAAATTCAAAAGCCTTAAAACTAATTCAAAAACACTACAACAAATTCAAAAACACTGCAACAAATCGAAAAACACTACAACAAATTCAAAAGCCTTAAAACTAATTCAAAAACACTACAACAAATTCAAAAACACTACAACAAATTCAAAAACACTACAACAAATTCAAAAACACTACAACAAATTCAAAAACACTACAACAAATAGGAAAACACTACAACAAATTCAAAAGCATACAACAAATTCAAAAACACTAAAACAAATCGAAAAACACTACAACAAATTCAAAAGCACTAGAACAAATTCAAAAACACTACAACAAATTCAAAAACACAACATCAAATTCAAAAACACTACAACAAATAGGAAAACACTACAACAAATTCAAAAGCCTTAAAACTAATTTAAAAACACTACAACAAATTCAAAAGCCTTAAAACTAATTCAAAAACACTACAACAAATTCAAAAACACTACAACAAATTCAAAAACACTACAACAAATTCAAAAACACTACAACAAATTCAAAAACACTACAACAAATAGGAAAACACTACAACAAATTCAAAAGCATATAACAAATTCAAAAACACTAAAACAAATCAAAAAACACTACAACAAATTCAAAAGCCTTAAAACTAATTCAAAAACACTACAACAAATAGGAAAACACTACAACAAATTCAAAAACACTACAACAAATCGGAAAACAATACAACAAATTCAAAAACACTACAACAAATTCAAAAACACCAACAAATTCAAAACGTCAACAACAAATTCAAAAGCACTAAAACAAATTCAAAAACACTACAACAAATTCAAAAACACAACAACAAATTCAAAAACACTACAACAAATTCAAAAACACTACAACAAATTCAAAAACACTACAACATTAACAAACCGGAAGAGGTAGGTACCACTGTGTCCAACATGAGGCATCACTGATTGGATGATGGAGCCGCTCACCTTTTCAAACGGAAGTTAGCTGTGTCCAAATTCAGGGGCTGCATCCTTCGAAGGACCCATCCTCCTCGGTCTACGGAAGACGGGTCCTTCATAGACCGGGTAGACCGGATGTTAACGGCTTTACCTTAGATGAATTGTATTAAGCCTCAAAACTACAGAACCTGGGATCTCAGTATGTGATCTCTTGTGTTAATTTACACAGTTGCCATGTTCCTCATCTTCACTTATTTTCAATTTATTTTATGAGGACAATTCTGGTGGATCTGGAGGGGAATGTCACCCTTTGTTGGCCAAAAACAAATGAGATTTTTTATTTTATTTTATTTTTTACGAAAAAGTACTGTATGTGCATGTGCAACAGTGCTGCATCAATACATAATCTATTACTGATTGTGTTAATAAATATAGATTTTCCTAAAAGTTTTTGTGTTTCTCTCATATTGATTTCTTGTTTAGGACATGAAACAGCAACAGGAGGCTGAGGAGAGGAGAGGAGAGGAGAGGAGAGGAGAGGAGAGGAGAGGAGAGGAGAGGAGAGGAGAGGAGAGGAGAGGAGAGGAGAGGAGAGGAGAGGAGAGGAGAGGAGAGGAGAGGAGAGGAGAGACCGGATGGATCGACTGTTTTCTGTTTGTCAACTTATGTTTTTGTCACATTGGTTATTTAGTTGTTCTATGGTTGTTAAATAAATTGATTAAAACAAATAGTAAATATCAAGTCATTTTATTAACAGTTACATTATTATTACAGTGTTTTAAAGATATGAACATAAAGCTTACTTTGAACAATTTAAAATGACTATTGAAAAAGAAATTGCAAAACCTGACATTAGGATAAATTGTGTAGTTATTTGAAGTTATTCATGCAGGATTAACCTAAATGACCTGTTCCTGGACCATTCTTAAAGCTTTATTAAAATAAACAGGCAGTTTTCCTGGATCGGCTGAATAAAGATCAGATGGAGTCCTCCAGCTGAGAACTCTGGCTAATCTTTTCTGGTTGATGAGGGGAACATCATGCAGGTTGGTCTGCAAAGAGGGCTTAGGGTAGCTTCTTCGTACTGTCCGTTGCGTCGTCTAGGGCGGACTCAATCAACGGCTGCCACATCACTAAGACGCGTTCAGAAGACAGTTTGTCCCACCAGAGAGCAATGCTGATTTCTCCAAACCAGCCTCATCCTCTTCTACATCTTCCTCTAGCTCATTCCCAGGGGCCACGATGTCACCAGCATCGGGGCAGATGTTGTGAAGAAGAGCTTATGACCTGCAATGGTGTTAAAAACATAAAAATGTTATAAGTTATTATTGCACTGGTTGTTTAAAAAAAAATCAATTCAGTTTTTTATTCAGAAAGTGATTAGCAAGACATCACCAGCTTAACCCCCCCCCCCACCCCCCCCCCCCGATATATTCAGATTCAAAAATACTTCATTGATCCCCTATATATGCATTAATTTTAGTAGATCCTCTCCTGTCTTTCCCCCTGTTTTTATTGAAAATGAAGCTGTAGAACAGGTGCAGCAGTACAAATACTTGGGCACTGTCATGGACTGCAAACTGAGCTTTGAACTTCAGGTTGATGCTGTCTGTAAGAAAGCCCACTAGCACATGCACTTTTATCGAAAACTTCGCTGTTTTAAGGTAGACACATCTTTTATGAGAATCTTTTACTACTGTTTTACTTTCTCTTTTATTTGTTGGCATGGGTCACTTTCGGTGAAACAGAAGAACAGGCTAAGGAATATTGTTAAGGTCTGTAGTAAAATAGCTGGTACTACTCTTCAAGACCTTGATGAGCTATATAGAGCCAGATCAGTTAAAAAGGCAAAAAGCACCTCAATGACCCCGCTCACCCACTCTGGGAGGAATTTATGTTACTGCCATCAGGACGCAGATACAATGTGCCGAAATACAGAACCAACAGATATAAAAAGTCACTCATTCCATGTGCAATTAACCTACTTATGCCTCCCTGTAAACTTACATTCTTAATGACTGTTATTGTTGTCTTTTGCTTGTTTTTGCTCTTGTTATATGTTCTATGTTCACTGTTGACTGCTAAGAGAATTGCCCCTCTGGGGATAATTAAGACACGAACCTTGAAAGAAAAAAAAAGAATTTATATATATATATGTATATATATATATCCAATTTCTGCACACAGAATTTTTAAAATCAACTGAATACTGGAAATATGTTATAATATAGTATATAAGTGTGTACATTCGACCACCAGTCATTCAGTTCATATCCATGAAACTAGCTGAAATTAACTTGTAATTCTGTAGAAGTAAATAAAAGAACTTTACCTGGATATGATTACCCCTCAGCCAGAGATATAAAACATGCCGCAAATGGTAAAACTGCTGTATAATGTAGAATTTTTAAAAAGTCATAAAAAAAAACATCCAATCAGTGATGCCTCATGGTGGACACAGTGGTACCTACCTCTTCCGGTTTGTTAATGTAGTGTTTTTGAATTTGTTGTTGTGTTTTTGAATTTGTTGTTGCAGTTTTGAATTTGTTGTAGTGTTTTTGAATTTGTTGTAGTGTTTTTGAATTTGTTGTAGCGTTTTCTGAATTGTTGTAGTGTTTTCCGATTTGTTGTTGAAGTTTGAATTTGTTGTAGTGTTTTTTAATTTGTTGTTGTAGTTTTGAATTTGTTGTAGTGTTTTTTGATTTGTTGTTGTAGTTTTGAATTTGTTCTAGTGTTTTTTGATTTGTTGTTGTAGTTTTGAATTTGTTGTAGTGCTTTTTGATTTGTTGATGTGGTTTGCACTTCAGGGCCACCGTATGACTGTTACACTTTTTAGGAAATTCTTTTGCCAAAATTAATATTGCATGGCACTACATGTCTGGATGTACATTATCAGTTTGATACAATCTCTATCGCTATAAGGACTAACGCTTTTTATAATTATACACTATAGACTATACACAAATTAGCTTATATGTGGACAGTGGTGCAATTGTTAGCAGTGTTGCCTAACAGCAAAACATTCGCGTTTTAATTCATTTTGCATGTTCTCAATTTGCATTAGTGGGTTGTATTTCTTCCTTTCAACTTTTACATTTGATCTATTCCATTAAACTGTGCATTTTGAGTGGACCAACACTAACTCAGAATATAGCCAAGGGGAGACAAAGATGGCAGCCAAAGTGAACTGTATCTATATGTGCTGAACAGAATGCTCTTGGCCAGGCTCTGGTAGTTTCTGTCAGTTTCTGGTCACTGCAGATAACCACTGACTGGCCTGTCCTTCACCTTAACCTTTGTCTGTGCTACGGTTCGATTACAGCCAGCAGAGGGGTACAGTTTTAGCTGGGAATTCTGATAAACATACAGTCACCGCTGTTGACAGGCCAAAAAAAGAACCCCGCACACATTCTGTATTTTACTCTAAAAGAGCAGAAAAGACCCTCTCTAGACCCCTGTTTCTTCTATTCCCTTTAGACTCACCATTAGAGGTCCATCAGATGTGATTTACACCCCTGCTGTTAAGTTGATGGAATTGGACAGACAGATACCTCATGTCAGGGCAGCCTCTCAACCGTTTCTTCTGTCTTATTTATGAGGCCTACGGATTTCAGCTCTGAAGCTAACATTTTTCCGTGCAGGAGGGGCCTGTCTGTGGTTAGCGACATCAGCTTTACCAAGGGGAACAAATAGGGAGGGTTGCATTATATGGCGAAGTGTCAGGCAGATGCTAAGGCTTTGGGGATGCCCTGCAATTTTTTTCAAAGAGAATTGGAGTAATTCCATGGAACTTCACAGCCTTCCTTGTAAATGTATTTCTCAATTACTTTTGACACTAAGATCATGCCATATTGAGACAAAGACTCAAATGTTGAACTTTCTGAGCAGATCATCTGTTGGTTTAGAAATTGTAAGAAAGATCTCAGTATGTAAAAGGCATGGCTTCGAGCCATGGCTTCTGGCCTCCTGAAAATATCCAGTTGTGCACCCTGTGGAGTTATTTATGCAGATGATACAGTAATTGAATTGAATACACTATCCATACTGCCATACATGAGAGTGGCAGCATGATGCTGAGGGAAATCTTTTCAACATGGACAGGGAAGGTGTTCAAACTTAATGAGAAGATCCATGCAGCTAATTACAGTCCTGTAAGAAAACCTGCTGAACACAGCAAAATACTTAAGGCTTCACCTTCTAACAGAGCATCCCTAAACATACAGTCATAGCTTCAAAGTAATGCTTTAGATCGAAGCATATTCACATGTAGTAACGTCCCAGTCACTGTTTAGACCTAAATGCTAGATTTCAGAATTGTTGTTCACCATCCATGACTAAATATCAGACGCTAAATGCTAAAAGCTGGTGAAGAAATTCTCTGAAAGACTTAAAGCTGCAATTGGTGCAAAAGGTGGTTCTATAAAGCATTGACTCAATGGAAGGCTGAATTCAAATGAAATGCCACTTTTTGGATGTGAATATTCTAAAAAGCATGTGAACCATGGTTCACTTCACAAATACATGACACTTTCACAAAATCCCAACCCCATACACAGAATCTAGTGCTTGTGATGCAATAAAAATGTAGAAAAGTTTAAGGGGTGTAAATACTTTAGCTGAACTGAGGAACCAAATGATCATGTTCTCCACCTTAGCACAATTCGTTCTGTTTTACTTTTCTCTGCTTTACTGCAGAACCACTTGTGCATTGTTACCCAGCACTGGAGGTCACCAGAACTGGTGTCGTCATTCAGTGACTGACAGACCTACAGGCCCTCTTGTCTTACTTCGTTCTGCTGCGGGTGATCCCAAATAGCCAGAGCATGATGGATGGCACCTGACAGAAGGCTGACAGCGACTGGAGGGAGAAGCCACGCAGAGTCGGGAGCGATAGCGCCACCGCCACTGCCGCCGGCCAAACCTTTCGGAGGTCACTGCAGAAGTTTGCGTTTGTGTGAGGAGGAATCTCTGTCGACGGGTGACATTCTATCAGACAAGAGTTCAGATTGCCGTGGAATTTGCCTGGGGGTGATAAACACAAGGGGAGTGTGAACAGAGGGTCAGCAAGCAGTTTGACTTTCAATGTTTTTCAGGAAGAAGCTGCTGAAAGTGAACTAGTAACACTTTCTTCTCCAGCAGCAGCTAGATGCTTAATGCCATTCAGCTTTTCACTTACACTTCCGCAAGCTTTACCAGCTCTAAATGCAGTCTGTGACTATCACATGCTGAGCTACCTTATGAGGATAAATAAAGAAATGCCCTTATGTCTGGCTGTCTCTGATCGCTGAGTCGAACATACACTTAGCTGCCCATGGGAGATCAGGTTTCAGGCCTTTATAACGGCCGGTCAGTAGCACCTCAGTGACTGACTCCAAGATAAGATTTGAATCTGTGTGTGTGTGTGTGCATGTGCGTCCACTCTGAAACCAGCTCCATGGACCCATCAGTCAGTTGAGGGGACAAAAGCTCGTGTCAGGAGGGAGTATCCACTACTTTTACCACCTCACCGCACCTCACACTCTCCCATACAATATGGGCCCCTAGTTAAATCTCACAAAGGGATGCGATTCATCAGACCTGAATGGAGGTACTGACATTTTTGGTTTCATCACCACAACATACTAATTAGATACAATGTTTATGCATTAGCTGCATTCATTCCTGCCATTAACTTCATTATTAATTCTTCATTTTGTCTTTTTTTTCCTGTAATAGAAGCTATACCAGACCCGTATTTTGTGTCCCTTTGCTGGAAGGGACCATTGACTGAGCTGTGCTATATGAACTGTTTTTCATTCTTTTAAACGCTACTACTGGCTCAGTGCTTCCCAGTTTTGTGTTGTTTCTCTCTCCCTACCACTCATGGACTTCTGACAGACTTTAATCCTGTATGAACCATTCTTCTTTGTCAAAGAAAACCCTTCCCAAAGCCTCTGATTTTTCTGGATCTGCTCTGGGTGTTCATTCCCTGGCTGATCGATGTAGATGGACACACACACAGATACAGGTTCTCCTGGATGATTCTTCCTGTTAAAATAAGTTGTTTTTATGCACTGTCTCCACAGGATGAGAGGTTTGTGCAAAGTTAACTTTTGCTGAGCTTCCTGTGATAGATTGCCTTTCACTAAATGGCATATGATGATGAAATTAATTGAAGCCTTGAAGCGGCCCACATGTGCAGAAGAAGACAAGTCTTCACATACAAGATGCTCTGTTTACGGAAGTAAAAATTGCGGCTACAGATATTGGCGTTTTGCAGCAGATTTTTCAACAGATTGCGGAGGAACATGTGTATAACTGGCCACCGCACATTTGATAAATCTGGATTTTGACTGTTCGTAAGAACATTCTAAATTTAATTTGTAGGATAGAATATAGGACCGTTTCTATGAAAGTTTGATAAAGGAACTTCTTGAATACTGTTGTGCCACAGATAGGTAGGTTTTGGCTATAAATAATAATGAATAAGTGCTTAGGGCAATGGTTAATAAGAGTAATAATTTTATGTAAAAATTACCAAGTTTAGGGGCACCACCTGGATTCCAGGAATATCAATAGCCAAATTGTTCAGTCTCAGTTTATGTTTATGATTACCTGCCTGATAAGGCTGAGATAATTAAACAATAGATGAAGGAAATAGTTCTTGGCGTTCTTTGAACAGCAAGTTACTACATGTGTAAATGAAATAACATTGTTTTTTCAAAATACAAGAGTTTATTACAAAAGGAATTTAACTTTCAGTTAAAATGGTTTAATCAACAAACTCAGTAAGCTAGTAACACACAACTAAACCACTAAGAAACGAATAATTATTTGTTATTGTTTTGTAATTCAGAAAGCTTCTGCAGGGCTCAGGGCAGAACAGTGGGGTTTATCTCATCTGTGTTTTGCGATTCAACTGATCGATCAGCAGTCTTTGTCGTCCTTGGAGTGAGTTTCTCCAAGAAACTCGCGTCCTTTCCCCTCGCCAGCGAAGGAAGGATTTCCTGGCGTCTCTCCTGGCACTGTCTGGCTGAAAGCCCAAACGGAAGAGAGCGTTCTCAAATGGCTAAAGCCCTTATAAAAACTCTGGTCTTCTTCTTCTCCTGTTGGATCTAGAATGTGGATTAGTGCCACCCAAGGGCTGTGTGTCCCCCAACAATACTATCTGAAATACCAATATTCGGATGCCATAACAGGAGACATGTTTGGCATAAATCTAAAAAACACAAAGACAGCATTGAATTTACTGCAAAGCATAGAACTGTCAAATTTTAGGGTTGCTTTGCTGCAGCAAATTATGATCAGGTAACCACCATACTTCAACCATAAAGATGCTGCGGCACCTACATGACGATGTCACATTACAGTGACCGCATTAACAAGGAATACAGAGTGTGGTGGGAAATTAGCACCTGAATCCCAGGCTTGAGATAGCTTTCTATATCGTGCTCTCATTTTTTGAGGCACAGAGCAACGAACCACAAGATGTCACGCCACTGTTCCTAAACCTGCTCTGTAAGTCCTGGATGTCCAAAGGTCAGTGTGAATCAGTAGCTTTGCACAATGGCATCATCAAAGGACCATGAGTAAGATAATGACCTTTATGAATTTGGTGAGTTGGACTTTTTCTTTGGGACAGTGGGTTAAGGATGATGCACATTTTTTAATCCCACACAGTGTTTTCAGCTTTATAGAAATGACAGCTTCTCTCACGTGAGCTGTGGATCTTCATATCTCTTCCATGGTTACCAATTGCTATAACCTTCCCTGTTTCATATTATGGATTGAACATTGTTGTTCAAAGCTAGATATTGTCACGGGGTGTGTGGAGAATGGACCCAAACGCACTCGCTGAAGGAAGGTGCAGGATGTTTTATTTAAGTGAGGAGATCGTGATGATGGTGGTGAACGGAGACACTGGACATCGGGCTGGAACGAAGAGGCAGGAAGACGACACACCATGGGGAGGAAGGAGGACTAGGAGGAAGGAGGACTAGGAGGAAGGATGGCTGATCCGGCCGGGAGTGAAAGGAAGTGAGGGGTCTTAAAGGCAGGAGGTGAGTAGGATCAGGTGTGGATGATGAGACAGACAGGTGAAGACAATCAGGCAGGAATAGGGCAGCGTGACAGGACCCCCCCCTTTAAAGGTGGATTCCAGACACCGTGGAGAGAGTGAAAAAAGGGAAGAGAAAAAAAACAAGCACCCTTGCCAGGGTGGGTGGAGGGGGCCCACGGAAGGAGGGCCCCGAGTCTCTTTGGGTACGCCCCTGGAAGTCTGGCGGACGGCCCCGGCGGCGGCCCCTGAGGACCTGGAGGTCGGGCGGACGACCTCGGCGGCGTCCTCTGGCTGGACAGAGGTCGGGCGGACGACCTCTGGCTGGACGGAGGTCGGGCGGACGGCCCTTAGGTCCTCCTCTGAGGGTCAGGTAGTGCCAAAGATGGCTGGCCGGTAAAGGTCGGCCGAGACGAAGAGGTTCTGGAGGCTCGGACGCCTCCTCAGACGGAGGTTCTGGAGGCTCGGACGCCTCCTCAGACGGAGGTTCTGGAGGCTCGGACGCCTCCTCAGACGGAGGTTCTGGAGGCTCGGACGCCTCCTCAGACGGAGGTTCTGGAGGCTCGGACGCCTCCTCAGACGGAGGTTCTGGAGGCCCGGACGCCTCCTCAGACGGAGGTTCTGGAGGCTCGGACGCCTGCTGAGACGACCGTTCTGGAGGCTCCAGTGACGGGGACGGGTCCTCCCTGACCCTCCCTGGGAGCTTCAGCGACGGGGACGGGTCCTCCCTGACCCTCCCCGGGAGCTCCAGCGACGCATGGGGAAATGTCCATCGCTGGAGAGCCGCCGCTGTGACCGCCAGAAACACGGCAGCCACAACAACGGCGGGCTCTGGAACTGGAACTGGAACGGGCTCATGGACTGGAACGGGCTCATGGACTGGAACTGGAACGGGCTCATGGACTGGAACGGGCTCATGGACTGGAACGGGCTCATGGACTGGAACGGGCTCATGGACTGGAGCCGAGACGGACTCACGGACTGGAACTGCTCCGGAAGCGGCCCCACCTCGGCGGCGTCGCTGCTTGCGGTGAGTCAGCAGAAGAGGCTCATGCCGTCGAGGACCTGTCCCCGGGGAACAGAACGCCAACCTTGTGCCGACGAATGCGGACGGTGAAGGTGCGGCGCTCCGCTCCCCGCTCCCGGAAACAGTCCCGGCGGCGCAGCGGGACCTCCGCCGGCGGACAGATGGTGGAGACGGAGAGGGCGGACCGATGATCCGATCCAACGCCTCCCTGCGAACCCTCTCCGCCTCGCTCCGCAGCGCGGCGAGATCCGGAGCAGAGAACACCCTCTGGAAGTGAGGGAGCACTCCCAGGATCTCCTCAGCTCCGGAAACCCGTACAGGAAAGTGAGGAGAGGCAGCGAGTCTGGCCAGGTTGGCCCAGACGTCCTGGCGGAGGGCGGCGATCTCCCGGGCGAGTGCTGGGTCCATGTTTAGGGCCGGATCATTCTGTCACGGGGTGTGTGGAGAATGGACCCAAACGCACTCGCTGAAGGAAGGTGCAGGATGTTTTATTTAAGTGAGGAGATCGTGATGATGGTGGTGAACGGAGACACTGGACATCGGGCTGGAACGAAGAGGCAGGAAGACGACACACCATGGGGAGGAAGGAGGACTAGGAGGAAGGATGGCTGATCCGGCCGGGAGTGAAAGGAAGTGAGGGGTCTTAAAGGCAGGAGGTGAGTAGGATCAGGTGTGGATGATGAGACAGACAGGTGAAGACAATCAGGCAGGAATAGGGCAGCGTGACAGATATATTGTTTTACAACCTCAATCCTCAAATATCCGCACAACCGTCTCCCTGACCCATCTGGTTTGTTTCTTGGTTTTCAGGATCCTATTTATTCACTCGATTTCTGAAAATTACAAACAAACTGATTGTATTAACTAATTAGGTGCTTCTAAAGACAATCAGCTCATAAAATCCCAATGAAATATCTTAAAAATTGTAATTGTTACAGGACAAAATGTGAATTTGTGCAAAGGTATGGAATAGTTTTCCTGTCTCTGAATCCCTGACCCTTTGACCATTCAAAGCTGTTAGAACATCCTTCTGACATCATGTCAAAAGTAGCCTAATAGCCATATAATAAACAGTTTGTCCAGATCATCCAAGCTCTTGGAACCTGAGAAAAATCTCCTTATGTGAAATAAAATGAGTCTACAGAAAAGTGGAAGAAAGGAAGTTTAAACTTTAAACTTATTGGAATGTTTACATGATTGTACTGAAATGACTTTTCTTGTAAAGTGCCTTGAGATGACATCTGTTGTGAATCAGCAATATATAAATAAAGCGAACTGAATTTAATTACAATTTCACAGAAACTAGAAGTTGTAAAATGTTACTATTCCTTAATGCTGTGAAAGCTTTTCCACTTGCAGCATTTCCAGTAGACAGGTCGCACTTTAAAAAATTATGTTATACAGTTATGTTGAAAGGTTTACAGACCCTGGCGATGCCACGCCTTAAAACCTCAGGAGCAAATTTAAAGTGATGTGACCAAAATGTTTTACAGCCACAACCATTGACAGTTTATTGGGAAAGAAATCAACAAGAAGTGGATTGCTGATGTTTGGGGTTACAAGAGCTGATTTGGTCATAATTGTTACCAGAAAATACTGAAGGAACAAATGCACTCATCATCCTAGAAGCTGTGCAGTGATGTTCTTGGATGTTTTAACATGACAGTGATCCAAATCACAAGTTTGAGCCAACCTGTCATTGGCGACATCAGGAAAATGTGGCCATGTCAGTCTTCTGACCTTAGTATTTTTGAGCCACTTTGAGGAGAACTCAAACATGCAGTTCATTTCAATTCAATTCAATTCAATTCAATTCAATTCAATTCAATTAAATTCAATTCAATTCAATTCAATTCAATTCAATTCAATTCAAAAATACTTTATTGATCCCAGAGGGAAATTAGGTGTTGTTGTACCTCACAATCATTTATTTGTCAACGAGTTGTTGTAGATCCTGATGGCTGTGGCCAGGAAGCATCTAATGTAGCAGTCTATGTTGTAGTGAAGCTGAAGAAGCCTCTGAATGAAGACATTCTATTGTTGTAGAATAGTCTCATGAAGAGGATTCTCAGGGTTGTCCATAATTTTATGATTTTATAAAGAATCATTCTTTGCATCCTCATCACCAGTGGTTCCACAGTGCCAAGAGCAGAACCAGCCATCTTTATGAGGTTGTTTAGCCTTTTTAAGTCCCTGGCTCTGATGCTGCTGCCCCAACAGATGATGGCTGAAGATAATACACTCTCCACAACAGACTTGTAGAAGATTTGCAGCATCTTGCTGCAAACTTTGAAGTACCTAAGCTTGCTCAATAAGTACAGTCTGCTCTGTCCCTTCTTGTAAATGGCTTCACTGTTCAGTCTCCAGTCCGGTCTGTTGTCCAGGTGTACTCAGAGGTATTTATATTCTTCAACCACTTCCACTTTTTCTCCCATGATGCAAACAGTGTCTGACTTAAGCTTGTTTCTTCTTAAATCCATAATTATATCCTTTGTTTTGTTCACATTCAAGGTAAGATGATTGTTTCCACACCATGCCACAAAGTAGTCCACCAGCTCTCTATTTAGCCTGTTGTCGGTCTCTGATAAACCTGACAACTGCACAGTCATCTGAATATTTATGCAGATCACAGGTCTCCGACTTGTACTGGAGGTCTGAGGAGTACCGAGTACAGCTAAAGAATTTACTGGAACTGGAGGTTTTTTGTCAAGAAGAATGAGCAGCTTTACCATCTGAGAAAATAAAGTGCCTCATCCAAAACTACATAAAATGCTGAATGTTTCGAGCAGTACTCAAAGCTAGGTAATGTAAACTTTTGATTAGAGTCATTTGGGTAGTTTCTGTTGCTGTTTTAATTTAAAATTAACAAATAAATAATAACAATAAATGGCTTTTCTCAACCCTTGACCATAAATAAAAGAAAATGTTTATATTGTTGTTAATTCTCATATTGTAAAAGATTACCAAAAATATTAGCAGTTCTGCCATGGTATCTAAACTTATGAGCACCCTCGTGAAGTTTTTTTTTCTTCTTCTGGAAATCAACAACATGTATAACTGTTGTTTTCTATCTATAGTTTCCATTCACCTCTCCTGACAAGTGCACATCTGTGCTTGACAACTCTGAGACTCTCTATGACTCTCTGCCAGGATAAGGGGCAAAGTTAAATAAACAGTACAGCGGCCTGTCGTGTTCAAGTGAGACCCCGGACTGACATGTACAGATTAAGCTGCCAAATACCTGGATACAAAGGAAACATGCTCTCCCCACACCCGATGAAAATACTGATTGGTATTTTGGGGCCTTCTAACCAAAACGTAGAATCGGAAAATGTTATTTGGACAGAATGCAAAAAGGTTGTCATGATCCTTAGAAATGGATTTTCTTTTGAGTATCTGATCTCTCATCACAGCTCAGAAGGTCACTTTGGCAGCTTGATTTTTAAACCTCAGAAATATTACCTTTTGGGTCTTGTTATACATGACGAGGAAGTTTTCCATTCTTTCATTCACACAACATGATCAGTTTGGTAAAGAAATGGAATACATATCCAGTTCATCTTAGTAAGAGGCTGTAAAACATTTTTGTAATAATCTAGTCAGTCAGTCAGTCTGTCTGTCTGTCTATCTAGACAGGGAGGAAACATATTCTTGTATTTAATCAAAGCTATAAAGTACAAGTAAAATATGTCCAAACGAGATATCAAGAAATTTGCTAATCAAATAAACTACATTGTGTACAACTGCAAAAAGAAAAAAGAAAAACTGACAAAAAAGTCTGACTTTATGGAAATTATAAAAAAAGACTAAAGAAATATGAACAGTACCATTTGTACGGATTAGATACATACATGTATGTATGTATGTATGTATGTATGTATGTATGTATGTATGTATGTATGTATGTATGTATGTATGTATGTATGTATGTATGTATGTATGTATGTATGTATGTAAAACCAGTTGTAAAGCCTGTTTTATTTATTTACAACTCTAAATGACAAGATGATTTTACTAGATGATCATGTTGAACTGACATACAATCGTAAGGAAAAAAAGCTAACAGGTAGGGTTTTGTATGAATGATGTGCAGGGTAGCTTTTATCTGGCTGGAGCACATTAATAGTCAAATCAGACCTACTACAACAAATATTTGGATTAAATCAACAAAGCAAAAAATTTAAATCAGCAAAATAGCATAAAACATATGTATGGACCATTCCAGTGTTAGAAATGTATTTAAATTAATGTTTCTACATACTGTAATTTTTTCCCATTTTAAAATATTTTCAGAAAATGTGGAAGACGTTTATTCAGTTTATTAAGAGTTAACCATAAGAGATACATTTTCACCACTCTTTATAAGAGTGCATACTTACTATGTTCAACTGCATCAGGATGAAGTTACATTACTCTTGACCTTGGTGTGACATCACTGGTGTGAGGTCTGATTAATTTTTTTAAATTTCCATATTTAAAGATCAACTGGACATCTGGGAGGGAGGTTCAGTGCTCTAAAAGTGCCACCAAGTGGCAAAATAAATGTTTTGCAAAAGTACTTTGTAGGTCAAGCTGTCATTTGAACCACTTCAAGCATTCACCATGTGGGGGTGAGTGTTGTTGCAAACAGTTACTGTATAGCAACAGATGACATCAAGTCATTTTATTACTTCCTTGGTTTCAACATTTGAATACCTGCAGTTCCTCCTACTTCTGAATTTGGTAAATCCAGTTAAACATGAATTGATTCATAGTAATAATCTACTACCCAAACATTCTATACTAAGTTCATATTTGTCATATTTTGTAGGAAATAAAGTTCTGTGATGGACTCACGACTTTTCCAGGCTCTTGCCCAATGATTGCTGGAGATAGGCACCCAGGATAAGCGGGTGTAGACGAAGGATGGATAAAATTTAGAAATGTAATGATGTTATTCACCTTTTAGCATATGTATGTCTTAAAACTTGGCCTTTGTAAGCACCTTAAATAACCTTGTTGAAAGTGTTCTATACAATTAAAATTGCCTTGCCTTGCCTTTCTAGGCTTATTTACATATAATTGATTATCTCCTGTTGTTTTTGGTCACATAAAACTGTATTTTACTTTGGAATACATGTGTAGAGCTGCTCATATTCACACATTTGTATGTTTTCACCGACACAAAGAAAAATGAGTCTGAAATTTTCAATGAAAAGCAGCCCTTTTGTAATATAAGCTACTTTTAAAGCAATATGTGTATTGTTTGTCTTTCATAAAATCCTGATTCTTTTCTCTATTTATGCAAAGCCTATTTGGCTTCTAGTCTTGTTAACCCAGAACACTGCACACTGAGCTCTGTGTTGCTTATACTTTATGCAGGCTGCCGGCTCAGCTAGGGAGTTTTTCTTGTCAGTGTCATGTTAGCTGACTGCTTGCTTATTTTTCCAGCTTTAGCACAGAGATGGTACGAGGCAATGAGTGTGAGCCAAACAACCCGCTATTAATCATAGCGAAGACTGGACTTCCACAGAATCCCTGTGGGTGTATTTAGACATCCCTGCAAACACACATGCAAATCTAGAAGATGTATGGTACACTGTTGATATTTTTGTACTTGTCAGAGTAGATCTGAGCAGTAGGCTGTGTGTTTTTATGTGTGACTTTCACCGTGTTCTACCTTATTTTTTCACCCGCCTAAAAGGGATTCAATATCCAAAGTCCATTCATCAAAGTCATAAAATAGGCTTTTGTTTCACCATTTTACATGTTCGTGTACATGAATGCATTCATACTCATGTATGTAATTATATGTGTGTATACTCGTTCTACCAAAACCTTTCTTCCAGGTTTATTTTCTTTAGAATAGTGAATGGATTTTTGGGAAAGGGATTACAGTTTGTGTCTAAGTGAGCTGTGAGATGTATGAAATATGAAATATGCATGAGTGTTCTATGTTCACTTGCAGACAGTAAATGGGTGCATGAGCCAAATAATATGAAGATTTATATGGAACATACAGTGCAATGGAAACGTATGTCTCCTTCTAGATTTCCTCTCACTTTTCTGTCACACTTAAACATTTCAGGTCATTAAACATATTTTATTATAGATAACTTGGGTAAATACAAAGTGAAGTTTGCAAATGATGATTTTGTTTATTGATGGAGAAAAACCTATCTAAATGAAACGGGTAACACGTGGTGGCAACGACTGCCATCCAGTTTTTGCAATAACTGGCAACATGTTTTTTTTTGTTCCTCTTGGTCAATTTTGGCCCAATTTAATCATCCATGTTGGAATTCCATCAAGCACGAAGGGCCCGTTTAGGGTTAGTTATGTTTTCTGAAGTTAGATTATGCTATGGTTTTATTGGTAATTGTTCACTTACCTGTTGTAGAAATATGTTGTATCAATGTGACCTTGTTGGAAAGTAAATAAATCCTCAGCTAACAAGTGAGTCAGATAATGTATATGCCAACTCTTTAAGCAATAGCAGTTCAAAACAACTCTAAACTGAAAAGGTTGATATCAGTGTTATAAAAACACCCTGTTAATTGGTATTAACAATCTACAATTTCACAAGAGGCCGTTGTTAGGTTTGGGACTGTTTGGTTCAGCTGAATATTATCCTTGTTCTAATGGAGCAAGGTCGGTTGAGCCTGCCAGTTGCATAATTTAGCTAGATCTGGAATCAAGAATGTAGTAAACCTTTGGGTTTTAAATTCATTGTGTAACAGCATTGGAAGTGATCTGTATATATATATATATGTATATATATATATATATATATATATATATATATATATATATAAATCCTCTTTTGTCATGACAGTCCACAGAATGTTTTCCTGAAAGTCTCAGGGATCATCCGGATGTTTTTTTGGGTGGAATAGAGAGGGTCATGGAACTATGGCGGTATTGTTGGTATTTGTGTCTTGTAACTGGGAAGTTGAAGTCACAGAGGAAAATTTTTTAGCAGTTTTGTAATTGATTATTTTTTTCTGACTTTCACAAATACAAAACAACAGTTACACCATTTCCATTTCTTAGGTATAATGCACAAATTACATTCTTTGAGTCACACTTTTGAAAAAATCTTACATTTACAGTTTTGCCCCAAATGATCCAAAACAAATGGTACAAAACACATACACATATCTGTAATTAAAAAACAACTTGTGTATACTTTTTCACAGACACTAAGCTACTGTTACACCTTCACAAATTCTTCACATATTCTATTCTACAAGCAACAAACTTAATTCCTGCTGTAATATTTTTGCTCCACTTACTGTAGTATATTTGGAGCAAAACTAATTCACACACCTGCAACACAATCTTCCCACAAACACATTTTTAAATCATATTTTTTCCTTGAACACAGACACAAATCGGTAAATGTAACTGCACAAAACCACTGATTCGAGTCACAAAAACTGCTTTGCAACCCACACGTTCTTTTTCAGTGTGCTCCTCCTTTTGCTCCATTTGTCCCAAGGTCAAGAACATTTTGTGACTTGTGGGTAATGCCTATGCCATACAGCAGGGGGCGCTACCGGGCTCAGTATTAAAAAAACGGAAATACCCCCATGCTTAGTTAGAACTGTGGGGCCTGATAGTTATATTGTGATCCTGCGGATGTACATCGAACATTCAGAGCAGATTAAATCCCTAAAACGTTCCACAAATTCCTTAAGACGCAAAACAGTAAAGCAGTCTGTGATGAATATTAATATAACGGTGAGGCCTCTCAGAATCACAAAAATAGGGAGATAAGAAGCTGAAGTTGGCTTCCGATTGTAGTCCGACTCAGGAAAAAGCTAAAGGGCAATTGCACCTAATTTCCACTAACCTGAGCGGCTTTAATCTGTTCTAGTTTAAAAACTAAAAGACTTTGACTCGTCGAACCTGGACTAGATTATTCTACTCTAATAGCAGCATTAGTCAAAGCCAGTTTGGGATTAGTGAAACCTTTACCTTTATTTGACAGACAGACAGACAGACAGACAGACAGACAGACAGACAGACAGACAGACAGACAGACAGACAGACAGACAGACAGACAGATAGATAGATAGATAGATAGATAGATAGATAGATAGATAGATAGATAGATAGATAGATAGATAGATAGATAGATAGATAGATAGATAGATAGATAGATAGATAGATAGATAGATAGATAGATAGATAGATAGATAGATAGATAGATAGTAATTAAGTAAGTAAGTAAGTAAAACAGCTCCAGCTCAGGAATGCAGGGTTAGGGTTAACACATTATATTTACACATAGGCCAGGATCTTATGTTATACCCCTCTGAAAAAAAGTAAAATTTTAATTGATACCCAATAAGTGATCACTTAATACTCAAAGTGTTTACATTTTTAAACTAGAACAGATTAAAGCTGTTTAGGTTAGTGGAAATTAGGTGCAATCCCCCCTTAACCTTTTCCCTGTGTAAGACTACAATCGGAAGTCAACTTCAGCTTTGTATCTCCCTATTTATGCAATTCTGAGAGGCCTCACCGTTCTTATAATATTTATCACAGATAAAGACATCCGCATATCAGGACTGTTAAAGCGTCACTGATCAGAGTCAAAAGATGCCAAGAGTAGCAGAAATAACAACAGATCAACATGGAAGAAGCAGGGGTTGTTGCTGCGTTTCAGTTTGTTGTTGTTATAAACTGCTTCTCCAGCAAGTTATTTTCACAAAGACGGTTGTTTGGCGACGTCTGCTCATTTCGCTCTGAATTACAACTAATCAGCGCAACTTAACCATAGCTCTGGCTGATCGACTTGATCGGGCCATTCCAAGTACCTACCCCCATACATGTACTCCGTTTGCTCCTGAAATGGCCCTTAAAACGGCCCTGTCAGCCCAGCCCGATTTAGTGGAGAAACGCACATATCAGGAAGGTCTGGCCAAAAAAGGTGTGGCCTGTAAAGCAGTTTTTGTGACTCGCATCTGCGGTTTCGTGCAGTTGCATTTACCGATTTGTGTCTGTGTTCAAGGAAAAATATGATAGAAAAATATGTCTGTGGGAAGCTTTTGTTACAGGTGGACTAATGATCTACTGGTACGTAGTAAAAAAAGGGAGTGTTCACTGTGAGATCTACAAAAAGAGACTTAACAGATATCAATCAACTCTAAAAGATGCAAGGGAATCGTTCTTTTCTGAAATCATCAACCAAAACATTAATAATCCGCGGACTTTATTTGCAACAGTGAAAAGACTAACTAATCCTCCAGCGACAGTAGCCCCTGAACTAAATTCTACCAGGACCTGCAACGAATTTGCCAGCTTTTTCACTGAAAAGATTCTAACAATTATTAGAGGGTCAATCTGTACCTCAATACCAAACCCACTACCAATGCTGTCCCAAATCAACACCAATGTGGAGAAAATGTCTGAATTCCATGAATTAAACCAAAAAAATATTGAAAAAAATCATTATCCAATTAAGCTCCTCCTCCTGCTGTCTTGATATCCTACCCACAGCTTTTCTAAAGAAAGTTCTTCCTGTCATTGGCTCTGACCTGGTTCAAATTGTGAACTCATCCCTGCTATCAGGTGTCGTCCCCCAGGCAAGACAGCAGTTATTAAACCACTACTAAAGAAGAAGAATTTGGACATGTTAATGCAGAACTACAGGCCGATCTCAAGTCTTCCATTCCTCCGTAAGATCATTGAAAAAGTTGTGTTTCACCAATTAAATACCTTCCTAACAATGACAAACCGTTTTGATGTTTTTCAGTCTGGTTTCTGTTCTCACCACAGCACTGAGACTGCCCTCGTCAAAGTTTTCAATGACATCCGCATAAGTACAGACTGTGGTAGAACCACAGTGCTGGTTCTGTTGGACCGCAGTGCAGCATTTGACACTGTTGATCTCGAAATACTATTAGAACCACTGGAGAGCTGGGTTGGACTTTCTGGTACAGTACTTGGCTGGCTTGAGTCCTACCTAAAGAACAGGGTCTTCTTTGTTTCAATAGGAAACTTTTCATCAGAACTAACAGAAATCACATGTGGGGTGCCCCAGGGCTCTATCTTAGGGTATCATCTATTTATTATCTACATGCTCCCACTAGGCCAGATTATAGCAACAAATAACATAGCTAACATAGCTACCATAACTACGCGGATGATACTCAGCTTTACATTACAATGTCACCAGGTGACTTTGAACCCATTCAAACCCTAAATCAATGCATCGACCAAATAAATGGATGGATGTGCCACTTTCTCCAGCTGAACAGAAACAAAACTGAAGTAATTATTTTTGGACCTAAAGAGGAACGATCAAGAGTCAGCACACAGTTTTAGTTAATACAGCTAGAAACTACTGATCAGGCCTGAAATCTAGGTGTTGTAATGGACTCTCCATGGAACCTCCAAGTTCACATAAAGGCAATAACAAGTTCAGCCTTCTATCACCTGAAGAAAATGTCTAGAATTAAAGGACTAATGTTGGAATATGACCTCGAAAAACTCATCCATGCGTTTATCTTTTGTCGGATTGATTACTGCAACAGCGTCCTCACAGGTCTGCCGGAAAAGTCAATCAGACAGCTGCAGCTGATCCAGAACGCTGCTGCTCGCGTTCTCACTAGAACCAGGAAAGTAGAGCACATCACCCCAGTTCTAAAGTCCTTACACTGGCTCCCCGTAGCTCAGAGAATAGACTTTAAAATACTCCTACTAGTTTATAAATCATTAAATGGCTTAGCACCAAAATATGTTGAAGACCTATTGTCACCGTACCAACCACCAAGACCACTCAGGTCCTCCAACTCTAGCCTACTAAACATCCCTAGACTCAGAACCAAACATGGAGAAGCAGCTTTCAGTTTCTATGCTCCCCTTATCTGGAACAGACTTCCTGAAGAGCGCAGAGCTGCTGAAACTCTGAACTGCTTCAAATCAAGATTAAAAACTCATCTGTTTAAAATTGCCCTATGAGTAAATGATTGTCATGTGTATCAAATGTGTTCATGCTCTCTTGCTTTACTGATGTTTCTCTTGCTTTATTGACTTTTAATTTCCAATGTTATATTCTGTTTTTTTTCTGGTATTTTCCCTCTTGTTTTTAATCACCAAATCATTTAAAGCACCTTGAATTACTGTTGTTAAAAGTGTGCTATCCAAATAAAATTGCCTTGCCTTGCCTTGCCTTGCCTTGACTTGCCTTGCAGGTGTGTGAATTAGTTTTGCTCCAAATGTACTGCAGTAAGTGGAGCAAAAAATATTTGAGCAGGAATTATGTTTGTGGCTTATAGAACAGAATCTGTGTAGCTGCACAGAAGAATTTGTGATGGTGTAATAGTAGCTTTGTGTCTGTGAGCGACAAAAAAATTCTACAGTTATAAAACTGCTACAAAATTTTTGCACCAAATATACCTCCATATGGAACCCTCCCATGGACGCCATTTTTGCAGAGTCTTTCTCACTGTTGAATCAGGAACATAGATCTTAACTGAGGCAAGTGAGATCTGGAGTGCTTTAGATGTTGTTCTGGTTTTTGTTTATGACTTCCTGGATGAGTCTTCCATGTGCTCCTGGAGTAATTTTGGCTGGAATAGCTTTACAACACTTTGAAGTCTAATAGATGTCAATGTCTTGTTCCTCATCAGTTCTTACATTTCTTTAGATTGGATGATGATGTGTAGCTTTTTGAGTTGTTTTGGCCTACTTTGTATTGTAAGTAATTTCTTGATTTTATATATTTAGCCACAATGCACCAAATGTGGTTAATCACAGCTAATTAATGATTTAACATGGGGATAGTATATTTTTTACACAGGGTCAGGTTTGTTTGGATTGTTTATTTGTTATTTTGTTTGGCTGACATTAGAATGGGTATGCTTATATAAATCATTCAAGTGTGAAAAATGGTATAAACAGAACAGATTGAAGCAGGAAAGTGTTTTTCTACAGCATTGCATATAAAAAGAATAAGGTACAGGCAGTTTTCTGGTGTGTGTGTGTGTGTGTGTGTGTGTGCGTGCGTGTGTGCGTGCGTGTGTGCGTTTCCACATGCATATGTGTGTGTTGGCCCGTATTTCTGCTGGCATGTGTGCTAGTGTTTGTGTTTCATGTATTTAGGTGAATGTAAGCTGTATGTATTTGTGTGCAATCATGTTTCTGAGTATCACTTGCTCTGCAGCTATGTGTGTATTTGGATTGTACCAGACCACATGCTCTAATCGTCAGCAACAGATGGGCTGAGAAGATGCCAAAAAAGCAGCAATTACTGCCAGTAAACTAGCTCATCAGGCAAATGAGGGATGCCAGATTTGAACATACACTCCGCTGTAAAAAGACACCGCAGTGAGCCATTACTGCTTTTGTGTATGAAATGTTCAGTCACAAACAAAAGTAAAAAAACACTTTAACAAAGGGTATGGTTGGAAGATGGATGTAAAAGTGAATGAGTGCTGATGGGTATCCAAGTACCCCACCATCATGAGTTCCTACTTGCTTACTGTGCTGATTTTTTCTTCTTTAAAGGCATCAGGCAGAGAGAAAAAAAAAACACAACAGTGAAAGAGTTCTTGGTGCCAGGGTCTTTCCAAAAACTTCCAGTTTATGTGCACCACTTTCGGCTGGTCTGTGCTGTCAGACATAGGTTACTGGCTTGGTAGATGTGCTGCTCCTTGGTGGATCTGAAGTGTGCTCAGGGTTATGGGGTTGTGTCATGTTCCGGAAATGTGAGGCATGCCTGTGGGTCATCCCACGCACTATTGAACACCCAGATGGAGAAACCTTATACACAAGCTCGTGGGCACACGTAAGTGTTAACAAAGGTGTTATTAGGGACTCAGGTCTTCACATACTTTGGCAGCGGTTGTCACTTAATACATCTTGCACTTCTTAGTAGGAAGCTTATTAGTGACATTGTTATTATATATAGATACAGTGGGGCAAAAAAGTATTGAGCAGCCAAAGATTGTGCACGTTGTCCCATATAAATAAAGTTTGATTTGATTTAAAAAGATAAAAGGGTCTGTAATTTTCACCATAGGCATACTTCAACTGTAAGAGAGAATGTAAAAAATAATCCAGGAAATCACATTGTATGATTTTTAAAGAATGTATTTGTATAAAGGTGCAGAAAATAAGTATTTATTCAATAACAAAAGTTCATTTCAATCCTTTGTGAAGTAACCTTGTTTGGTGATGATAGAGATCAAACATTTCCTATAGGATCTTCACCAGGTTTGCACACACTGTAGCTGGTATTTTGGCCCATTCTTCCATGCAGATCTTCTTTAGAGCTGTGATGTTTTGGGGCTGTTGCTGGGCAACACAGACTTTCAACTCCCTCCACAGATTCTCTATTGGATTAAAGTCTGGAGACTGGCTAGGCCACTTCAGAACCTTGAAATGCTTTTTATGTAGCGACTCCTTCATTGCCCAGGCGGTGTGTTTGGGATCATTGTCACACTGGAAGATCCAGCCATGTTTCACCTTCAATGCTTTCACTGATGGAATAAGCTTTTTGCCCAAAATCTCACAATACATGGCCCCATTCATCCTTTTCTTAAAACGGATAATTCATCCTGCCCTCTTTGCAGAAAAGCAGCCACAGAGCATAATGACCACATGACATTCTCCCAATTCTCATCTGGATCATCCAGATGGTCTCTGACAAACTTTAGACGGGCCTTGACAAGTGTTGGCTTCAGCAGGGGTACTGCGGGATTTTAATCCATGATGACGTAGTGTGTTACAAATAGTAACCTTTGTTACTGTGGTCCCGCTCTCGTCAGGTAATTGACCAGTTCCCTCCCGTGTAGTTCTGGGCTGTTTCTTCATTGTTCTCAAGATCATTTGTACCCCACGAGGTGAGGTCTTGCATGGAGCCCCAGGTTGAGGGAGATTGCCAGTTATCTATCTTCTAATGATTGCTGCTTGCCTATTGTAGATTGGCTCATCCTAGTCCTGTGCAGGTGTACAATCTTGTCCCTGGTGTCTTTAGACAGCTCTCTGGTCTTGGCCATGGTGGAGGTTGGAGTCTGACTGTTTGAAGGTGTGGACAGGCATCTTTTATACAGATAACGAGTTCAAACAGGAGCCATTAATACAGGTTATGGGTGGAGGATAGAAAAACTTCTTAAAGAAGTAGTAGCAGGTTTGTGAGGGCCAGAATTCTTGTTCTATTTCTCTCTCCCTCTTTCCCTTTTAACTTACTCCCCCACCTTTGATTTTACTCTTTCCCCTTTATCTTTCATCTCTGTTTCAATTTAAAGAAATCCAAAGCAAATTTTGACAACATCTTTTTAAATATAGAAAGCCGTAATGCTCCACATGTGAAAGTAAATCTATTAGGCTTCTTTCTGTCACTCAGACAACAATTCTGATGGCAACACTACCAGACAGGACACGGTAAAAAAAGAGAAAAAGTTCCAAAAAATTATGCTTTTTTAAAAAGTATTATTATTATTCTTTTGGGTCAGTGGTGGTTTTTAACCTTGGAGATCTCCAGTGGATAAAATTTTTGACCAGTCTTTTGCTTATTGTTGAATCATGAAAACAGTGGCAATGAGGTCTGCAGTGTGTAAGATGTTTTTTTTTTATGACCTTCTAGATAAGTCGTTGATGAGCTATTGGGGTTATTTTGGTAGGCTGTCCACTACTGGGAAGTTTTACTAGTAATCCATGCTTTACCCATTTGTGGAGTATGGCTTTCACTGTGCTTTGTTGCCTTGGCAACCTTTTCCAGACTGACACATGTCACTGATTTTGTTTTTCATCAGTTTATAAATTTCTTCACATCTGGTGTGAAGTGTTTCTTCTTTAGATCGTTTTTGCCTATTGCATATAGTCAGAGGTTCTATTTATGAGATTTTCTGATTCTACAATTCTGTTCGTAGGCCGGGAGTAGCTTGTGAAAACTAGCCAAATTATAGTGATCAATCAAAGTTTATTAATGATTTAACAAAGGGGACTTTTTTCCCCTTTTTTCACAGACGGCCTAGTTATTTAGCTAAGCTGTTTCATTTAACAGTAGCTCTTTGAAATGCCACAAAGTAAATCTATCTGGAATCATCAAGACTTGGTCTGATTGTATTAGAGATAGGATGACATAGCCAACATCAAAATGCATAAGCTACAAAAACTATAACAAAGGAATAGTCTTGGGGGTATTTCCTATTAATTATTTCAGTCTTTCCAAAGCTAGTTTTGGATGGAAAAATGTACCAATCATTTTTCCATATTCTTCTGTCTAGAAATAAGTGTGTTTTGTGTTTTTCTTAATGAGTAGAGGGGTTGGTCTCCAGTATAAATTGATTCCTTCTGTATGTTATTCCTTAACATACAGTAGCAGCTTTCAGTTTCTATGCTCCTCTAATCTGGAACAAACTTCCAGAAAACTGCAAAGCTGTTTATTTGCTACGATGCCCTAGCTGACTTAAGCTATAATTTTTTTTTTTATAAATCATGAGAGAATAAAACAATCCTGCATGTTGTGTTTACATTAATTTATGACATCACTGGCAGTTTTACTATTTAAACTTTTAAGAGATGGACTGTAGAGGAGACTCTTAGCATTAACTTTTAAAGATCACCCTACTCAAACCATATCACCTATAGTGCAACAACCCCTACCCATTATGATGAAATGCCCATAGCAAATAAAACTTGAAGTTGTAGATGGGTCTTGTTCTCAAAACAGCAAAGGAAAACATGGTGAGTTAATAATGGTTATCCTTTTTTGGACAGGAAGGTCTGTGTGCGATCCAATGAGATCATGGAGAGAAAGATCAAACACGCTTCACTTAAAAGCATAACCCACATAAACACAGCTTTAAACACAGCGAAACACTTAAAGCAAAGACTGATCAAGAACATATACCAGAGTATACCTTCTCTATACAGCCAATGCTGTTTCTTCAAAGCACTGCAAAGGTTTAGGTACGAATGATTCAAAATTGTTCAAATGCATTATAGGTATTTACATATGTTGCAAGTTAAACATATCTTTGTATATTTTTTTGTTTGGGGTAAATTTTTCAGGAAAATAGATAGATAGAATAGACATGTAAATACAAAACAAAATTTCTCAGTACAAACTCAACCTTGGCTTTCCTCCTGGTGCAGAAATAAATATTTTAACATGAATATAAATACATTGCTCTTTTTTCTAAAGAGAATGGGAAGCATTGATATAAATACCCCATTTAAGCTAAATAATAACAACCAGAAATTCTCCTTTATAACACAGATATAATACAGTGGCTGCATATGATTAGCTTATGAACATATGACATTTATTGAGCACTGTCCGGAGCGCTGAATGAGTCATTATACAGCAGATGTGACTGTTCTGTGGTGTGGCTCTCCCACACACAATAGCATCTTCCTCCAGAGGAAAGCCCTCTGCCAGTAGATGAGTCAATCTCATCGACTGCACATGAAGGGCTTTCTCTCTGAGGTTTGGAGGAAGCACCGGGCCAACCATCTACCCAGACTAAATCCCTTTCCTTTGGTGTATCGGATCCTCCTGCTGAAAGATGGTTGTGAGGATCAGCAAGTACTGGCACAACAGTTGTGTCCGCTTACCTCAGGGATTTCGTGTTCTTTTAGACCTTTGTTCCAACACTGAGTTCATGCAGGCACATTTAACAGCCAATAAAATGTTACTAAGATCATATGCTAAGCCTAATAAGATAAGTTTGAAAATGTGAAGGAAAGTTGTCATAGTGTGTCTCAAAATCAGCAGTGCAATAGATGAAATATTTGCTGGGTAAAAGGGTCACTAAATGAGCTGTTCTGCTGTATACAGCCACATGATCTATACCATGTGACCTACATATGTGCAAAGTAGAAATGCATGATATAAACAAATATTGAGACCACAAAAATCTTCCATTACACCAGAGCATTCAGAATTTTATTACTAATGCATTGCTAATTGCTTTTGACCTTCAAAAAGATAAAGCCATGGTAGTAGTGGTGATCAAAACATTTTTGTTCACAAGATCAATCATCTAGTGTTGCTTGTCTGAATTACAAAAACAATTGAATCTCAAAAGCAGTTAGGGGAGACTGAATAAACCAGTTGGAATAATAATTGGCTTATTTCCTTTTTTAGCTTCAGTTTTTGATGAAGATGTCCTTTTGGCACTGACACAAATTCTTGGTATTTTAAAATTAAGAATTTGTCAATACAAATTCCCAAAAGGGTTCTGCTTTAAAACCAATGCCATAGTAAAAACCTTCCCAGCAAATACCCATTCTTAAAGCTGGATTATGTCATATATTTGTTAAAATAAACCCATTTTATTCATCTATAGTCAATTTGTACATGTCCTGACGATACGATTGCCTGTAGTACCTTTTGCTGCAGTTGCATTTAGGGTTTCATTTCCATTCATTTTGAGGTGATTTGGGTCTGAGCAGTTATACCTTCAGAGGGCAGTTTAAGAACTGCCCCGCTTCAGGGGGCAAATGCCGCACGTACTCACCCATATTTGTGTGTTCATGAAGGGTCGGTGTTTTCTGTCAGTTAGTTGCTACATAAGCTAAGCTACCTTTAACAGCCACATGATGGCACCACTCTCAGCAAACCCCACATAGCAGATTTAAAAATAAAGGTTCTAAAGAAGACAGAAGCTGCATAGTTAGATACATTATAGATAGATACATAGTTAGGTAGATAGCAATAAGGGAGAAACATCACTACATATGGAAAAAATGGAGAAAAGAACCATTCTGTTTACTTGGAGTTCATTTTAGCTGGGATAAGCCTCAGGGTGTACACAAAAATCATGGTTTGGTACCATGTCCCAGTTCAAAGTCAAATATGATTTCGATACACTTCAATTATTACAATGTTTAATTTATTGTTATTATTTTTTTGCTTTGGCCAGCAGTAAGCAAATTTCAATTTCTTAAATTACCGTAATTTCCAAACTATAAGCTGCTACTTTTTTCACACGCTTTGGAACCTGCATCCTATAGAAAGATGCGGATAATTTATAGATTTTGTTTACTGGCTAATGGTCTCTATAGCTATGGCAGGTTTCTGTAGCAGGAAGCGCAAAAGTGAGACAGACATGTGGGGGAAGATTATGTACCGAAGAAGACACTACCGGCAGTTTGCATGCACACACCCTCATCATGGAACAAAGAAATGCAGGTTTTAAGTTAAAGGCAATCTAGCTGGCCATCAAAGGAAAAAGCTACTGCATGTAAGCTTGACATCAATGAATCCATGGCGAGACATTGAAGGAGGCAGTGGAAAGAACTGAGTGTTAAATAAAGACAAAAGCTTTCAGAGGACATAAAGACACTGAAGAAGAAGACTTCAGTGACTTTTAATCCCAAAATATATTCACATGTCCCTGGTCCCATTCCGGACATGCACTGAAAATTTCATTGAAATCCGTCCATTACTGTTTGAGTTATGTTGCTAACAGTCAGAGAGACAAACAAACAAACAGACAGAGACAGGCGAGCGGGCAAACAAACATAACCTCCTGGCAGAGGTGATAAAAAAAACCTTCCATGTACCGTCCTTCTGTGTAAATATCTCATGTTAAAAACGTGCGACTTATATTCAGGTGCGCCCTATCAATGTACAACATTTATTTTCTTTTTAAATTTAGCTGGTGCGTCTTATATTCAGGTGCACTCCATAGTCCGAAAATTACGGCAATTTGATTTGATTATGCGCTAAAACTTAAAAATGTTTAATACTTTGAACTGATGCAGGATACCGGCCCTTGAGGACGAACTTTGGACACTGATGTGCTACAGGTAGGCAGATTTAGCGGTCAGCTGATTTTTCTCCAGTATCTGTGATGTTTACAATGAGCTTGACGTTGTTTCAGGTGAGTATTTAGGTTCAGTTTGGAGTGAACTACTGTACGTACCTTGCAAATCTCGGGTTCAGTCCACCTTTCTTTCTCAGCTGTAGCTGTTTGAGAAACCTTCATGATCCCAAATAGCAGAACTCACTGACAGCTGGGAGTCTTTCTTTCTTTTTTTGGTGTCACTTTTTAAAGTTGTTTCAGAACGTTGCATTGTGCACTGAATTCCATACATAAACATTGTTAAAGGAGTCATAACCTAGTATTACCTTGGATACCCACGCTCTATTATAGTCTTTCAGGCCCTTCTAAAAAAGAAAAGTTAAAGAAAAGTTAAAAAAATAAACACAGAGCTCCTCTGACCCTTAGGGGGATGCCGGGCTTCCTGCAGCATAGGTCTGCGATGTCTGTACATGGTATATCCTGCGCCGACTTGACGTCAAGTCGGGCAGAAATTAAAATCACGTATTTGAGTGCGTGTGCACGTGGGCTGGTTGACGAACCCAGGGATAAACAAACGTTTCACTTTTAAATATCGGCTTCCCGGCCAGTGTATGATCGTTAGACAATCATAACATACATTTTTCTCGTGGAAAAGTGACAATTACAGGTCATGACTCCTTTAATGTCTTCAGGTTTAAAACAAGGTTGTATTGATTCAGTACACATGCATATCAAGCTGACAGGGGTGTAAAGAATATTTTTGGCAGGAATGTGTGTAAAGTTGCACCCCTATATAAGCCCTACTATTTAGTTTAAATGTGTAAAATGTTAGGACTGCTTTAGACTCAGTGACCATTGTTGAGGAAGAACAGTGTTCGGGTAATCTTAGTTGGTAATTTGGAGGATCAATGGAGTATCTATTTGAGAGACAGACCAATTATTTCAACTATTGGACTGTATGTAATGCATCAGTGATGTATCTAGTTAGGACAAGAAAACAACTGTGAAGCTGACCTGACCTGCCATTACAATCTTGTTAAAGACGTGATTGTAGTGTATAAAACTGAGTATTGTCCATCATCACATTGCATTTTCAGCCTGGGACTGGCCCTTGTGTCGAGCATGATCCACCTGTAGGGATTCTTCAAATAAATAATCTGGAGATGAACTCAGCTGACTCACATCTTCCTTAATTAAATGAATGCACAAAGTTTGTTAAAACCTAACTTGTTTTTGACATGTTCTCTAAAGCTCCCTATAATGAGCTAATAAACTGACCTAATAAACTTTCATACAGAATAACAAGAAAATAACAGCAAGACCAACATAATACTCCTGATTCCTCCTGATCTGATGGTAAGTCTACTTTCAGTGCAGACACATTCTTATAAAAGGAGCAATCAGTGTTTTTCGCAACCTGCCTCCTCCTTGCTTTTTTTGTATGGAATTGGACATAATCCCAATAAAGCCTATTATCATTAATGTATCAGTCTGAGTTTCCATGGGTATCAGTTGATGATGAGAACCAGCATTTCACAGCCAGCTATCATCTCACACTTCTATTAAGCATTGACCTGTAATCCAAGACTGGCAAGCAGGTATCTGCTAAACACATTAATTCCACTCACTTGTTACTATATGAAGCAACACCTACATCGCAAAAGGAAACACAGCGTTGCACCCATATGACTCTTTCTCATAGCTAATAGATATAACATTGGAAAGAGGAAATGAGCTTGTAATGGCCATCTGTCCCTGTTGGCTGACGAGGATGCGACTGGGGAGTGGCACTAGCCTACAGGAGGAGGAGTTGTGGTAATTACTCCAGCTGGTAGTGACAGATTTTTGGGGAGAGGGACTTGGCCAGGTTGGCTGAGACCCATAAAGAGCCTGCTCCAAGCTCAAGGCAAGGCAGTAATCACACCGAGGACATGCTGCTTTCACTTCAGATGGGAATTATAGCAGATTAAAGTTTGGGAAACTCCATTAGATGCAGCTTCCAAATAGTACTCATTTCCATTTTTATGATTTCTTGAAGAGATAAATTACAAACAAGGGGAAACATGTCACTGTTCCCACTCTAAGCTTTATTTACAACCACTTTGCTACTTTCAGCTGTATCTGGTTTGGTTTGATTGGGAGTAAAATGGGGTGTTCATGATCCATCTGAAGAAATTGGGGTCAGAAAGACAGAAACTGATTATAACTTTCAGAATCCATTTAAGCAAATCCGGTGTACCATGATCCTAGATAAGGGAAAGGTCAGATTTTAATATTCAAACTCCGGTATCACTGAGACAATGAGCTGATGGGCAGCAGGAGAAAGCATGATGAAAAGCTGTGAAACTGCGGCTGCAAAATCACCTTCCACTGCTCAAAGGTCTTTTCTAAGATTGGATGTATCAAAAAATGATTCTAACAGGAAATGAAATCGTTATCAATTTATTTAACCTGTGGCAATCTGAGTGAATTAAATGCACAATATGATACTACAGAGTACTGCAACAAAAACTTTAGACCAGAGTTCCTTTTTTTTTAATCGAACTCATTTTCCCTTTTTTTCCACTCTGTGCTTGAACGGAGCAGATTTGTGTAATGCAGCTACTGGTGTTGAAGGTGGCAGGGTTGGAATTACCACTGGAAAAACACAGCTAAAGCTTTTCTGTTGACATTCACAGTGATGAACCAACACTGTACACTTGTTAAACATTAAAATGAGACCCTAACATTATTAGAAGATCTGATAAGATAAAAAGTATTGTGTGAAAAATATAAACCAGAGACAAACCAAAATTGTTGTAGTCATTCCCATCTCAAATGTGCAACTATTCCCAACAGTAGTGATGCTTTATCATCCAGTTTGTTTTTGGCTGCTTGCAGATCCTGATAGGAAAAATTAAACAGCCTAATGAAGAACACCACACCAGTCCACCTGCAAAGTCCTGCAAAGTCGTCGCAGCAGTTGTGAGCATTCAACCGGCCTCTCTGTGGCGGGATGTTGTTCCCGCTTTCACAGAAAATGCTTTTGGCGGAATGAAGAGAGGATGGCGTTGCCTTCTGAAAAGTTAAGACTGTGATGTCCAATTTATGAAGCCTATAGTGCTGACATGCTGCTCTGTGAAACTCATGGAGAGACTTGTGATAGGCCTCATGGGAAGAACCTGTTCCAAAACATTACTGTGGATGTTGACAAGGATGACAATAAAGACATGGCTTTTTAAAATGTCTCCACGTTTGTGTCCAGATTAATCACTATGACAAGGTGTATGTTTAAAATTGCAGAACAAATCATACAGCTACAAATAGTGCAACTGGTTACAAAGTTGGTTAGTTAACATAAGTGCTGTCACCACAGAAATCACTTTTACTTTCTACTAATCTTTACAAATTTGTCCTATGATTTATCACAGGGGTCCACATGTGGCTCCATGCTAAATAATCTAAAAATTTAAATAAAATGTAGTTTTTCATCAGCTTTCATATTTATAGATTTAAGCAAATAACTTTTATTTTGCAGCTCTAGACAATTTTTACTTTATGGCAACCAGGGCAAAAGTTGCTATCTGATTTGAAAAGGTTCCTGACCCCTGATCTGTCGGATATGATTTTGTAAAATGAAATCAAAAAACATTTAATTGTTTCAGTGATTAGTCATTAACATTCAAACAGCCAATGCTTAGGTTGCACTATGGGTTCTACCAACCAGTGTATGCTCAGATGAAATTACAAATCACAATGCAAGCAGATAACTTACACATCTTTATTGGAGAGATATAGAAAAGGCTTAGACAAAAATGGAGTCGCACATGTCTGTTGGTCATGGCATGTGCAATCACTCCCAGCCCATCCAAGGAAGCTTTGATTGAACGCAGCATTCTGTGTCATCTACTCCCTTCGCACTTCAGCTTCCTGCTCCTGTGCATCAGGCGAACGTGTTGATCCCGCTGGGCTTACTGTTCATCTGCTGCTTGCATGGTACTGATAAATTGCTTTGGAGACCCTCTTCCTCTTGCCTAGACAAAAAGAAAAAAGTGGAGGCAGTTAACTGAAGTCTAGTTTTAAAACTTTTTTTGAAGAAACAGAATAAATAAAGGTGCTTCATAGAATAGAATCAATCTTTATTGTCACACAGAGGGGAAATCCAGCTGTAACAGCAGCAAAGTGACAGGTAGAAGCATTATATTCACACAAGTAAAATATACAAAACAGAATTAAGAATAACATGGGTACATTAAGGACAAAATTACAAAACTAGAGTTCTGTGCAGATATTAAAACTAAAAATTGCATACTCAGATTTAAGGAATGTGCCACTGAGCAGGATAATTTAAAAATATTTAAAGAATTTGCATGTGTAACATGAGTGCTTTGTAGCTTGCAAGAGCACTCGGGGCAGTGACCCCCACACTGGAGAAGTGGCTCCAACAAATACCTGGAGAAACATCTGACTTCTCAGTCCAGAAGAGCACAGTGCTAGGAACAGCTAAGATACTGCAAAGAACCTTCAAACTCCCGGGCCTCTGGTTGAGGACCCGAGCTTGAGATGAAGGGGCCATCTGACATCGGTTTTATCAATCCATGAGCGCAATAAGAAAAGGTTTAGTTTTTTCTATTAAAGAAGGGGTGGCATGTAAAATCCCCTTTTTAAAGCTTTTCATCACATTCTTGTGCCATTCCCTTCTTAAAAACATGCCTAAAGTGTTTCTTAGGTTAATTTATGTATGTTTGAGTAATATCTATAAACTGGCCGCCATTTTGAGCACTGAACGCCAGGGTCCTCCTAGGAACGCCCTAACCTCCCAGCAACGCCCCTAAATTTTGATTACCGCCCACGTCTCTCTACAGCCCTCCCTCTCCCGCTCCCAGAGCAGTGCACTAAAGCAGAGGGTCGTCAGCAGCAATCAGGCAGCACCTGTGGAAAGTAGTAGCTCTTGAACGAGCCGCTGAACGCGCTCCGGTTCATTCAATATTTAACTTTCAGGCTCAGAGACGGGATCAAATGCATACCATGCTTGTACCATGTCCTGTGTCGCCATAGTAAACCGAAAGATATGTCTGTCTTCCAAAAGTCCGGCGCACCGATGCTACAGTTCTGTAATGCTTGGTCCCCAGGCGACTGTAGAATGTTGTGATGACGTTGACGGCAGCGTGTTGAAGGGGGCGTGTCCGAGACTCTTAAAGAGACATGCAGCTAATTTCAAGGCGTTCCGTGTGGCCATGCTGTGAGTGCAAAATTTCAAAGTGGTAGTATAAATCATTTATTGAACTTACAGATCTATTTCAGGTAAAATTATTGATGTACTGGACCTCAGAATTGCTCTTTCTGCATAAGAAGAACGTGCCACCCCTCCTTTAAGTAACTAAATTAATTTTCTACTCTCGGTTGATATCAGTGTCTTTTTTGTCTTCAGGTCATGCCCCAGAGTACAATCATACAGTGTATTTAGGTCATCTGACAAATACATACCTATATTGTTGTGGTTTTAACACTTGGATTGTTATTGTTTTTTGTTTCTTTAATGGAGTTTTTTCTCCATTCAATGTACCCAGCAAAAGATCCAAGAGAAATCCCTCTCCAGCCCTGGTTTGCTCTTCCTTACTTTCGTCTGGCATGTTGCTGTTGGAAACACAATGCTGTTAAACTGACATACACTGAGGACTTCTGCTGCAAAACAAAAAGATGCTGCATTGCGAGAAACCAGAAGGAAGCCTTTTGCAAATCACAGCACTAGTTTGGTGCATATTAAGGCTTGCAGTTCAATAAATCACATAACACTGGATTGCTAGCTACTTAAAGGCTGAAACTCTAGAGAGAAATGTTAATTTTGGACACTTTTTTTTATCATAGACCTTTATACTTGAGAAAACAAAAAAAGAGCTAAAGAATTACATATTATATTTTTCCAGGAAATAGCATTGGAACCTATTATTTGCAACTTATTTTAAACAGATTTTTGACTATCCTAAAGCGTAATCTTTTTTTCTTACTTGAGGAAATGTATTCCTACTGCAGACATTGTCAGACGGCGGTCATGTGATCTGGAGGATTTCCCATTTAAGGAGGAGCTACTCACCAGCTCGCCGCTCTGACATCACTTTTTACATGTCCCGAGCTCCGCAGCTGTGCTTCCAAGCATCGCTAGTTCCCGGGTGTAGCGGATTTCCCAATCCTCACAATCACCCGATCCTACCGTCTCGTTAGATCTTGTAATCCCAGCTTTCTCGACAGATCAGTCCTCACGTTCAGGGATTACTATACTAAACCGCGTGCTACTGTCCTTCCCTCGCTCGTCTATCACCGCGCTTGGGTCTCAGCCGCACGCAACACTCCTATCGGTCTATCAGGCCGTGATTCCGACAGACATAGACACTCCTTTGTTTGTGCTATTGTATTTTTGGGTCAAGAAACATTTTCTCACAATTATATAGCAAATATTATCAGTGCATATGCCTTTTGATACTTTGCTTGCACTATATTTTCAAAAGCGATCACCTTTTGTGTATCAGATCCATTTTACATAAAGCATCCTTTATCCTCAAATACCTAAGCTGAGCATATTAGGTTGGACCTCCTAATTTCACATATGACATATGTAATATTTGATTTCACTAATAAAATGACATAATGTAAAGGAGACAGGTCATGTCCCAAAAGAGTTAGTTGCTTTTTCAACCAAAAACATTCACTGTGCTTTCTGAGGCGGGAAATCATTAGATGTTCACTGCTGAGAAAATCCAGTTTCTTCCACATTTTCCATGTAATCTGTTTCAGCTAGCATGGGGAGTGTGTGTTTCTGTCTGTTCGTGCAACAGCTGGAGGGAAAATGGACATCAAATTCCAGCTTCAGAGTATCTCAGAGTGATGCATAAACAGTACAATCCGTGAAAAAATCCAGTGTTCCAGGGCAGGGCTGGATTATGATTGCAGAGGCCGGAAGGGGAGGAGACTTAGGCTCCCTATGATATAACTCTGTTAAAGTTAAAAACAATTGCATGGATAAATTTGATTGTCTCTGCCAGTGCTGATATCTGCCATATTTGAAATTTGAAGACTAGTGTTTTTTTGTTCCTTAAACTGTTCACATGGGCCCCGAAGTGTGCGTGGGCCCCTACCCATAATATCCATAATGCCGGCCTTGTTGCAGGGGATGGCAATCCGTCGAAAACATGTTGTGCAGCCGTCAGTTTATTGGATGGCAACACGGATGTCTATCACTACAGTATGCATGTAGGGATAAATTACAATAGTACAATGTTATGGGCAAAGAATGACAAGATGGGAGGAAGTGTGAGCAGCGTGCTGCCTGTGTTGTTTTCAACTTTTAAAAAAAAGTAACATTAAAGTCTGTGTCAAACAGCACCATCAGTGAAGCTGACTGGAGTGTTGCAGCCAGTCAGTTGGGTGCTATAATATGACTATCATCAAATATGCAGGGGAAATTGAATCAATCTGGAGCTCTGGAACTGCTAATATTTCAAGCTTATCTAAAAACAACTGAAGACTGAAGCAAGGCAAGGCAAGGCAATTTTATTTGTATAGCACACTTTCAACAGCAGGGTAATTCAAGGTGCTTTACATGATTTGGTGATTTAAAAAAAACACATAAAAGAAACACACATTACACATGATACACAATAAAGCAAGAGAAAAATAAAAAAAGCAAGAGAGCATGAACACATTTCATACATATGACATCAAGCATTTACTCAAAGGCAATTCTAAACAGATGGGTTTTTAGTCTCGATTTAAAGCAGTTCAGAGTTTCAGCAGCTCTACACTCGTCAGGAAGTTTGTTCCAGATAAGGGGAGCAAAAAAAGTGAAAGCTGCTTCTCCATGTTTAGTTCTGAGTCTAGGGATGTTTAGTAGGCTAGAGTTGGAGGACCTGAGTGGTCTTGGTGGTTGGTACCATGACAACAGGTCTTCAACATATTTTGGTGCTAAGCCATGTAATGATTTATAAACTAGTAAAAGTATTTTAAAGTCTATTCTCTGAGCTACGGGGAGCCAGTGTAAGGACTTTAGAACTGGGGTGATGTGCTCTACTTTCCTGGTTCTAGTGAGGAGGCGAGCGGCAGCGTTCTGGATCAACTGCAGCTGTCTGATTGACTTTTTAGGCAGACCTGTGAAGATGCTGTTGCAGTAATCAATCCGACTAAAGATAAACGCATGGATGAGTTTTTCTAGGTCGTGTTGCAAAATCAGTCCTTTAATCCTAGAGATGTTCTTCAGGTGATAGAACGCTGACCTTGTTATTGCCTTTATGTGACCCTGGAGGTTCAGGTCTGAGTCCATTACTACACCTAGGTTTCGAACCTGATCAGTAGTTTCTAGCTGTATTAATTGAAGCTGTGTGCTGACTCTTGATCGTTCCTCCTTGGGTCCAAAAATAATCACTTCAGTTTTGTTTCTATTCACCTGGAGAAAGTTACGGCACATCCATCCATTTATTTGGTCAATGCATTGATTTAGGGTTTGAATGGGTTCAGAGTCACCTGGTGACATTGTAATGTAGAGCTGAGTGTCATCTGCGTAGTTATGGTAGCTAATGTTATTGGTTGCTATAATCTTGCCTAGTGGGAGCATGTAGATATTAAATAAGAGGGGCCCCAGGATGGAGCCCTGGGGCACCCCACATGTGATTTCTGTTCGTTCTGATGAAAAGTTTCCTATTGAAACATCGAAGTCCCTGTTCTTTAGGTAAGACTCGAACCAGCCAAGTACTGTACCAGAGAGTCCGACCCAGCTCTCCAGTCGTTCCAATAAAATATCATGATCAACAGTGTCAAATGCTGCACTGAGGTCCAACAGAACCAGCACTGTGGTTCTTCCACAGTCTGTATTTATGCGGATGTCATTAAATACTTTGACGAGGACAGTCTCGGTGCTGTGGTGAGCGCGGAAACCAGACTGAAAAGCATCAAAACGGTTTGTCGTTGTTATGAAGCCATTTAACTGCTGAAACACCGCTTTTTCAATAATCTTACTGATGAATGGGAGATTAGAGATTGGCCTGTAGTTCTGCATTAACGTGTTGTCCAGATTTTTCTTCTTTAGCAGTGGTTTAATAACTGCTGTTTTAAAGCCTGAGGGAAGACACCTGATAGCAGTGATGAGTTCACTATTTGAACAAGATCAGAACCAATAACAGGAAGAACCTTCTTTAGAAAAGCTGTGGGTAGGATATCAAGACAGCAGGAGGAGGAGCTTAATTGGATAATGATTTTTTCAAGGCTGTTCTGGTTTAATTCGTGGAATTCAGACATTATCTCTACATTGTTGTTGATTGGGGATAGCAATGGTTGTGGGTTCGATATTGAGGTACAGATTGACCGTCTAATTGTTAGAATCTTTTCAGTGAAAAAGCTGGCAAATTCATTGCAGGCCCTGGTAGAATTTAGTTCAGGGGCTACTGTCACTAAAGGATTAGTTAGTCTTTCCACTGTTGCAAATAGAGTCCGTGCAGTATTAATGTTTCTGTTGATGATTTCAGAAAAGAACGATTCCCTAGCATCTTTTATAGTTAGCTGATATCTATTCAGTCTCTCTTTGTAGATCTCACAGTGAACCTGGAGTCGAGTTTTCCGCCATTTTCTCTCGGCTCGTCGACACTCTCTTTTTTCACTACGTACCAGTGGATTACTTGTCCACGGAGACTTCTTTCTACCTGAGACTACTTTCACTTTAGTTGGAGCAATGGAATCCATGATGTCTGAGATTTTCGCAAGGAAATTATCTACCAACTTATTTACTGAGTTTGAGTTGGGAGATGAGGGGGATGTGGTGGAAGGATAAATACGTTTAAAGGTTTCTACTGAACTGTCCCCTAGAAAACGCTTTTTTATAGTGGTCTTACTGTGGCTGGATAATTTAGCAGAGATGGTACTTTCAAAGAAAATACAGAAATGGTCAGATAATGGAATATTAATTAGAGATGTCAGAAATATTTAAACCTTTGCTGATATTTAAGTCCAGAGTGTGTCCTTTATTGTGTGTTGGTTGTTTGACATGCTGGATCAGTCCGTAGTTGTGGAGAGTATCATCTAATGTTTTTGCTTGTCTATCTTGGGGGTTGTCGGTATGGATGTTAAAGTCCCCCACGATGATTAGTTGGTCATAGTCGATACATATTACAGAAAGAAGGTCATTGAAATCATTAAAGAAGTTAGAGTTATGTTTTGGTGGTTTATATAAACTTAGAAATAACGCTTTGTTAGGCTCATTTATCTGGGTGGCTAGGTATTCAAAAGAATCAAACGTGCCCAGAGTTACCTTTTTAAAGTTCATTGAGTTGTGAAAGATGGTGGCTACACCTCCACCTCGTCTGTGTTTTCTGTTCTCGCTTAAGAAATTGTAATTTGGAGGACTAGATTCTATTAATGAAGTTGTTTCGTTATTTTCATCTAGCCAAGTTTCTGATTAAAAAAAGGGCGTGTAAATTATGCTCAGTGATGAAGTCATTGATAAGAAAAGACTTCCCGGATAGAGATCTAATGTTTAATAAAGCTAACTTAAGTATTGTGATGATGGGCAGCTGAACCTTCTGACAGGTTATCAATTTGAGATTTTGTTTAATATGAGAGCGTGTGGTTAACGGTTTATGTTTCCTGCTGCTGATAATCACTGATATAGCCTCAGGGGTGCCGGGTGAATTCTGGGAGACGGTAGGGGTGGATTTATTGCCCGGTTCCCTCAAATATCTGTAATAATCAGTGGGGGGAAGCTCCCAGGCTTATTGACACTAGTCCCAGGCGTTTGGTGTAGTCTAAGTTTAGGTGTTAATTGTGTCCCAAATTTGATTTGCTAGTTCAGTCTGTCTGTAAAGTTTCTAAATGGAGACTCATTTGATGTGGCTGAGTCACAGGAAGATGAAGACTTAATCTCTGATGGTTGTTTATCTGTTCGGTCCTGTGGTGTCATGACTTGCTGATTTTGTTCTCTGATATCCATGGGCGCCTCAAGGTCAGCTTTTGGGAGCAAGTGTTTTGCTTTCTGATTTTGATAAGAAAAATCTTTTGCTGCTAAGAGCCTTACTCCGGCCTTGTTCAAATAGCGCATCCCTTCTTTGAACAGATGATTAGCACTTCCAAATACTTTGAAATTATTAATAAATGTGAACGACTTCTCAGCTGATTGTTTCTTCAACCATTTATGGAGCATGCGGAGTCTGCTAAATCCTTCATCATTCCCTTCAGGGACTGGTCCGCTGATGAGGATGTTTACGTTAAGTCCATCAAGTCTCTGTAGGAGATCAGAAAAGTCTCTCTTCAGAATCTCTGATTGTCTCATCGCGATATCTGCTGATCCAGCGTGAATGACAAGATTTTCCAAAGCAGGATGTTGGTCCAAGATTTTAGGGATTTTTTCTGATATTTCTCTCACTGTATTTTTGTAGCAGCTATAAACTTTGGTATTCTTGCTACAAAAAGCCTCAGTTCTATTAATTGATCCATCTTGTATGATAACAATCTTTGCTGGGGGGGCTCTTACTTTGTTATGTGTCCGTTTGATGTGGCTGGGTTTCTCCTGGTAGCTTTGACTGGTCCCGGGGGCTCCGTCATCTTTCAGGGAACTCAAGGCTGCGAATCTGTTTTTCAGCGGGATTCCAGGTGGAGAAATATCTCTTGTTTTTGGCTGAAACCTCTTTTGTTTACTCTTAGCAGAAGCGGCAGTTCTGGGTTCAGAGGTTTCTCTGTGCCGGAGTTTCTTTTGTTTTTTCTTCCTCGGAGAACAGGCTGGGGTATATTTCATGCGTTTTTAAGGCTGGCCAGTTTTCATTATAGTGCAGAGTTCTGCCGCTCAGACGCCTGTAGGGAGTCTCTGTGACACGGTTAGACCAATGTAACACCGGGCTGATAGGCTGTTCCCTGTTTGTATTCAACGGTAAAGTCAACTGTCTGATTGACTTTTTAGGTAGACCTGTGAGGATGCTGTTGCAGTAATCAATCCGACTGAAGATAAACGCATGGATGAGTTTTTCGAGGTCCTGTTACGACATTAGTCCTTTAATCCTAGAAATGTTCTTCCGGTGATAGAAGGCTGACCTTGTTATTGCCTTTATGTGTGAGGTTCAGGTCTGAGTCCATTACTACAACTACATTTCGGGCCTGATCGGTATTTTCTAGCTGTGTTAACTGAAGCTGTGTGCTGACTATTGATAGTTCCTCTTTAGGTCCAAAAGTAATTATATCTGTTTTGTTTCTGTTCAGCTGGAGAAAGTTATGGCACATCCATCCACTGATTTGCTCGATGCATTTACTTAGGATATGGTTGGGTTCAAAGTCACCTGGTCACATCGTAATGTAGAGCTAAGTATCATCTGCATAGTTATGATAGTTAATCCTATTGTTTGTTGTAATCTGGGCTAGTGGGAGCATGTGGATATTAAATAAGAGGGGCCCCAGGATGGAGCCCTGGAGCACCCCACATGTGATTTCTGTTCAGTCTGATGAAAAGTTTCCTATTGAAACAAAGAAGTCCCTGTTCCTTAGGTAAGACCTGAACCAGCCAAGTACTGTGCCATAGAGTTCGACCCAGCTCTCCAGTCGTTCCAATAGTATATCATGATCAAATGCTGCACTGAGGTCCAAAACTCGTTATTTACTTTTTTTGTGGGTATTAAAACTTTTTTGTGGGTTAAAAACTAGCCAATGAAATTCCAGTTTGTTAATGTAGAGCTAAGTATCATCTGCATAGTTATGATAGTTAATCTTATTGTTTGTTGTAATCTGGGCTAGTGGGAGCATGTGGATATTAAATAAGAGGGGCCCCAGGATGGAGCCCTGGAGCACCCCACATGTGATTTCTGTTCAGTCTGATGAAAAGTTTCCTATTGAAACAAAGAAGTCCCTGTTCCTTAGGTAAGACCTGAACCAGCCAAGTACTGTACCATAGAGTTCGACCCAGCTCTCCAGTCGTTCCAATAGTATATCATGATCAAATGCTGCACTGAGGTCCAAAACTCGTTATTTACTTTTTTTGTGGGTATTAAAACTTTTTTGTGGGTTAAAAACTAGCCAATGAAATTCCAGTTTGTGATGATAACCCTTTGGATTTAATCAAAGGTTCGTTTTGTATTATGTCATTGTTTAAGCTCCCTGATTGTCAGGAAATAAGTGATGTCATTGACCATCTGCAGTTGGCAATAACAATATCTCAGTACCTCTTGTCAAGCGAGTTAAAGAATTTATCTTGGAACCACTCTCTTATATTTTGTCTTTGTCTCTCCAAACAGCTGTTGTGTCGACGTTTAAAGCCGACAATCCTTCACATTTTTCCAACAACAGCCCAATTTCTATTCTGCCATGTTTTTCCAAAAATTCTTGAAAAACTAGTCTATGAAAGAATTATTCTTCATTTGGATAACATTGCAACTCTTAATGACTACCAATATGACTTTTGCAAAAATCCTCTCAATCTGATCAACAAAGTGACAACATTTAAAAATAATAAATTTACATGTAGTATTTTCTTAGACTTTTCTAAAGCACTGTAAATTATAAAATCCTTTTAGCTAAATTATACGAACATGGTTTTAGAAATATCACTTACAATTGGTTATTCAATTATGTCTCCGATAGAACTCAATTTGTTTCTGTTAATGGGTCCTTTTCAAACAGAGCTGCTCTTCAATGTGGGGTCCCACAGGGTTCCATTCTTGGCCCAATGCTGTTTCTTATTTATATAAATGACATATTTAACGTTTCAAATGGCCTCTCTCCAATTATGTTTGCAGATGACAGAAACTAATGTGTCACACTCAGACTTTAATACATTAATTGAGATTGCTAATTCTGATCCAGCTGCCTCTGCTAAATTGTTTAAATTCAATAAATTATCTTTAAATATTAAAAAATAAAATTTTATTTTTCTTAGTGTAAAAAAGTCTTACAATGAAGATGTATCACAATTTAAAAAAGAATCTACTGAGTTACCCCATGTATCAAGTCCATAGGTCCATTGGGCAACTGTGGCTCAGGAGTTAGAAGTTTGTCTTGTAACTGGAAGGTTGTCAGTTTGAGCCCCTGCTGTGTCCATCTTAGTTGTTGTCTCCTTAGGCAAGACACTTCACCCTTTTGACTACTGGTGGTGGTAAAAGGGCCCGGTGGCTCCAGTGTTTGGCAGCCTCGCTTCTGTCAGTATGGCCCAGGGCAGCTGTGGCTACAATGTAGCTTGCCATCACCAATGTGTGGGTGAATGACTGAATGTAGTAGGAAACGCTTTGGGGTCCTCAGGGACTAAATAAAGTGCTATATCATCTTTATATCATAGCCTTGTATATCACTATCTCTCATACTGCAACATGCTTTGGGGGAGCACTTTTTCCACGACTCCACGGGATTGTCCTTTTCCAGAAGCGCTTTGTTACAATAGCAACTAGATCAGAACTATGTGCATCCACTGCCCCTTTATTTTAGAAACTAAAAATTCTGTCTTTTTATTAAGTAAATATTTTTCAAATAAGTGTCTTTATTCATACGATTTTACTTACTGATGGAAAAATCCCTTAACAGTCTGATGCTTACTTTACAGTAAATTCATCTATTAATTTGAATAATATGTAACAGTCAATGGAACTCCAGCCTCCTAAATATCTCACTTGCTTAGCTCAACTATCTATCCGATTTAGGGGTACAATTTAATGGAATAGCTTTTTCCATTTGGCATGTCTTTGTTCTACAGTGGATAATTTTAAAAAGAATTTTAAAATTCATTTAATTATGAATGGACATTATCAGTGCTTATTCTCTATAATTTGAGATAATTCCTTATAAATAAATTCCAGTTATAGTTTAGTTTAGTTTGTTTGTATTTGTTTCTTATTGCCTGTTGTTTTACTTACTTTTTGTGCTAAATGATATTATTCTTGTAAATTTTATGTCTAAACTGTTATGGGTGGAGGCTTTAGATAAGCCTGACTGGCTGTTTGCCTTTTCCTGCACTGTATTTTTAAACGTATTTATCTTGTAAAACAGCATATTTTCTGTTGTGCAAATAAAATAATAGCAGAAGCTGTAATGCTCCACTTGTGAAAGTAAATCTGTTGGGCCACCACCAGTATTTGGTACTAAGACATCAATTCTGAGAGCCACATTGCCAGACAGGACACATTTAAAAGGGAAAAAAAACAAACAACTGAAGATAAAAGTGCTGCATAAAATGTAGACAAATACCAACTTTCATATCACAAAGGTGTGTAAAAATGGGAAGAGATAGGTCCTGCCTAATATGCATGGCTAATCTGATCTACAATTTAAGGGCTAAAAATGCAAAAACCCAAAAGCAATAGACTATTAAAGTGCAAATGAGACAGATACTGTATATAGGAGCTTGTCCATGAAGTGCTTTCGTTATAAATCAATGGCGACATTTTAAAATCAACTCTAACATGAAAAAAGAAACCATTGCAGAGCAGCAAGCACTGGGGAAATCTGTTTACGCTTTCAAGTTTGTGCTAGAAAATGAGCTGCAGCTGTGAAAGACAGGTCTTACAAACACTAAGGGGTACACAAGGGGTACACTAATTAGGTTGGGATGTAATTATGGTGTGGATTAATCTTTCAAAATTCCAGAGAGACTTAAAAAAATATTTTTTTCTTATTATCAATAACCTAGGTGAGAAAACAAAATAAATGTTCTGCATATTAAGTGATGAAGTGTTTGAAGCTCTCTTGCAAGAGAGAGAAGTCAGACCAACCCATGATAATCAAACACCTTCTTTGATTAATAAATTAATCTGTTTCTAAAATAAATTGACTAAAGTATCACACCATATTTTATAAAAGGCCCAAAGCTACCAATTTCTATAAGAAGGGCGCTGCGATTACCACTTGGTCCAAAGGCAAACAGCAGTTTAATCAAATTATCACATCTATTGGTCGAAAATGGTGCCCAAATCAACCTGGCCCTTTATGGCAAGGTTATAACACTCCTTCTAAAAGCATTTTTAAATGTAAATATTCATGTTGTAGGTGTGGTCAAAGTCTAACCCACATCTGTCTGAACACAGCAAACAGGTAGAACGATTTGAAAAAAGCAACACACGGAAAAATTTGAAAAAGCAACACGATCTAAAGACAAAAAAGAATAGATGAGAAATAAAGCCATTAACCTCAATCCATCCATTGTCTGTACAATGCTAACAGCACTCAAACACAAAGACAAACAGGAAAAACAATCATACACACACAGCTAAGGGCAATTTAGAGAGACGAATTAACCTAACAGTCATGTTTTTGGACTGTGGGAGGAAGCTGGAGTACCCGGAGAGAACCCACAGATGCACAGGGAGAACATGCAAACTCCATGCAGAAAGACCCCAGGCTGGGATTTGAACCTGGGACCTTCTTGCTGCAAGGAAACAGTGCTAAAAACTGTGTCACTGTGCAGCCACAGCCAATAGGTTCTAAAGCAATTTCTAAGGCATTGGGACTTCAACGACCCACAGTGAGAGGCATAATCCCAAAGTGAAGGAAATATGGAAACCCTTTCCAGACGTGGCCAAAATTACTCCAATCTGCATCAACAAATCTTGTAGGAGGTCTGAAAAGAACCAGGACAATGTCTAAAGCCCTGCAGGCTTCAATTGTCTTAGTTAAGTTCAGAGTTCATGATTAAATAATAAGAAAGAGACTAGGCAAAAAATGACAATGATGGGATAGTACCAAGGTGAAAACCACGGCAGACCACAGACACAAAATCTCAGAGGCCCATCCCACATTTCCCAAAAACATCTTGATGATGTCCATGACTTTGGGAAAAATATTATCCGGACCCACTGAGACAAAAGAGGAAAGCACGAGTTTTCATTGTGAAGTTGTTAGTTAGCAATGAAACAAGTAATGGTTCGCAAAGCTAGAATAGGCCATGAAGCTTCAATCAATAAGAAAAATGTGTTTTGGCTACCGTCACATTAAACGACAGTGGAAAACTGTCCAGCAAAAATTGCAGCAATGAATGTAATCATTGTAAACTAAATAAAAAGTGATGAGTTGTTCCTCCAATTTAGTTTTTTTTTTCTTGATTATCATTACTCTGTCCTCAGATTTATCTACGTGCAACTTAACCATCACTGACCCAGCAATCTAGGCAACTAAATTCTAACTTTGTGAATGTAAAACCAGTGTGGAGGCAAGGTAAACTGAAACAGGAAATTAATAATTGGTTAACATGTGGTTTTATTTGCAACGAATTAAAACATTTTAAATAAATATAAATATAAATCTGCGACTCTGTATTCCACGTTTGGCATGAATATCAGATCTATTAGCGCACACAGTGTATTTGTTAATACAATAAACTGCTGGCAAACTGACTAAAGTCTACATTTTGATGTAAACTCTGCCCATTTCCAGTTATTTTCCTAAAATAATTGTACGCCAGCCACATTTCTATTTGATCCCTCAACAGCAGGTCAATGCAGCTCCCACTGGGCTCCTTCTCTGCTATTATTAGTCAATCAAAGGAGCAATCGCTTACAATGTAGCAATGTCTCTTTTAAGCGTCCCTCAAAAACTGTCATCCATATTGAAGAAAAAGGAAATAATTTTTGGCTCTTTGTGGCTGCAAGTCATCTGTAATTTATGGGGTCGAGGCTGGCCAGTGACAGAACCAGTTCAGAGACGTGTGGAAGGAAATGAATGAAATAAAGCTGAAACTCTGTGTTGCTTTTTTAGGAGCTGTTACATCCTTTCTTTTTCCTGCTTCAGTATGCTTCTTTTCCACAAGATGGAGTTGCTGTGCTGCAGCAGAGCCAATCTGGCCAACCAGAAAGCTGGTAGCCCTGAAGTCAGTCAGCAGCTCAGCCAATTGAATCACAGGGGCCACATCAGCACTCAGGAAGCAGCTACCTAAACTGCCTTGCTGATAGTCATCGCTTGCACTGCTCCCCTCTAGAGACACACACACACACATACGCAACACACACATTCGCATTAACGAACAGCTTTGGTTGTGCCAGCTCCCATTATTTCCTCTTTAAAGTCATTTCAGTGAGCAGCTGCATAGTTTCCCCCTGCCATGTCGACTTGCTGAGCTTGAAAGTTTGTATTTGGCTGAGTAATCAGTGGGAGAGTTTAGGTCGGTGACATACGAGCCATTCACATGACCCCTGACGCATGATCACACACTCTCCAGATGCTTCAACGCAAGAGTTGTGGGCATAAAGAAAGCAGACACGGCTACAGTCACTCGTTTCACTCCTCCTTCCTGTCGCAAGCAGTCGGAGCTGGAGATGTGCTGATATACAAGGAGGAGGTGGAGGGACAAAGCTCTCCTCTGTCTTATTGCCAGAGCCCATCCACAGCAGCGATCCTCGTTTTCCATGATGCTCTGTTTGCTGTTTGTAGGAGTGAGGGATGACGGGAATGCACAGCTGTACTTTGCATTTAAATTATAACCCAAATGATGCATCCTTATGCATAGCAGCCTGCTGAATTTGTAATGTAAAAATAGCATTGTGCCCCTTCTTCATTTCAACGGCTCCTGGGAGAACATGCCGCTGCCCTCATCTCCAGAGGCAGGGCAGAGACTGTTTAAATGAGTGGAGGGTTTAGATTGGGACATAAACAGCATGTGAATGATTAATAGTTACACTTTATTTTTTACTTAGCGCAGAAAAATAACTGAATACTTGACACTTGTTTATTTAGAGTATACCACAGTCATGCACAATAATACTGTACAGCTTAATACTGCAGAAAGAGGTTAGAAACCAATCCTCCTACAAGACCGATACGCCTTCTACCAGTTTATTTTATACTGTGAGTGTTGTTTAAAACCTCTAAACAATGACTTTTCACCTAATAAATCTATATTCATATGGATTCATATCCATAATTCCGTGCCTTCTTAATGTTGATTTTTCTGTCCTATTGCTCATTTCTTTGTCTCTTCACTGGTGTTTTGTTAGTATTTACTTGGGGTTTTTGGGCTCGTCATGCTCATAAAAATTAGTGCAGGTACTGTTTGTCTTAAGGTTGTTCATTTTGTATCCTATTTTAGAACAAAGGTTCTTCAAACTATTGTACTTGGGTTGCATTAGGTGCTGCTCAGAGTAAAATTTCCTTGGTATTTAATTATACGGCAGTAATGGATGAATTATTGGTGATATTGTGCTGAGAAGGACAAAAACTAAAAAATAAGTTGCAGTCATTAGTTATAGTTGCTTAAAAAAGAAACTTCTCCTAGAGGGGTGCAGTGGACAAATCCATGTATGAAAGAAGTAGGGTATGGGGTGCCGCTGGTGAAGTTACACAGTAGAAAATTAACAGCAATAATTTGGGTTATTTATGTCATAAGAGGATAAAAATGGGGGTTCATTTTTCAAAGTCATATTTTCATCAAGCTATTCATTGATTTATACTGTAAATGTCACAGTTTCTATTAGTAATATTTTTATTAGTTTCTATTTAGTTTCGTTTGCAAGCTAAATATTTAGTTTACAAATTACATATTTAGCTCCAATGATCTTCATTACAAGCTAAATATTTAGCTAGCAAGCTAAACTGACTAGTTAAATATTTAGCTTTGAACTAAATATTTCACTCTGAGCGAAATATTTACCTAGTACGCAAATGTACTTGCCGATAAGTGGAAGTGGACTACAAAAATAAAAGCCGGGTCTTGCCAACCTCTATTAATTGCTGGCGCATCTTGAGGTAAACCTCTGACCTGAATTCAGTTTGTTTCTCAGGAAACGGGGATAGACCTTTAAAAGGTTTAACAGGTAGGAAGAACTGATGTAAGAGGACTTACTATATTAAATAAGGTAAAAAATTGATGAAAGGACACAGAGGACGAACAATTACTGGTAGCTTCATCCCAGTCAAAGCCCACTCTGGTGACACACAATCTTGTTACACCCCAGGTGTTCTATGCCTGGTTCACTAAGTTTTGATACTTTTTAACAATTTTTGGTGACTTTTCTTTATAGTTTGGGGGTGACAGAACATATTAGAGCCACAATCAAATGTGTCAGAGGATCCCCTGCTAGTGAAACCCCTAACACCTGCAACACACACACACGCGCGTTTTCTCTGGCTTTAATTGCCCCATACCCATGCTAGACTTTTGAATTCAATGCCTCTCCACACTCATCTCCTGAAAATCTGGCAAACATGTGGATGCAAGACACTCAGGCAGCATCCAGTTCTTAGACCCTACTGCCATGTGTCGCTATGTACTGTGGCCCCTACATACGGGAGACCTGATAAATGACAGAGGCACACTCTAATTTAGAACAAATACATCACATCTTTTGTGTGAACACACAATCTTCAAGAGGCGGAGAGATTGATGATTAGATCCAAGCAGAAGTGACAGTGGAATAACATTATTCACCTAAGCATTGTCCTCCTCTGGCACCGCGGCTGCTGGAGTTATCTTGGCTGTCATTAGTCAAGAGTGAAACTTCGCCAATTCTTTATATGGAAACAATCTCATGTCTGAGAATGCATATAAGCAATGAAAGATGGAGGAGGGGTTTTCTGTGAGGAATACTCTACAGCTTTAAATACGCTGTGATTTCTCTCCATTTGTTTGCTCGTCAAGTCAAATAAAGCCAGTCTAGAGAACGTCTGCTGAAAATATGAAAAGCACGATAGCACCAGTGTGGCAAGTAGAAGATTCTTGCCAAGACGTGTTAGGAGATGAAGGTAAAAGGGGGGATGGGACTCCTTTTCTTTGTTTTCTAAAGTTTGAGGGTATTTTAAATTTCAAAACGCATAATGGCACAAATTTTGATTTAAAAATGTCATAATCTTGACCTTTGGCTATGAAAAACGTGACCATTTGTGGCGCTCACTTCAGAGCAGAGGATTAAAATGCCAGCGATGTGACAGAGTTTAACATGGGATACTGAAGCATAGATCAGGTTCGACACACAAGATTCGGTACCTTTGGTGGTTACAGCCTCATTGGGACCGCTGTCAGCGGCTGCTTCTGGACCTGCAGCATGCGGGAGACACGATCATGGATCGATCATTGTAAGTCTTGTTGTCAAACATCTGCTAATTACAGCTTTGTTGAAAGAATGATGTCAAAGATTAGAAGCACTGTGATATGTGGGATGTTAAAGAAACAGTAAAGCTAGCGTGCGGTATCCAGGCTAATAATGTTAGCTTCGCTAAGCAATGTTTTGTTTTGGCCATTAATCTTTTCCCTGGTCTCTCACTCTTGCTCTCTGGGGCGCACAGCAGGCCTATAGCTGTATGGTTGTGGTCCATCATATGTGTAGTTGTAAACATTTAAAGTTTCTCTTGTGTCTGAGCCGGCAAAAAATCCATCGTTTTCTGTTGATCGGGCTGACAGGACTCCATTCTGCTACGTCACTTCCCAGATAGCCACTGGACGCTGTAACAGAACAGGACCGCAACCGCAAAACGATAGAGCTGGTCTGGCCCGCATCCGCCTCACGGACTCATTCCTGAGTCCAAACGCACATCGGGCCGAAGCTGTTTCTGGTCTGTTTTTAGGGGCTGTTGCGGATATGTGCCAGCGCCGATCCAGCACCGCCTGATCATCCCGTTACAGATGCGTAATGGGTGTGTGAAACGATTCCGCCTCCCGGAGCTGTGCCGGATGTGTTACGATTCCACTTAAATCACTACTGGATTGTCCTTTTTCCTTATTTTTGGCATTTTTTCTCAGTTAGGGTATCATAGTTATTATTATCATAGGCCTACATTTTTCAGTCTGTGGAATGTCCAGAAAAACATTTTCACTACAACGCCTTGCTATAAATAAAAAAGCTTGATTTGATAAAGGCTACAGGTTTCAGTTGGAGCAATGCTATAGCTGAAATAAATCGTTTTAATGATGAAAACGCATACTAAAACAACGTGAACAAAGTTAACAAACACAGCATTAATGACGACGAATTCATTGATTTAATTATTAAAAAAGAACAACAAAGTCATCAATTAACACAGAACAAAGTGAACAACAAACAGAATTAATGACCACAAATTCATTGTTTTAATTATAAAAAAAGAACAACAAAGTCAACAATTAACACAGTGAACAAGAAACACAGAATTAATGGTTAAAAAACGCACAGGCTAACATGTTTTCAGCATCTGGAAAAATAAAATAAAAAGTATGTAAGTTGTTGTCTTACTTAATTGTATTTATTATGTGACAACATAGCATGGCAACAGCAAAGCCAAAAGCAAGAGAGTTAGCTTACCGATCCAGGAGGAAAGTAGCCGTTTCCGCGTGTGTTTTGATGCCGTGGAAGTTTTCTATGTGGGCAGACAACATGAAGCGTAGCCTACATCATAAAAGTAGACAAGAAAACATTTGAAATTGGGAGAGCTTATTACCAAGTGGCTGCACACCGGGTTGAAAGTTATTACAAACTAAATGAATCTTTGGCACATCCCCTCTTAAATAGACTATGGGCTGCTAAACCTCAAACGTTTCTCCATAAGTGTTACTGGCAGCATTTGTAGCTCTGGTTTAAGGTAGACATTTGATTAAACATGAAAATAAGAAATAACAAACGTCACAAATGACAGAAATCCACAGAAAACAAGAGCTATAGATGGGGCTTTAACATCAAACGGCTAACACAGACTCCATATGGTGCGCAAATAACTTTCTTCTATCTGGCAAATAACAGCCTGTAACAGCTATATCTACAAAACAAAAAGCATTTCACTTGCACGTTTAAGTAATAGACAGTAAATTAGAATAAACACATACAAATAGATGTACATAATAAAAACATAGAACAAACAAACTTAGTGTGGTAGCTGGTCCAGATAAATCTGCGTTGAGCTGGTTTGATTATATATATATTTTTAAATTTTGGCGCTTCTGGCTGAAGTCCGTAGTACGGATGTGGGCCGTATCTGCGAGGCGACAGTCAAGCGAGACCCAACGTTCACTTGGCACTTTTGGCGCTGTTGTAAAACGGAGCTCAAACGGATCTGTGCTGTAACGGACCTTACAGCATCACAAAGTGTTGCTGTATAGTTTTCAAACACTGATAACATTGCTCAGCTTAATGACAATGCATTTATCTCATGCTCTTGAGAGAAAAAGATTTACAGACGGGATGTTATTTTGAAATTGTTTATTCCACTGAGTTCTTCACACAGTTTGAGAAAAGTATTTCGGATGTGGTCCACATCAGGTAGTCTCTGTCAAAACAGTGTTGGCTCAAATCAAATTGCAGACATGGACCAGAGCAGTTTTTAGCCCTTTTTAAATGCAATCGGCTCAAATATGTATCACAGATTCGGGCCCCACCAGTGTAGCCTATGTGAAAACAGCATCGGCTCAGATTCATATTGCCGATCTGGACCAAATCAGTGTCGGACACAGCGAATGTCTTTCGGTTACCACATGGGAAAAGTGATCTGAGCCAGATCTGTAAAATGATATAAATACTGAACTGATGGCAGTTAGAATGTTTAACCTGAAACCTCTATCTGGCACGGATCTGGTTCACAATCAGAAAACGTCTCTAAGCTAGAAACGGAGGCAAGGGGTTTAAAACGGATCCGGGCCAAATGTAATTGCTATCTGGGTTCCAGTCTGGCAGAGGTTAGATCTTCTCACAAAAACAACTCCAAAAACTAAAATAATTAATGTATGAGTACATTTTTATTTAAAAACTGTTACTAATATATTTCTCTAAACAGTGATTTAAGGGGGGCTCTAACCTGCAACCTGCACTTTAATTAATCTGTCTTGACTCCAACTCTTTTGAAAGGATGCCACTCTAGCTCAGCTTTTTTTTTAACCTTTGTCCTAGATCCGTTTCCCAATCATGGGCAAACTCATTCTCTCCTCTTCGTTTCGTTGTTCCATCCCATCTCATTTCTCTCCACCTTCTTGACAGCTCATAAAGCAAAGCAACGTATCAAAGTGCACTGTGCTCTGCTATCACACAGTAGAGGTGGAGAAATAAGACAGGAAAGAAGAAGGGAGACGAAGAGCTTCTTTATACAAGATGGAAGGAGTGAATCCAGCTAAAAAGTTTACCACAAAGCAGTAGTTCTTATTCCTCTGAGGTGCTGGCTGACGTCTCTAAAGCTGGGGTGAAGCATATTAGCAGTGCTCTACCTATAAGCTAAAGAAATCAAGCCCCCTTCTGTGCTAAGATTGGGGAATAAGTGCATCCCAAAGCACCCCAACTGAAGTCCTTATTGTGTATTTACTGCAGCTAAGCTCTTTGCTCAGCAACACAATCCTCCATGCACTCATGCACAACCAAGAACATCGGCTCTGAAAACTAACCCTCCAGCTCCTGAATTCAAATTCTTGTTGCGGCAGCTTTCAAGCTTAGCAGCACTGCAGGATGATGCATAAATTAAATCAATGGAGGGTATTGGAACAAGAATCAAGCACTGCCTGCTCGTGCTGGACCATAACTCCATAGACCTTGTTGGTGAAGAAGAATCCACTTGCGAGACAAGGATCCCACCTTTAATCCTATTACTTTTCGATGAGGTCCACTATATTACCTCTAGCAGTTCTATAGATGTTGAGATTTTATTTGAGTAAAGATCAGGAGAAAATCTTCTTGGATATATTCACATTAGTGTCATTTCTGTGTGCCCTGCTATATTTTACAGCAAAAAGGAGACAGCAAAGAATGAGGATGGGGAAGAGAGGGAGGAGCCGCGTTGCTGGTCTCATGATGTCAAAGGCAGGCCCAAAGATTGCAACCCTGACCCCTGTCTTTCACCTTTCCACTTGTCTCTCTGCTTCCGTAAGAATAAAAAAAGAAACACTCTGTGGCTGAGAGTGTCTCCATTTGCACTCCGCCTTGCAACCTCTTATTTTCTGTGGCAGCTAGTTCAGATATTGCAGAGTAGCAAAGGAGAAAAAAATAACAGTGGCTTTAGTTCTGATCCTGGTGCAGGGCATCGTGAACAAAAGGAATGGGGGAGGACATGTTCTATTTCAGACTCACATTGCTTTCAGGAAAACTGTAACCCCATTGTTCTTCAGCCACCGGTAATGACTTCACCGTGGCTTCCTGTCACATGGTAATGACTTCACTAACCCCAGAAGTGATGCGGTAGCTGACCACGGTTTGAACTGCTGTAACTTGATATGTTATCAAATGTCATTGGTAACTGTTCAAATGATTAATGCCACATAGGATTTAGCAGTTTAGAATAGGTCTAGTGATGGCTTCAGTTCCTCCATTATAGTAACAGAAGTCTTCACAAAATGAGTCCTGATAGACTCAGCATTCTACTCATTATATTATGGCTTTTTATTAAATATACTTGTGCAGATTTCTCCCCAATGCTCTTTACATTTCCACCATAATGGCATGACATTATTTGCCCCCTTACAGATTTCTTTTGATATTAATTTTTTTTGTTGCATTTTACATCTTTCAGATCATCAAACATGCAGTATCTTACACAGGTCCAACTCCCCCTAAAGCTTTTTACAACATTTTCATCTCCTGTATCTGTGAAATCCTTACAGATGTCTTTAAAAGGCGCATCTGTAATAGGAAACCTTCCCATGACCTTCTTTCACAATACTAAATAAAAATGTCCACCATCTCTTTCATGTAGGTGTGCCACCAAAGCAATCATACCTTTCAGTTAGTTACATTATGTTTGTTCTCCATCGGTAGGTCTATAGGCGTGTTGTACACGTGAAACTCGAAAAGTTAGAATATCTTGCAAAACATAATTTATTTCAGTAATTCAACTTAAAAGTTGAAACTAATATATGATATAGACTCATTACATGCAAAACGAGATATTTCACGCCTTTATTTGTTACCTCCACCAGGAGGTAATGTTTTCGTGCTCGTCTGTCTCTGTCTGTCTGTCTGTCTGTCTGTTAGCAACATAACTCAAAAAGTTATGGATGGATTTCGCTGCAATGCTCAGGAAATGTACTCAATGGGACCACGAACAACCGATTACATTTTGGGGTTGATTCGACATGAAGCGCGTATCCACCCACCGACCAGCGGTGCTATCGTAGACTCCTCTGTCACGCTGCCCTATTCACTCCTCCTCATTGTCCTCACCTGTCTCTCCAATCAACCACACCTGATCCTCCTTACCTTCTGCCTTTAAAGCCCGTCACTTCTCTCCACTCAGCGCCGGATCATTATATTGTTATTGTTGTCTTCATCTGCATGGTGTGTTGTCCTGTCGTCTCGTTCCTGCCCGATGTCCAGTCTCTTCCTGCCGTCACCACCACCACCATCATCATTAATAAACATCCTGCACCTTTCCTCAGCGTCTGCGTTTGGGTCCATACTCCACACACATCCCTGACATCCTCTCCCATCTCAGAGGGCTCACAGATGGCCGACCTCGCGCAGCAGCCCCGTTACGGTTGGAACATATGCACAACAAATTAATCGCACATCTGTGAATCTCCACTTTCTGCTGGAAGAGCACAGCAAAAGCACGAACAAAACAATGCGTCACATTAACAGACATTTTAATGGGAAATGTATCAAAAGTTAGAAATACATAACAACATGGGGATGGGGGGGGAATGAGTGGCCATGGCGGAGGTCTGCGCTCTCGGAGTACTTTTCTAGTTATAAGTTTGATGATTATGGCTTACAGCTTATGAAAACCCCAAATTCAAAATCTCAGAAAATTAGAATATTGTGAAAAGGTTCAATATTTTAGGCTCAAATTGTCATACTCTAATCAGCTAGTTAATCCAAAACACTTACAAAGGGTTCCTGAGCCTTTAAACGGTCTCTCAGTCTGGTTCAGCAGGAATCACAATCATGGGGAGGACTGCTGACCTGACAGATGTGCACAAAACCATAATTGACACCCTCCATAAAGAAGGGAAAAGCCTCAAAACGTAATTGGAAAAGAAGTTGGATTTTCCCTAAGTGCTTTTTGAAAGCACATTAACAGAAAGTTATGTGGAAGGTAAGTGTGAACGAAAAAAGTCCAAAACAAGCAGGAGGGATGACCGCAGCCTGGAGAGGATTGTCAGGAAAAGGCCATTCAAAAATGTTGGGGATCTTCACAAGGGGTGGAGTGACGCTGGAGTTAGTGCATCAAGAGCCACCACACTCAGACAGATCCTGGACATGGGCTTAAAATGTAGTGTTCCCCTTGTCAAGCCGCTCCTGAACCACAGTGTCAGAAGCGTCTTACCTGGGCTAAAGAAAAAATTAACAGCAAATTTTGCATCATGTTACACCACTCAAGGACAACTTGGTGTAGAAAGAAAACTGAGTTTGTTCGGGTACCTCAGAATCGGTGGCTCATAACATACAGAACATGTGCTTCTTTCTTCTTCTCTAACAACCTCGACTTCTGGGATGTGACTGCCACCTACTGGTGGAGAGGTATAACAACATCACCAAAAAAATCATTTAAACAGGTTAATGCAATGTTTCAGACATATTTTAGCTGTACACTTTACTAAGTGTTACATTCTCCCCCTGCTAAATAAATGTTGTCCCAACATTGACTGAACATGACTGAATAAACAAAAATAATAAAAAAAGGTACTCTATCAGTAACAATGTCAAGATGGTATGAATTAGGATAGGGTTTAGCAGTGCCCTAACATCACTTTCACTTTGCACTATCGGACCTCAGGTGACCGAATCACGTTACCAGATAAGCAAAAGCTTATAACAGTGCTTAGTTGTTTCCAATAGTCTATGTAGAAATATTTCCCTCTTACATGCATTACTTTCACTTCATCACGTGCTCTGGAGTTTGTCTTCTTAAATAGTAATAGTATTTCACAATTAGCTTAATCAACTGTCACATAGCCCAATTTCTTATGTTACCTTCTCAAAAGCATCAAATACTTGTGTCACTATACTGGTAAAACCTCAGCAGTACTCATACATTTAGCAAAATAAAACTTCTTAACTTCAGAAAATGTCTCCCACTGTTCAATAACAACTCACTGGTTCATAAGCTGGATAATAAGGCATTTGTGGAGCTGTCCAAAGTACTCCAAACTGTTTATAGAATGAGGTTGCTGTTGCACTGGTATACAATGGGTTAATACTGACACCGATCCCTCTCTGAACCGGTTGATCAAATGCATCAAAAGTTAATGTTTTCCGGGGGCATCTCTCCCTCCGAGACCTTCTCAGCTGCGGTTTAGACAGTTCCGAGTCCATTCCACTGGGCTGAGCAGGAGAAGCAACAGTCTCTGACGATGCCGAGATGTTATGTTCAGTGTTTCTTGTCCATTCACCAAGTCAGCTTGGAACTCTTCAGCATCTACTCCAAGCTCATTGGTGTCCTTTTGCTGAGTGTCTCATGAACAGGGCTATTCTCCCCCTTCTGAGAAATCACTATGGGAACCTGATCCTCTCAATACGAGCGCAACTTTCCTGGCCCTCCTCTCTTTGACATGTTCCTGACAAATACCCTGTCCCCAGGTGAGAGTACATCACTTTGTCTTTTTTGCTCATAATGTGATTTTCCTCTTGCCAGAGTCTTTTCAATGTTTTTGGATGCAATGCCACATACCACATCTGTTGTTGGCATTTGTGAGCATAGTTCTCATGTAAGTTGCATTTATTAGTTTCACTCAGTCCCAAAGTTAAATATATGTGGAGATGTGGGTTTCTACAAAAGAGTAAGTAAAAGGGCGAGTATCCTGTCTATGCAGTAGTTGTACAATTACTCTAAAGGCATGAACAACTTTGTTTACATAGTCACTCCAGATTTCTTTCTTTTCCTCATCTAGGGTCCGCAGCTTCAACAACAAGGTGCGATTAAACCTTTCAACTTGGTTTCCCTGTGGATGGTAAGGGTCTTTGAATTGGCTATTCCTGTGTACTTCTGCAGCTGAAAAAAAATGGTTTTCAAAATCCCTGCCCTGATCAGGATGCCATTTACCAGGAAAACCAAATTTCAAGGAAAGGTCATTAAAACATTTTTATCTGCTGCTGTTTTGTCAGATTGCGTGTAGCGTGTAGGGTACACTTACAAATTTAGTGAAATTGTCACGTAACACAAAAATATACTCATACTCTCCCCTGCTTTTTTCAAGATGGACATAGTCTATTGAAACCCCATGGTCAGGATGGCCCTTAAAATAATCACAGATATTGATATTCCTACCATGTGTGGTGTGTTAAGAGTGCTCTGGTCTTCTCTGAAGGGTGTTGGCACAGCTCCGATCACAAATCTGGGATATTCAACATGTTGGATTGTCTTGGCCCGATATCACAGCATGTGTAGTGTGTTGCGAGGACGAACGAGCATGCAGCCTGTTGAGTGTGAGGTGTAGCCAATCAGAAAGTGAAGTGACAGGCAGCGATAAGTCTTGGAAGCGTCTATTATAATCGTTTCCAAGTGTCGACTCACTTGATCGCAGCCCACAAGCGCATAGAAACAGAGATCAATCACAGCAAAGTGTGTAACGTTTCAGAGTGAAAAAAAAAACATAACTTACATTAATTTCATTGTGTAGCAAGTAGAGCCCCTGCTCCTGCTTGTCTCCAATCCGTTATGTAATGCACTTTTTGTCTCATTTTTTCTGAAGTCACGTTTTATCTCGTGAGGTTTTGTGAGATTTCCGGTCTGAGCTGGGAATGTTCTTTGGTAAAATCTCTCAGGGTGTTTCTCAATGTCAAGGACTCTGTCCTTCCTTGGTTATAGAAAACGGTTAAATGGAACAGACTTACATCACGTGACCACGGCTGCCCAGGGCCCGCCTTTTGCTTACGCGCTCTTTTTACGTCCCGCCCATCGTTATACTTTATACGTATACGTTTCAATATAGATTCATAATGAGAGTTGTACTTTTTTAATTGTGTATATATTGGTTAAATCAAATGTGAAAGCTAGTTAGTATCTGCTAGCAACCGAAGCTGCAACTTTGAAAATACCGCAATGTATTCTGGGAAAGTTTTGACCGAGGGAAGGCATCAAGGAACCTCCCATGTATCCTTGGTCAGTTAGCTAAACGGCAGACAAACGGAGGACAGACGCCTCGGTAGCACATGAACATTGGAACACGCCTTGGCGGTCCCTGATGACGTATCTCCTAGGCAACTGGGGCGGGACCAAGGCATCAAGACGAGGTTCCTTGGCATTGAGAAACACCCTTAATCTGTGGTGTCTCGCAGTGGTGGTTCTACATTGAAGTACTCCCTAGGGGAGGTCCCCTCCTAGTGCCCCCCCCCCCCCCCCCCCCCCCCCCCCAAACGCACGCACGCACGCACAAACAAACACAAGCGGATACAAATGTGAAGATTTTTAGGGGGTTTGAGTTTCAGTTATTACATTTCCCTATTCAATTTACCTTATGATTTTAGTGCTAGGATTGTTAAGTGTTCGTGATTTGAGTTTCCTTCTACTTAGTGTTTGTATGTTTTTTTCTTTCCACTATGTTTTCCCCTCTTTTTCAGTTTTTTTCTCTCAGGTGTCTGTACTTTGAGTTTCTCTTGTTTTCTTATCCTTCCTCATTTATTTAACTAGGTCTTATTTCAGTCACTCCTGTGTTAGTCATTCTTATTTTTGTCAGGTTTTGTAGACACTTCCACTTTTCTATAGTGTAGATCAGGGGTCTCAAACTCCAGTCCTCGAGGGCTGCAGTCCTGCAACTTTTAGAGATGTCTTAGTTTCAACACACTTGAATCAAAACATTAGGTCATCAGCAGGAACCCGTAGAACCTAACTGCCTGCAGAAGAGGCAATTTAACAATTTGATTGAGGTGTGATGGACCAGGAACACATCTAAATGTTACAGGACTGCATCCCTCAAAGAATGGAGTTTGAGACCCCTGGTGTAGATATTTTATTAGTCATTTCGTTGTCTTATCTGCTAGCTCTGCTTTACTTTGTTTTCCTCATAGGGATTACCGTTCTCCAGTTTAAGTTTCTTTCTACAGTTTATATGTGTTTCATGTTATTTGGTTTTCCTTCTCTGTTTTTTGTTAGATTTATTAGTGCTTTTCTTTACTTAGATTTCATTAGTTAGTAGGCATTTAAGATTGTTTCAGTGTAGTCTTGTCTTCTATTCTGTTTACACCTCCTGATTTCTCTTTACCACTTCCCTGCCCAGCTGTTATTTATTTCCTTTTTTTTTTGTCCTGTTTGACAGTGTGGAGCTCAGAATTTCTGTCCGAGTACCAAGTAGAAGCCCAACAGATTTACTTTCACAAGCGGAGCAGTACAGCTTTTGCTATAGTACTCCACTTGATATATGTGTGAAAAATCTTTATTATGAATTTCTGGGGGTTTTATTTCCTGAAGTTATGGATCCGGAAAATTAAGGGGAAGAAAGAAAGAAGATGAAGAAGAGAGGTAGGAAACAAAAAGTCATGAGAGGGTGAGTTGAAAATACAAGAGAGGAATGGGAACAAAGAAAACACAGGAAATCATTGAAGTCTGCCTCCAGACCCACAGGACGGCAGAGAGAGGGGAAAAAACAAAACAAAAAAGGAAAAAGGAACATCGACAAAACAAAACAAACATCATGAACTAAGAACTAAACAACCACATCACAGAAAAATGGATATAAAAATACAACAACAATGTCACAGAAAAACTCATGGTACCGATTAATCAAGCTCTAGTAATGATAACCTCAGCCTCAAGAATATATCTGTAAACACCAGAGACCCCACATCTATGTGTGTGTGTTAGCATGCTGGTGCATATAAGGTTTCTCCATAAGAGTGTTCGATAGCTGGTGTGGGCAGGCATCAATCCGTCTCCCAGGAATCGATGCAGACATAAAGGAGATCGGAGCCTAGACCCCCAGAGCCCCAGGCCGACCGCATCCCCCAAGAGAGGAGCAAAGGAGAACCCTAGGGGAACGTCCAGCGGCTACTATGCAGGGGCCCGGGGGGCAGCAGTGATGAGCTCCAGCTGGGCCATGGACCGGGAGAGCCGGGGCCCATGGGCGCCCTACCCCCCAGCAGGGACCCGACAAGGGACCGGCTGACGAGGGGCCCCCGGCACTCCAGGGGCCGCAACTGGCCGCCACGCGCCACCACCACCCCGGGCCAATCCCCACCGCCAACATCCCAGCTCCCCACCCCTGCCACATGTCAGGGCGCCCCACCGATAGCCGCAGCGGACAGAAAGCATCCCCAGGCCGAGCTCAGCCAGCACCTGGACACCAAGTTGTACCAGCTCTCGAATCCTGATCCCACGCAACGCAGAGCGCCGAGACCAGGCATCCAACAAAAGCCAGGACCTGTCCAACCCGGCAATGAACCGACCACCCATGGTGGGCACAGAACAGGTGATTGAACGAGCAGAGACACTGGATCCGTATCCCGCTGAGCCACCGAGCAGGCACCACCCAACAATCCCAAACCTAGCACCCCTAAAAGAGGTGCCCCAACCAACCAAAGGAAGATATCGGCCCAGCGCATCGGCCGACCGACACACAGGCCCCCCCAGGCCCGGCCAGGCACGCACCAGGTCCGAACCGGATTGACCACCCACGCACCAGTAGGTAGGGCCATCCGTCACTGGCGAGGAGTGACGGAGGGGAAATAGGCCCCCCATTAAATGTAAGGCCTGAGGTGCGCCAGGCGACAGGGCAGCCCAAAACCCAACCTGACAGGCAGACAAAGACATACAGACACAGTCATACGTTCCCTCCCTCTTAAACACATACATTCTCACTAACTCACCAAGACACCCAAGACACCGGCTGTTATTTATTTCCAATCTTCCCCAGCCCGCTCCCTCGCTCACCTGCATCCGTTTACCGTTAATTGATCCTCAGGTTTTCATTGTCACTCCACATTTAACCTCAAAATATTTAAGCTCTCCAGATTCATTTGTTCTCTGCTGGATCCTCCGTCTTCATTCACCCACTTTTTAATCCCAGCATTTACTGTCATGTACTCAGTTTAGTCTTTTTAAATTCTTATTTTACCTTTTATTAGATTAATCTCATCTAACAGTTTCCTGCATTGGAACTTTTTCTGCACACCATAAGTTATCAGAACTTAAAAAAATATACACAATATATGTGACAAAAATATATATAATCAGATATATAAAAACAATATAAAATATTGATAATATACAAATAAAATATAGAACACAAATTCTAAATGGCACAAGTCCATCACTCAAATAACATACTAAAGAAAATATCATCACTGCACTATTGTACTAAGAACAGAAAACACAAACTAAAACCTAACCTTTCTGGCCTTCCTTGATGCATAATTATCAATAAGTGGATGCTGCAGATCCTCCAGCAGCCCATGCAGCACGGGGGACAATTCATGGAGTCGAGTGAGCTGTGCACCAGCAGCTTCTCAGCCAGCAGGAGCGCCTGCAGCTGCAGGGGGCACCAATTTGCTGATTCCAGACACAGTGATGTGAAAGATAATGGTATTTGTTCTCCAAGCATTTGTGCACCCCCTTGTGTCATGAAAAAATGTCCGCCCCTGCCTAACCGCTACTGGTGTCTCGTCATTACTGTGTGGCTTCACATCACACACTGTAGGACCAAAACTGTTAGATCCACGTTTTTCTATCGCCGTGTGTGGTCTTTCAAGGTTTGGAAATCGTACGATCATTTTAAAATCTTGTTGCGTGAACCAGGCCATACTATCAGGTCAAAGTCACAGTCATGGGTTTTATGGTCCATCCATCCATTGTCTATACCCTTCTTTCTTTGCAGGGTCACAGAGGTGCTGTCACCACCACCCACTTTAGTTTCAGTGGCTTCATGTGTAAAATAAGAAATGACAAAATATACCGCACAGGCTGGATTGGACATTCAGTCACCCAGCCCATACAAAAATATACTATTTGGTCTTGGCAGGCACTTCGATCATCCAAACACATGACTTCTACACCTCAATCAACTTCAGTCTACAAGTTAGACAGTAAATAACAGCAACACTCAATTGCTAATTACTCAGTTCTGTTTGTCCAACATGTAGTGTTCTTTACATGGATATGTAAGATCAGAAACAGTATATTTATTTGTGGATGTACCCTTTACTCCAACTTCTCTTTAACTGTGTAAAGATTTGCGTTTTCTCCATTTTACGCGTTTGCGTGTGGACAGAAATAGCTGGAGCTTTAGGCTCTGCAACGTCACTTTCCACAACAAAAATGCTCCGTCATCAGTTGTGCGACCTGTGCACACACTCAGAAACAGCATTTATGCCCTCAGAGCTGTGTTGGCATTGTCGATTGTCCAATAGCTTTTTGCTACCTTGTTTTCACAAGCTCAATTACTGCTGTATGTAGAAGTTAGAAAGTAAAAAGTCACTCTGAGTGGATATGATTTAGGGGAACTACTGCCCCCTACAGGTTTGGCATGTACATGGATGTGCTTAACAACGCACTTATGCGGTTAGGTGTGGACAAAGTTTTTTTTATTTTTATGAGGTGGTGAGAATATTTGTCTTTGACTATGTGTGTACATGGCCTCAGACTTTCAAAACAAGTAAGTGTTCTCATCTGCAAAAAGAAAAATAAAATACTCTGACACTGCAGTTGTGGGGTGTATTAGAGATGGACAAGAAGCTGGGTACCAGAGAGCTGGTGGACTGCTTTTTTACATGGTGTGGTAATGTGTGGAATGTGAATAAAACAAATGAGATGAGACAATGGAATAGGTTAGACACTATTTCCATTGTGGTAGGGGGATTTTGGAATTTCCCCCCTGTTGCATAATGGGCTTCTTTAATTCAAAGGAATTGTAACCCTCATCTTGTTAAGCCAGCCAAGTGAGCATGTTAGGGCCATTTTAAATAGAAAAAAAAGCACGACAGAGACACAAGGGAAGACATATAAATTAATCTAAATGAACCTTACAAAACAAATGGATCCAGTTTATATTTCAAATATAGTCCTATACATATCCAAAACAGTCCAGTCATACACACAGATTCAAGTTAAACCACATACATTCCAGTTTAACAACGTCTGGCAGCCATTCACCTACTGTATTAGGAACTGTAGGCCAAATGCTAGAAAAGCTCCTGGCCCAGACGGTGTGTCTCCTGCCACTCTCAGAAACTCTGCAAATGAGCTGGCCCCAGTATTCTCTGGCATTTTCAACTCCTCACTGCAGGCATGTCATGTGCCTGCCTGCTTCAAGAACTCCACCATAGTCCCTGTCCCCAAGAAGCCAAGGATCACTGGACTTGATGACTACAGACCTGTGGCTCTGACATCTGTGGTCATGAAGTCATTTGAGCTCCTGGTTCTGTCCTATCTCAAGACCCTCACGGCCCCCATCCTGGACCCTCTGCAGTTTGCCTACAGAGCCAAAAGGTCTGTAGATGATGCCATCAACATAACTCTTCACTTCATCCTGCAGCATCTGGACTTCCCGGGAACCTATGCCAGGATCCTGTTTGTGGACTTCAACACCATCCTCCCAGTCCTTCTCCAAGGCAAGCTATCCCAGATGAACGTGCCTGATCCCATCTGCAGGTGGTTCACTGACTTCCTGACGGACAGGAAGCAGCATGTGAGGCTGGGGAAGAATTTCTCGGACTCTCTGACCATCAGCACCGGCTCCCCTCAGGGCTGTGTTCTTTCTCCTCTGTTCTTCTCCCTGTACACCAACTGCTGCACCTCCAACCACCAGTCTGTCAAACTAATTAAGTTTGCAGATGACACCACCGTTATTGGACTAATCTCGGACGGGGATGAGTCTGCCTACAGAGTGGAGGCTAAACGTCTGGTGTCCTGGTGCAGCCGCAACAACCTGGTGCTAAACGCCCAGAAGACAGTGGAGATTATTGTGGACTTTAGGAAGCACACAGCCCCACTTCCCCCCATCGTCCTGACTGACACCCCCATCACCACTGTGGACTCATTCCGCTTCCTGGGTACCACCATCACCCAGGACCTCAAGTGGGAGCCCACCATCACCTCCGTCATAAAGAACGCCCAACAGAGGATGTACTTCCTGAGGCAGCTGAAGAAATTAACCTGCCAACATGGATGATGATGCAGTTCTACACTGCAATCATCGAGTCCATCCTCACCTCCTCCATCACCGTGTGGTATGCTGGCGCCACCATCAAGGACAAACAGAGACTGCAGCGTGTTGTGCACTCTGCTGAGAAGGTGATTGGCTGCAGACTCCCATCTCTGCAGGACCTGTATACCTCCAGGACACTTAGGAGTGCAGGTCGGATCAAAGCCGATCCTTCTCACCCTGGACACAGACTGTTTGACCTGCTCCCCTCGGGCAGGAGGCTCCGGTCCATTCGGACCAGAACCTCTCGCCATAAGAACAGTTTCTTCCCCTCTGCTGTTGGACTCATGAACAATAACCCTAAGACTGCTCCCACCACCCGCTTAGTTACATGACCCATATTGTGTTTTTTTGCACCTGTCTGATTTGCACCGATCATTACCTGCACTCATGTAAATATCAATCTGTTTAGCATATTATATTTTTATTTAAGTGTTTGTCTGTTTGTTCTTGTATGTTTGCACAAAGTACCGCAGCAATTTCCTAATGTTGTAAACCTACCCAACATTTGGCAATACAACCCTTTCTGATTCTGATTCTGAAATTGAAAAAGGCACATTTATTATGATCTAGTTGGCTTACAAGAAGATATTCTATTAATGCAAATTATAGTGTGACCATTTGGGAGAGGGTGTGAATGTAGAGCTACACAACACACAGGCTTTTACTTCAGTCCACTTCAGTCCCATTTTCTTGCTCTACTAAAATGCTATTGTCTATGTAGAACGCAATGAATCATAGCAAATCCCGCTGTTAATGGGATACAAGCAACATTCAGACTACACCTACAAACCATTCTGGCAGGTGCAAAACTGCTGGAAAGTCAGACCCTCGTTAGAATAATCTGTCAGCTGTTTTCCAGGGAACATTTGAATTTGGGGAAAAAAATTCCATTCAAATTTGTATCAAACAAATAACATTAAAATTAATATATAGATACAAAGATTGTTCTTTGAGAAATATTTGAAAATATAGATCAGATGGAAATGAAACTAAATGAACAGTTTTATTCAACTGCCCAGTCTTTCTTAAATTATTTACATATGAAAGTAACAGAAATGAACTCTACTTAAACGGAAAAAAGCAGAGACTCACGCTGTTCACGTGTCACAAGTCAATATGATTTTTAGGTATGAACATTCAGATGTTTGACATATTATCACAACAATTATTCATCTTTATTTGACCTGTCAGATGTTCTCCTTGAGGGAGGTTTTCATTATCTGTAGAAGAAGAAACAAAGGCTTGAAATAGTTCACTCCAGGTGTAATGAATCTATAGAAGGTTTTTTTTTAAGTTTTGGTGGCCACAGTGGCCTTTATTGTGAAGTGGACAGTGTACAGAAAGGGGGTGAGAAGTGGGAAGTGACATGGGCAAATGTTCGTGGGGTGGAAGCAAACCCCTGGACACCCGTATTGAGGACTGAGGCCTCTGAACATGGGGCGCCCGCCATAACCACTATGCTACGCGACGCTCCGGATCTATATTAGTTTTACTTTCTGAAATGATATATACACAATTTTTTAGATGGAGTTGTAGTTAGTCTTATTGTCAGGAGTCTAGGTTGTTGGTTTGTGTGGTGGTTCTACACTCTCTTCAGTTCTGCAGATTATTCCCCGGGAGGGCGCAGGGAACTCACCTGATGTGACAGTTCTCCTTTGGTAGGCGGTGACCAGAAGGTGTGTGATTGTTTGCAGGAGGATAAGAGGAGCTGGAGGCCCGTCACTCTATGGCTGTGTTAACCTATGTGATAATCCCAAGCCCTCAATGATCACTTCTATGTTCCTTCTGGTTTAATCAATTTAATCAAGCTACGGCTTGATTAAATTGATGTGTGTTGGGAATTGGCACTATAGAAATATTCTGAGTTGAACTCAATTGAACTGAAATTCACCCAGATGTGTAAGACTTAGATAACTCAAATAGGTTCCCCACTAAACCTTTCCAGCTCACCCTCACCATTCCTTTGGGTTTACTAGGTCTGTCCAGCAGCCTCCTCTACCACCCAGATTAAACTCAATACCAGGTCTGATAATACAATTATGAAATCAATCCACAACATTTAACCCATAGTAGACTGGTACCAAGTACATTTATGAACCACCTTGTGTTTAAACGTGGTGTTTTAATATTCTGTGCTTCACAAAGAAGTCCAATGACAAAATATTGCTCGGGTTCAGAGCCATTCAGAGAGGCCATTCTTCAAGATCACACTCCTCCAGGTGATGCCGTTGTGGTCTACATGGGCGGTGAAGTCTCACAGAAGCAACACTGAATCCCACTGGAGATTTGTGAGTATCCCCACACCAGTTATAACATGTCCATTGGCAATTTCAGTTTAGAAGAGAGAGCCCTTCTTCAGGGGTTGGGTTCTAGAGTCCAAGCTGTGCTAAAAGGTGGAAGCCAATTATTTCTAGCTGGTGACACTCAACCTCATACAACCTCCTTACCTGCCAGTGAGGTCTCCAAATACAGGTGTAGGTTTTTGTATGGGGTCAGATCACTAATTAAGAATAAACTCATGCAGGGTTTTTCACAAATTCACTTGCTCATTCACAAATGCACACGCTCTGGTTCACAAATATAGTTTTGAAGAAACACTTGTAATATAACTTCACAAATGCACACGATCCGTTTCACAAATGAACACGATCCGTTTCACAAATGCACACGATCCGTTTCACAAATTCACATGCTCATTCACAAATGCACACGCTCTGGTTCACAAATATAGTTTTGAAGAAACACTTGTAATATAACTTCACAAATGCACACGATCCGTTTCACAAATGAACACGATCCGTTTCACAAATGCACACAATCCGTTTCACAAATGCACACAATCTGTTTCACAAATATAATTTTGAGGGAAGCTTCAAATATAAACTCACAGATCATACGAATCGCTAAATATGCATTTACGAACCACTTCTCATTTGCGAATCCCTATCTAATCTATTTGTGAGTGAATTTTGTGTGGTGAATTTTGAGACTTGTAACGTTGCAGGTCAACAAATGACACCATTGGCTAATGAATCTGTCAATCAAATTTACGATTCTGATTGACAGATTCGTCAGCTAACCAATTTCTTCGTTTTCAGCCAATCGTATGGCTGCTTACAAGAGAGTTCTGACACTCCCATAGACTTCTATGGAAACAATGGAATGTGGAAGTCACGTGGGTCTGCAGCTGCAAATACTTCCAAACAGCGCAGCGTCATTGACCGCAGTTCATCCTCGGCGTTTTGGAACTATTGTTCTGGTAAGTTAATGGAATCACAAAATTTTTTTGCATCGAAAAGCGTTAGCTGACTGCTCTGTACCAAAAATAAGTCAAGGGTCATATTTAATGTAGCCAGTTTTCGTTAATCAACTGTGTTAATGAGCTAGTTGTAGTTTAACTGCAGCTAGCTAATTGTGAGTAGCAGAGGTCTAGAAAAGCTTGACGACCTATTGACGGGTTTATTTCAGTATGTCAAATTCAGCTTTTTAAAAATATTCATCACAGTTTGGGATATACACTTTTATATCTCATTAATTTTAATGGTGATTTTTTTTTCTAAAATATATCTAATGAGTTGCTGGTCGCTGTATCAACAGTCTTTAACTGACTTTGATGCATCAGAGATGGAAGCATAAATGGAGATATAAGTAAAGAAAAATGTGAATGTGAAGATGAGAAATTATTTCTTTATTTTTCAGTTAAACCACATAAGAACTGACTGCAATAAACTGCTGAAGCATATGGCACACAGGATCACCAAAATAACAAGTTATGTTGTTTTCTTGTTTTGTGTCCTCCAAAATAACAAGAGCTGAATCAAGACATTTAAAGAAAAGTACTTGAACACCATAACCTTTATAAAGTTGATATTTACTGCAGAACTGTTCATTTGCACTTGTTTTATGAAATTATCGTTTGCAATCATTTGATTAAGTAGAGATTACAATCTTTTTTTAACACACAAGAATTGAAGAATTATTTAGAATGTCAGCCTAAATAAACAACTGTTGAAGAATAACTAAAAAAGTGTTATTAAACTATTACAGGTAACACTGCGTTGCATTCATGTCCATCTTCCTGTTTTCAGATGAGTTGCTGAACGGAGAGCTGATCATTGATCAGGTTTGGTGGAACTTCCCCAGTTCTGTCAGTGATGGAGTGATACATAAGTTGGTAAGTGGAGTGCTGGAGGTGGCTGGGTGGTGATGGGGAGGCTGTCAAAATAAAATCAAAATGATCAGAAATGACTTCCTTTCATACCAAAGCTAATGCAAGCATGCAATCTTTTTTTTAATTATCCCCTGAACATGCCAAGACTATGTATGATTAAAATAATTTAAATTAAAGTACAAGGGACAAAAAAAAATCCCACCAAAACATACTATATATATATATATATATATATATATATATATATATATATATATATATATATATATATATATATATATATATATATTATAGGTATTGAAGCTGTTGTGGGTGGGGGGTTGTTTGCAAAAAAGAGACCAAGTTCCTCCATGGCAACGATCAAGGTGTTTGGTGGGGGCTTGCTTGTTGTGCTATCAGATGCTGTTTTGCATTGCTGTTTTTTGTTTGTCTTGTACTTGCAAGATGTCCAGTATTGGACAGCACTTTTTTTCTTTCTTATGGAAGATCTGTTTTGCTGCCATTTGTAGTCTCAGCCTGATGAATCTGCTGGTTTGAATTCCTTCAGTGTCAATAGGATACGGTGCTCTCCTTCCAGACTGTCATCATTTTTGCTTTATTGAACTAGAGCATCCATCACAGATGTTGGAATATTTGATGATTTTGTTTGTTTCCTGTAAGATGGTACAGAATATGTCCATGGTCAAGCATGTCTTTTGGATTGATAAAATTGTAGATGTTGCCATCACAATTCCTTTTTGCACTGGTTTCCAGCTATCTGTTTGACCAATCTTAAGTCCACAGAAGAGTGTTATCATGTCTTGGAGGAATGTGATGGCATTGTTGTACTCTTCCATCTTATGCCTAAGTGCCACCACAGGGTGGCGTGTAAAGCCCTGATTGAAAGTATTTGACAATGCAGATTATACTTATTGTACACAGCTTTCTGTTATTATGACCTCTGGCGATGGTGAGGTTTTTTCTGCTGACTTGAGCCAACCATTTCCTTCTTCTTTCTGTGTCTTTAGGGAAGCCATACGTTCTGATCCATTTCTTGGACCGATTCATGGTAAAGCAATAAACATATAAAGGTATCATTTAAATATACATTTTATACATATGAAATGTACAATCTTTTCACTGAAAAGATTCTAACAATTAGACGGTCAATCTGTACCTCAATATCGAACCCACAACCAGTGCCATCCCCAATCAACAACAATGTAGAGAAAATGTCTGAATTCCACGAATTAAACCAGAACAGCCTTGAAAAAATCATTATCCAATTAAGCTCCACCTCCTGCTGTCTTGATATCCTACCCACAGCTTTTCTAAAGAAGGTTCTTCCTGTTATTGGTTCTGATCTTGTTCAAATAGTGAACTCATCACTGCTATCAGGTGTCTTCCCTCAGGCTTTAAAAACAGCAGTTATTAAACCACTGCTAAAGAAGAAAAATCTGGACAACACGTTAATGCAGAACTACAGGCCAATCTCTAATCTTCCATTTATCAGTAAGATTATTGAAAAAGCTGTGTTTCAGCAGTTAAATGGCTTCATAACAATGACAAACCGTTTTGATGCTTTTCAATCTGGTTTCCGCGCTCACCACAGCACCGAGACTGTCCTCGTCAAAGTATTTAATGACATCCGCATAAATACAGACTGTGGAAGAACCACAGTGCTGGTTCTGTTGAACCTCAGTGCAGCATTTGACACTGTTGATCATGATATTTTATTGGAACGACTGGAGAGCTGGGTCAGACTCTCTGGTACAGTACTTGGCTGGTTCGAGTCTTACCTAAAGAACAGGGACTTCTATGTTTCAATAGGAAACTTTTCATCAGAACGAACAGAAATCACATGTGGGGTGCCCCAGGGCTCCATCCTGGGGCCCCTCTTATTTAATATCTACATGCTCCCACTAGGCAAGATTATAGCAACCAATAACATTAGCTACCATAACTACGCAGATGACACTCAGCTCTACATTACAATGTCACCAGGTGACTCTGAACCCATTCAAACCCTAAATCAATGCATTGACCAAATAAATGGATGGATGTGCCATAACTTTCTCCAGCTGAATAGAAACAAAACTGAAGTGATTATTTTTGGACCCAAGGAGGAATGATCAAGAGTCAGCACACAGCTTCAATTAATACAGCTAGAAACTACTGATCAGGTTCGTAACCTAGGTGTAGTAATTGACTCAGACCTGAACCTCCAGGGTCACATAAAGGCAATAACAAGGTCAGAGTTCTATCACCTGAAGAACATCTCTAGGATTAAAGGACTGATTTTGCAACACGACCTAGAAAAACTCATCCATGCGTTTATCTTTAGTCGGATTGATTACTGCAACAGCATCTTCACAGGTCTGCCTAAAAAGTCAATCAGACAGCTGCAGCTGATCCAGAACGCTGCCGCTCGCGTCCTCACAAGAACCAGGAAAGTAGAGCACATCACCCCAGTTCTAAAGTCCTTACACGTGCTCCCTGTAGCTCAGAGAATAGACTTTAAAATACTTTTACTAGTTTATAAATCATTACATGGCTTAGCACCAAAATATGTTGAAGACCTGTTGTCATGGTGCCAACCACCAAGACCACTCAGGTCCTCCAACTCTAGCCTACTAAACATCCCTAGACTCAGAACTAAACATGGAGAAGCAGCTTTCACTTTTTATGCTCCCCTTATCTGGAACAGACTTCTTGACAAGTGTAGAGCTGCTGAAACTCTGAACTGCTTTAAATCGAGACTAAAAACCCATCTGTTTAGAATTGCCTTTGAGTAAATGCTTGATGTCATATGTATGAAATGTGTTCATGCTCTCTTGCTTTTTTTATTTTTCTCTTGCTTTATTGTGTATCATGTATAATGTGTGTTTCTTTTATGTGTTTCTTTTAAATCACCAAATCATGTAAAGCACCTTGAATTACCCTGCTGTTGAAAGTGTGCTATACAAATAAAATTGCCTTGCCTTGCCTTGCCTTACAAAACCAAATATAATTATATGTATAATTACACTTTAAACTTGTCTCTTGTTCCACCCTAAACATCTTGATTTGTAATTTGAATTTTTCACCCACTAAGTCCTTCAAAGCAAAACATTTTACTAATGAACTGTTTCTCTATTGTTTTCAGGAAGGTCACCAGTGGTTGTTATCAAAAGGAGCTGCTGTTAATGTTACCCAGGATGAACCTTCCTTAGGACTTCAGCACATTTCCACATTGCCCAAATTTGATCGATGCAGTGAATTTGTATAGATGTAATGACAGTGAGAATGATAGTAAAAACACTTCATTAAAGCTTGTTTTACATTTTGCGTAATGTTTAATAAAAAGTTTGCGTGCTGTTTTTTTCTCAATTAACACACTTATTTTTTTTACATATACTGGTTTTAACATTATCAATGAAATACTATTTTACTGTATTCAGGCTAGAACCACAATCAACTGGGTTATAGATGCATGAGTTCATAAGAAAATAAATACAGAAAGATGTCTTCTACCAAGTAAATTCATAACTTAGATCAGCTTTACATTCAGCTAATTTTCTATCCAACAGCAGGCAGAGAGAACACAGAGTGAATGTCATCTGCTAGACATATAGGGTGTTTTAAGAGTAAATCCTGGGAACAGTAATATCCCATGGTTTGTTGAAAGATGGAGATCTAAAGGTAAGCTGGAGCAGAGGTCTTAACCACTGGCATGTTTTTAGTGTGTAGGAGGACAAGGTATGGCAGTACCATGCTAGCATTCAGAAAACAGGCTATAATTGGGTATTATTACTCCAATTTAGGGTTTCTTGTGGCACAAAGTTATTAAACATGCATATATTGAGCAGTGTAGTGCATTAATTTATCAATAAATATGATCGGTGATCTACATGTATTCTACAATGTGTTAGCACTCTCGTCTCCCTCTAAAATGTAGAAGTGACGAATGTCTTCCTCTACAAATGCTTTGATGAAATAAAAATGCATAGGCTATTCAGTAAAAAGTAATCAGTACACATTATTAGTCAATAGTGATCAGAAATCGCCAGGAGAAATGAGAAATATTCGATTTTGCATTCTGTCCCGCCAGAAGCTGCTCAGACTGACTGACAGCGCTGAGATGTTTGAAACTATTGAGGACTCCATGAACCACGTGACCGTTTGTCGGCTAGTTCAAAGTCTGTCGTAACTCTATCTCTATGATGCTGCACTGGCAGAGCTGTTATGTGCTCATGCGCAGTGAAGTTTAACCGCGACACATGGCGATAAGTTGCGACCGTTATATACAGTCTATGGTAGCGACATGCATCAGTCTCAAACGGTAAGTACCACATTTCGCCATGTGTCGCGGTTAAACTTCACGGCGGATGCGCACATAAAAGCTCTCTCAGTAGTGAGGAGAAGATGTAAGCAGCCATACGATTGGCTGAAAACGAAGAAAGTGGTTAGCTGACAAATCTGTCAATCAGAATCGTAAATTTGATTGACAGATTCATTAGCCAATCGTGTCGTTTGTTGACCTGCAACGTTACAACAGTCTCAAAATTCACCACACAAAATTCTCTCACAAATACAGAGACATTCGCAAATGAGAAGTGGTTCGTAAATGCACATTTAGCGATTCGTATGATCTGTGAGTTTATATTTGAAGCTTCCCTCAAAGTTATATTTGTGAAACGGATCGTGTGCATTTGTGAAACGGATCGTGTGCATTTGTGAAGTTATAATACAAGTGTTTCTTCGAAATTATATTTGTGAACCAGAGCGTGTGCATTTGTGAATGAGCATGTGAATTTGTTAAAAAACCCTGCATGAGTTTATTCTTAATGAGACTGATCTGACCCCATAGTTTTTGCATCGGGATTTTCTTTATTAAGTCTTATATTTACAATTTGCTGAAGGAAACCTCAGGCATTTACAAAAAACAATCATGCTACATGTAACAACTTAGAAATTATAAGTCTGCATATTGACACAGATACCCCTTCCACCTGCCACCTCATTCTGCCCTGCAGATCTTCCAGCAGCGTTGTTGTTAGTCTCCTCACACCCCAGTGCTGACAGAATGAAACTCCAGCCTACGTGTACGCTAGAAAGGGCCAGCACATGTTTCATAATTGAAGAGAGCAAGGCGGAGAGGGGGCTGCGATGCAATCAGACTTGGATAAGAATGAGTCCTTAATGAGACATTTTTCTTGTTCTATCTATAGATGTCTTTTCTTTGAGCTTGTCTCTTCTTTTGCCTGGAAACCTACAGCATTACTGGGTTTTAATTAGAGAGCTCTTGATGAGAATGTGTGCTTGCCATGGCCTAGATAGGCCGAATTCGTTGGTATGAACTCCAGTGCTCCCCAGCTGTGCCATAAAATGAGAGCTCAAGTCTCTGAGGGCGGGGTGGAAAAAGAGAAGATGAGAGAAAAAGAGGACAAGGTGTAGTACACAGCGAGAGAAAAGAACTGGACACTGCTGCAACAAAGGACTGGGCAGGATTAAGAAATTGATCTATGATTAGATGTTGGAGTTTTGTTTATCAGACTGGAAATATATGTATGGCTTTAAGGTAAATGGACTGGACTTATGTAGTCATGCTGAACACTCAAAGCGCTTTACACTGTAGATACAGTGCCGTGTATCAGCTAGGTGAGGGATCAGACAAGGTGCAGCCCCAAAGACCCCTTTGATGAATGACATAAATGGATTTAGTGTTCCCTCGCCCAGACGCGGGCCACCGGGGCCCCCCTCTGGACCCAGGCCTGGAGGTGGGGCACGTTGGCGAGCGCCTGGTGGTCGGGCTTTTACCCATGGGGCCCTGTCGGGCTTAGCCCGAAGGGGTAACATGGGTCCCCCTTCCCATGAGCTCACCACCTGTGGGAGGGGCCATAGGGGTCGGGTGCTGTGCAGGATGGGCGGCGGCCGAAGGCGGGGACCATGGCGTCCGATCCTCGGCTGCAGAAGCTGGCTCTCGGGACGTGGAACGTCACCTCTCTGGTGGGGAAGGAGCCGGAGCTGGTGTCCGAGGTTGAGAGGTTTCAACTGGACATCGTCTGACTCACCTCGACGCACGGCTCTGGCTCTGGAACCCGTCTCCTCGAGAGGGGTTGGACTCTCTTCCACTCTGGAGTTGCCCCCGCTGAGAGGCGCCGAGCTGGGGTGGGCATACTTGTTGCCCCCCATCTCGGCGCCTGTACGTTGGGGTTTACCCGGTGAATGAGATTGTAGCCTCCCTCCGCCTACGGGTGGGGGGACTGTTCCTGACTGTTGTTTGTGCTTACGCACCAAACAGCAGATCAGATTACCCACCCTTTTTGGAGTCTTTGGAGGGGGTGATGGAGAGTGCTCCTCCCGGGGACTCCCTTGTTCTGCTGGGGGACTTCAACGCTCACGTGGGCAATGACAGTGAGACCTGGAGGGGTGTGGTTGGGCGGAATGCCCCCCCCCGATCTGAACCCGAGTGGTGTTTTGTTATTGGACTTCTGTGCTTGTCATGGATTGTCCATAACAAACACCATGTTCAAGCATAAAGGTGTCCATATATGCACTTGGCATCAGGACACCCTAGGCCGCAGCTCGATGATCGACTTGGTTGTCATCTCATCTGATCCGCGTCCGCATGTTTTGGACACTCGGGTGAGGAGAGAGGCTGAGCTGTCCACTGACCACTACCTGGTGGTGAGTCGGCTCCGATGGTGGGGGAGGACGCTGGACAGACCTGGCAGGCCCAAACGTGTTGTGAGGTTCTGCTGAGAACGTCTGGCAGAGTCTCCTGTCAGAAAGAGCTTCAACTCACACCTCCGGCAGAACTTCGAACACGCTGTTCTTTAGGTAGGACTCAAACCAGCCAAGTACTGTACCAGAGAGTCCAACCCAGCTCTCCAGTTGCTCTCTGTATTTTAGCATTGTTAAGAGTTTTTTTGTGAGGGTTAGCAATGTTGATTTCCCTCAGGTACACGTTGAGGGACAGAAAGTGAAGTGTCACCATGTTGCAGCTCTTCTCATTTGGGCTGAGAAGAACTTTACCCGCACGGATATCAAGTGTGTGTGGAGGAGGACCATGACACCCAAAACAGAGGAAATCACATCAAAGAAAATGTCGGTGATTGCACCTTCCACATAACAAGGTTCGTACTTCGGGTAACTAGGAGATATCAGTCATGCTGTCTGTTTTGTTATCATTGAAAAACCATGACACTATGTTTTCTTTCCATACTAAAATCTAAGCCTGGGTTTAAGTTGTTTGAAATTAATGGTGCTACTGGAGTGGTATTCTCATTTGAATCCATATCAATTACCATCATATCTTTCATGTTATTATTTCACCTGAAATTAAACGACCTGTCACACAGGAGGACAGAGAATAGGCACTGTCAACTTTGGCACAGCTTGACAGTTTTACAGGATCTGGGATTGATATTATCTCCAGAATCGCCTCAGGTTTGACTTGCGTTTTGTATTTTGTAGTTTCACGTCTTGCTTTATCAGAAACTTCATATTTACATAACATTAAATCAGTTACAAAGGTTGAATATATCCCTAGTTAGAAGGCAAATTTAGTTTGACATATCTACAGATTTTTACCATTGTAAATCAGACATAAACCTGTTCCCACTTTAATTTAAATGTCATACTGAGTACACAAAACTATACGTATGTCAGTGAACAATGTGGACTTGTATGGATCTAATTGTTGCTTTATCTAATTCAATGATATTTCTCCCATCACATTAAAACCTTTGATGAGATATTGGCCAACTTCAGTTATGGTGATGCAAAGGACAAAGCTCTGTATATGCTTTTATTCCTTGCTGTGACCCCACAACAGAAAGAAGCCATTGAGAGTCACAGTTGGGCAAACTAAGAATGCCTTATGGTAATGATACATACTAAGATCGATTGATTTCAGGTGTAGTAAAAGCCAGTAGTGACTAGTTCTTTCTTTATTTGCTTTGTTAAGTGCTGTGAGGTTAACTGTTGTGTGTTTCTTTATAACAGGTTGGCGTATCGCAAGAAAAGACTAAGAGCCAGCAACTTTGGTCTTGTGTTGGCAGCTGTGAAGAAGAACCCCTACCCACCTTCATTATTCAAAACACTGCTTGGTCATTACAATCTCAAGCAAGGAGCTCATGTAAGTGATGTACACATGATTTTAACCCTTTGGTACAGTAATAAAACATATCCTTTAGTCCCTGTTTTGGCTATTAAAAGGTACAGTTTTAGCTGCTGTAAAACCCATTATATATATATATATATATATATATATGTACATATATCGGCCCAGATAAAAGACACAAAATCAGAGATTTTCAATACAGTAAAGTGGTCTGAATTTGTTATGTGCTATCAGACTCCTGGATCTTTCAAAGATTAGCGAAAGCATCTGCTTTGGTGCATTATTTTTTGTGCAACATCAGATTTTAAGAATTATTCCCTAGCAACTCCCATAGCCACATTTTATATTCAATCGTGACAGTGCAAGTTAAATCACATATGAAATTGCCATTCAAAAGGTTGAAATCCATTATTTAAAAACTAAGAAGTTAATTGTTTTGATCGTGTCTGAGCTTGATTAATACTGGTTGGAAATTTTTTTTATCAGACATGTTTTTACAGCGGCTAATGTTTGTGGCTTTTTAAACAGTCCCAAACAGGATGAAAGGGATGTAAATTTCCCGGTAGTGTATTTTTACCATTTAAAATATTTTTAAATCACATTTTCAAAAATGTTTGTAGAAAAAATTATTCACTCTCAAATACAGTGAAAATTATTGTCAATTATTCCAAATATCACCCCCTTGCGGTGGTAAAAAGCCACAGTGACCCAAGGGTAATTTTTAAATAGAACAAGTGTAAACAAAAATTGTAGAAGGTTTGGCCGATATTTCTTTCCTTCTCTCCCCTTATAAAGCACATTGTAATGACATTGTGTATGGGATTCCCTTTCTGGAGGCAAAAGAAGAATACATGAAGCGCACTGGTGTGATCATCCAGGAGACCGGAGTGTTCCTCTCTGACAGCGGCCAGTTTGGTGGCTCACCTGATGGGATAGTATCTGATGACTGCGTCATTGAGGTAAAATGTCCCTATGCAGCCAGAAAGAAGACCATAATTCAGGCAGCAGATGCAAATGAGTTTTTTTTTCTCAAACTTTATGAAGTCACTGGCTTACTGAAAATGAAGCAGACCCACAACTACTGGCATCAGATTCAGGGCAACCTGTACCTGATGGGAGCTGGCACATCTCACCTGGTGGTATGAACTCCACTGGATCTTGTAAAGATCCTGCTTGGGAAAACAACATTACTGTTTTTGAAAATGTTCTAAGGATGTTTTCCTGCCCCATATTCTCTCAGATATTACATGATTAACCCTGCATTCTTTATGTGTTCTAAAGCAGCATTTTCATTCTGAATGTTGAAGCCTCATTTATGTATCAATCATTTATTTTATTTATTTATAGCTATTTCATTTATATTATTTATTTGATATGCTTGTTTATCAACATCTGCAGATTTATACCAGTTAACCTGTTGGTTGAGTTTTTTTTGTTTTATTTTTATTTATTTTTAAAGCTGTAACAAGAGGAAACACATGTAGTCCAAATAAATTAAGTTAGAACAAAATAATCAGTGTGAAGACTTGTGAAGCTAATTCAGCTTCCCTCGCATCCAGGCTGTCAAATGGATATCTAGATTCTTCTCCAAATTATTCATTCAGATTATGGTGGATTAAACACAATCATGGGAACATGTTGTAACAGACAAACATAGAAGTTACAAAATAACCCAACATTCAGTATTAAACATTTGAGTTTAGGAAAATGGATTAGCAAGGAAAAAAGTTTTCAAAAATCAAGTCTGATGATGGCATTGTGGCAAACTGAGAGGAAATTCATGCTATTTCATGGAGAATGGGTGTCGTTGGCATGCTTTTTATACTGAAATGGGATGTAGGCAGGGGTGGACTGGGACAAAAATTCAGCCCTGGCATTTTCTGTCCAGACCAGCCCACTACATTATCAGCCGAAACAACATAACAGTCCACAAATCTCGCAGCATCTCCTCTCATGCATAGTACAGTACAAATGAGAGTCATATTCCTTGATAGCAGTCAACAAATAAAGCACATGTGGCTTGACACATTAGTTCATGTTAAGGCAAGACACTACAGGCAAAAACATGGAATTTTCGTGACCTAGTCAATTTTTAGATTTGTAGATATTTAACATCCTTAACATGTTGGCTTTCAGAATAAAACAAACTACAACTCTGAAACACCTCTAAAAGCGAGTATTTTTATCATTCTAGTGCGGGTGCGACAGCAGATTTGTTATTCTATTTTCCATCTCACTTTTTCCGGTTGCCTGTTAACGCAAAGCAGTCTAAACAAAAAGCTCCAAAAAAAGAAAAAGTAAAAAGAAAAATGTCCAAAAATGGTATGCCTGTTTAAATTAATGACCAATCACAAACACGAAACGAGGGATTCGAGGGTCATTTGTACTTCACATTGCATTGAATTATCTAATGCAAATCTTTAATTGCGTTTTTCTCAAAATGAGTTTTTCCCAACATTTAAAACGAATAATCTTGAAGTCAGTTATTCCCATATACACCAAACTTTCCACCATTGTTCTACTATGCTATGAGCTGAAAAAAAATTACAGAGCGATTTGTCATGTGCTATTTTGTGTAAAAAAACAGGGCGAAAATGAGTTTTTTGGAGCTACTGACACTGCTTTTTGATTTATGAAGTAATGAAATGAAATAAAAAAATGTCCCTCTGTAAAAAGTTTTTGATAACATATATGATTAGAAAAAAAGAAAAATTCCATCTGTCTCTCACCAATTTTGAGATGATACGTTTACAAATATATGCAAATTAGCAAATTTTTAACCAGATTACACCTCATTTGCATATCTAAACTTAAATTTATATCAAACGTCTAATACAAAAGATGTTTGTTTTAATAATAGGATTAAGTTTGTCAAGTTTCATGAAGGTATCTTGAAGCTAACTTTTTTCCACTTGTAGTGTCTCCCCTTAATGTCTACTGTTGCTATGGCAACCAGAAACTGCTTTCGTTAGTAGCCGTCAGCTACCTTAGCTAAATCATCGGAACAATAATAACCGAAAGTATCACAATTTGTCATATTTACCAGAATCAACCACAATTACCATTGTCAGCCCTTCCACTGAGGGCTAATATGTTGTCACAATTTGTCAGTTATTCAGGTAACATCGCAGTCAATGTAAAACCGTTTTATACTTTATTTTGGGCATGCCTCAAAATGTAGCTGAGCCAACTCCCCGCTAACGTTACTTACCATGGATGTCTCCACTTCGCTATCTCCTCGCGCAGCAGCACCTGCACGTGCACCTCCATTTTCAGCTCAGCAGCATCCCGTCCCACCATTCCGGCCCATGTCATGGGGTCCCGCCCACCCTGGTTTGTGTTGTGATTGACAGCACTGTCATGGCTTTCATAGGCTGTCAGCCCATGATTGATTGACGATGACAAACATAGACCAATAATATGTGTCAATGCTGGCAACACACTGCTAACCCTCGGTAGCCAATTGGCCAGCCCAATCGAAGGGAATTTAGAGAGAGGGAAAAAAACAAAAACAAAAAAAAACTGCGGACCGGCCCACATTGGGTCAACGGCCCATCGGGATGATGCCCGGTATGCCAGATGGCCAGTCCACCCCTGGATGTAGGACAAAATGGGAAATGTTTTCAGGCGCTGAATGGAACGCTCCACATGAACTCTTGCACTGGCAATAAGTCTGTTGTGGTTTATTTCCATCCATCCATCCATTTTCTGTACCCGTCATTCCTATGCAGGGTTGCGGTGGGGCTGGTGCCTATCTCCATCTGTCATGGGGCGAGAGGAGGGGTACACCCTGAACAGGTCGCCAGTCCATCGCAGGGCAACACAGAGATATACAGGACAAACAACCATGCACGCACACCTAAGGGCAATTATGAGAGACCAATTTACCTAATAGTCATGTTTTTGGACTGTGGGAGGAAGCCGGAATACCCGGAGAGAACCCACGCATGCACAGGGAGAACATGCAAACTCCATGCAGAAAGACCCCAGGCTGGGGTTTACTCAATTGTAAACTGTCCGTTGACAAGGAATGTTGGAATGTTCAGTGAAACATCTGCAGGTAAAATGTCACGAAGAGTGAAGCCCTTGTCAGCCATCACCATGTCACCTCCTGCCAGCTGTTGGAGTACTCCGCAGTCTGCTGTTATTGCTTTGTTTGATGTGCTTCCACCATATAGGTCACTGGCGAAGGTTATGACTCCATTGGGTGCCACACATATCAGAGCTTTAAGCGTGGTACATCCTTTGTAATGACTGTACAGATGACTTTGGGTGTCCAAACTTTCTGTGTTTGAGACACCTACTTCAGTACAGTCTAGCACAATCGGACAATTGGGAAATGGCTGGAAGCAATGTGGCTGGGAGGTTTGGTTCTTGAATCTGGAGGGAATTTTGTTTTCTCTCATGCCGACATACAAAATGTTATAGAGGGCACTGGAGATGGCGATGAAGATGTTGGTGACTGTGGCCCTGCAGGAGTTAAACCTCATAGAAAGGTCAACAACACCACAATTCAGTCGGAGTTTCATCAAAGTCAAGAGCAACTGATAGATAAGGGGCATTTTTTGGGCATTCCAATCAAAGTGATACTGGAGATCAAATTTGGAAAGAAGGGGCTCCAAAAAGAAGACCGTGGCAGCATCTGGCAAGCCAGTGAAATAATTGACTCTGCCTGGGTCGGAGGATATTTGACTAAAAGAAAATGTTTGTTTTTGTTTCTCCAATTCTTTCTTTCTTTGTCATTTTCTTTTCTGAGCATCTCATTCACAATTTCTAGCACCAAAACACTAGTACTTGGGGTCTTTTGCGCAGTGCCAAAGTGACTTTGCTTTGGTTCTGCTCTTCCTTTGTCCTCTACAGTCGCAAGGAGCATTTTCTTTTGCCGTTTGGTTGGATGGCTGATGTGAGGGAAAGTCTTTCCCTCGTTCCAGGCAAACCTTGTTGGTCCGGCTGCTTTGCCATGTGGAAAATGCCATCCACAGATCCTTGAGTTGTGGTTTGGGGTGATATCTTTATGCCTGGAAAACAGAAAAGAACATTACATAAAGAACTCGGTGGCGATAAACAAATAGAAGTAGATTCTGCAAGTACAGATGTCCCTCTCCACAAAAGCCAAAAACTGGCAATTGTATATACATAAACAGTGACTTTAATGGTAAATGGACGAACAAGACGAACTCCTAACTCTTGAGCCATTGCCTTAATATTGTAACAATGGCTTTATTCTCAAAAATGACTTTAACCTTATAAATACTGACTTTCTTCTTGTAAGTTGTCACTTTAATTTAAAAAAAACAATGACTTGAATCTTCTAAAGAATGACTTTATTTTTCTAAATGACTTAATCTTGTAAATTAATACTTAAATCTTGTAAATTATTTTAATCTAAATTATAAGTTTAATTCTCATAAATGACTTTATTTTTGCAAATTAGTTCAATTTTTCAAATAACTAGTGTAATTAATCTTATAACAATTTATGTTGAGATTAAATTACATACAGGGGGCCTCTATTTATTTATTAGTCATTTGACTTCTGAAAGAAGTTGACTTTATTTAGGCCTCTGAGTAAAGGCATACCTCACTTTTTAGATTTTTATTCATAATAAATGTTTAAAAAACATGCATTCTTTTCCTACTGTTTAAAACAACGTACTACTTTTTTGGTTCATCACATAACATTTCAGTAAAATGTGCTGGAGTAAGTGGTTTCGATGAAAGAAAATGGAAAAGTGTTCAGAGAGTGTGACTACATTTGCAAGGTCCTGTATTTATTTAGACCTTTGCACTCTTATTTGAGGCTCCTTCTTGACTTGTGCAGAATTCAGGCAGATCTCCCTGTAGATCTGACTGCAACAAAAAGCAGGAGCTTCAGCAGACAAGTGCAGGTTGTTCAGCTGAAATCTGAAACATACACAACATAACATTTAACAAGGTTTTAAATCCACAAGAGGCTCAACCCTTACTCTTTTTCTGCTGTTCATCTCAAAATAAATCGCATTGCAAAATTTGTCTCCCTCTGACAGAATTTCCGGTTTATTGATCCAGTTACTCAAACTGAAATACCTGGGTTAAATTTATTCCGGGTATCAGAAGCTATATGGACTTACATCAACACCGTTCGGATACACACTATAGTTCAAAACTGTTCATTGGACTCATTGAACAATCAAATGTTTGACGTTGTATGGAGAGCGCTCCCCTTTACCTTTGTTTGAGGTAATTTTGTATGTTGTATGTTGAATATATTGGTCTTCAATTTCAGCTTAAACACTGCCTAAAAAAGCTCTCCAGTTACCTCAGAATGCACAGCATTTTGACCGTTATTGCTAATGAAATAGCCTGCACATAGATTTGTCTTTCATATGCTGACCGCAAAGCTTTTCCAGACTGGATGAATCTGAAATCAATACTAGAGTGGATGTAAAAAGCAGAGCAAAGATAAAAGCAAGAACTTTGTGATGGTGGAGAGTGATGAATGCAGGAAATAAAGAGACCTGCGGGTGCTTTTCATTAGGCTAACTTATGCTTTCGCACATCCTCCTTTTCCCCCCTGCTGCCACCCTATCAGGGATTTTTCAGTCTCATAACGGCACCTGGAGGAAATGAGGACAGAGGGAGCATTTTGTTTGACATTGCTTTAGATTGACACGGTGGGAACAGTGATTTGGTGATATTGTGTCTCTTACTTTGCACCTCCTCGTCACACATATGTTGGGAGAAGCCCAGACAAAGAACCGTAAAGGAATACAATCACTAGGTAGGAGTGAATTCTTGAAACAGAGGAAGGGAAAGTTGTAGATCTGGTCTTTAGTTTAATCTTAACTGAATAAAAACTAGTTAGATTTTACAATTTTATGAATTAAATCACATGTTCTGAAGCCTAGGAAACAGTCAGTTTAAAAATGAAAAACTGCAGTGTTCTTTGTTTCAGATTCCAGCATGAACACAGCTCATTGTGTCTTCACCAGCTGTTTATTGATGTACTATTTGGTTATTGCAGATAACAAAGAGACAGGTTCACCAGTTACATTGCGTTGCACATGGTAATAGCCCCAGATTTTAGCTATCACTTTTTCTGTTAACTGCTCCATTTTAGTAACTAATTCACAAAGTGCACAGCACTAATGATGTCCTTGTGCAAAGACAGCCATCCAACGCAAAACATATGAGCATTTCACACTTTTTTTGTGTTTACAGTTGCTGTTGTTTTCAATGTACTGGTACCAAGTTTCTAAAAAGTGATGGTTTCAAAAAGGCTCAACTTATAGATCCCACTCTTCCTGTAGTTTAAAGCTCTTTCAGTAAGATTCCAGAGATATGTGACACCAGTTTGTTCCAGATTTAGAGTAACGTGAACTGTCCCTCCCCCGAATGTTGCTGTACACTGTCAGTCAGCTGGCTGAAAAAGCCCTTCTAAGCTTTTCCATTGCTTACAGCAAAGACATATTTAGTTGTTTGAAAATATTTCTGGAGATGGAGAGAGGCCAGTTATATAATTGTGCCTCCTGGTGCCAGTCAGTAAGTGTACTGCTGCATTCTGGACCAACTGGAGGTGATGCAAGGAGGACTGGTCTAGGCCAAGGTAGATGGAGTTGCAGAACTCCAATCGGCAGGAAACAAACAATTGGATGAGCTGCTAAAGAGAAAAGCTACACTGATGTCTTGGATTCAATTGATAAGAAGCTAACCAGCCTTGACTCCCGTCTTGTCCTGGTGGACGTTCTCCGCAAGGAATTTCAACCTCTGAGATTCTCTGGAGTTCAGCCAAGAACAGGTGGCATCGCTCACATCAGACAATCAAACACTGAGAGATAACCTAAAGGAACTCAATGAAGGGATGACGCAGCTGTCCAGAGAAAATAAAAAGATAAAAGAAACCATCCTGGATATCCAAGCCCGGGGCATACAGGACAAACTTGTCTTCACCGGGACTTCCCAGTAACACCAAATATTGATTTGATTTAGAGTTGTCTTTGTTTTTTGCTCACTTTACATTTTCTAAATTGATGAAAATAGATAAATCACAATTTATATTTCTGAAAGCATTCTTTGTTTACAGCATTTTTTCATACCTGCCTAAAACCTTTGCACAGTACTGTATATCGCTGAAGGCACCAGAGCTACAGCTGCTGTACATAAACTGTATGTTAATTGTCAGCTGTTCACGAAGGTGTGGACTCAAGTTTCGTGACTTGGACTCGAGTCATACATTTTATGACTTTAGATTTGACTTGAAAAAATGTTCAAAGACTTTGACTTGACTTGGACTTTTACATCAATGACTTGGGACTTGACTCGGACTTGAACCTGTTTACTTATAAAGATTCGATATTTTACCCAGTATCTAAAGTTTAAAACATCCATTATATCCAAAATTGTGCACTTTTACGTCATTTCACTCATCCTGTCTAAAACCTAGATCGCTCCCTGTACACATGTATGCTTGAGCTGCAGAACAGCCGATCACATAACCAGATTTTTTTAAAAGCCAGCCTAACCCTCTGTCTCTGGGGCTGCAGCCAACAACAATTATGTTCCCAATAGTACTTTTTTGGGGGGGTTCATACACTACGAAGTAGTTAACAAAAAATGCAGGGCAATATGTAAAACATGCAAGAAGAGAATCACAGACAGATGGAACAATGTCCAACTTCTTATGATATTTGAAGTTCCATGAGGAATGCTATGTAGTGCTTTTTTTGCTACGATGCCATAGCTGACTTAAGCTAACTTTGTTTAATGAGTACATTTTGTCCAGGCTCTGTTGATTATACTGGTTGGCTTTAACATGTATGCTGTTTTTGTCATGGTCACGAGTGGGATGTTACATACTTCCAGGTCAAATCTGTCTTTTCTTGTGACACCCTTTCTGTGTATATATACATATTATACATCATTGGAAAGCTAAGATTCTTATGATTCTAATGGCGTATGGCAATCAAGGATAAAATCATAACTGTAGAGACTAGTGATGTGTCCGTTGAGTCGAGGATTTGAAGCGTGTTTCGGGTAATCCAGGAAGATTTGTTGTGAAGCATGTATGGAGGCTTGTGTTGATTAAGTATGTAACAACATTTGAGGCCTCGCTGGCAGTCCATGCCACTTGACCGATTCAGGAACTGTGCTGGCCGATATGCAAGAGATTCGAAATATAACGGGGAGCAAAACGCTGTGGATTCCCCCGTGTTATTTTGTTGTCATGGAATTGTATTGCGTACGTGAAAGCGATTTATTTGAACGTCTTTTTGTCCGATGGAGCCAGCAAGGAAGAGAAGATGTCCCCCTGTCTGGCAACATTTCAATCTCATTTCTCCTAATGAGGTATGCACACAGTAATAAATCATCACAAAAAATAAGTACCATAATATTAAAAAAATAACAACACAGATCCTGTGCCTTGTTTTCTTGCTTCTAATTTTTGGTTTGTTACAAGTTGAAGTGTCTGCTGTGCATTGAGTTGTGTTAGGTGTGCTGCACTTGTCAGAGTGGGTAATTGCACACAAAGTTAATTGCTTTGTGACTGATGGGGCTGCAAATATGGGCGCTTGTGCAAAGGAGCTTCATTTTGCGTCACACTAATTGTGTGGCACATACTTTAAATCTAATTGTCCAAAAGGCTCTTGATCTACACACCGGGCTGTCTGACATCTGACAAACTGTAGGAAGACGGTAGGTTATTTCAAGAGCGGTACAACTGCAAAGGTTAGTTCTTTTATTTCATAGCAATATTATACACTGTCTTGTTTAAAGGTGCTGGTGCAGTGACACTGCTTTAATTAATCAACTTGTGCTGGCTGATTTCACAGGAGAGGCTGACAGAGGTACAGGAGCAAATGGGTCGGCCTCCACTGAAGCAGATTCAAGAACAGCACATACCAATGCTCCAATGTGTTTATGATCTCAGGGAACCTATTGGTGCAGCTTTAGCAGGCCTACACCCTGATATTTGCCCACAATCTTCAGAACAGTATGACCTTATGGCACAATGTATAAAAATGCTCTCCCCATTTATTGATGCCATGAATTAGCTATTTGAAGAGAAGAAAGTGTCTGTATCAAAAGTAATTCCACTACTATCGATGTTACACCACGCACTGGACGATAAGGAAATGGGAGTTGTCCTAACTCCAGAGCGCCCAACAATGGTTGAAACAGTTGAAGGAGAAGCTATACACTTTACAGTCGATGAGCATCATGTTGTTCGCAACACTGCTAGATAGGTTTCTTTAGCCCCAGTAAAGCAGCGGATGCCGAGAAAAGTCTAATTTTTGAATGTGCTGCTTTTACGGCACTCATCCTCATCAACAGCTTACTCATCAGCAGCTTCTCAGCCTGTGATTCAAGGTACATGTATACATTATGATTATTTTATTATATTTAGTTACTTGCATTCTGTTTGTTTTAGGTAGCAAACTGTGGCATTGTTTGGACACCCCAGTCCAGTAGACAAAGACCCCAAATGTCACTGCTGATGCAAGAGTGGAGGTGCCACAGTACCTTCATGAACCAAACATCAGGAGACTGGAGAATGCCCTGGAATATTGGGATGGACACAAATTTGTTTATTCCAACTAGTACAAACTGTCTGCATCTGCTTCATCTGTGCCCTGTGAAAAGGTATTTTCAAAAGCAGGGTAAATAATCTCAAAAAAGAGAAACAGTCTGAAGCCCAGCATGGTGGAGAAGTTATATTTGAATAACAACTAAGGAAAAATTGTATGTACTGTCATAAGCACTGTTACAAAGTCACACAAGCACATTAACATCACAACCCCCTCCCTATTTGTTTCCATGTACTTTTTTCTGTTTTAAGCAGGCATTGTATTATAAACAAAGATTAATTTAATATTCATATCCTATTTAGAGTTTAGTTATTGGCGTCAGAAACATTAGTAATTTCTTTATTTATTCAACTTGAACACACCAATGTCGTGTCATTATCATCCTTCTACCTGTTTTACATTGATTACACTTGATGTAACATTATCATCATTACACGGTAACACAAGCGTGTTCACACTAAAACCTTCTGTGCTGTTAGTTTCCACTTTCTGTTTTGTACCAGACATTGTATCAAAAGGACAGATTAAGACAATATTCAGAATTTACATGTTGCCATCACAAACATCCTTAATTTTTTTATTCAGTTTAAAGGTTCACACGTCATATCATTATAATCACTGTGCCTGTCTTACTGGTATTGTCCACTTGATGGTGAAGTAGAGCAAATGAATCGCCATAGTGCCTCAAATCATGAGCCGACCAATTGGATGGAAAGCCTCGGTGCATCATAAAGCTTCATCTCACCATCAATAGAAGTCACAGAATGCACTTTTGCCAAACTTCTCAGAAAGCACAATAATGTGAAACTCACCGTTCGAGGTGGCTTGGTTCTGTGTATGATTAGAGGCTAAGAACAAAAATGGTCCAATAAAATAACTAGTCCATGACAAGTCTGATGTCCACAATCCAACATAATCTGCCACTAAAAACCTTTTAGATTTCCTTATGTGTCTAAGTTTCCATTAGAATGCTTATTATTAACCTACAAATAACAGGTCACACTTCTTCTTCGTTTGATTTTACTGCAGTTGGCAAACAACTTTAGGAGCACTACTGCCACCTTCTAGACTGGAGTGAGTGTGGAATAGTTTTAATGCCTATATTCTTAAGTAAATACCTGTAAATCTTAATTAAAATATCTTTAAAGTTACATCAACCATACTCTTTTGTAAAATCTCTTTAATCCTTAACTGTGAATCTGTAAAATTGTAGTTTAAAGGAAGACTATTCAAATTAGCTATGTTTGATTAACTGTACAACATAGAGGTGAGAGTTCATAATTACTTTTTGTAGATTTTCTAAGTTCAGTTGCACTTGTGTCATCAAGTGTTGAAATAAAGAATTTAAAAAAAAAGAACACATAGTTTAGGATATAAATTGAACATATACTTACAATGTTGTTTTAAAAAATATGACTCGAAGTTTAGGACTTGGGACTTGACTTGAAATTTGCCTGTCTTGAGACTTGACTTGTGACTTGAGGATAATGACTTGAGACTAGCAAATCAATGACTTGGTCCCACCTCTGGCTGTACAGGGACCACCAGATCACTCCGTGGCTTTACTAGGAGCAACAACAGGTTAGTCTGAGTCATGTAACACTGGTTAGGTAATAGTAGATAGTAAATAGATAATAGTGTTAACAGGCAATAGGGTTTATGCACAGTCACTTCCTGGTTACAATAAGCCAGCCCCATTACTTCTGCTTTAACACTGTCACAACACAGTCTGGACAAAATCGCATTTTTATACCCGCTGTCTTCAAGACCTGCCGCGCATCAACGTATGAGATGTCCACCGGATCTTTTTAAAAACACACAACGATGTATGCGAACAAGTGGGTGAAGGGCTTTAAGCTGTATATAACCAACTTTATTCACGATTATAAAGGTTTAGCTAACAGTGGTAGCTCGGAGGTACCATCATCAAAAGACATTTAGACAGATATATTAATACGTTAGCCTGATTATGACACTGATAAGGACAGCTTAACATTTAACAAGGAATTTTAAGGTCTCATTTAACACAGAAATATATTTGTAATGTTCTTTGAGATAAATGCATTGCTACTTATATTGTGTTTTCTTAGGTTAGCATTAGCTGTATTTGCTAATAAGTCAAGACTACTTCTTATTCTCACTCTTTCCAACAAAAGTAAGACAGGGGAAGTGAGGGAAAACTGTTTCAGATGAAGAGCCTGTAGCCTCCTTCTCACATCTACTTCCTTACTCGGCTCTTTGACGTCTTGTGCTGCAAAGCGTCAACTGCAGACATGGCTGTGGTGAGAGATGATGAAGTTTTCCCTTCTTATATTGACAATCCATCTCGTTTGTAGTTGATTGTCCCGTGGAAACGTGTGCAAACTGATCGTTGAATTATATTTTGCTGACGAGGTACACAAAGGAAAACAGCAGTTTTCTGCTGTTGACCCTTTACTCTGCGGAATCTTGTAAGTTGGCTTCATTTCATACTGCTAAATTAAACTATTATATTGGTATACTATAGGCTACTAAACTACCTGTCGTCTCGATTATAAGTAATATCTCATTCCTCTATTTACCTCAGTGCTGCGCTCTACCGCCACAACGCTTCCCACAGACGTAGCCAGAAACACTCTCACATGCTTTTTGAAAACCGGAAGTTCTACTAAATGCGCTGTGCATAAAGCCCATTGTCATCTAATGTAAGCACAGCTCAGTATATTGACATTGTTTGATGTGGGCAGGGCCAGGGCTGTGCACTAGGATATCTGCTCTTTTTTTCCCTCCTCTTCACTTGTCTGTCATCAAACCTCTTTGCCACTCTTCTTCTTTTCTTCTGTCTCTCTCACACAGAAACACAAACACACAAACATCTGTCATGACATACGCACATATCTCTCTCACCCCCAACACTTTCCTAACTTTCTTCTATTTTTCTCTTTCTTATATCTCTGCTACTGGACTTTAACCCTTTAACACCTAAGCATCGATTGCAATTCGGGAGCTGGTTGAGTTAGGTGCACCGGTGCTGGTTGGATTTGGTTTGGGGATGGTATCTGTCTGCTGTGGCTATTGGTGTGGTAGACTTGTAGTCATGACTGCCTAAACCGAGACCAAGACACTACCAAGAACAGAGGGTATCGAGACCAAGACAAGACCAAGACAGACGATGTCAAGACCAAGACCAAGTCGAAACCAAGACCGATACCCAGTCGAGACGGGAGCAAAAAAAAACAGACTAGTGTTGAAGCTATGCAATAACTTGTATGAACAGCAGCATACTAGGGTTCAGCCCCAGTTTGCATTCAGTACATACTGTATTAGACGGTATTACTTCAACTACAGGCAATACAGAGACAGACCATGTCATGTGTGTGACTGAGCTCACTGTAAATATTTTTGCAGACTGGGGGAGATCAACTATGTGTAGCAATTGTATGATGGCTGTTACTGCACTAGACTTGTAATCAAAACTGCCTAAACCGAGACCAAGACACTACCAAGACCAGAGGGTATCGAGACCAAGACAAGACCAAGATCAAAGACCGTCAAGGCCGTGACAAGACCAAGACCACGTAAAAGTGGTCTCGAGACCGGTATCGAGACCAAGATCGGTCTCGAGACATACATCACTACGGTGTGGCACTTTTGAGTGGGGCGGGGGTCACTGGGATGTCCGCCATGAGGATTGGCCCGAGGTGTCGGCGGCAGATATTGGCCATCAGCTGGCCATAGCCTCTGCAGCTTGGCGACGGGGGGCCCATGTTGGTGGATATCTGTGGCTCCAATCTCCTTCGTGTCTGCATCGAGTCTGGGGGCCAGATTTATGGCTCCTGACACCAACTATTTAACACTCATATCAAGGAACCTTATATACACCAGCAAGCTCACACAAAGCATAAACACATGCACACGCATACACCTAGACACACCCACACCCAGGCACACACACACACACACACACCCTCACACACGCACAGATGCACTCTAGGGCTGAGGTTGCCACTAATATATGTAATAATCTGTATCATGTGCTTTTCAGTGATGCTGTTTTTGTATTTATACAACTATTCGTGGGTTGTTGCAGTGTGGTTCTCAGTTCGGATTGTTTTTTTTTTTTTTATTACTGCTGTTTTTCCTCTCTCTGTCATCCTGATCATGTAGAAGCAAACCTCTAGGGTGTTTTGTTGTATTTTCTTTAATCCTATATATATATATATATATATATATATAACTCTGTACTTACTCTGATTTCCTTCTTAAACAACCCAACGCACTTATGATTTCCTTCTTAAACACCCCAACGCACTTACGCAAAATGAAAATTGGTAACTTCCTGTCTTCTTCACTTTGAATTAGTTTTCACAGTGAAGATTGTTGTTGTAAATGTGACTGGTATTGCTTCCTGATCAGAGAAAGATTGGATTTTTGAGCTTCTGCCTGGCTGGTCACAATTGATGTTTAATCCACCTAAAAATCAACCAATTAAGTTAACAGCCTATGTTTAATATATCAGTCCAACAGAATAGAACTGATTTCTTTTTAGGTATGCATTGATTTATTTTGAAGATGTTTTGCCATTAAACACCATCTACAGGCTCTGGATTATTTAGACCAGAGGTCAGACAAGGAAAACAACAGGAGAGGAAGAGGTTGCGAGGGTCAAAATCTGAAATGTTTGAACCTGTGTTAAGCTGTTTAGCAGAGGAGGCTACAAGCTATTAGGACTGAGCTTTAGCTGTGACAATAATAATAATTATGAGCCGACTTGGGCCGCTAAATTGAAGAGCCCATTTAGCAGATGAGCTTCCAAACGACCTCCTGATGAAAGATAAGGCATTTGGCCAAAGATTGTGTCAGAGCTCTTTTCCTGCTTTTTTTCTTACCCCCATGTCTGTTATTCCTGTCCTCGGCTTCTCTTTGATGTTTCTCCAACCGTTTTTGTCTCTTTCACACTTTCAATGTCAAGCTTATCACTGTGTCACTTTTGACAACTTGTACACAGACACTCATTTACACATCATATTTTCTGCGACTAAAAGGACATGACAATTGGTTTTTCTTTACTTACTGTACTTACACACATTGTCCAGCCACGTGTAAAATCAGTCTTCTTGTCTCGTCGCACCTCTGAGGACACAGACCCCCTGATTTGACCAAGAAACAAGAAAGCTCTCAGTCGCACACAGTGTAATCTTGCACAGTTTTTTTTTTCTATCTTGTGATGTAGTTGACGAGGAGCTGCATCACACTAACTACCCCCTGCTGAGACACATAGATAGATAGATAGATAGAGAGAGAGAGAGAGAGAGAGAGAGAGAGAGAGAGAGAGAGAGAGAGAGAGAGAGAGAGAGAGAGGCAGGCAGAACAAGGGGAGTAGGCGTAAATTAGGTAGGGAAGACAACTAAATAGAGAAAAAGATTAGAGATGGCTATTTTGGTGCAAGGATTTTTCACATACAGAGAAAAGACATACCTGCTGTTATTGTGTGAGGACTGTAATCGAAAAAATAGCCATACACTTTTAGTAATTCAAACAGATTCTGTAGCTTAAAGAAGCTTCACATCAGCCAGCGAATTACATTCCTGCACAACAAAACCATGATGGAGGTAATGTGTAGGTTTTTAGCGAGCAGCCATTCAACACCTTAATAGGGATTGTTTGGTTTTTTTTTTACCATCAAAACATCCTCATGTAGCTAGTATGGCTAATGGAACAATGCTATCATCTTTAGACATTGATGAGCATTAGCAGAGGTACAGATTACAGCTTCATACAGCAGGTACATGTAACAATGCTCTATCAATAAACCATATCTGATTTTGTTTTTTGTCTCCTGATGTTAGTTTGTAGAAGCTGTGAAACCGTGCCATCATAGCAACAGTCTTTCCTGTGGATTCAGTAATTTTATTGGCCAGGAATTGCTTTTTTACACATCCAACACTTAGGAACATTACCATGTATTTCAGGTTGTGTTTCTGGCAACCGGCCCGAGTCCAGGTAAATATTGAGACTCCTGTAGTTCCTGTAGGAAATTTCTCTCAAACTCTATGCTGTATTATCATCAAGGTATCGGCCATAATTTATTTTGATGTTTTGATTTTCTTCACAGTATTAACTGTGTAACAAACAAAAACTAATATCAACAATGCATAACATTCACTTCTTTGATCTACAACAAAAAAACAGTAATTCCAACTGGTACAAAATAAAATAGATTATTGCAGTTAAAATAATATTTGTAACATTGTTTTATAGGTAGCCTATTTTGAGTCTGATACAGATAATTAAATGCAAACTTATAACAGTATCATGATTTCCCTGTTCCTGCTATATAGAGTGTACCCCTCGATACGGGCCTAAAAGTGAAACAATCCCTAGGAAACTGACATACTCCTTTCCTCTACAGTTACATCTCCAAGGATTAAAGTTTGCTGAGGTATGAGTCTCCAAGAGGATCTTCCAGAAAACCACCTTTGGTATCCTTTACTTCTTGTTTACACATTTCCTCTTTGTCATCCCATTCAATCACCTCCCTATCTAATTTCGCAGAATCTCATCTAAAGACCAATGCTAGAAGCCACCAATCATCTTGCACATTCAAATTGCTGTAAAAAACAAACAACTTGTTTAACCTTTCCTGGGTGAGTTCTGTGTCCCAACTGTACTTAATCTATAACACCAAGTAACGGCTAAATTTAAGAAGGATCTTCCAAGTGCCTAATGCACTGAATAATATCCCTTTTTTTCTATTTATAGAGTAACATTGGAAGTATAACAAGCTAATAATAAGCTAATATAACTAATATAACTAATTGAAAGTTTATTAGTTAGGGGTTCTGCTCCAGTCAACCCTGCAATTAAGTGCCTGCTGTGCTTTCAATACAGTGTTGCCCTAAAATTATTTATTAGTGGCCCTTTTTTTAAACACCACGAGTGTCTATATTTTTCTAAATCTTCCTAAATAATCTGGTTTGTCTTTGTTAGATGAGGAAGTGTAGTAGCCTACTTTCAGCCAACTGACCAGCAGTGTGCTGAAAAAGGTAAGAAAGGGGCAGGGCTGTGTTATGATCCATACCGTCAAAAGAGTTTGAATTATAGTAATTGTATGACAGAAACATGTTGAAACCATCACTTCTTGAAATCTAAATATACCTTGAATAATGTATTGGCTAACTAGAATAGACAGTTTAAGACATTTTCATGTTCAATTCGAATGATTGGTGCCTTTCTATCAGAGAATGAAACAACCTGCACCAGCTGCTCTCATTAGTTCCCACACACTTGTATAATTCTTTCAGATAGATGATAAAGTAGTACTGTGTCATTACAGTGTAGCAACACATCTATGAAGCAGATGCTAACGTTAGCGCTACTGACGGCTGGCGGTTAGCCAGGAAGGTATTCGGTCTTTCCTCACCGCCTGTCAACGTTTCTTTTTCTAGTTGAGACCCAAAATGCTGCCAGACAAACCATTTAAAGCTAGCTTAGGCTTCCTTTGTGCTTTTGTAACAAACAATGTTTAACCAAAAGATTATCGATGGTTAGCTGAATCACAAACATAGATACACAGTGTCAAGCTTTAAGGACTCCCCTTCATATGGGGGGAAGAAACATAGCTAAATAGAAAAATAGCTAATCATACCGTGAAAATAAAAACCAAAAAAAGAAAAAAACATTAAAAGCTGATGATTTATACCACTGTTATATTTATATTTAATGTGATCTTTTATTTCACCAACATGTTTATTTTTCATTGTTTTGGATTGACCCGGTCAGATTTGGAGATAAAGATTAGGGTGACGGCAAGTAGCCTAGATATTCCTCAAGAACTTTAGAAAAAACTGTGGAAACCTGCTAAAACCAGCGTCATAGAGTGAGAGAGTTTTGACACTCACATATACTTCTATGGATAGAATGGAATGTGGAAGTCACGCGGGTCATGCAGCTGCAGATAGCTTCAAATTGCAGCAGCTCCTGCATTGGACGCAGTTCATGTTCGGTGTTTCGGAATTATATTCTTCCATAAACTGATGAAATTAAAACTTGTTTTAGCATTGTAAAGCGTTAGCTGACTGCTCCGTACCAAAAATAAGTCAACAGTGATATTTAATGTAGTCATTTTAAGTTAATTAACTGTGTTAATGAGCTAGTTGTAGTTTAATCCATAGCTAGCTAATTGTGAGCTGGAGGAGTCTGGACAAGCTTGACGAGCTATAGACAGGTCTATTTCAGTCTGTCTAATTCCGAATTTTAATAATATTTAGCAGTTTGAAATAGGCTATAAACTTATATATATATTATTAATTTTATTGGTGATTTTTGGTTTAAATTCATGCAATGAGTGGCTAGTCGCTGCATCAACAGTCTTTAACTGACTTCAGTGCATCAGAGATGGAAGCATAAATGGAGATACTATCAGTATAGAAAAATGTGATTGTGAGGATGAGAAAGTTTTTCATATTTTTCAGTTAAACCACATGAGACTGACTGCAATGAACTGCTGAAGCATATGCCACACAGGATCACCAAGGTAAAAAGATATGTTTTCTTGTTTTGTGTCCTCCAAAATAATAAGAGCTGAATGAAGACATTTGAAGAACATAACTTGAACACCATAACTTTTACGAAGTTGATATTTACTACAGAACTGTTCCTTTGCACTTGATTTATAAAATTATCAGTTGCACAATTTTAGTACAGTATGTGTTGTCACTGGTCAGTGGATCAACATGCAGTGGAAGTTCTGCTGTACTTCTCACTGCAGGAAGTACACTCTCCTTCCTCCTCCTTGGTTCTGGGTGAGGAACAAAATGAGTTGGGACATCATCAGCTCTCAGTCTCACCTGACCTCTCTTTGTCCCTGTATTGTGATGTATTAGTTTATTTCTTGCCACATTTAACAATTTCATTGCTGCCTTGTGCATTTTATACTAAAACATGTAGAGCCTCGATTGAAAATATTTGAGGGTGCAGATTAAACTTACTGCACGCAGCTTTCTGTTATTATGACCTCGGGTGATGGTGAGGTTTCTAACATTCTTATACATTCTGATCCCTTTGTCGGACGATTGCTGCATCCAAATGCAGCACGGCCAACCACGGTAAGGCAATCAACCTATAAAGGTATTATTTAAATATACATTTTTATACATATAGAATGTTGTACAAAACCAAAGATATAGTGATATATATAATAACCCTTCAAACTTTTCTCATGTTCCACTCTAAACATCTTCATTTGTAATTTTTATTTTTTCCCCCATTAAGTCCTTCAAAGCAACACATTTGACCAATGAACTGTTTCTCTATTGTTGTTTTCAGGGAGGTCACCTGTGGTTGATATCAAAAGGAGCTGCTGTTAATGATACCAAGGATGAACCTTCATTAGGACTTCATCACATTTCTACCTTGCCCAAATTTGATCAGATGCAGTTTATTGATGCAAATGTGAGAATGGTAGTAAAAATACTTTGTTAAAGCTTGTTTTACGTTTTGCACAATATTATATAATAAAATGTTTGCTTATTTGTTTTTCCACAATGAACACACACTTTTTTCATCATTTTTGTCAATGAATTACTATTTTATTGCAGTCAGGCTAGAAGCACAATCAACTGGGTTATAGATACATGTACTGAGTTCCTATGAAAAATACAGATATATTATAGAATGATGTCTTTAACCAAAAAGAAGAATTCATCCCAGGTCATCAGTCAAGGCATAGACAGCCGCGTATTTTCCTTCAAGTTATTTGAAACTTGTTCAAAACATAAGATCAGCTCTGCTTGTTCAAAACTTAGATCAGCTCTGCCATTCAGCTAATTTTCCATCCGACACCAGGCAGAAAGAACACAGACTGAATGTCATCTGCTAGACATGGGGTGTTTTGGGAGTAAATCCTGGGAATAGTAATATCACAAGCTTTGTTGAAAGATGAAGATCTGAAGGTAAGATGGAGCAGAGGTCTTAAGCACTGGCATGTTTAAGTATATAGGAGGGCAAGGTATGGCATTACCATGGTAGCATTCAGAAAACATCAGAAAGACTTTAAATTGGGTATTATTACTGCTTTTTAGGGTTTCTTGTGGCACATAAGGTTATTAGACATGCTTATATTGAGCAGCGTATTGCATTCATTTATCAATAAATATTGTCGGTGTGTATGTGTTAGCATTCTTGTTTCCCTCTGAAAATGTAGAAGAGTGAGGAATGGCTGTCCTCTTAGAAATGCTTTGATTATATAAAAATGCACAGGGGGCTCAGACCATGTACGTACGTAGCCGGGGTTTTTAAAAAACGAATATTCTCACTACCCCGTTTAAAAAAAAATCTCTGTCCACACCTAACCGCACAAGTGCATTGTTAAGCACATTCATAGACATGCCAAACCTATAGGGGGCAGTAGTTCCCCCAAATCCTATCCACTCAGAGTAATTTTTTATGTTCTAACTTCTACATAGAGCACTAACTGAGCTTGTAAAAACAAGCAAGCAAAAAGCGCTTGGACAATCGATGATGCCAACACAGCTCTGAGGGCATAAATACTGTTTCTGAGTGTAAACACAGGTCACACAAATGATTTCGGAGCATTTCTGTCACGGAAAGTGACGTTGCAGAGCCAAAAGCTAACGCTTAAAACTGAGAAAATGCAGATCTTCGCTTTGGCCAGAGTTTTCAAAAAAGATTCATTTTCGGTGCCGTAAATCTGCGTTTACGTGTGGATGACAAGCAAAACCATAGAAAAATATCTTCGTTTTGTGAGACAGGGCATCAGTCAAAGGCAATCAGTACCCATATGGAAGTAAATCTGTGCCAAAACTCCGATGGCACAGATTTACTTCCATATACCCATTATTAGGCAAGGCATTTTTATTTGTATAGCACACTTTCAACAGCAGGGTAATTCAAGGTGCTTTACATGATTTGGTGATTAAAAAAACATAAAACAATGGAAATTTAAAGTAAAAGAAACACACTGTAGACATGATACACAATAAAGCAAGAGAAAGATCAATAAAGCAAGAGAGCATGAACACATTTCATACATATGACATCAATCATTTAGTCGAAGGCAATTCTAAACAGATGGGTTTCAGTCTCGATTTAAAGCAGTTCAGAGTTTCAGCAGCTCTACACTCGTCAGGAAGTCTGTTCCAGATAAGGGGAGCATAGAAACTGAAAGCTGCTTCTCCATGTTTAGTTCTGAGTCTAGTGATGTTTAGAAGGCTAGAGTTGGAGGACCTGGTACCGTGACAACAGGTCTTCAACATATTTTGGTGCTAAGCCATGTAAAGATTCATAAACTAGTAGGCGTATTTTGAAGTCTATTCTCTGAGCTACAGGGAGCCAGTGTAAGGACTTTAGAACTGGTGTGATGTGCTCTACTTTCCTGGTTCTAGTGAGGACGTGAGCAGCAGCGTTCTGGATAAGCTGCAGCTGTCTGATTGACTTTTTAGGCAGACCTGTGAAGATGCTGTTGCAGTAATCAATCCGACTAAAGATAAATGCATGGATAAGTTTTTCTAGGTCCTGTTGCAACATCAGTCGTTTAATCCTAGAAATGTTCTTCAGGTGATAGAAGGCTGACCTGTTATTGCCTTTATGTGACCCTGGAGGTTCAGGTCTGATACCATAATTACACCTAGGTTTCGTGCCTGATCAGTAGTTTCTAGCTGTATTAACTGAAGCTGTGTGCTGACTCTTGATCGTTCCTCTTTGTGTCCAAAAATAATTACTTCAGTTTTGTTTCTATTCAGCTGGAGAAAGTTATGGCACATCCATCCATTTATTTGGTCAATGCATTGAATGGGTTCAGAGTCACCTGGTGACATTGTAATGTAAAGCCGAGTGTCATCCGCGTAGTTATGGTAGCTAATGTTATCGGTTGCTATAATCTTGCCTAGTGGGAGCATGTAGATATTAAATAAGAGGGGCCCCAGGATAGAGCCCTGGGGCACCCCACATGTGATTTCGGTTTGTTCTGATGAAAAGTTTCCTATTGAAACATAGAAGTCCCTGTTCTTTAGGTAAGACTCAAACCAGCCAAGTAGTGTACCAGAGAGTCCGACCCAGCTTTCCAGTCGTTCCAATAAAATATCATGATCAACAGTGTCAAATGCTGCACTGAGGTCCAACAGAACCAGCACTGTGGTTCTTCCACACTCTGTATTTATGCGGATGTCATTGAGTACTTTGACGAGGGCAGTCTTGGTGCTGTGGTGAGCACGGAAACCAGACTGAAAAACATCAAAACGGTTTGTCATTGTTATGAAGCTATTTAGCTGCTGAAACACCGCTTTTTCAATAATCTTACTGATGAATGGAAGATTAGAGATTGGCCTGTAGTTCTGTATCAACATGTTGTCCAGATTCTTCTTCTTTAGTAGTGGTTTAATAACTGCTGTTTTTAAAGCCTGGGGGAAGACACCTGACAGGAGGGATGAGTTCACTATTTGAACGAGATCAGACCCAATAACAGGAATAACTTTCTTTAGAAAAGCTGTGGGTAGGATATGAAGACAGCAGGAGGGGGAGCTTAATTGGATAATGATTTTTTCAAGGCTGTTCTGGTTTAATTTGTGAAATTCAGACATTTTCTCTACATTGTTGTTAATTGGGGATGGCAGTGGTTGTGGGTTCGATATTGAGGTACAGATTGACCGTCTAATTGTTAGAATCTTTTCAGTGAAAAAGCTGGCAAATTTATTGCAGACCCTGGTAGAGTTTAATTCTGGGGCTACTGTCACTAAAGGATTAGTTAGTATTTCCACTGTTGCAAATAGAGTCCATGCATTATTAATATTTCTGTTGATGATTTCAGAAAAGAACGATTCCCTAGCATATTTTATAGTTAGCTGATATTTATTCAGTCTCAATTCAATTCAATTCAATTCAAAAATACTTTATTGATCCCAGAGGGAAATTAAGTGTTGGTATAGTTCATATAATTAATTCTTTAAGGAGTTGTTGTAGATAATGATGGCTGTGGGCAGGAAGGATTTCCTCTAGCGGTCTGTATTGCAGCGAAACTGAAGAAGCCTCCGACTGAAGACGCTCTGTTGTTGTATGACTGTCTCATGAAGATGATGCTCAGGGTTGTCCATAATTTTTTTGATTTTATGAAGAATCCTTCTTTGCATTATCATCTCCAGATTTTCCACAGTTGTCCCAAGAACAGAACCAGCCTTCTTTATCAGGTTGTTAAGCCTTTTTAAATCCCTGGCTCTGATGCTGCTACCCCAACAGATGACGGCTGAAGAGATTACACTCTCCACAACAGACTTGTAGAAGATCTGCAGCATCTTGCTGCAAACCTTGAAGGACCTAAGCTTCCTCAAGAAGTACAGTCTGCTCTGTCCCTTCTTGTAGACGGCTTCACTGTTGCGCCTCCAGTCCAGTCTGTTGTCAAGGTGAACTCCGAGGTATTTATACTCCTTTGTAGTGAACCTGGAGTCGAGTTTTCCGCCATTTTTACTCGGCTCGTCGACACTCTCCTTTTTCACTACGTACCAGTGGATTACCAGTGGATTACTTGTCCATGGAGACTTCTTTCTACCTGAGAATACTTTCACTTTAGTTGGAGCAATGCAATCCATGATGTCTGAGATTTTCGCAAGGAAATTATCTACCAACTTATTTACTGAGTTTGAGTTGGGAGATGAGGGGGATGTGGTGGAAGGATAAATACGTTTAAAGGTTTCTACTGATCGGTCCCCTAAAAAAGGCTTTTTTTTATAGTGGTCTTACTGTGGCTGGTTAATTTAGCAGAGATGGTACTTTCAAAGAAAATACAGAAATGGTCAGATAATGCAATATTAATTACCGAGATGTTGGAAATATTTAAACCTTTGCTGATAATTAATTCCAGAGTGTGTCCTTTATTGTGTGTTGGTTGTTTGACATGCTGGGTCAGGAGTCAGGAGCTGGGCCGAAGTTGTGGAGAGTATCATTTATTGCTTTTGCTTGTCTATCTTGGGGGTTGTCGGTATGGATGTTAAAATACCCCACAATGATTAGTTGGTCATAGTCGACACATATTACAGAAAGAAGGTCATTGAAATCATTAAAGAAGTTAGAGTTAAGTTTTGGTGGTTTAAATAAACTTAAAAACAAAGCTTTGTTATGCTCATTTATCTAGGTGGCTAGGTATTCAAAAGAATCAAATGTGCCCAGGATAATCTTTGTTAAGTTTATTGAGTTGTGAAAAATGGTGGCTACACCTCCACCTCATCTGTGTTTTCTGCCCTCGCTTAAGAAATTGTAATTTGGAGGAGTAGATGCTATCAATGCAGTTGTTTCGTTATTTTCATCTAGCCAGGTTTCTGATAAAAAAGGTCATGTAAATTATGCTCAGTGATGAAGTCATTGATAAGAAAAGACTTCCCGGATAGGGATCTAATGTTTAATAAAGCTAACTTAAGTATTGTGATGATAGGCAGCTGACCCTTCTGACAGGTTATCAATTGAGACTTGGTTTAATATGAGAGAGTTTGGTTAACGGTTTATGTTTCCTGCTGCTGATGATCACTGGAATCCTAAACTCAGGGGTGCCGGGCAAGTTCTGGGAGACGGTAGGGGTAGATTTACTGCCCGGTTCCCTCAAATATCAAGTATCTCTAATAATCAGTGGGGGGAAGCTCCCAGGCTTATTGACATTAGTCCCAGGGGTTTGGTGGAGTCTCAGTTCAGGTGTTAATTTTGTCCCAAATTTGATTTGCTCGTTCAGTCTGTCTATAAATTTTCTAAATTCATACTCATTTGATGTGGCTGAGTCACAGGAAGATGAAGATTTAATCTCTGATGGTTGTTTATCTGTTGCTGTTTTTGTTTTCTGATATCCATGGGCGCCTCAAGGTCAGCTTTTGGGAGCAAGTGTTTTGCTTTCTGAGTTTGATAAGAGAAAATGTTTGCTGCTAACCGCCTTACTCCGGCCTTATTAAGATAACATTGGCCTGCTTTGAACAGATGGTTAGCACTTCCAAATACTCTGAAATTATTAATAAATATGAACAACTTCTCAGCTGATTGTTTCTTTAACAAATTATGGAGCATGCAGTGTCTGCTAAATCTTTCATCATTCCCTTCAGGGACTGGTCCGCTGATGAGGATGTTTACGTTAAGTCCATCAAGTCTCTGTAGGAGATCAGAAAAGTCTCTCTTCAGAATCTCTGATTGTCTCATCGCGATATCTGCTGATCCAGCGTGAATGACAAACTTTTCCAAAGCAGGATGTTGGTCCAAGATTTTCTGGATTATTTCTGATATTTCTCTCACTGTATTTTTGTAGCAGCTATAAACTCTGGTGTTCTTGCTACAAAAAGCCTCAATTCCATTAATTGATCCGTCTTTAGGATAACAATCTTTGCTTACTATGTTATGTGTCCGTTTGATGCGGCTGGGTTTCTCCTGGTGGCTTTGACTGGTCCCGGGGGCTGGGTCATCTTTTGGGGAACTCAGGGCTGTGAATCTGTTTTTCAGCGGGAATCCAAGTGGAGTAATATCTCTTGTTTTTGGCTGAAACCTATTTTGTTTACTTTTAGCAGAAGTGGCAGGTCTGGGTTCAGAGCTTTCTCTGTGCTGGAGTTTCTTTTGTTTTTTCTTCCTCAGAGAACAGGCTGGGGTTGATGATTCCGTGCGTTTTAAAGGTGCCCAGTCTTTATTACAGTGTGGAGTTCTACCCATCAGGCGTCTGTTTGCTGAGGGAGTAGCATTGTCATGTGTTTTCTCTGTGACACGGTTAGACCGATGTAACACCGGGCTGCTAGGCTGTTCCTCCCTGTGTGTAGCCAACGGTAAAGTTGTGTCGTTGGAGATCAAAATAAATTTCCAGACGATGTAGCTTCGTTTCAATGCCCTCCATTCTGTGGAGCAGTTTTTCAAAATCCTCAGCTGAGCAAAAAGCCATGTTGATAAGTCCATAAAAATGTAATCCAAGAAGAGATCCGGTCCAATACAGTAACTCCAGGGGCTGGGTAGATAAAGTAACTAAGAAAAAGTTAAGAAAAGAAAACAAGAAAAGCAAACAGAAAAGAAAATAAAGTGAGGGGGGGATCGGGAGAGAGAGTCAATAATTTGTCAATAACTAGCAAAAATCGCCAGGAGAAATGAGACAATTTTGCGTTCTGTCACGCCAGAAGCCGCTCAAACCGACTGACAACACTGGGATGTTTGGGACTACTGATGGCTCAATGAACCACGTGACCGTGTGTCGGATAGTTCAAAGTCTGTCGTAACTCTCTCTCTCTCTCTCTGGGGCTGGCTAAATCCATGTAGGCAACTGTAAGAACGGGTTTGGTTGCTTTAACAGCTATAAGGGCTTTTCAATAGATTATTGAGAAAGTCACAAATCATTTTCAACATGCCATTTTTAATCAACTCTAAATAAAAATACATTTTGTTTCATTCAAACTCAAAGATGCAGACCTGTTTTTTTTCCAATCAGAAACAAACTTCTTTGTTGAATGGAAGTATTTGTAATTCTAAATCTGCCAGGGGTATGAATACGTTTGTGCTTACCTGTAAAGAACATGCAGCTTTTTTCACAGTTTGGCAAAATGGTTTTGAAAAGCAAGAGGGGTTACACCAATAATATCAGAAAATATTGAGAATCTAAGTAGGGATGTTTCCGAACAAGAGTTATAAGGGAACCTTGAAGGTGACTGATGTGATGTGAAATAGTGAACTGTACAGCAAAGACTGAGAGAAAGATTAAACGATAAAGATATGTGGAGAAAAAACCCCACAAAGAATATGACAGGAGCAGAAGTCAAACACATTAATTACAGCAAAGGTGCAGTATTGCATGTGGATCCCATTTAAACATTGGAGGAAACAAGGAAGAAAAAAGCCAGTCTGTGTCGAGCTGATAAATGATTCAACCGCAGCAAGAGACGCTCTTGCCTCTTAATCTTATGCAGCTGACCTTGGGCTTATGAGCTGTAATAAAACGTGGCCAAGCACTCCTGAAATTGGTCCACTTGACGTGATGCTCCACAGCCTTCTGCTGCATTAGCATACAGCTTTTATAGAGTGCAGTCTATCCAGCACGTATAAATAGTCCGCCGAGGGAGATGATGAGGGTGATGATTGGGATGCTGAAGACAAGGAACACAGCCAGAGGTCAACACTGATGAAGAGCGATAAAGAGATGAGGAGAAAACATAATATGAATGGTTAAGTGGGAATAAGAAGAACGTGGTTATTTGTGCGAAGTTAATGAGAGGTAAGAGGAGGATGGAGTATTGTACTGGTGATGGAGGAGATATGGAAAGAAAAATCAGAAGAGGACACATTAGATTGATGGTGGAAAGGAGAGAAAAAGAGAACTAATTATAAATATATACTTAAGGTTGAAAGGAATACACGATGACATTGAAAATAAAGACAGACTGCAAAACCCACTGATTTTATTATGACTGTAACAGTGATGTGGTCTAAGACGATTTCAGCTTTGTCTTGATGTTCATTAAGTGAACCTGCACTTTGCTGTTGTCAAAGCAGTCAGGATAAAATTTGAAATGTCAAGTCTTAGCACAACATGTTCTGTTCTGGCAGTGGCGGCAGCTGTGAGTGGGAGGATGAGGAAGAGCAAGCGCAAGATTATTCCATCACTTTTTTAACACCTTCAAATTTGTCCTCTGTGGTCGGCATCCACCTCACCATCATAATCACCACCTTCCTTTCCTCAAAAGGATAGAAAGAAAAGAAAAATACCACCTTCGTTTTATTCTGAGGGGCTAATAACAGCGGAACAAACATTGCGTCTCTCTCGGGACTCGGGAGGTATTATTTTCTGACCATTATTATATTTTTGAGACGTCCCTGTGCTTCTCTCTAGAGGCTTCTGAGCACAAAATCGAACAGTGACACACAAGTGCTGGTCCTATATAGATTAATTGCTCTATTTCTTCTGACAATTAATCGATTCATTTCACCGTGGACCTGATTGGACAAAAGATTTGGGGTATGAAACGGGAAAAGAGCTTGAAAGGAAAAAATATGGTGTCAATCTATCCTGTAAACTTCAATGGACACATGTTGGGTAACAGAACTATGATGAAAACTGATTTGGCTTTAAGTTTTATTTTAGAAGTGGCATCCTAGTAGGTTGCATATTGGCTATTTAAATATAGCCAATTTGCAATACAGGAAATATAAGCACTGCACAGAAAATGTTTATTCTAGCCTTCCTGCATGGGTAGTCCTTGTTTATATCAGGAGAAGAGGTGTCACACACTGTACTCATACATGCTACGTATAGAGCACCGAAAATGCTTTTACCCAATAAAGGCAGGCATGTTTTTGGGATGTGAGGATATTTTCTTGGTCCTCACTTGTTTCCAGTTGTACAGAGCTCTACTTGTTATGTTTAGTGGTATGGTGTGAATTAAGTTTGGTTAAGGTTCTGAATATACTGGTAATGGTTAGGGTAAGTGTTTGGGTGAGACATAAATGCAGTTACTAAAATGAATGGAAGTCAATACAAAGTCTTTACTTTGATAGAAGTACAAGGATGATTGAGTGAGTGAGTGAGTGAGTGAGTGAGTGAGTGAGTGAGTGAGTGAGTGAGTGAGTGAGTGAGTGAGTGAGTGAGTGAGTGAGTAAAAGATAAAGTGTATTGTAATCTGGTTTTACTATAATTTTAAAACAAAGACAAGATTATTAAGATTGACTTTTTAAATGATCGTTGAGATTTTATATTAGCAGATAACAGGCCCAGCATGGCTAAAATAGCAGTCTCCTTCTATATTACCAATAGATTTCTGAAAGGCAGCAAATATTTGCAAATTCAACATTTTCCATAAGAGGCAGAGGTTGAAAGCTTAACTTCTCCGTTCAGCCTTACAGTTTTGAATAGATCAAAAGAATATCTTGATATATTGTAGAAAACTTTGTTTCCTTTTAAGTAGTTTCTCACACCACCTGTCTTGATTTTAAACACCTAGCTGATACTGATAAACGCTTCTTTTTCCTGCTGTAACAGTGTCCGCACCGAAGAGTGTTGCTTCTCCGGTGACTCGATAAAACTCAGTTATGGCGCCTTAACTGATTAGAAACAGATCTGTTTTTTGAGTTTCCAACCATCCTGTCACCGTTTTATTGCGACTAAGCTGAAAACTGATGGATTATTTATTTTAGATAATATTTTCTTAAACATTCCCTTAGATTCAAAATTAAATTAAATTATAGCTTAAAAAACTTTAGTCTGTAAATAGCAGCCTAAAACTTTACTTTGACAGGAATTAATGCATCAGAAGCTGTGCTTCCTCTAGTTTTCTTCAAATTGTGTTTTTTGTGATAGCTCGTTAAAGTACATAGAAAATAAATTTTAAATAGTTTTTTCCAGGAAGAGCTTTCCACTTTGCCAACTGCCTTCAAGGTGTTTTATAACATATGGAAACTTCACTTGTACATGGAGTGCACTGAAGTGATACCATAATGCTTAGCAATGTTCATGTTCTTTATATTGTTGCTATCAATATTGTGGATTTTCCTGTTTTTCTTTGCCTTCAGTGTCCTGAGGCCATCTGCACACTGTCTCAGGAATTGCTCAGCCCTGGCATACAACATACTGCTCCATAAATGGTGCACTTCTTTGTAATAATCACAGATTGATACACCATATTTATCAACCTGACACAAAGGGGGGAGATAAATCAAAAATTCCTCAAAATAAAGAAACTATCGTGATAGGACAATTAAAACCTCAACAGTTATAGGTAGAAGCTTAGGGCTTATAAAAACCTATATAGACCAATCAAGAGACTCAAAATAGTGCAATAAAAAGGCCAGAATAACCAAAGTGATGTGATGGAAAAAGATGCATCACTGGAGCCGTAAAAGATATTACGGTGTTTAATTCGGAAAAAGGGGTTTAAATAGATACATTTTAAAACACTTTTTATAACTCCTTGGGACTGGGCTGTCTGGAAAGATAACTAGGGTTTATAGTTTAAAATTATGGATGAATGGGAAATCTAAGCTTTGCAGTCATGAAGTGTGGAAACGACGAGTCACGGAAATAAAGATGTGCCGTGTCACATTAAGGCTGGTAAGTAACTGAGGTCTGAAAATGCTTCTGGAATTCAAAGTAACCACTGAAGAGAAGCTTTAGCAGGTTGTATTTCATCTTTTATTAGTTATAGGAATTTAGCTGCTACCCACAAGAAGATTAACTTTTACATTAAGACAACATAAAGAAACGGTACAACTTAGCAGTACTCTGAAACTTTGTTTTGTCAGCTATCGTTTATAAGTCAGAAAAAGATCAAGTATCTTTTTGTTGAGCAATAGCTTCTTTTTAGGTCTAGAGCCCAAGTAGAAGTCTCGGATCGTTTGCCAGCCTTTCCCTGGCCAGATCTATATTTCTCTGACAGTTATTCTCCGGGCTTTCCTTAAACAAAAAAAAACCCAACTATAGTCACGTTTTTATAACAATTATATGACAACCTTTTAATTGGAGTAAACTATATAATTGAGGATGCCAAAGTTTGGATTTACAGTGGATTTATTCTAACCATTTTCAAGAGCGAAAATCACATTAGCATTTAATACATAGCTATATATTAAATTTCAAGTACATATCATCCATGATATGTAGATTACTGTCCCTTGGCAAGTTACACCTCCGCCACACACTTTTTAAAGCCATCAATAAGATCCTGGCATAAATCTGACTAGATATCAGAAGTCTCCTCTTAGCAAAGTTCTTTGTGAAAAGTCATCACTCTGGCTTTGTCTGAACAAATCTTTCAATAAAACCGATGCAGAGACAGCCAAACACCAACCGATGGTTGCCAACTCCAAATGAACTTGCATTGGAACACAGACAGCCCTGTAAGATAGTGAAGAAGATTCAGCCTCTAGTAGCAGCTAATACAGAATATTATGAGGATTCAGGGGTGACGCTCGACATAAAGGTGCATGTAAATAAATTAGAATATCATCAAATAATTATTATAGTAATTTAAATCAAAGTTAAAAATGAAATTATATAGATTCATTACATACAAAATAATGCCTTCTGATCACACATTGATTTTATTTAAAACTAACATGGCTTACAGATTATGAAAATCTTATATTCAGTTTCTCAGAAAGTTTTAGTGTTACATAAGACCAATAAAAAAGGATGTTTTATAACAGACATTTTATGGCCTATACTGCTGACTTTACAGCTGTGTAACAGTCTCCGACACCCTCCAGAAAGAAGTTGTCTATTCACAGAGTGCTTTAAACAAGCATAATATGGAAAGTTGAATGGCAAGAAAATGTTTTGTTGAAAAATGTGCACAAACAACAGGAATAACAGCAACTTCGTATGGATTTTGAAGCAAATTCAATTTAATTATTAATTACTGCAATTATTGCGATAACTGCAAAAAAACCCAAAAAACTTTTAAATGGAATTCTGAATGAAAGCCATACACTGGGTGTGTGTATCCGAGTTGTCACAGATGCACACAATACATTTAATGTAAACCTTCCAAAACTAGTTTTGGTCAGGCTTGTTGTTTAGGCTTGTTGTTCTGCTGGAAATGTTTCAACCCAAACTGTCACCCTTACATGAAAAGAGATTTATAAGGATGCTCAGGAACATTGCAAGAACCACCAAGGCTCCAAGTCGATCACTAACTGGAAGATACTGGAACACCAGTTCAACAACAACATCGACTTGGAGGATGCTGAGCAAGAAAAAAGCTCCTATTCCACAACGAACATTTTCAAACCCAACTGAAGGTTGTTGTCATTCACAAGCCTAATGTTTTCTGGAGCTACAATGAAAATGAGATGTAGTGGTGGAGTGGGTGTCCTATATGCAGAGCCTATTAGACCTTCAGTCATTTAAAGCTGCAGTAGGTAACTTGAATAAAAGTAACTTTTTGTGATATTTCCTAAAACTGTCCATATGCCCTGAAAGTAGGAAATTAGATTTGTAATCTGTAAAAAAAAAAAAGCAGCTCAATTGGTCACGCCTACAGCCCCGACTGCGATTTGCAAGAATCCACCGCGCTATGGGATCAGAACAGTATCACCTTGAAATGAAACTGAAAATAAACATTGGCATTGAAAATAAAAATTGGCATTGAAAAATATTATTGTAACTGAAAATATTAATTTTGAATCGGAAATAAATCTAGTGAAAATCTTTGTATTGAAAGGGAAATTTTTTTTTACAATGCCAATCCTTTTTTACAATGCCAATCCTTTTTTACAATGCCAATCTTTTTTTACAATGCCAATCCATTTTTCAATGCCACCATTTTTTTCAGCTTCATTCAGGTGATACTGTTTTGACGCTTGTGTGTGCACGCGCATGAGGGGCGGGGGTTCAGCCCCCCATATGTTTGCATGAACGAGGCAGGAGGGAAACTCCGACTGTCCGAGTGGGATCAACATTTTCTTTGCTACTAATGTGGTTTGTGGAAGGTGATAATCTGCAGTTGGGGACCCGATGACAGTCTTTCTGTAGTCTTTTGAATCAAACATGTTTGATATTATCACAAGTCCTAGTGTAGTCGCGACGTAAATCAATCAAAAACCAATAAAGCTGTTCTCAAACTAAGCGGAAGCACAAAGCTACAGATTCCGGCAGGGGTCAGGTGCAGAAATAATTTTTGAGGGGTAAAAATCTGGACCCTCGGTTTATTAAACCATGCGCATGGAGTCGTAATCTGTTCCCTCCGTTCATTCAACTATATGACCGTGTGGGGGTCCTGTCAGGTTACAGTGTACCCTGGCTGTGTGGGGTTGTACTTTACTGCTATGGCACAATGGTTAATAAGCAGGATTACATTTTGATGATAGTGGGTTCGAGTCCCGTTCATGATATTGTCTTGCACCTTGCCACATATCAAATTTGGTTTTGTTCCTGCGGGAAAGTAGGCTATAAACATAGGTGTCACATTTATAAATAACAGTTTTGTAGCCACCTATGGAGCCTGGCTGGGTCTATACACAACAAATACAATATTTGTGTTCCAATGCTGAGTAATGGGCCATAAATTACAAAGTGTATGCCAACCTTGCCCCCTGGAATACAGGCACAAACCAGCGCTATCTGTGCATCTGCATGGAGCAAGTGATACAGCATAATCACCTTGCATTAAAAAGATACGAGTTAACCAGTTACTTGATGATACAGTACCCACTTTGAATGCAAGTCTTTATTTGACATAACATTAATCTTGGCAAAGAATGCAACAGCATTCGCACGTAAAGAAACTGTATAATGCTGAGCATAATGGGAGGAATTTTGCGGGAAGCTAAAATAGCCTAGGTGTAGTCTTAAATAGTGTCCCAACAAGATTCAGTGTTTATAAAATCTTTAGTCTGAGACTAAAAAACTGTTAACCCAAGTCTTTAGATGTGAGCTGATAATCTTTAAGAATCTTTTCTAAATCGTTTCAAAGTCTCTAGGTGTACAGAAAGCATCATGTGGTTTGTGGAATGATAATAATTAAAAAATAAGATGTAAACGGTTTCTTCTCAGTTTGCCATGGTAGTTGGCGTGCATTACCGCCACCTTCTGGTTTAGAGTGTGTGTCACAATTACGTTTTGCAATCTAATAAAAACGAATTGTCAGTGTTGTTAGCTTTGCTTACACCAGTCTTAATTGATTTGTTAACGTTATTGACATGTATTGTAAATATGTATTGTGGATCTGAAATAAATACAGTTATTTAATATGGTATAGTGTGTATTTACATCCCTTCATACCACACTGTCTGTAATGAGGAGAACCTCCAACAAAGACAGGCTACACAAGCATAAAACTTTATCACAAAGACTCCTAGTCTACTGGTTGGTAGAAGAAACTGAGAAGAAACCGTTTATGTCTTTTTTTCTTCCACAAACCACATTATTAGCAATGTAAATGTCCTGTTGTTTCTCGCATCTCGCCTCAGACAGTCGGATTTTCCCTCCTGCCTCGTTAATGCAAACATATGGGGGGCTGAAGCCCCGCCCCTCATGCGCGTGCACACACAAGCGTCAACACAGTATCACCTGAATGAAGCTGAAAAAAATGATGGCATTGAAAAAAGGATTGGCATTGTAAAAAAAGATTGGCATTGTAAAAAAGGATTGGCATTGTAAAAAAAGATTGGCATTGTAAAAAAGGATTGGCATTGTAAAAAAAAAAATTCACTTTCAATACAAAAATTTCCACTAGATTTATATCCGATTCAAATTTAATATTTTCAGTTACAATAATATTTTTAATGAGAGTTTTTATTTTCAATGACAATATTTATTTTCAGTTTCATTTCAAGGTGATACTGTTCTGATCCCATACCGCGCCCGGTAGAAAACACCCAATCATAGTCAGAGCAGCGTCAGATGGAGTGTCTGACATCTGTCTATTACTCCTCACACACACACCGCGACATGCCCCTCGCTCTGCCATGCAACCGGCTGCCCAACCGCTGCCAACAACAGCATATATGGCTAAAATAACAAAAAAGATGACCGAGGAGGACAAAAAAGCTAAGAAGAAAGAAGTTGACCGAGCCCGAGATAAAACCAGGGTAAATATTGGCGTAGCCTTTAAGAGGTGGAGGGAGCTACGGGACCTGAAAGCGTTTAAAACCGATTCCGAGTTGGCAATGTTTCTGGTTGACAGGTAATTACCCTTGCTTGATTAATATTTGTTTTGTTTTTGTTAGTTTTTTTGGTGGTGGTATTACAGTAAACCTCAGCAGCGTGTGCGATCATCTGTGCACTCACAGCTAATGTTGTCATATGTGGTTTACTGTTAGGAAAAATTCACGAAGGTTTGTTTTCTAAGTCGCGTCAGCTGATTATCTTTGACAGTTGTTACGCCAGTAGCGCAGCTGAAGGAGGGAGAGGCATTGGAGGCGGGGCTCGAGTGCATCGGAGAGGGAGGGGAAGTGATGTGAAGCTTGTTTGGGTTTAAATTTTCAAGCAAAGTCTGCTCTCCTCTCTGAGGCTATGTGCACATGTTTTTTTTAAAACTAATATTTTCACCACCTCGTTTAAAAAAAAAACTCCGTCCACACCTAACCGCATAAGTGTGTTGTTAAGCACATTCATAGACATGCCAAACCTGTAGGGGGCAGTAGTTCCCCCAAATCCTATCCACTCAGAGTAACTTTCTATGTTCTAACTTCTACATAGAACAGTAATTAAGCTTGTAAAAACAAGCAAGCAAAAAGCGCTTGGAGAATCGATGATGCCACATCTCTGAGGGCATGAATGCTGTTTCTGAGTGTAAACACAGGTCGCACAAGTGATGTCGGAGCATTTTTGTTGCGGAAAGTGACGTTGCGGAGCTGAAAACTCAGGTTATTTCTGTCCACACGCAAACACTTAAAACGGAGAAAACGCAAATCTCCGTTTTGGCCGGAGTTTTTAGAAATAATCATTTTCTGTGATAAAAACGGGGTTTTCGTGTAAATGAGAGGCCAAACCGCAGGTAAATTTCTGCGTTTTTCCTTCGTGTAAACGGGGCCTGAGTTACCTACTGCAGCTTTAAGGTTTGACTACAGACCTTGCAATCTTTACTGCATCATTCCATTCTTTTCTCTTTTTTTTTCCTACAAGAAGTTTGTGGTGTTGTTGGCCTTTATTCACAGCATTCTGACAAGAAAGAGAGAACACAAAAACCAACTTCCGAAAATGGTGACGGTAACATCATGCTTAGAGTCTATTTCCTGCAACAGATATTGGTGCATTGCACAAAGGAAGTTGAATAATGAAAACGCAAGACTGTCATCTGTGACAAAAGTAACTAATAACAAATAAAAGTAACTAATACTTTGTGAAAAAGATAAAACATTAGAAAATATGCAAGCATTCAAATAACCAGTTCTAAAAAATATTATTAATGAAAATGAAAACAAAAGGCTACATTTAAAACAAAGAGCAGAAATGTGAAGAACTATCGAATGCACTGCCAATAAAACATGCAGTGTGTCTAGAACATAGCTCTGGGGTATTATTAGGTCTACACTGATGCTATGGATAACATTTAGAAGTCTTCTGTTATCTTTATGTATCTTACTACAAATCTCATAGATCAAGTCATTGGTGCTTTTGAAATCATCAATTGCATGAATCTAATCTACTTTAAAATCCAAGCAATCACTGTGTCCAAATCATAGGTATCTGCAGACAGAAGGGCTTATTAATCAGATGTTGACTGGGATTACTCTTCTTTATAGTTTTAACCAACCTGACAGAGATCAGTCGTCTCTGCTATTTCACTTCACAGCCTGACAAAATCCTTCAGCCTCAGTTTGTTTTTAGGTTAGTTGACCTCATATCAGCAGATAAAGGGAGAAAGCACAGATTCTATAAAAACAGAAAGCCTTCCCATAAGAATGGAATCAACATTGACAATATAATAACTGAGATAAAGTAGATGTGCTGGCTGGGTGGCTTTTGTGCACACAGCATCCACCTAAAGTCAGCTTGTCATTACACACAAGATATTGCAGAGCTATTTATACCACTTCACCTGCTCACCAGCCTTATGATTAATACTCCTAGATGTGAGCTCACGATCGTCTCCAAAAAATTTATAAAATTCTCTTTAGTTTTTGAGACGTTGATATTTAAGTAGGCTTTCACCTGTGTGTTTAGCATTAGTGTCCTCTAACAGGATGCCCTGCAGCTCCAGGGCCACTGGTGCTGTGTACTGTGACAATCACCAAATTGCCATCAAACTAAGAATTGTAACTCTTCTCATGCTGGCTTTCACACTAGACTACTAAAGAAATGAATGGATACTTCACTTGGGCGAGGTGGCTATACAACTGAGATCATCCAATAGAACATTGCTCACTTCTACAGCCTTTCAGAGAAATCCCTAGCAAACAGACCCGTAACAGAGTTAATAATAATCTTTTGATGAGTGACATTGTTACATTGCCGCAACCAGTCTTTTGGTAGGGTGAAAGCACGATTGCTCTGCAAAATACATGAGGCAATTTATAATTTAGAAGAACATTAATTTTTTGCCACCTGTGATTTTTCATTCATTTTACAGCCCCTGATTTATTATAATTATGTCAAATCCTTGAGTGAACCATGCTCCTCTCAGAGGAAATATAAATCGCACAAAATAGAAGTACATTTGTGTTTGGTTGATTATTTCTTTGTAGTGACAATACTTCTTAGCAATATATCTTATATTGATGTGTCTCTGTCACGTGGTGTGTGTGGAGAATGATGGATGATCCGGCCGGGAGTGAAAGGAAGTGAGGGGTCTTAAAGGCAGGAGGTGAGTAGGATCAGGTGTGGATGATGAGACAGACAGGTGAAGACAATCAGGCAGGAATAGGGCAGCGTGACAGTCTTTCTGAAAATGTTGGCTCATTTGTAAAGAAAGAGCATGTGTGGGTTCAGGAGCAGAGTTGGGTTACACCCATGAAAAACTTGTTAATTGTTCTCTGCCGATGCCGCACTGCTCATTCTGCTGTGCACCCTACCATCCATCCATTGTCCATACCCGCTTATCCTTGCAGGATCACGGGTGGGCTGGTGCCCATCTCCAGATGTCACTGGGTAAGAGGTGGGGTACACCCTGGACAGGATGCCAGTCTGTCGCAAGCCTGCTGTTGACTGTTGTTTGGTATAATTCATTTAACAAATTGGGGCCTCCACAGTGCTGTGGGAGAACTGTACACCCTGGCACCCCCTCCTCATGTTGGTTACCAGCTTGGTCACACGCTGCTGTAAGATGGTATCTTATTCCTTGACCAGCATTTGTCCCAAGTCAGCCAATGTGGTTGTGGCGGTCTGGCACGGGGCATGCTCAAGCTGATTGCTCAAGTGTTCAATAGGGTTGAGGTCACAACTGCAGAAAGGACAGTCCATCTTCTCCACTCCTAATTGCTTGAGGTAGTCTCTGCTAAACCACGTTCTGTGGAGATGAGGATCAACAGCTTAGAGAATAGAATTAGGTCCCTAAGAGTGGAGATATGAGATCCACAGTGGCTAAAGAATTCCATCTCAATATCTTTTTGTATTGAAATTGCCTCAAGTGATGGCAAGTGTTGTTTTCCAGTGAGGGAGCTGCCGCCCCTCACCATTAGACTGGCTCTACCAAGAGCTGTTTGGCATTGGCAGAGAACATTTGGCAAGTTTTTCTTACTCAATAATGTTGCTCAACCCACAAATGTGTTTTCCTTATTAATTTGGCTCTGCTTTAGGGGAAAAAAAAACTTTCCAATAGTGTAGGATTTATTACCTAATATTGTTACAACAAAGAAATAATCAACTAAACCAAACATTTTTGTGATAAGTATGCATTTCTTTAAACTGACAGCTCAACAACATCACAGACAGTTCAACCTTCCAAATCAAAAACTGGTGTAGATTTGGCAGTGGCAATCACCAACTGACCAACTGTGTATACTGACCAGTCCCAGCATATGAACAATGGGGCGTCCATACATTTGATGCTGAAAATATTTATAACTAAAGACCATGTACCTATTTATTCATAGTTTTAGTCTCTTCACCCAACAGAATTGTATGACATGGAAGAATAAAGAAACAATCGGTTATAGAAGTCACCGCACCTTATAAATTATTTTAAAGGGAAGCAGCTTGGGTTGTCAGTAGTAAAAAGAAACAATGACAGACTGTCAGAATAGATAAAAAATTATTTGTCAGTATAATTGTACACTTAAACTTCAGTTGGATTATTCTACAGCGATTATAGATTATTCAACTTGTTTTTTATTTTGTTATTTTTTTATTTGTGAAACCTTTATTTAATTTGTAAAAAAAAAATTGAGTTGTCCTTTCAATGTCTTGTCTGGTTGGTGTCATGAATCCAATAATATATCTAGTATACCTTGTCTCATCAGCAGAGTATATAGTTTCACTCCAATAAAATTCCCTGCCTCTCCCAGGGAACTGTTTTTGATGTTGGATGTTGTTGCTGAGGGTGTGTCTGTTTCTCTACCTCTGTGCATGGTGTGATGGGCAGTTGTGGCATCAGCTGATCCTCATCAGCACTACTACTACTACTACTGTGGTAACAGGCTGCTTTAGTGACTCTCCTTGTGCGCTAAAAGAATTATATTTGTGAAACCTTATTTACCTTCCTTGTACTCCTGGATTCCTGGATGCTCATTCCTTGTCCTCATTTTCTGGTTTCCAGGTCCTCCTGGTCTGGTTCAACTTCTGGGCTCTCATTTATCAACCGTACTTACGCAAAGAGCTGTGCGTATTTCGTGCGTAGGAACAATTTCACGCATTTTGTGGTATTTACCGGCTTGTTCTTGTGCGTAAAAATGTTCCTAAATGTAAGAACAGCTCTGACCATGCATACACTCAGGATCTAGTGCTAGAACTGGGAACCCCAATGCTGTTGGAAGTTTCTTCCTGTTAAAAGGGAGTTTTTCCTCTCCACCGTTGCAACATGCTTGCTCAGTATGATTGATTGCTGAAGGATTGCTGTGGTTGGAAAGTCTGCATCAACGAGGCCCAACCTCACGCCAATGACTGACGCAATCTGCTGGGATTCCTTAAATAGGAAACTCTTTAACTGATTGGAATGTTTGAATAAATGTATTGAAATTACTTCTTGTTACATGCCTTGAGATGACATCTGTTGTGAATCGGCGCTATATAAATAAACTGAATTGAAATTGAATTGAAATTGAATGAAGGTCTCAGTCATCCACATGTTCCTCATCCACAAATTATTTTTACCCAATTAGTAATTATGTCTGTGGAGAAAAAGCTTTGTCACATAATTTGTGTTCCAACTTATAAAAGACACCTGGAATTTGAGATTGTAGCATGACTGATCTCGGGTTTTTGGAGGATTTGGCAGAACGTGCACTCGTGGGGGAACGTATCTTCAAATCTTCTTGGTGAGAGTACAGAGTGGCTCCTTAGCAGATATCGCTTCCCGAAGGAGATCCTTCTGGATTTATGCCATGATTTGGGACCCTTTTTGCAGCAACAGACAATCTTCACAAACACGATTCCAGTCCATATTCAATTATTGTCAATTTTTAGGTTCCCTCACCACCTTCCAACGTGAAATAGCGGACAGATCAGGCATCTCACAGCCATCACTAATGCGTTATGCCATCCGTGTTGGATGCCATCATTTTCGCTGAGTGCACAATACATCCAGCTTCCATGGTCTAATCCACAACAAGCAACCAAACAAGGATTTTATGCAATTGCAGGATTTCCAAACACAATAGGAGCAACAAATTGCACACACATTGCAATAAAAACATCGTCATCAAAAAAATGTAATTACGTCAATTGAAAAGGGTTTCATTCTATCAATACACAAAAAACTGCTTATGCCCATTTAAGCATTTTAAATGTTGTTGCTCAGTGGACTGAAGGAACCCACAATTAATTTATTGTGCGGAACAGCTCAGTTGAAATGCGCTCCGAGAGAGGTGACATTGAAGATGGATGGGTTATTGGTGAGTGTGACAAGTCTTTATGGATTCTATTGCTTGAGTCATAATGTCCAACAGTCATTGTAGCCTTTTGTTTAAGGTGATCAGGGTTATGCGTTGAACCCGTGGCTCATGACCCTGATGACAAAGTGGAAATTCAGGAGTGGAAATATAACAGGGCTCACGCGCAGACGCGATCCACAGTGGAGCACACAATAAGTCTCCTGAAAGGTCGCTGGCTGTGTCTGTCAGGCATCGGAGGTACTCTGCAGTATCGACCCGAAAAGGTGTCCCACATAATCTTGGCCTGTTGTGTGCTTCACAACCTTTCTAAAGAAATAAAAGTGCCTCATTCTTACAAAACAAATGAACTGAATTGAAAGTACTTTATTGTCCTGCCATGTAGGAAATTTGTCTTTGGTTTCACTGAAAGAGATACGCGATAGACAATTATAAAAAAAGGCAAGCAATCACTTGCACAAAAGCAAATCCCTCCCAACCAATTATGTGACTGACTCCGCACTGTGATCCCTCTGTTTACAGCAGTTTATTGGCAGTGGTTCCCAAAGTGGGAGCACACAATCATTGCAGGGGGCGCGGTATGAATGGATAAAATGTAAAAGCTAATATAACTGACAGGCTTTTGACGAGGCTCCCACATAAACCCAAACCAGAAGATCAAACATTGCTAAATTAGCTTCTAAAGCAACTTCCTTCCCAGCCAAAGAGTAGAAAACATGATAAAGCATATCTTGCCTTTGGATTTGTTCCACCAAATACCTTCAAATGCTCTACTGAGCTCATGTAAAGTTTTGTACATAGTGGCACAGTGTGAAAAATCGCACACAACTACGAAGGATTATATACTTCTCTGCACTATGGACATGGTTCCATCTATGATTCATAACAGAGGCCAGCAAACTATGGATTATTCCTCTGTCCAATATGCACATTTATGAGATGTCAACAGACATATAGGGACTTTGTAGAGATCTGCACAGATGGGGCAAAGACTATGCCTAGGAAACTCTCCCCCAATATTGCAGTGCACGCGCTGCATTATACAGCGTGACGCACTGACGTCCAAACAACCTAGTCCCAAGCTGAATGATGTAATGATCGATGTCTTTGGGACAGTCAACTACATCAAAACACAACCTGTCAAAGCCACGATTTTTGCGGTAGCCTACTGTGTGAGAAAATGGGCTCCGACACACAGCTGTTCTGTTTCACAGCTAGTCCCAATACCCGTCATGTGAGAAGGTCTTATCCAGGATCTTTGAACTGTGAGATGAGATTCAAATCTGTTTGAAGGAAGAGAGCAGTGATCTTGGCCACAAATTTTACTGTGACAAGTTTTTAATGAAACTTGCATACAGTGGCATATTTCTGAACGCAATGTTCAATAAACCAAATTCAGTGATGCAGGGCAAAAGCATTTTCTTATAAACCAAATGGGTGCCCAGCAGAAATAGTTTGGGAACCACTGGACTATGGTAACTGCATTGGGAGCTGTGTGTGGTCCCCTCCTGCCTCAAACGCTCCACCATCATTCCGGTTCCCAAGAAGTCCCCCGTCACAGGATTAAATGACTACAGACCAGTCGCCCTGACATCTGTTGTCATGAAATCCTTTGAGCGACTGGTGCTGACCCACCTGAAGGACATCACGGATCACCTGCTAGACCCCCTGCAGTTCGCCTATAGAGCAAACAGGTCAGTGGATGACGCAGTCAACATGGCTCTCCACTACATCCTGCACCACCTAGACTCTGCAGGTACCTACGCTCGGGTCCTGTTTGTGGACTTCAGCTCTGCATTCAACACCATCGTCCCAGAGCTCCTCCATCAAAAAATGTCCCAGCTCACCGTGCCTCCCTCCACCTGTCAGTGGATTACCAGTTTCCTGACTGACAGGAGGCAGCAGGTGAAACTGGGTAACTACATATCCAGCTCCCGGTCCCTCAGCATCGGCGCCCCCCAGGGATGTGTTCTCTGCCCACTGCTCTTCTCCCTTTACACCACTGACTGCACGTCAAGGGACCCTTCTGTGAAACTCCTGAAGTTTGCAGATGACACCACCATCATTGGACTCATCCGTGACGGTGACGAGTCTGCAATCAGAGGGGAAGTGGAACAGCTGGTCCTCTGGTGCAGTCAGAACCACCTGCAGCTAAACCCGCTCAAAACTGTGGAGATAACAGTGAACTTCAGGAAGAGACCCCCATCAACATCTCCTCTCATAATCATCAACAGGCCAGTCCCCACAGTGGAGTCTTTCAGGTTCCTAGGATCCACCATCACACGGGACCTGAAGTGGACCTCCCACATTAACTATATAAGAAAGAAGGCCCAGCAAAGGCTGTACTTTCTGCGTCAGCTCAGAAAGTTCAACCTGCCTCAGGAACTGCTGACCATCTTCTACACAGCAATAGTCCAGTCTGTCCTGACCTCATCCATCTCTGTCTGGTTCGGATCCGCCACCAGAAAAGACAAGGACAGACTGCAGAGAACAGTCAGGTCCTCAGAGAGGATCATAGGTACTGATCTTCCCTCCATTCAGGACCTGTACCAGTCCAGGGTCAAGAAGCGGGCCAGAAAAATCACCACAGACCCCTCACACCCTGGCCACAATCTGTTTAGGCTCCTCCCGTCAGGCCGGCGTTACAGAGCGTTGTACGCCAAAACCACCCGACACAAGAACAGTTTTTTCCCCCAGGCTGTCGCTCTGATGAACTCTGTGTAGTCACAGAGTGTGAGTCCATTCACATAACAATAAACTATAACTCTGCACTGCTGTACATACTCACTGTAAAATAACCCCGGTTTGGTGTATATATTATCCTTTATTATTTATTTGTATTTATTTCTTTATTTCACTTATTTAAGTTCTGTACTGGAGAGAAAAGTTGCCGGAGTCAAATTCCTTGTATGTGTCATACTTGGCCATTAAAGCTGATTCTGATTCTGATTCTGATTCTGATTCACTAATCTAAAACAAACTTCCAGAAAGCTGCAAAACTGCTGGAACACTGAGTCCATTTAAATCAAGGCTAAACTCCAACCTTGTTAGAGCTGATATTGATCAATAAAAACTGGAACATCTTTAATTCTAGTCTGGATGGCAACTTCTCTTTATTTTGCCACTCTAAGATAATTTTCTTTTTGTTTGTGTATTTGTGTTGTTTTTATCATGTAAAGCACTTTAAGCTGCAATGCTGAAATGTGCTACACAAATAAACTTGACTTAAATTCACTAATGTAGCTTTGGATGAAATAATCTTATTAGAATAGAAATTCCCTTTATTGTCCAACACTGGGGACATTCGGGCTTAACAACAGCAAAGTGACAGATCCACACCAAAATAAAAAATAAAAAACTGAATTAAGAGTACTACACTGTAGATTAAGGCGAAATTACAACACTAAAATACTGTGAAGTTAATAAAAAATAGCATACTCAAGTTCAAGAAATGTGCAGCTGAGCAGGATCATTTTAAAACATTTACAGCATGTGCATGTTTATTTGTGCATTAAACAACAGACCATTTTCAAAACATGACAAAGAAAAGCACTGCAAACAACAGAGATATGCAATAACAACAGGGATTTAAACATTATTATTGAATTTTGTTGATGGTTATACACATAACAGCTGCTGTGAGGAAGGACCTATGATAATGTTCCTTCATGCACCTAAGATGCAGCAGTCTGTCACTGAAGAAGCTCTCCTGTTCAGCAACAGCTTCATGCAGGGGCTGGAGACCCTTTCCAGCAGTGATGTTATTTTAGTCAGAATCCTTCTGTCTCCCACCACCTGGACTGGGTCAAGGGGAGCATTCTAGCACACAGCTGGTGTTCCTTATCTTATTTAACCGCTTCCTTTCAGCTGTAGATCAGCAGCTGCTCCAACATACCATAGAAGATGGTTGATTCCACCACAGGGCTATATGCAACTTTTTCCCCAAAATAAATGTAACAATAGCCTTTTTATTTGACCATTTATGACTCAAACATCTCCTGATGAGCATACTGACACCTTGTCAGCTCACAGTGGGTGCACCTATAAGCCTGTATCCAATTTTTTCCATATTCTGTCTTTCGGATTTTCCCGCGCTGTCTGTGGATGTGACATCAAGCGTGTTCATGTTAAATGTTTCAGATCACCCTGCCACCACCGCTAGTCAGCACTCACAAGCAGTTCAATGGATTGTGTGAATACACAGAAGAGACCAAGGATAACTTTGACACCAAGAGTAACTCCACATACGACTAAAAAAGTTAAACCCCTGACAAGTGCCCGAAAAAGATAGAAGATTGAGAGCGACCGGCGTAGGAGCGTGTGCTGCGAGAGCGAGCAGAAAGGAAGAGCAGTTCTGTTTGTGGCCACAGGTGTCAGTCGCAAGTTTAAAGTTCAGAAAATTACATGTAGCCCCTTTAAGGGACATTTCTATCATGCTTTGAATAAAATAATTTAATATGACTTAGCTAGTTGGGACGACCCAAGAACTTTAAATGGACTCATTGATTTAACTATATGTGTCATGATTTCATACCTGTCCCTGAGTTTGCTGCACTTTCCCTCCACCTGCTGATAGTTCATTGTCTTCACCTGGGCAGCTCCCTGTTTAAACTCCTGCTCTAGGCCTTCTCAGTGCGAGATCGTCTGCCTTTCTTACAGCCTTCAAGCCCTGTTTAAGCTACTAACGCTAATCTGTCTTTTGACTCTGCCTGTCCCTGACCACTGTTTTTGGCTCACCCTTACTGGCTTCTGATAAGAGTTTTTGTCCTCCTGTTGCTGAACCTTGCCTGATCCTGACCCTGTCTCAAGTTTATTTGACCTTGGATATTCCTCTGCTGATAACCTCCTGTGAATGACCCTGGAATGTCTCTGAAATAAAGATTTCTGGATTGTGGGTACCTTTCCCTGGTGAGCTCTTTGAAACCTGTGGGACTCCATTCTCAGCTCTCCCTACTCTGCAGAAGACGGGACCCTTGGGATTCTCCAGCTCCTGGTAAAACTCCTTTTGTTGTTGAGTTCCCTTAGTTTCTCATCTCATCACCACCCTCACCTCAGTTTTGTGTTCCAGGCCACCAGAGCACCCAGATCCAAGCAAAACCTCTTCAACACCTTTTCTGTCTAATCAAATAAATTATATTAAAAACATTCTAGTCTTGGCTGCGTAGTGGGTTTCTGGCTGTTTATACTTAAATGTTACAATATGATTAGATAGCAGATCCCAGGAACAAAGCAAAAACGAAAAGTTTTTTTCTTCTAAGCAAATTAGATCAGAGGCTTCCCCAGACTTTCTGTCGAGGATAGACAGCGATGCAAAGCCTCTGGTTGCTGCCTGTATTGCGGGGCGGCTATACAATATATTTTCTCATATCCCATACGCCCAAAAGCCCTCGCCCGTCAGTAAATCTGAGGGTACTGACAGACGTCCATCACAAGAACAATAACCTCCGGTTCAACATTTCCTCAGCCAACAAAATTCATAATGAACTTCATTCAATTACTTCCCTGATCAATTCTGGCTCAGAGCTCTTCCAGCTAGCCACTCCAAGCAGCAGTCCAATCCTCAACCCCAGACCTCTCCAACGTTCCTAAAGAATACCCTGACCTCTGTCAGGGTTTTGGTAAAGATCTTTCCCATATTGACGATGTGGTAGGAGACTACCACATCGTCAATTTGAGTGTGGAATTGGCAGATCAAGCCAAGACTAAGGCTGTGGAGGAGTGGCCCATTCCGGACTCCAGAAAGCAACTCCAACATTTTCCTGGAGTTCTGTACCTTTTACCGAAGATTCATTTGTGACTTCAGCACCATTGTGTCCCCTCTCATAGCTGTCACCTCAGTCAAACAATCCTTCCTGTGGAGCCCAGAGGCAAACCATCTATTAGATACTCCAGAAAAAGTCAGTGGAAGCACCCATTCACCCTGATCCCTCTGCTCCATTCATAGTCGAACTCGACGCCTCAGATACTGGCGCAGGTGCCGTCCTTTGTCAACGTTCTAACAACCGCAAACTTCATCTGTGTGCCTACTTCTCCAATAGAATTTACTCAGCCGAGAAAAACTATGACATCGGTGACCATTAGCTCCTCGCCATTAAATTAGCCCTTGAGGAATGGAGACAATGGGTGGTGGGCTTTGAGCTCCAGGTCATCATCTGGACCGATCACAAGAATCTTTTATACCAACAGTCAGTCAAATGCCTAAACCCATGTCAGTACCGGTGGTCAATCTTCTTCTCCAAATTCAACTTCACCGACCTGAATCCGAGAACCAAAAAGCTGATGCATTCTCCAAGCAATATTACAATGATGACATGGAGACCACAAAACCCATTATTCTGCTGTCCTGCATAATCAATCCCTTACCTGGGTACTGAAATGTGCAATCTGTCAGGCCCAGCGCTCCAAGCCGGACCCAGGATTTATGTTCCTACCTCAGTACAATCCCTATCTATCCAGTGGGGTCATGCCTCAAAGTTCTCTGGGCATCCTCGAATCAGTTGGACCATAGGCTTCCTCCAGCTTGTTCCACTTGCACCCGCAATAGAAATTACCAAAAATCCCCAGCTGGCCTTTTTCAACCCTCACCCAATCCCAGTTGCCCATGGTCGCACATCGCCTTAGACATTGTCACTGGACTCCCCATCTCAAAAGGTAAAACCATCATCCTTACCATTATTGACAATTTTTCCAAAGCCTGTCATCTGATCGCCCTCTACAAACTTCCCTCAGCTTCTGAAACAGCCACCCTTCTTTTCCATAATGTGTTCTGTCTTCATAGTTTGCTGTCAGAGATCTTCCCCAACATAGGCCCCCAGTTCATATCTCAAGTTTGGAAATACTTTTATTCATCGCTGGGGGTCAGACTCTCTCTATTAGTAATTTAATAAACTACAGGTTTTTAATAGTTTGTGGAAGTTATCATCTTCCATGCTCCCAGCCACCACTGCCCTAAGATGTGGCATGAGAAATTCCTGAATTTAATACACTCACGGACTGCATAGGCTTAGAACAAACCACGTGCCCATGCTTACAGCATGTAGCTGAACTGAACTGCTAGTATGTTTCAGAACATTATTTCCAGGGATTCTGCTGATTATTGTACCATCATGGCTCAACGGAGGATTCGACAAGGAGACTCAACCACACGGAGTCGTATGAAAGACCACCAGAAAAGACAGACGCCTTTCATTCGGATCAGAATCTCTGGTTTGGCTGGAGCCAATCCCAACATGGCTTCAGGTGGTTCTACACAAACTAACCTTTATTTTCATAGGGAGGAGGATGCCCAGGTCAGCCGATGGTGGGAGCAGAGTGCCGAGTATAGGTAATTTAATAAGCATAGATACAGGAGGCCCCATCCCCAGCAAATGAATGATAATGGTTCACATGGTGAAGGTTCAGCTGCTCATCCCAGATTCATTTGTCCTTTGGATCGAACCACTAGTTTCACTGCTAAATACTTTTTCTAGTTGATTCAAGCCATTCACCACAAAAGCATTATTGATGAACCCATCACTAAAGGTTCATTCCCAAAAGGAATGATTAGACAGGTGGAAAACCAAACAGCTTTCAATAAACCTTCCTCAGTCATGGAGGATTTTAGATCCTAAGTGGAAATTAACACCAATAAATGAGTGCAATTTCAATGTAAGATCATTATATAAATGTGATAGCTAATCATAGAAGTATTAGGACCAATAGTGATGCTCTGGCTGTTGCTTCGGGGTGGGCTCGGCGACATTACGGCTCTAGTTGAATCAGTGGGTGTAAAGGATGATTGGGAGTGTGACTGTGGGACCCTTCTCCAGCTAGTCGTGTCCAATTTAGATGAGGGTGAAGTGGATGAATGTGATTCAGATTGGAGGTTCCCCAGTAAACCAGTAGTGTCCAATGTTAAATACTTATTCCTAGGAAAGAAAACATCAATGGTGGAACAATACCCTGGGCTGAGGGAGTCCACAGTAAGTTGGCCCATAGTTCGCAGGGGAAACGCTACTGCAGATCTAGGGCTTTAGAATGTGCCAGCATTCTGAACATTCCACACCTCTACCCCAAAGAAAAGTTCATCAAAAGCCGACCGGCCTTCCGCAGCAGCACCAGGTGGTGGTGGTGGGTGACCAAATGATGGATGGGTGGGTCAAACAAGGGCCAATGACATGGCTGAACAACAGGTGCAAAGTAACCTGAAACACCCAACTAAGACTTCGACTTTAAATTATATTCATCCCCAGGGACCGGATGCGACCCCAGAGCCTGACAAACCAGCAGAGTGTAGCTTGCTTTTCTCACCTACTTACCATATGTGAGGTTCTGTGTTTGTGTGTCTGCTGTGAGTCATCTGTCGCAGGGAGGATCTGTGGTGAAGAGCCGCTGCACGGGCTGATTGCACTCACCTGTTTTCAATCAGGCCTTTTGTGTCCCTGGGCTTCTTAAGGAGCTGGCTGACAACCATTCAACGCCTGATGGTTGCCCTACCGGTACCTCCAAGCCTCTGATCTCCAGGTATTTCTCCCGAGATTGTTCCCAGTGATCTCCAGTGATCCCCTGCGCTCTTTGTGTTTCCCAGGTTCTTACTGAGGAGTCTCTTGATCCAGCCAGTCTCCATTTTTCCACCTGCCTGTCCGCTCTCAGCCACGCCGCCTCCTCCTTGTCACCTTCCACCGGACCTCAGCAGCCTCTGACTCCGCTCAGCAGATCTCACTTATCTCCCCTGAAATTGGAAATCGCCTCAGATCTGTGAGTACCACCGCTCTCAAGAATTCAGTTAATTCCCATCCGTCAACGACCTTCTCTAACCTCATCTTTCCATATCCAGACGCCCAGCAGTCCCCGCTGTTTCCAGCTGATCATTTTCGTTTCATTAATAAAAACATCTTAACTTTGTTCTGTGGTCCGAGTGTGGTTCTGCATGTGGGTCCGAGGTTAGACACGAACATGACACCATAAAGCTCAACCCGCTAGGAAAATTGGGAGATTAAACACACCAAACCTGTACTGTTGTTGGGAGATTATAATTTAAAAAGAATCCCACCACATGAATTCCCCCCCCCCACGTACAGATTGACAGCTACCCCAGAGCCTGTTTTTACCACTTTGAGATTTTTGAAAAAACGCCAGTACATACCCATGCCAAGGTGGTGATTCTCTTGGTGAGCTTCAATAATAGGGATCATGACCCCAATAAGACCTCTGTGGTTTGACCCCAAACCACAGGTTTCATTCGGATCCATTCCCGGACGTCATCTCCACCCCGCTCCAGAAACCTTCAATAAACCTTATATAACTGTTATCCATGATCTGTAGATGCTGCCTGACCCAGAGTCTAAATTATTGTATGATGACAAAATCACAATTTTGCTTTTAACTCAACTTAAATACTTTTCATACCCCAACAATTAACCCTCTGGGGTCCATGGATTCGTATACACGTCTTTTTACCATGTCTAACATGGGACTTAGCAGCAAGACTCCGCCTCTCTGATTCTCCATTTCAATTTATATTTAAAGTGCAAATTATAAACTTCACCCCAGTTTTTAAATTGTGTTAATAGGCCAAGTAACCGGAGTTATGCTAGAATAATTAAACCATCTTTTTTTCAGAATAGTAGAGAGATGGTAAAAGCCGGATAGTCTGTGAACTGTGAGAGGGAATGTGCTTGTGAATATAAAAGATAAAACAGCAACATGAGATTTCTTTGCTGTTGGAGGAAATCTCACATATTCAACCAAGAACAAAGTTTAGGATTTTGTTGTTAATGGACAAAAGGCTGCGTGAGTAACAGCGCGCAAAAGTAACGATTAGGTGTAACGTGGGTATGGAGTAGCGGCGCAAACGTAATAACAATAAGCAGTGAGATAAACATTGACTAAAAACTTTAGCTATTGGATCAATCTGTGACATTTATATGGTAATTTCTCTATAGTTCAGTGGGTTTTTTCATGTACAAAGATGATGCGATGGATGAATGTCCAGCAAGCAGCTCAGCTGCCTTTTGAGCTGGAAGACAAAGAGGGAGACGCGCAGCCCGAATCTGGGGCAGATAGCGAGGTTTTTGATGATGATGTGACAGATTGATCCTTCCTCTAAGACACTGAGAAAAACTAGCCGGGTAATATAGAGGAAGATGAGGTCCTGGCAAGCACAAAGTCAGCTGCTTGGAAATCAAAAGAGAGGAGTGAGCGGAATGACGCTCCATGGAAGAGTCAGGTCTGGGATGGGCCCCGCAGCTTAGTGGTGGACAGAAACTGCTTCTTGGAGTGGCACTAATAATCTTTGTGTTATCTTGAAAAAAGAAACCCTGATCCTTCTGTAAATACGTGTTCAAATACTGATAAGGAATCAGCAGCGTTATAATTTCTTTTGGCAGAATGCTATATTTTTTGGCATCTTGTTTTGACCTGTGTAAATAGTTGTACAAAAACGAATGAAAAGTTTCTTTCATTTTCCTGCTAATAATTTTATTAAACTGTGTTGTTTGCAATATTTGTTCAACATTTTTATAAATTTACAGTACACTTTGGCATTCTAAATTATAAAAACATTCGTCATAGACATTTGTGAGTTTCACAGTAAACACGGATTTTATGTTTTTGTGTGGCTTGAGGTCCAATATGCAGTCATAGTATGTCCAAATGAAAGAAAACAGTATACATTTAGCCAGTCCAGGTTGTGCTGAAAAAAAAAAATACCACATAGGGCAATATTAATTCTTTTTATTACTAATAATACAGGTAAAAAAAAGATCAGTCAAAAACGTCCATTTACACCCTGGACCCCAGAGGGTTAAAGCTGCAGTAGGTAACTCAGAGAGAAGAGGAGACTTTGCTTGAAAATGTAAAGCCAAACAAGCTTCACATCACTTCCCCTCCCTCTCCAATGCACTCAAGCCCCGCCTCCAATGCCATCCTCCCTCCTTCGCCTGCGCTACTGGCGTAACAACTGCCAAAGATAATCAGCTGATGTGACTTAACAGTAATCTAGGGCAATATTTACTTGGTAAATACAGTAAAGTCAACAAAGGAAAAGAAAAACCCCCCACTTATTTCAGTATTCTAAGTTTTTGGAGGAAACAAACTTTCGTGAATATTTCGTAACAGTAAACCACATATGACAACATTAGCTGTGAGTGCATGGATGATCGCACGAGCTGCAGAGGTTTACTGTAATACCACCACCAAAAAAAAACAAAAACAAAAAAAATATTAATCAAGCCAGGGTAATTACCTGTCAACCAGAAACATTGCCAACTCGGAATCAGTTTTAAACGCTTTCAGGTCCCGTAGCTCCCTCCACCTCTCAAAGGCTACGCCAATATTTACCCTCGTTTTATCTCGGGCTCGGTCAACTTCTTTCTTCTTAGCTTTTTGGTCCTCCTCGGTCATCTTCTTTTTAGTTATCTTAGCCGTATATGCTGTTGTTGGCAGCGCCTGTACGGGCAGTTTCTCTTTAGGTGGCTGTTGCTCAGCCATAGCTAACTCCTAGGTTCTTCTCGCTAGTCAAAGAGCTGTTCTGACCTTGGTTCTGACGGAGCGCAGCCGGTTGCGTAGCGGAGCGAAGGGCGTGTCGCGGTGTGTGTGTGAAGAGTGATAGACAAATGTCAGACACTCCATCAGACGCTGCTCTTGCTCTGATTGGGTGTTTTCTACCGGGCGCGGTGGGTCCTACTTTCAGGACATATGGACAGTTTTAGGAAATGTCACAAAAAGTTACTTTTATTCAAGTTACCTACTGCAGCTTTAAAGTGTTTTTTTTAAACACACACCAACAAACAAAACAATTAATCTAACTTTAAAGTACATCATGACACTGACATGCAAACAACTGAGACAAAATAGAAACTTCAAATAAGTGTGACAAGCAGTACCATCTGCCTTCAACATTCTGCCTAAACCTGGGACCCTATGAGATTTGATGTATTTTTCCCAAAGTAAATTAGATTGAAACCTTGCCGTATCTATGTTTTGTTTTTAAGTAGGAAGAGGAGTACTTCTTGCTTTGCGGTGTTTGATTAGCATGGTTAAGTTGTGTTGCTTGTAGAGCTGACTCTTACAATTCAATTCAAATTCAATTTAAAAATACTTTATTGATCCCAGAGGGAAATTAAGTGTTGGTATAGCTCATATAATTAATTCTTTAAGGAGTTGTTGTGGATGATGATGGCTGTGGGCAGGAAGGATTTCCTGTAGCGGTCTGTATTGCAGCAAAACTGAAGAAGCCTCCGACTGAAGATGCTCTGTTGTTGTATGAATGTCTCATGAAGAGGATGCTCAGGGTTGTCCATAATTTTTTTTTATTTTGTGAAGAATCCTTCTTTACATCATCATCTCCAGATGTTCCACAGTTGTCCCAAGAACAGAACCAGCCTTCTTTATCAGGTTGTTTAGTCTATTTAAATCCCTGGCTCTGATAATGCTACCCCAACAGATGACGGCTGAAGAGATTACACTCTCCACAACAGACTTGTAGAAGATCTCCAGCATCTTGCTGCAAACCTTGAAGGACCTAAGCTTCCTCAAGAAGTACAGTCTGCTCTGTCCCTTCTTGTAGATGGTTTCACTGTTGCGCCTCCAGTCCAGTCTGTTGTCAAGGTGAACTCTGAGGTATTTACACTCCTCAACCACCTCCACTTCTTCTCCCATGATGGAAACAGTTTTTGACTTATCCCTGTTTCTTGTGAAATCTACAATCATCTCCTTTGTTAAGTTCACATTCAAGGTAAGACGATTGTTTCCACACCATGTCACAAAGCGGTCCACCAGCTCTCCATATTCAGCTTCTTGTCCATCTCTGATACACCCGACAATTGCAGAGTCATCTGAGTATTTCTGCATATGACAGGTCTCTGATTTGTACTGGAAGTCTGAGGTGTACAGAGTGAAAAGGAATGGTGAGAGTACGGTCCCCTGTGGTGTTCCTGTGCTGCTGACCATCTGGTTTGACACACAATTCTTCAGTCTCACAAATTGTGGTCTGTTGGTCAGGTAGTCATTGATCCAGGTGATTGTTGAGGGCTCCACCTGTGTCTTCGGGAGTTTCTGACAAAGCAAATCAGGCTGAATTGTGCACTGGAGAAATCAAAGAACATGATCCTCACAGTGCTGCCTGCTTTGTCCAGATGACAGTGAGTTGGTTAAAGTAGGTGGACGATGGCATCTTCAACTCCCACTCCACAGCGATAAGCAAACTGCAGTGGGTCCTGATACGTTCTTGTTTGCTTACTCAGGGGTGCCAACAGGAGTCTCTCCAGGACCTTCATGATGTGGGATGTCAGGGCAACAGGTCTATAGTCATTGATGACTGATGGGTAAGTTCTCTTTGGTACTGGAACAAGGCAGGATGTCTTCCATAACACTGGAACCTTCTCCTGAGTTAGGCTAAGGTTGAAGAGGTGCTGCAGAATCCCACAGAGCTGCTCTGCACAGGCCTTCAGGACTCTGGGGCTGACACCATCTGGACCTGCAGCCTTGTTCCGGTTCAGTTTGTCCAGCTGCATCTTCACCTGACTTTTGGAGACAGACAAGTGGGAGGGGGAGGCAAAGGGGGTAGCAGCATTTCCTGACTTGGTTGAAGTCAAACTTGTGGAATTAGAAGAGTCCATGGCTGAGGTGAAGGATAAAATTTTCGAGGTGTAACAGGAAAGCTGTTGATCAGAGGAGAGTGGGATGTCTGTTTGGCTGGGGACAGGAGAGGGGGATGCTGAGCTAGTTCCTGAACTGAACCTGTTGAAGAATGTGTTCAGTTCATTGGCTCTGTCCAGACTTCAAGGTATCCAATCCTTCCTGTCCTTAAAACATGTGATCTTTCTCATTCCTGACCAGACATCTCTGATATTGTTCCTCTGTAGTTTGTTCTCCAGCTTCTTCCTGTATGCCTCTTTGCTGTCTCCGATCTTGACCTTAAGTTGCTTCAGTATACTCCTCAGTAATTCCCTGTCTCCCTCCCTGAAGGCTCTTTTTTTCTTGTTTAGCAGTTCCTTCAGGTCACTGGTGATCCAGGGTTTGTTATTAGGGATGCATCTCACTGTTCTGGTGGGGATGATGTTGTCCACACAGACATTTATATAGTCAGTCACACACTCAGTCATTGATGTCCTATCCATGTGCTTGGCAAAGAGTCATCCAGTCTGTGGTTGCAAAACAACCCTGCAGGGCTTCTTCAGCTTCCTGTGACCATTTTCTCACAGTTCGTTTTGTCACAGGTTGCCTCTGAACAAGTGGTTTATATTCTGAACAGAGAAAAACAAGATTGTGATCTGATTGTCCCAGAGGAGGTCTTGGTTTGGACATGTATGCATCCTTTACATTTGCAAAAAACAAATCCAAAGTCTTGTTTTCTCTTGTGGTGCAGCTGACAAACTGTTGAAATGTTGGAAGTGTAGTAGAGAGCGAGGCGTGATTAAAATCACCAGATATTGCCACAAATGCTGTGTCTGTAGTTTAGCAACAACTGAACTGATGACATCACATGCAATGTCAGCAACAGCTGAAGGTGGAATGTAAACAACTGCCAAAATTACACTGGTGAACTCTTTTGGTAAATAATATGGACGAAAACTCACTGCCAAGAGTTCGACATCTGGGCTCCAGAGACGACACTTTATACAAAAGGGAACAAAAGCAACTGGGCTGCAGAGACGACACTTTATACAAAAGGGAACAAAAGCAACTGGGCTGCAGAGACGACACTTTATACAAAAGGGAACGAAAGACGATCTCATGGCCCCAGCATTTTCAAATAATTCTTGGAATCATTTAGGGGACTGGGTAGTAAAAAGAAACAGTCAGTGGATTTAAATGCACTAAGAGAAACTTTTTGGACTTTTGAAATGCATATATATATATATATATATATATATATATATATATATATATATATATATATATATATATATATATATATATATATATATATATATATATATATATACCTTAGTCTGACTAAAGTCAAACCGTACTGGCCTATTCTCAATTTAGCTAACATACCCTGATTATACGGTTTGAAGCAGAATTTTTCTGCATGTAAACCTAATGTAATTTTATTCTAGCTATTATCAGCCTAGGCACTTCTTCTTTTTGAAGGTACGAAATTGCTAAAGCGGGAATAAACACACAAATGCGACAACAACAGGTTTCTTCCTTTCTAGTTTGCACTGCTAACCATATTACAAAAAATACATTTTCAACATCAATTTGTGTATTCATATTTTGTTTTGGGCTCTTAACTGACTCCCTTTGAAGCATTGTGAGGTGGTTAGCTGCATAATTAGCCTGTTTTTTTCGCTTTGTTCTGAGTGCAGGTAGGCAAAGCTCATAATTTCCAATAGGTTTGCTTGAACATGCACAAACAAAGCACAATTTAGATACATGCAGATAAGATAATTGTAATCCTACCTTGTTACTCTGACTTAGACTCTCATGTTTCCTACATCATGAAGCTCACTTAAAAAGATGACCTGCCAGAAAGAGGACAGCAATAGTGTGTCTAAATGTATTTTTTTGAGTTTCAGTTGAAGAATTTCCTCTGCGGGTGACAGATATATGGATATCAATTTCAGAGAAAGAATTTCTCTTTATATCATGATATCTCTCAGAAAAGGTTCAAATTTACATTTTGGTTTCACATGCACCTATGTGTTTTTGTACATCGATAGTGATGGCTGTTGTGAAACGTGTGCATGGCCAAATGTTGTTTTTGTGTTCATTAAAATTTCCTAGGCATTGTTATTGATATGAAGATGATACATATGTAGATGACATCAATCAGGATAAATTTGGGTTGCATATTTATGTGGAGCTCTGTGTTCTGTAATACTATTGCCTATTCGTCTCTCTGTTTTCTCACTCTCTTCTAAAACAGTTTTCTGGGATGTGTCAATGATTGGTGAGTGGTGTTAGGTAAACCATGGATTTTGATTCTGATTTATGCCATTCATTCTGACCACAAAGTAAAGTTATCATTCAACATACTTGTTCGGTGAGGCTATTGTGTTTATTACAGTTGTTCATGCTGCTGCGCAATATGTGTTCATAACTACAGTATAAATTAAGTTAAAATATATTTTGTTTGATGTGTTCATTCAGTTTTATTTAAAAAGAAATAAAACATTTTATAGATATTTTTATGTTCTCTTTTAAGTATCATTAGTGGGAAATCTTATTTACTAGCACAACAAGCCGAACATAGGGCTGAACAGTGTTTAGAATGATTGCAATATTGACAAATTGTCCTACTTGGGAAAATGGAAATATATATATATATATATATATATATATATATATATATATATATATATATATATAGATATATAGATATATTGATAATGTATTGGGATATCAGTTTTTGACAGTTCTAAAACCCCTAATCCGCGATAATTTTCAAACAAACAGTGCAACAGCCAGTACAATCTGTTGTTAGGTCAAAAATAACAAGCCCAGCTTTTAATACACTTTTGCAAGTTGTCTCCAAGAAAACAGATGGTAATGTAAACCACCTGACTGGATGTCTTGGTAGGTGCAAGGCCAACATTAAGTAAAAGACAGTGGACTAAAACAGGTATTATGGTAAGTGTATTTATTTAGGTTCTCTTGATGCAGCTCATTTAAAAAAAAATGCTTCAATCAGGGCCCTAAGTCAATAGATGCCTGGTTAGAAATAAATGTGTACAAGGATGGTTAGAATATTTTGAAAATACTATTTGTCATAATTTCTAAGTTGCAGGACTTTGGAGGTAGGATGAAGGAATAATGGTTTATTAAATAAATAATAAGAACAATTTACAATTAAGGCACAGAGGGAAAATAACACAAGGAGTCAAAGTTGAAGATGGGAACCAAAATGAGAACAAGCGAACCAACAGGAATAAACAGGAGAAACCAGCAAGGAATTAGATAAATAGAGGAGCTTGGCCCTTTCTCAATACCCAAATACACAAGCATGTTCTTGTGTGCTTGGCAAGTACATACTTGGCAAATACAGTCGTAAGTCCGTTCTTGCCGAGGATGCAGTACGGTAGTTCTGCAATTGGAACAGAGTGTACTTGGTTGATATCGCTGCTTAGCTACGATCTTTCCAGAGTTTCAATAAATGCTCCAGGTTTACTTGGGAATTGGATTATTTTCACATTTCTAATAAATAGTAAAATAAGAAAAAAAAAATTTGACAGATACTAAATATACAAAATTGGGAAAGTTTTCAATGTTGATTATAAAAGGCACTGCTAATTAAACACCTCGTATTACTTTTTCAGGCTTGTTAGTAAAGCATGATTGTCTCCTAAAAATGAAAACCTTTGCTTTCTTCATAAGACTATTTCCTCACAAATTATTTATTTTCTTGACTGATATAATCGATGATGACCAGCTTTAGAGGTAAAGAGTTAAATTATTTCTTTGATTTTTCCTGAAGTTTGCACTGGATCTATAAGCAGTAAAAGTATTATTTAATATTTTACCAACCTGCATTGGGCCAGCGTTACTTTACAACTGCATGATTTATTTACAATAACTACTAAACACTGATTAATAAAAGAATTTTTATTTTATAATCATCATCAGCTAAACTCATATCAGATACCTACAACATAAACAGACAAAATGTTCTTAGTAAAAAAATATTTATTAGAATGACTAATCAACTGACAAGTGTAGTAAATTGATACTGATTGACACAAGCAAATTTTAATATAATTTTTAAAAATTAAAGGAGATGAGGAGACGGTGAAGAAGACGATGGCAGGACACTGGGGTAAAGAGGATCACTGGGAGCTTGAAGCTGCATCCAAACCTGGAACTGTGGTCCATATTCCTGCAGGACTGTCTGTATATAAAAAAACAAAACCCAAAAAACAGAAGAGTTCATACTCCACAAATCCAATCTTAGGGAAATGTGAACAGTTATCTGTTTGATCTGTTTTAAAACACTCTTCTTACAATAGATTTACATGCCAAAAATGTCTGGGAAGCAAATACAAGTAATTGGTATTTTATAAACGTTGGCGACAGAGTTAAAAAAAGATAGCTATATTAACTAAGTAAATCTCAGAAATTCCAGAGAAAGATCATATATTAAATATTCGGGTACTTGCAGTCATCCACCACATACACTAACACCAATTATATCTCACCTTTAGCTGTTACTAACAGATAAAAAGTAGCAAGATCAGGGCAGGGTTAGTGGGGAAAACACACTCCAATCAGCCGCTGAGCCTAGAGCTACCGCGGCCTATTAGCTGCACGGTGCTACTCCGAAAACACTGGAGCACATTTTAAAGTAGGCAGATTCTTGATGAACTTTTTTAGTTTACAGTGGTATAAAAGCGATAGATTTCAACACTCTTTATTTACTGTTGCTGGTGGCTGCTGCTGGTGATGCAAGGCATTGTGGGATACTTCGCTGACTGAAGTCCGCAGAAGGATGCTTTGATGCATCCTCGAGACAGTGGGCGGAGCAACAGCATCCGGGCACGTTGAGCGTTCTTGCCTCCATGCGTTCTTAGAATTGGAACAGTACTTGGGCCACCATCGATGATGTTTCTCAAGTACGCGAGTACACAAGTCCAGACAAGTATGCAGATTGAGAAATGGTCTTTATGTACTGAGGGAGAGGTGGAAATGACAAAATAGCCTGAAGAGGTAACTGGAGGTGAGTGGTTTTAGCTGGGAGGAGAGAAAAATAGGAAATGAGGAACAGCTTGGAAGGGGAGCATACTGGGAGACAGAGGGAGGAAATAATGGAAGGAGCTGGGAAAACAAGCAACACATATTAATGCTGTTGTAAACAGTGGAAAAGAATAAAGAATAACTGAGGAATCTAATCAGAAGTGAACAAAGAACTAATAAGAAACTGATCTAGGGAAAAGAATAACTAATGCAAAGCAACAATAATGGGAGAGACTGCCTGGATGGCTAGAGTAATTGTCTTGTAATCAGAGGGTTCTAGATTTGGATTCCTGCTTCTGTTTGTCACATGCTGATGTACCCCTGGGCAAGCGACTTAACCCAAAGTTTCGTCCCGACCTGTGTATCATTGTATAAATATGTGTGTGTTTATGAATGCAAATGCGTGAATGTGGATCCGGTGTAAAACGCCTTGAGTGGTTAGTATGACTAGAAAAGCGCTGCATAAATTCAGTCCATTTACCAATTAAAACAGAGATAGCCAAAATGCAACACAGAAAAACCCAAAACAATCCCAGATCCTGACACCATGAACAAACAGTCTCTCTGACATTTTCAGATTCTGGCACCTGTAATGTGTTGGCAAATCTGAATTTTGGACTCCGGACTAGTTGAACAGTAAACTCAACAGGATCAGCTCAGATAATAAAGCAAAATTCTCCTCAAGGATTAAGTTCCAAAAACAAACCCGCTGATCTTGCTACTTTTGATTCTCACCAACTAAAAAAATACATTAAAATGTTGTTCCTTAATCTCTCTCACAACTAAAATGTTGTCCAAATCAAAACAAATTATGGCGAGAAACGAAATTACTCCTAATTTATATTTTATTATAAATTATGCAGCATAACTGGTTGAAACAGTATAAATTGCTGAAAGCTGCAATTATAAATTTACATAATAGCATGTATTGTGCATTGTACATCTGTTACGCTCTAAAATGCCCAATTTGTATTCCTTTTCTTTTTTGAGCTCTTAAAACTAAACACGCCTTTATCTCCCGCACACAGCGATTAAATGAGTTAGAGGCTGAGGGTAGCAGATAATCCAAATGTGTTTCACACAGTAAAATGAGAATTCTAGGTTTGTGCCTAAATGTTATTAAATAAAACAGACGTGAAGGCACAATCTGTTGAAGGTTCAGGTCTTTTGCTGTAGGGTTCTACTGTACTGTCCATATTCAGGCTGTCAACTTGGCCCTTTGGCTTGACCTGTTCCAAAAGCAGAAATAATAACAAGACCATTTCTACATTACCACAAAGTCATAGGTACATTTTTCTCCCTCTGAGATGGGATCAGTGCAGTGCTTTCATGCTTCAGCCCTGCACTTAGATCACGTCTAGATCAGGACAGTCAAGCATGCATACAAGTTTCTGCCGTATACGTGAGCACAAACTTACTATAAGGCACACCGCAGTAAAAGCCCACATGCATTCCAACACTTGTCAGCTCATTTCTCCAGGAGTGTAGACCCTCCAGCTTATTAGGGATGTCAGAAGTGACTGTCACACTCTAGAAGATTCTGGGAAAATTGCTGGAAGCTGTTTTTTTGAGAGAGCACAAGGGGATACAGGTATGAGCTGATGAGTTAAAGGTGGCTATGAAGGTGAGGGAGGAGCAATCAATCCTCTGTAATCTACATTTAGACTTGATGATGCATAACCAAGCGGGTCTGAAACGCTCTGCAGGGAGTGGGGAAATGACTGAAACTGGCAAAGGAGAGTGCAAGGAAATTGGAAAAATAAGAGACAAGATTAATGAAGAGAAATTGGGAAGGGAGGACATAAAGGTGGAACTAAGTTTAAGCAATGTCTACGTCGTTCATCGGACCTTAAATGGCGCTTGTCCCAACTTGGTACTTCGCTCCAAGTGAAGCAGTCAACATCTCTCTGGTTTTTAGGTCACCAGTGAATAAAGAGGTGACGAAGAGAATGCTGATGAAAAGTAGGTGAAAGAGCGGTCAGAGAATATCCATGGGACTCTTTCAAGAGTGCATTTGCTATTAAGATTCAAGAAATGTTTGGCCTAATCTGAAATAAACTGTGGAAGCTGGTGCACACATTTCTAGCTTTTGAAAATGATTGAAATAGTTTGTTGTGTAACCCGTCCTCGCTGAAAACAGTTTGAATCCATCAGTACCAGCTTCCAATTAAGATGTCATTCAGGCCTATATAAGTGATACTGCTACTAGCCAGCTGTGTAAATGAAAAAATAAACAGAGCAAAGTATAACATCATATAAGCATCTAAATATGTCAGTAGTTTACTTGAAATGAAGTGAAACTGAGATTAGATTGCAGTGTGTACTATTTAAAAAAAATAAACAGAGCGGAAGGAAATGCTCTCAAATCCACCACAGGTTTACTTCCCTTTGACAGCATGACTAACACTTTAATATAACATAACCATTTTCATGGCTGACAAAATCACTGCATCTCACTCTTTGTACCTTCGCAAAATCTTCCAAATAACTGCTGCAAAAGTAGGTGACATTACTTATTTTTCTAACGAAAAGTTGATTGCTACTTTGTGCAGACTAAAAATACTTCACTTTTTGACCATGTATATAAAAAAAACTCCCACACTGCTTACAGTCATGGTAAAATACACTAAATTTGAAGGATAAAGTTTTGCTTTACAGAACAAAAAGATGATGTTTTGTCAGTTATTTCTATTCATTTTTAATTAAATAAAACCTCATTTGTACTCCCATTCAACACTTCTATTATTTAATAACCCATTACCACAATTCCAAGGAGGAAAGATAAGAAGTGATCTAAAAAAAGAGTTATAAGGCCATTTCCAATATTTTGCAAAGAGATACATGATTTATCATACATACAATTAAGGAGAGATTCCAGTCTACAAGCTACAAAAAATTCACCCCCAAGTGTGCAAGAGGTCTTTCTCAAACATTACATGCCTCAGCCTGTTATATGACAAAGTTAAAGAGAGTACAATCATGGCCCATTTCCATTAGTAGTTACTCAGCTCTACTTGACACAGTTTTCCCTTTACAGTTGAGTACCACCTTAATATAGGTGGGTTGGTCATAGCAAGGTGGCCCCAGAGTCCGAAAAGTAACATGAGATGATCCGTATACGACACATACAGCTTGCCTGTATGTTTCACCTAATAGAAGACATGGAGGCAGGGTTCAAATTACACCAAAGTTTTTGGGTGAGCCATATTTTTCATTGTGCACCCGAATGTCCAAATTCACCTGCACACACGTATGTATTTTATGGCACAACAGTCAATAACATAAAAAAACAATTTTGGTATGTTAATAGGTTCTGAACAAAAGAAAAGCGATAAGGGATCCACATGCAGTCCAACATTTTCTGCTTTAGATTCAAGGATTCAAGGAACTTTTATTGTCATACCATCTCAGGTTACATGTGATGGTATGAAATTACGTCTGAGGTCCGGAATTATAAGCCATTTAAATTAAATTAGTGAAAAAAATTTTATAAATAAATGTAAGAAATAAATATAAATAAATGTGCTCTACGGGACACAGCTGGAGTTCAGCAGTCAGGTGCAGGGAAGAAGCTGTTATTGAGCCTGGTGGTCTTGCTCTGTACGCTCCTGAAACAGGCTATGAGCCGGATGGGTGGAGTCCTTCAGGATGCGGAGGCCCCGTCCCCTGCATCGGGACGAGTAGAGGTCCGAGGTGGTGGGAAGCGTGCTCCCTACAGTCCTTTGTGCAGCTTTCACCACCCGCAGAGCCGTCCTCTCAGCAGCAGTACAGCTGCTGTGCCACACGGTGATGCAGGTGCAGATGACGCTCTCCACTGCACAGTGATAGACACTTCTCAGGACGGAGCTTCCAAGTCCAGCTCTCTGCAGCTTCCTTAGAAAGTTGAGACGCTGGTGGGCCTTCTTTACCAGATGTGAAGTGCTGGCATTCCAGGTGAGGTCATTGGATATGTGCACACCCAGGTACCTGAAGCTGGAGACCACTTCCACAGCTGCTCCTCCGATGTACAGGGGAAGGAGAGGATGCTTGTCCCTTCTGAAATCCACCACCATCTCCTTGGTGGTGGATTTATCATAGCCATTCAAGAACAACAAATCACAGAACAAGTTAGATAAAAAACATCATCATGATCATCATCATCATTACCACCGTCAAATCCAAAATAATTGCAAAACCAAGAACTAATATCAGTCCAGTATATTATCTTACTTTAGATCAATAGGGACCACAGCTGCCACAAGACTGATTCGTGACTCAGTATTTTCAATATTTTTAACAAACCTAGCTTTCATTTGATTATCAATGTGCCCTATTATTTCACAAGCGTGATCTGATTTGTGCACACTGTAGCGCTATGGAGTTTTTAGTTAAGTTCATTATGGCTGGGGGCTTTCTAAATCTATTTTTTCTTTTGCCATTATATAGGCTGTTCTGAAAGACTTTTTTTCGCATTAAATGAGCATTCATTTTCCCTTCTCTCTAAAATTTCACCTACTCTTTTGTGAGCCAATTTTTTTTCTTAGGTTCTTCTGTGATTCACTGCGGACTTCTCCATCAATACATTTTTCAGACAGATGCACATCAGTTTTGATTTTGGCAAGCAGCATACTTTTTGCATTGATACATACTGTACACCCTGAATTGTGATTCCTAGTAAAGAGCCAGGTATTCCTACCTTTCCACACGTTCCCCTGCCTTTGTGTCCTTTGTAAGGCTGCATGACCTGATTCAGGCCTCAGTGCACTGCAGGTACCCACTGACGACAAAGTTACAGCTGATCCTGCTGTTCTGCCTTCAACTGCTGATGAGCTCTCACCGCGAGCAAGACTTACAGGTGAAACTCGAAAAATTACAATATCGTGCAAATGTTCATTTATTTCAATAATTCAATTAAAAAGATGAAATTAATATATGATATAGACTCATTACATGCAAAGCGAGATATTTCAAATGAATTTAAATGTATTTAAAATGAACTTTTGGACAATATTCAATTCGAGTTTCACCTGTATTACCTGCCGGTCCGGGGCACACTCGTCCTCTTCACTGATCAATTTTTTGCCGTATAAAACCAAAATGCTCCAGTTTACGTTTAGACACGATGTCCAAAACGTGAGTAAAACTTTGCCCATTCTAATCCCAGGCAATGTACATGACGTTCCAAACGTGCTTGATTGGCAAGAAGTTCAAGAACCCAACACAGATTAGCATTAGCATGCTTGATGTAGCCTATGTCAATCAAAACCGCACCACCACACATTCACATGATGGTCTATGGTCACAGAAGGAATTAAGTAAAATGTATCTTCAGGAGAAGTCAGTATTCTGAAAATTTTATGTGAGAAATTTAACACACAAAGCGGACAAATTAGGATTTTATTTTAATCTATAACACATTAGAATTCTTTTTTTTTTTTTTTGAATGCAAACTAAATGGAAACTGGACTATTTTAGAGCTCCCCCTTGGTGTATCAGTTGAGGCTTTTCAGGGGAGCCCATCTTCCTTTAAGGGGAGCCAAGCTCCCCCATAATTCAAACCCTACACGGAGGCAATGGTACTCCTGCCACTCAGTCTATGGGTTTTTGTCAGACTCAGAAAGCTAGATTATTATCAAGAAAAAGTACTCTGGATAAGTACAGGAGAGAGTGGAAAGCCAAAGGGTATGAGCTACACCACGTGTAGCATTTGAGTGCATCCTTTAATAAAAACTACAAACCTACTACAGTTGTGATCTTGGTAGTTTATGATGGAATGTCAGAACCAGTCACGCCTCAGCAGAACTAGAGGTCCTCCATGCTGAAGTTGTCTCACTCTAGACTATGGTCGAACATCTCCATGCCAAGTTGGAGTCCATCACGGACGCTCAGGCTGGCTAGCCATGTTCATGGTCGCTCAGAACCCCGATTTTGCCTGCCTGAGAAATGAAAAGGCATGGATGGCAAACCAGATGGTCTTCTAGCAGCTCTCAACATGTTGTTCAAGTGTCAGCCAACTACTTACACCTCTGCAGCATCCTGTGTGGCTGTTCTGATGTTGCTTCTCTCCATAAATGCGCAGGAGTGGGCAGCTACTCTCTACAATCAACGCGCGCCCATGTTGACTATGCTCTCTTCGTCCAAAAACTCTGCACCCTTCGTTCCACCTTGAATCAACGTCGAGGTAGAGGTGCAGCTGCTTATGGTGCGTTCCATTTGTCCACCGAACTGGGTTTGCAAGTCGGTTTCCAGAATTACGAACCAGAAGTTGCAAATAGAACGCCCCCGAGGTCGTATATACAGGTCGTCAAGGCTCAGAGGACCCCGAGTTCAGTTCCAAAATGGCTATGACGAGCATCACACATAAGTAAACATTGTGGTTTTCTACTATTTTAAGCACTTTTGTCTTTGTTGTAACCAAATGTAGAAGTCGTACACATAGAAGTGTATACGGTTACCTTTAGGCATGTCGCTACAGTCTTATTACGTGCTAAATACCACCTAATAAGTTATTTTCTAGCTTGTGCAGTTTAAATTGGCTAGAGACGCTCCATGTTGCTATGACAACAATGCGAGTCTTGAGCTACGGAATTTTCGCTTAAACAGCGGTTAAAACATTAATAGACTACAATCACATAAGGTGAAACATTAACTTACATTCTCCGCTTGCTATCATCTTCTTCCATATTTTGATGATGAACCACAAACTTTGATATTAGCTCTCTGTACTCTTTCAGAGCTAGCGCAACAGCGAGTTTCCTGGAGGCATCCATCTTTTCTCCGACTTGTCGTGTTGTGTGCAAAACAGAACGCAAAAACCCGCTGTAACTTGTTTTCCAACACGGATGTGACGTCACTCTCGGGTTGCAAGTTGCCATTACAAGACGAATAGAATGGGACATTAATTTGCAGCAACAACAACGCTCCATTCACCACTTTGCCGCAGACAGCCTTGGAGACCACTCCTCTTATCCTTGGACACACCTGGTTCTAGGACCACAATCCACACATCTCCTGGCCTACCTGCCAGATTCTCCAGTGGAGCCTGGACTGCTCAGGATGGCAATAATCCTCCTGCCCGGCACCACGCCCCTCCCCCCATAGCTCACTGTACCCACTAGCCAGCACTGAGAGTATGCAAATGGATGCCTAAATACCGGAGGCTCTCGAACAAGACTTCATATGTCCCTCCTCCTCTCCTGCCAGATTTTTATTTGTAAAAAAAAAAAAGGATGGCACGCTAAGACCCTGCATCAACATCGGGGGCCTCAACCTCATCACCATCACAGATCGCCATCCCCCTTTTTATTTTCAAAAGTAGTTTTGATCTGACAAACAAGCCTCAAAAGAGCGCATATTGTAATTTATTGAGTATGGCTATTAAAGAAAATTCACATTAAACCGTAGGACATTTTTGAGATTGGAGTTTTAAGATGCTAAAAATGATCCATTTTTTTCCTGCACTCAGAATAGCTGTTATTTTCACCCTCTGGGAAAATGCTTTTACTAATACAAAATTAAGGCACTAAGAGAAAGATAAATGGCATGTAAATTACAATGGGGCAAAAAAGTATTTGGCAGCCCCCAGTTGTGCAAGTTGTCCCTCTTAAAAAGATGAGAAGTCTCTTATTTTCATCATTGTTACACTTGTTACACTAGCCAGACAGAATACAAAGAAAAAATTCAGGAAATCACATTGTATGATTTTAAAGATTTTATTTGTATAATGTTGCAGAAAATAAGTATTTGGACAATACTAAAGGATCAGCTCAATACTTTGTAATGTAACCTTGGTTGGCAACGACAGAGGTCAAACGTCTCCTGTAGGTTTTCACCAGGTTTGCACACACTTTAGCTGGTACTTTGGCCCATTCTTTGATGCAGATCTTCCCTAGAGCTGTGATGTTTTGGGGCTGTCACTGGGCAACATGTACTTTCAACTCCCTCCACAGATTCTCTATTGGATTGAGGACTGGAGACTGGCTATACCACTCAAGAACCTTGAGAAGCTTTTTATGTAGCCACTCCTTCATTGCCCGGGCAGTGTGTTTGGGATCATTGTCATGTTGGAAGATCCAACCACATTTAAAATGCTCTCACTGATGTGAGGAGGTTTTTGCCCCTATGCTTCACAGTGGGTATGGTGTTTTTAGGATGCAACTCAGCATTCTTCTTCCTCCAAACACGACGAGTGGCATTTAGACCAAATATTCTATTTTGGACTCATCTGAACACATGACATTCTCCCAATTCTCCTCCGGATCATCCAGATGGTCTCTGGAAAACTGGGTTAAGCAGGGGGATCTTCCGAGTGCAGCAGGATTTTAACTGTGCACCCCCTGCTTTAATCCAGTACCTACTGGAACCAAAAGTGAAAGTTGGAGTTAGGTAATTGACCTATAATAGCACAGAGTGATGTATTTCCCTCTGTACTGGCTTAAGCAGGGGGACCTTCGAGCAGCAGGATTTTATTCAATGACGAGGTAGTGTGTGACTAATGTTTACCTTTGTTACTGTGGTCCCAGCTCTCTTCATGTCATTGACCAGTTCTCCCCATGTAGTTCTGGGCTCTTTCCTCACTATTCTCAAGATCATGTGTACCCCATGAGGTGAGATCTTGCATGGAGCCCCAGGTCGAGGGAGACTGTCAGTGATATTGTATTAATTACATTTTCTAATAATTACTCCAACAGTTAAACTCTTGCTGAACTGTTTAACTTTTGTAGATTGTAGATCATCCCAGTCTTGTGCAGGTGTACAATCTTGTCCCTGGTGTCCTTAGACAGCTCTCTGTACTTGCCCATGGTGGAGGTTGGAGTCTAAAGTTGTGGTCAGGTGTATTTTATGCAGATAATGAGTTCATACAGGTGCGAGGAATACAGGTAACGAGTGGAGGACAGAAGAGGTCTGTGAGGGGCAGAATTTTTGGTTGTAGGTCCCAAATACTTATTTTCTGCAACATTATACAAATAATTAATTGCACACCATACAATGTGATTTTCCGGATTTTCTCACATTCTGTTTCTCACAGTTGAAGTGTACCTATGATGAAAATTTCAAACCTCTCATCTTTTTAGGTGGGACAACTTGCACAATCGGTGGCTGCCAAATACCCCCCCCCCCCCCTACTTCTTATACTTTTTAGTTGAGTCCCTCTTAAAATGTGTTTGAATTATCTCTTTAATAGCGTAGCATTTGTTTGTCACAATATGAGATCTCACCTTAGCTAAAAAGTTATTTGAACTTTTATGCTGTATGTTATGCCCTCATTAAGTGTTTTTCTTCAGCTTTGGAGTGGGAAATCTTAGAACCCTGAAGAAATCCTTAGAGTTTATCTGCGCAACTTTTTGATCCTCCACACTACAACGAGAACATGTGATGAAGGACCTCAGCTTTTCTCAGCCTGACGTCTGAGGGAATGAAAAGGAAAGCTGTGTCTCTGACTTGGTGACAGCCAGGCTGTGCTCTGTTTCTGGATTCCTGCCGGGTACTCTGAAATATTCATGGCTTAAATATTGCAAGGCTCAGCGTCTAATAAAAGCTCTGGTCTTTATTAATGAGGTGACGGAGGGATCCATTGATCAAGTTTTCTGTTTTATGTCGGGAAGATTTTGTCCTCTGCCACTACTGTTTGCCGACATTCTGACACTTCTTTCTTTCATACACTGTTATTCACACATTTAGTAGTAGAACTGGCTCCTCTCCAGATCACATGAATATTAGCACAAAGTCCTTTCGCTTTGTCTCCAACAATCTTTTCATGTTTCTCTCGTGGGTAGCAGCACTTGGCTGGTTTTAAGAGGAGCCCAATTAACCAGCAAGTCTGGAAGAGAGCTGGCACTGTTTTATTCCACTAAATCGTCAATGCGTCGCTCTAAATGAGGTGTTCTTGATATCGAAGTACAGTGACAGAGGGGAAGACATGCTGGATGAAGTTCAGTTAAGCACTGAAGATGTCTCCAGGCTCATTTTACTGCTTTAATGCTTAGCCGAAAGGATGTTGAACTACAACCCCTACCCTGCTCATCTGACAGGCGAGGTATGTCTTACAAAGTGAGGCACAGATTATATCAAGACGATGTTTTACCTTTCACCTTTCGAATGATTAAAATTTGACGTAAAAAGTTCTCTTATACATTCCAAGACAAATGAGTTCCACAGTGTGAAGCTGAATACAGATTCACTGTGAATTAGCTTGAACAAAAGTGCAGTAAGGTGTCTGGCACTGCTGGACACAAATGGCTGTATTTACAGCAAGTGTGTTGTGTTGCTATTTCTTGAATGCAGAATAAACTAGTAAAGCACATACATGTAGGAAAAATTTATCTTTTGCTTTGCCTTCAGCTTTTAGTTTTCATTGATTTTATTTCCTGGGAAATAAAAAACAAAAATCAGCTCAAAAGCTGAAATGATGTTCTGTTCCAGCAAACTCGCTCCAAGATGACTCAATTATATGGTTTGTTTTTACTATATGTCCATAAGAGTGCCTGGTAAATTAAGATTCTATAGATGAATTCATTTAATTTCCTCTAGCATATTTTGTTACAGTTATTTTTATGTGTTTATGTGTTTAACCAGGTACAGAATTGTCACTTCCTTTAAATGGCATCCTTGAAGTTCTTTTTGAGGGCAGAAAATCATTCACTGAGGTCATACAGTAACTTTGATAATTCTCTCAGGTTTTCAAATAACTAGCACATGTTTTAAAGAACTAAATAAAGGGGAACAAGCTCTAGGTTTCTGAGTTATGTGGCAAGTGATGTAGATGGAGGGAAACAAATTCAACAGCTGTATTTAATTGCTGAAGTCAAAGGGATTTTAGAACTTATCCTTAATACTTGTATATGTGGAGGGATGTTCAAACTCCAATTTGTCTGGGAATCGTCTCCATTGACTTCCTGCACAGAAAACCAGTTTTCTGGACATGGGTGAGATTTGTGCGGGTGAAAAGGAAGGATTAAAACAAAACTCGGGCACTGTCCAACCCTGTGATTTGAAGTTCACACTTCTGTGAGGAGGATTATATCAAGACTGACCGGAATGGAGCACACATGCAGAGCCTTGGACATTGGTTTTAAATGCACTCTATAACAACATGCATTAACACCACATTAAAGCGTATGGAGAGGCTTGGGGTCTTTCCACACCCTCTCTGTTCGCCATCTGGGGTTGGAGCCCAGCAGGAGGAATTGACCCGCTGGTCGAGGTCTGGGCTGCCTTGCCACTGCAGGGTCCAGGGCAGTTAACCTATCTCTATGCCAGAATGACAGGGAGCATCACCTGGGTCTGGTTGCCCCCCTCTGGGGTATTGGTGCCTGGACCCTGGCGTATAGTGTGTTAATGGCAAGTGTGAGTGGGTGTACCCTATCTATTCTTGTGTTTCTTTATGTGGGATGTGTATGTAAGTGTTTGTGTGCATGAGAGTGGGAACGCAGGGTTGTGTCTGTGTGTGCCTGTTTATCTGTCAGGTTGGGTCTTAGACTTTCGGTGGCTGGTGACTCTATCCAACAGTGCAATGGTGTACCTTCAAGTTCAGAGCTGGGTGCCCGGCTGTGTGCTGGCTCACTTTCAATTGGTGCTTGGTGAGGCATACCCCTGAGTCTTTGCACAATCCAAAATACCTTACCTATTTCTTTGTGAACATGTTAAATGTTACACTTACTTTCAGGGAGAAATTAAAGTGTAAAGTTTAAACACTAAACTTTCCCCAAACTTGCAATGCTTTGTGTATTTTGAAATCTAAACAAACCTATTTAAAAGTGAGATAAATTGCAACTCTTGATTCCAGATGGCAAAGTCAATGATGAGAAAGCTTTTGGTAAGGAAAGAAAAACCATATCATACACCAAATCTGTATAAGGCCTCTTTTTCAAACCTCAATGGTGGCAATAAATACATTTAGTGCAATTCTGAATAACAGCTACTTACAAGAGTCCATTGAAGAGGAAATTACAGATCAAGATGCTGCATGATTCCATTATGTTAAACGTCAATAAATACCTGCCGTGCAGCATCCAAAGCTTCCAACATAATATTTATTCCAAAGACATTATGTCCACAAACTTGGGTGCAGAGGATCAATTTGTTCATATAAATGTTAGAATATTTGGTTTTTCAGACCTTCAGGTTTCTTTGGTACGTCTACTGTCACATCAACATCAAAGCTCATTGATCCTTTCCAATTGATCCTGTAGTCCTCAAGGTTGGCCTTGAAGAAACAGTATTTAAACTTATTTTTTAAAAGTAAATCAACATTTTATCCAATAGGCAATTAAAAAGAATGGCTTGAAAATAGTTTCATTTTTTTATTTTTTTATCCATGCCTAAGTTTTCCAATCAGTAAAAATGTACATGCCCCTCAACTGGCCCTTAATCCATAGTTGCTGAGGTGAATGTCCATTCTTTGTTTATAGGGAGGAGCGGTGCCATGCTTGCTTAATACATTGTCTGTTGAGTCTAGGAAGCATCAATTATCCAAGCAGATATGGGCTCATCATCTACAGTGAAAGCTGTTATTTCAGAAATATGATTAAAGACCAAATCTCTCTCCACCACCTCTGGTCTTTGATTATGGACACTTCCAACTGTGCTAAATCAAGTAATTCAATTCAATTCAAAAATACTTTATTGATCCCAGAGGGAAATCAAGTGTTGGTATAGCTCATATAATTAATTCTTTAAGGAGTTGTTGTAGATGATGAGGGCTGTGGGCAGGAAGGATTTCCTGTAGCGGTCTGTATTGCAGCGAAACTGAAGAAGCCTCCGACTGAAGACGATCTGTTGTTGTATTATAGTCTCATGAAGAGGATGCTCAGGGTTGTCCATAATTTTATTTGATTTTATGAAGAATCCTTCTTTGCATTATCATCTCCAGATGTTCCAGAGTTGTTCCCATGATGGAAATAATGGTTGGTTGAAGCAGGTGGATGATGGCATCTTCAACTCCAACTCCACAACGATAAGCAAACTGCAGCGAGTCCTGATACGTTTTGGTTTGCTTACTCAGGGGTGCCATAAAGGAAACATGACATCCAAAATGGCGTCCCCCAGATACTTGAACCCGCGCCTATGTATTTTAGACCCGCTTTTTATGATTATATGTTGCAAAGCACCAATATTTTTTAATGATTGGGCATCATTTTATTCATTTTAATCATTCATTTAAACTTTCCTAATATGAAAGTTTAAATGAATTATCCATTATACAAAACAATGAAATAATTTCTGTAAAAAAAAAATATGACCTCTGGCAGATTTAAAGTTGGTTTAAAGTAATCTTAAAAAAGTTTTGCCACCACGTTTGTTCTGACTGTAAATACCGTTTTGGAGTTGACCAGCCAGAGTCCCAAATTGAACCAAATGTACAAGTGTTCTACTTCAATATGCTCCCCGTCCTTTGTCACTGCCAACCTTTTTCGGTATTCCAAAATAGTCCACAGTGCCAAGAAAGGCATTAAGGACAGTCGTGGTTTTATTACTGTCACTTGCTAGACATGTGATAGATGGAAAGATATGTGATCTTTCTGATGTACTCATCAATTCCACCATCTGTCACAATTTTCCACCTAAGAAAATAGAAATAATTTTAAAGTGATGGTGTTGAGTTTTGACCATTGATCTCTGGAAATATCCATCGTAATGTTTTTGAAAATGAATAAAATTATGCCCAATCATTAAAAAATATTGGCGGCTTTGGAACATATAACCATAAAAAGCGAGTCTAAAATACATGGTCGCGAATTCAAGTATCTGGGGGACGCCATATTGGATGCCATGTTTCCTTTACGTAAGCGTATTTGAACAAAACGCATTTAGACCAGACTCATCCTCTACCTCTCACTCTCCCACTGCCTCTTGAAAAAAGGATGCTGTCAATCTACATGTAACATATCGACATGAGAAGAGAAATTGAAGAGAACAAACTTTAACAATGCCAGCAGACAGATTTGTGTACAAAAAAGAAATGAACCCCATTACAACATGTTTGGCTTAGTCTACAAAATGCTGAAAGCTGTTGCCATTCATAAATGTTGTTTTACACATTTACCTCTTCACTCGTTGCCACTGATGAAAGAGAGTTTGATGTGCTTGTCATCTTGCTGCATATATGATTTGGCTGGAGGTTGAACGATCTGGCAATGTAGTAGACTCGTTTAAAAATCCCTGGGATTTTTTTCCTTTATGGCCATACGTTGGTAAGGTCGAAAACGAAAACAAAAATGCCGCTTGCTTGCAATGATTTAGGTATGTACTACCCCCTAACTGTTCAATTCAGAATGAACAGAAATCACATGTGGAGTGCCCTAGGGCTCCATCATGGGGCCCCTTTTATTTAATATCTACATGCTCCCACTAGCCCAGATTAAAACAACCAATAAGATTAGCTACCATAACTATGCACATGATACTCAGCTCTACATTACGATGTCACCAGGTGACTTTGAACCAATCCAAACCCTAAGTAAATGCATCGAGCAAATCAATGGATGGATGTGCCATAACTTTCTACAGCTGTACAGAAACAAAACAAAAGTAATTACTTTTGGACCTAAAGAGGAAAGATCAATAGTCAGCACACAACTTCAGTTAATACAGCTAGAAACTACTGATCAGGCCCGAAATCTAGGTAGTGTTATAGACTCAGACCTGAACCTCCAGGGTCACATAAAGGCAATAACAAGGTCAGCCTTCTATCACTTGAATAACATTTCTAGGATTCAATTCAATTCAAAAATACTTTATTGATCCCAGAGGGAAATTAAGTGTTGGTATAGCTCATATAATTAATTCTTTAAGGAGTTGTTGTAGATGATGATGGCTGTGGGCAGGAAGGATTTCCTGTAGCAGTCTGTATTGCAGCGAAACTGAAGAAGCCTCAGACTGAAGACGCTCTGTTGTTGTATGACTGTCTCATGAAGATGATGCTCAGGGTTGTCCATAATTTTTTTGATTTTATGAAGAATCCTTCTTTGCATTGTCATGTCCAGATTTTCCACAGTTGTCCCAAGAACAGAACCAGCCTTCTTCATCAGATTGTTGAGCCTTTTTAAATCCCTGGCTCTGATGCTGCTACTCCAACAGATGACGGCTGAAGAGATTACACTCTCCACAACAGACTTGTAGAAGATCTCCAGCATCTTGCTGCAAACCTTGAAGGACCTAAGCTTCCTCAAGAAGTACAGTCTGCTCTGTCCCTTCTTGTAGATGGTTTCACTGTTGCGCCTCCAGTCCAGTCTGTTGTCAAGGTGAACTCTGAGGTATTTACACTCCTCAACCACCTCCACTTCTTCTCCCATGATGGAAACAGTTTTTGACTTATCCCTGTTTCTTCTGAAATCTACAATCATCTCCTTTGTTTTGTTCACATTCAAGGTGAGACGATTGTTTCCACACCATGTCACAAAGCGGTCCACCAGCTCTCTGTATTCAGCTTCTTGTCCATCTCTGATACACCCGACAATTGCAGAGTCATCTGAGTATTTCTGCAGATGACAGGTCTCTGATTTGTACTGGAAGTCTGAGGTGTACAGAGTGAAAGGCAATGGTGAGAGTACGGTCCCCTGTGGTGCTCCTGTGCTGCTGACCACCTGGTTTGACACACAATTCTTCAGTCTCACAAATTGTGGTCTGTTGGTCAGGTAGTCATTGATCCAGGCGATTGTTGAGGGCTCCACCTGTGTTTTCGGGAGTTTCTGACAAAGCAAATCAGGCTGAATTGTGTTAAATGCACTGGAGAAATCAAAGAACATGATCCTCACAGTGCCTCAGATGACAGTGGGTTGGTTGAAGTAGGTGGATGATGGCATCTTCAACTCCAACTCCACAACAATAAGCAAACTGCAGTGGGTCCTGATACGTTCTTGTTTGCTTACTCAGGGGTGCCAACAGGAGTCTCTCCAGGACCTTCATGATGTGGGATGTCAAGGCAACAGGTCTATAGTCATTGATGACGGATGGGTGAGTTCTTTTGGGTACTGGAACAAGGCAGGATGTCTTCCACAACACTGGAACCTTCTCCTGAGTTAGGCTAAGGTTGAAGAGGTGCTGCAGAATCCTACAGAGCTGCTCTGCACAGGCCTTCAGGACTCTGGGGCTGACACCATCTGGACCTGCAGCCTTGTTCCGATTCAGTTTCTCCAGCTGCCTCTTCACCTGACTTTTGGAGACAGACAAGTGGGAGGGGGAGACAAAGGGTAGCAGCATTTTCTGACTTGGTTGAAGTCAAACTTGTGGAATTAGAAGAGTTCATGGCTGAGGTGAAGGATAAAACATCCGAGGTGTAACAGGAAAGCTGTTGATCAGAGCAGAGTGGGATGTCTGTTTGGCTGGGAACAGGAGAGGGGATGCTGCGCTAGTTCCTGAACTGAACCTGTTGAAGAATATGTTCAGTTCATTGGCTCTGTCCAGACTTCCATCTACCCAACCCTTCCTGTCCTTAAAACCTGTGATCTTTCTCATTCCTGACCAGACATCTCTGATATTGTTCCTCTGTAGTTTGTTCTCCAGCTTCTTCCTGTATGCCTCGTTGCTGTCTCTGATCTTGACTTTAAGTTGCTTCTGCATACTCCTCAGTAATTCCCTGTCTCCCTCCCTGAAGGCTCTTTTTTTCTTGTTTAGCAGTTCCTTCAGGTCACTGGTGTCCAGGGTTTGTTGTCAGGGAAGAATCTCACTGTTCTGGTGGGGATGATGTTGTCCACACAGAAGTTTATATGGTCAGTCACACACTCAGTCATGGCATTGATGTCCTCTCCATGTGCTTGGCAAAGAGTCATCCAGTCTGTGGTTGCAAAACAACCCTGCAGGGCTTCTTCAGCTTCCTGTGACCATTTTCTCACAGTTCGTTTTGTCACAGGTTGCCTCTTAACAAGTGGTTTATATTCTGAACAGAGAAAAACAAGATTGTGATCTGATTGTCCCAGAGGAGGTCTTGGTTTGGACATGTATGAATCCTTTACATTTGCATAAAACAAATCCAAGGTCTTGTTTTCTCTTGTAGAGCAGCTGACAAACTGTTGAAATGTTGGAAGTGTGGTAGAGAGCGAGGCGTGATTAACATCACCAGATATTGCCACAAATGTATTGGGGTGCTGTGTCTGTAGTTTAGCAACAACGGAACTGATGACAACACATGCAATGTCGGCAACGGCTGAAGGTGGAATGTAAACAACTGCCAAAATTACACTGGTGAACTCTCTTGGTAAATAATATGGACGTAAACTCACTGCCAAGAGTTCAACATCTGGGCTGCAGAGACGACTGATGATAATAAGGATCATAAAGGACTGATGCTGCAACAGGACCTTGAAAAACTCACCCATGCATTTATCTTTAGTCAGACTGATTACTGCAACAGCGTTCTCACAGGTCTGCCTAAAAAGTCCATCAGACAGCTGCAGCTGATCCAGAACGCTGCTGCTCGTGTCCTCACTAGAACCAGGAAAGAAGAGCACATCACCCCAGTTCTAAAGTCCTTACACTGGTTCCCTGTAGCTCAGAGAATAGACTTCAAAATACTTTTACTAGTTTATAAATCACTGAATGGCTTAGCACCAAAGTATGTTGAAGATCTACTGTCACTATACCAACACACCAGAACACTAAGGTCCTCTAATTCCAGTCTACTCAACATCCACAGAATTAGAACCAAACATGGAGAAGCAGCTTTCAGTTTCTATGCTCCTCTAATCTGGAACAAACTTCCAGACAACTGCAAAGCTGCTGAAACACTGAGTTCTTTTAAATCACAACTAAAAACGTATCTGTTTAGAGCTGCCGTTGTGTAATGATTTGATGTATCATATGTTTTGTGTATTCTTCTTGCTTTATTGCTGTTTTAACTTTATATGCTTTGTAATGCATTGATGTATCTGTGTATGCTTCTTGCCTTATTGCTGTTTTTACATTATATGGTTTGTGTTTTACTGCTATTTTTATTTTACCCCTTAATCATGTAAAGCACCTTGAATTATCTTGTTCTTGAAAGTGTGCTAATAACAAATAAAATTGCCTTGCCTATTAAAGTATTTGAAGTTGTTGTAAATACCATAAACATCAGCATAGAAGGCCGATTTCGAACTAGCCAATACAATTGGAAATGCACATTATTCAAGTTGAGCAAATACAAATAAGGATCACAGACAATGGGGTTTCATGTAGTGACTACATGTGCTACTTCTGCATAGCCTTTGAAGCAATATAATACACTGGAAACTGAGGGACTGCAGCAAACAACATTTGGAATACAGGGAGTCAGGTCTAAATTTGTATTTAAAGCACCATTAACAGAAGGTAAATTACAAATACACAAATACAATAGTAGTAAGATGAGAAATGGAGGACTAGTTTTGTTGTGCATTCACATCCCATTCTTTTACTCAGAAAGTTTCACGTTTTCTGCAAGTAAAAAAATTATTCTGAAAAATTAACCTTAACCGCTCCACTGCTGTGGTTCTCGGACACACACAGAGCGGAGGCTGCAGAACAGACAGTGATCCCACATAAAAGCTATGTTTTTGATGTCTTCCCGCTGGGCTTGCTGTTGTTTCCTGGTGGTGTCACACCCATGCCTGCTGTTCTAACCCAGAAAAATTGCAACCACGGCAAAGTGGAAAATTGTACACTATCAGTAGCTCTGTACTTGTCCTTGTTTTGGTTTCTGGGTGGACCATTATCCATTACCAGCAGTGACATTTCAATCTTTCCTATTTAACAATTGAGATGTTACTGTCTTGATATTCACCTCTGTGTTTCTGATGTAGCACCACAGTAAAGCCCTTTAACTGACCAGGATCAGGATCATTTTCCTACTTAACTTCCTAACCCTTAATCCTGTTTTTCTTCTACCGCCCATCCTGCCTCATCAGCATCATCATCATCTTAGCAGATTGCATGCTCAGGACATTTTGTCTTCCCACAGAAGTCTGTCTTAGACAAAGTACCTTCATCAAGGATAATCCTCTAAGTAATCATTAAGAGCTTCCACCCAGTTTAAAGTATCTGTCTGCTACTTTTAAAGTAACTGAAAGGGGGAGCAAGGGAGTTAGGGATGAATGAGTACAAGGATCAAGAATTCCTGTGACATATGTGTAATACTCAAAGCACACAGACAACCAAGTTTACTTCTGAATCCTTTCTCATTCTGACCAACATTACATGGAATGGATGCATATTGAAAATGTTGTTTTGTGGTATAGTCAATAGTAAAACATATTGGAATTATATGAAAAATCTATTTGTTGCTGTTTTGTCATGATCAGGATCCCTCACTGTTGAAGCTTGTCTCAGCCATCATGGAGTTGTGAGCTACACCCTTCAACCGTTCTACACAGGTTAAGAACAAGCAACAGGCGGCCATTTAAATTCGTATTCATAGACACAGTTTAGAATGTATAAATAACCACATTATAAAGTATCTAAAGGATGCACACAGTTCCAACAATATAAAGGTTATGTATCTATGCTTATTCAAACATTTTCCAGCTAATTTTGACTGATAGGTGCCAAAACCGATACGTGATCATCACATCTCTACTTTTTTGGATTGAGACATTGGTTCCACTTTCACCCTGATCTCTCAGAGCTGGAGACACTTGGGATGAGGCAGTTGGTATGGAGATGAAAGTAGTCACAAGCAGACCAACAGTGATTTTTAAGACATGTATTGGATGTGGATGTGCTAATCATGTGAATTCCTGATTTATAGGGGATGCTCTAAAAATAGCATGCCATCATGGAGCTCCAATAAAGAATATACTTTATTAAATTAATTTGACAACAGCTTCTACATTATTATAAGTTTGAAAATGACTATAATGAATATTTCCTTTAAAGAAATAATGTTTGACATGTACAAATGTCACAACTAAGCAAGCAGAATTTTGTGCTCCCAGTAAATAACCTTGTCTTGAATCTACATTGGGAGTAATATTTTCAACCTACCTAATTATAAAAAGCTAGCAAGCTGTGTTAGGAGGCACTTAGTCTTTGGGGAAAACACAAATATAAGGCACTAGCTAACTACAATGGGCAGCCAACATTATTTTCAACCCAGCCAAATAAAAGAAGCTCGCTAGCTATGTTAGGAAGCAATTAGTATTTGGGACAAACACAAATAGCTTGTTGGATTGGGAAGTCAGTAGTATTTTCAACACACCCCCATAATGAGAAACAAGTTTGATATATTAGGAAGCTTGTTGGTTATTGTTCCTCTCTAAAAATAAGGAGAATGTCAGGAAAGTGAAAAAACACAATTTTTACAATGTTTTGGGGCAAAAATAATTTTTGACATTATTGAAATAAATCTGTTTCAATAGAAAAGCAAAAACAAGAACAGCACAAAGTGTGATGTAATGTACTACATCAAAAACAAGTAACATCGAAAATAGCAGCATCGGATGATGGGATAACATCATTCCAGACTTTCTAAACTTTCCGATATGAACGAAGGTGTATGCTGCTCGTAGACACTGATTGGATTGATGACATTGCATTTTCAACAGCCATAGCTCAGACACTAAATCATTTAAACTGTGAGCTAAAAGGAAAGGTAAGACTTGCTGACATAATAGGAGCTTTAAAAACATTTAAAGCTAAGTTTGACGTTTTCTCTATCTCTGTGCAGTCAGTGCTTAATGACAGTCCTGCATCTGGGGCTTCAGAACAAGCTCAAGAAAGTGCTGTCAAGTCAAAAACAGACTTGGAAACGAGTTTTAAGAGAGGTTTTGTGACTGTTCCCAGCGTATTTTGTTAAAAGTCTCATAGCAATGGTGACAGCTGCAAATGTGATCTACTTTTTAAAATCTGGCAGAGGTTTGTATGCTATTCTTGTTTATATATATTTTTTTCATACTCTGCCTGAAAATTGGCAATACAGCACCAACACAACATGACAATAACATGCCTGGTTAGAAAAAACATACTTTAGCCTACCAGAAAAGTCATTGGTTGCTATCGTCATCTTCCTCTTCTTCATTAAAGCCAATGAAGTGGTCTTCTTCGGTGTCTTCATGTCCTCTGAAAGCTTTTGTCGTCTTTTCACACTTCCTCAGTTCTTTCCGCTGCCTCCTCCAATGTTTCACCATTGATTCATTGATATCCAGCTTACACGCAGTAGCTATTTCCTTCTTTGATGGGCAGCTCGATTGCCTTTCATTTAAAAGCTGCATTTCCTATTTTTCTACATGGTATGAGCAGGAAAACTACCGGTAGTGTCTTCTTTGCCACACTCAATAATTGTACAGCGCTCTTCAGATCACCCCACAGATGTTCGATAGGATTCAGGTCTGGACTCTGGCTGGGCCATTCCAAAGCTTCAATCTTATCCCGATGAAGCCATTCTTTTGTTGATTTGAATGTGTGCCTTTTAGTCATTTGCGGTGCTGAAAGATGAAGTTCCTCTTCATCTTCACCTTTCTAACAGAAGGCCGACAGTTTTGTCCCAATACTGACTGGTATTTGGAACTGCTCATAATTCCCTCCACCCTGACTAAGGCCCCAGTTCCAGCTGAAGAAAAACAGCCCCAAAGCATGATGCTGCCACCACCACCACCATGCTTCACTGTGGGTAGGGTGTTATTTTGGTGATGAGCAGTGTTGTTTTTGCGCCAAAGGGAGGTTTGGGAGTTTTCCCGAATGGCCGGTCTGTTCTAGGGCCGGTGGCCGGAATATTTTTCGGGTTTTTTCGTACTCCAAAAGCAGCCGCGGTTGAGCCACTCTCGTGATCCTGCTGTGTGTCTGTGTGTGTGCGTGAGTGAGTGAGGCATCTTCCTTTATGGAAGATATTTGTGAGCGCCGCTCTGCTGCTGCTGCGCACCTTCGCTGATCTCTACCGTCCAACAGCCTGCAGAGCAACAGATGAGATGAGATTACAAAAACTGATGTTTTAAATCCTTCATTACTTTTTAGAATCGCTGTTTGTTCTGCATGTGGTTTAAAAGATTTCCAGGCCAGACAATACTTTTTGAAAGTGATTAATTTTCAGCTGAACTTTCTCTAACATACTGAATATAACATTACAATGAATTATTTCCATTTCATCTCCAACTGTTGACAGATTGATCAACAGTTGATAGATAGTTGATCCAGAGATTTCTGTACAAAAACAAAATATGGTCCACAGTCGCTGGGCCAAGATGTTTTCTTCATTCTTGAATCACCAAATCAGCTGCAGAAAAGTCTCTCTCTCGCTGGATGTGCTCGATTCGATTCGATTTGGACATATCCCTGCATGTTTTATGTTGCGACCAGAGGTGGGTACAATACCCAAAATTGTATTCAAGTAACAGTAGCTCTAAAGTAAAAGTATTAGGTAGCCATTCAAGAATTTACTCGGAGTACAAATATGTAAAAGGGTACTCAAAACATCAGATCAGTTCTATTGGGACTGATTATTTAAAATTATTTTATCTGACAGTCAAAAATATAAAGTTGTGTGAAAATTATGTTTTAAAGAGTACAATGAAAGAATGAAAACAAATATAATTACAAAATTAATTTAAAGCAGAAGAAACATTTTTCGAATCAAAAATATCAAAATAAAATGTAAGGCAAGGCAATTTTATTTGTATAGCACACTTTCAACAGCAGGGTAATTCAAGGTGCTTTACATGATTTAGTGATTTTAAAAAAAACACATTGTATATAACATTGGAAATTAAAAGTAAAAGAAACACACATTACACATGATACACAATAAAGCAAGAGAAAGATCAAAAAAGCAAGAGAGCATGAACACATTTCATACGTATGACATCAAGCATTTATTCGAAGGCAATTCTAAACAGATGGGTTTTTAGTCTCGATTTAAAGCAGTTCAGTGTTTCAGCAGCTCTACACTCGTCAGGAAGTCTGTTCCAGATAAGGGGAGCATAGAAACTGAAAGCTGCTTCTCCATGTTTAGTTCTGAGTCTAGGGGTGTTTAGTAGGCTAGAGTTGGAGGACCTGAGTGGTCTTGGTGGTTGGTACTTTGACAACAGGTCTTCAACATATTTTTGTATTTTTATGTATTATTATACAGACCTGATTATGTATTTTATGTATTAAATTAATACTTACAATGGGTAATGTATCTGTGTTAGAACAGGTTTTCAGTGACAACATAGTTGAGTAGCGGTACTTCATAATAATTTTACTCAAGTAAAAGCAAAAAGTGTGGTGCAGGAAAAATACTGTAAAAAGTAAGTGTATGTATGTGTATGTATAAATAATATATAATTTTTATTTTTTCAAAAATCCATTCAAGTTAATGTAACTAGATACCCACCTCTGGTTGGTATATTTAATATTTCATACTAATGAGCGAAAAATTTATATGAATTCAGTTTTTTCACAATTTCATTGTTACATTTGTCTAATATTTATTCATGTACCGGTAGCTATTTATTTCACAAGGATTTATTTATTTGGATCATCCATAAGTAAAATATTACTAGAATATGTTGCTGAAAGACACAGACAGTCATGGTAAATAAACCAAAGAAATTCCACTTTTTCAGGTGACATTATTTTAAAACTAAAGCAAGCTAGGACTGACGTTTTCTGTTAAGCAGCTAACTGCAAGCTGGCTCACACAAAACGACTAATTCTGAGAAATCATTAACATAAGACAGACAATCTGTTTGCACATCATTTTAAAAAGGCTATATGCAACTTTTTGCCCAAAATAAACCGTAAAAATAGGCTTTTTATTTGACATTTTACGACTCAAACATCTCCTGATGAGCATACTGACACCTTGTCAGCTCACAGCGGGTGTACCTATAAGCCTGTGTCCAATTTCTTCTATTTTCTGTCGGGTCCGATTTTTCCCGAGCTGTCTGCGGATGTGACGTCAAGCGCGTTCATGTTAAACGTTTCAGATCACTCTGCCACCATCGCTAGTCAGCACTCGCAAGCAGTTAAATGGATTGTGCGAATACACAGAAGAGACCAAGGACAACTCTGACACCAACAGTAACTCCACATAAGACAAAAAAGTTAAACCCCTGACAAGTGCACCAAAAAGATAGAAGATTGAGCGCGACCGGCGCACGAGCGCGCGCTGCGAGAGCGAGCAGAAAGGAAGAGCAGTTCCATTTCTAGCCACATGGGGTCAGTCGCGAGTTTAAATTTCAGAAAATTGCATATAGCCCCTTTAAAGTTGATATGGATGTTATTTAAGAGGAACGGTGGTGCTTGTTCTTTACAAGGTTATTAACAATTAACCCTTTGCATTTCTTAGCATCCTTTAGTTTCAAAAGGTTGTTGACAATGATGTAATCAAGCCTTAATTTATATTTATTTTCTTTGTAAAAAAAAAGCCTTGTAATAACCTGTTATAAATAGTAAAAACATTAATGAAAGTGAATTCATCTTGCACGCTTGCTGTGAACTGACTGTTCTAATCACCAAACCATCCAACATGTTATTTGTTGTATTCTTTCAATATATCCCCTCAGGTGATGCAAGTCCTGGAACAAACAGGAGTCCAGTGTTTAGAAACCTCTGCTTTTCCATCTCAGAGTAATCGCATACAAGCTGTGAATGTTTTGCCTCGTCTGTCTCTTCAGAGTCTTTGATGAGAAAACCAGGAATGAAACCCTGGTAAAATAAAGTCTTTGTGGAGCCAATCAAATTTAAAGTCAGAGGGAATGTTGCGGGATAGACAATTGTTCCTGAAGGTGTGATCAGCAGTGGTGAGGATTTCATTAGAAAATGGCAACAAACAAATTAAATGAATGAGAATGAAAGCATCAAAAGAAATTACTTGTAGTCTTGAGATTTCAATGATTAAACACAAACATTTCTCTGTAAGGATAGTGTTGTACAATTGAAGCGGAGAAATAAATTATGGGGGAAAAAAGCAGCTTTAAACACCGAGACAAACACAAAGAAAGGGGGAAAACTGCAGAACATCACACCTGAGAGGCATCCAGGAAGAGGTCTTGTGATTGCAGCATGCATGGCTGCGTCTGGACCTGCTTCAGTGGAATCCAATGATGTTTCTGATAATGGCAGCCAAATGAACTCTGAGGCATACAGAAGCATCTTGTCTGTGCTGTCACATTTAGTTAAGGAGTTCAAAGGGAAGAAAAGGAGGGAAATTGGAGCCAAGTGGGTTCGATAATTTAAAGATTTATGCTGCGGCCGTGTTTCTATTGAGGCTCCATTTCTGACAAATGGTCAGTCCAAAAGTAATGGCCTCAAAGTTAGTTGGCAATAAATGGGAATTGTTTCTAAAATGTCTAATGGAGTGCAGAAACCTTTTGTGTAATTATGTGAGGAATGAGATATCAATATGTCTATTAACATTTTCTGAACTGCGCTCTTGATGTGCACGCTCTTGTCCAGTTGAATTAAGTTAGACAATTTGAGAAAAGCACACTACCTTTAGCTCATCTGTTCTTTTGTGATTGTGTGAGGTTTGCTACAGGTAATTTTTGAGTTAAATGCAATTCCCGCATTGGAACATATTTGGTTAGACAAAGTCTTCAAAGCAGGTTGTGAAACCCTGTTTGGCGTCAGCTAGGTTAGCCTCCCATTGAATTATAGAGAACAGAAGTAGTGTGTAGTGCTAAAAGTATGAAATACACACAAAAATAGGCTTTTTCAACGTACCTTTTATTATAGCTGGTTTATTCAGATGTTATGCTAATCTTTTTTAAGAACAACTTCCGCTTACCTCTTTAAATATAACAGTTCCTAGATTTATCTTTTTAATATTTTTTATTGTATAAACTCAAAAATACTTTTCTTTACAGCTGTAGTTTTAAATAGGATTTAGTTTCCTAGTATATATTTCTCTATATATGAAATATTTGTTTTATTTTAGATCTGTCACAAAAGTTCTGAGTTGCTGTGGTGCTCCGTGGAGCATCTGAGAGCATCGCTGTTGTGTGAGCATATGTGATGAACAAGACACAGAACTTTGGAGATGTTGCATATCCTGACCAAATGTTAAAAAAAGTGGTAGAATCTTCCTACCAACGACTTGAGATTGCCGTGAGATGCTCATAGGGGTGCAGTACATCCACCTTATGACAGTTTTTCTAAGATGGTCATAAGTACACCGTAAAAAGGTTCAAAGGCACACAATACTTTTTTTTTTTTATCACCTCATTATTTCTCAAGAATGCCTGAAGTTCCTCTTGCAAATTGAATGGCAGCCATACCAACTTCCTAATGAGGCTGTGGGAAACTATGCCCCCACCAACTAAGGTCTATGAACTTCAGATTTTGTATGAACTGGGAGATTCGTATGAACCCATCATTCATAAGAACCTTTGTGACCGCAGCATAAGAATTGAAAATTTAATCATTAATTGATCAGCACTAATTTAAAAACATTTTGTGTTAATTGTTGCCATGACTGTCCGTATGCAGAAATTCTATATTTCTTGTTTACTTTACTGACTTCTATCAAAGGTCAACACAGATGCCTTTGAATCACATTTCTATTGTCTGTCCTATTTTGAACAGTGGCTCAGAAAAATGAGCATCTATGTGACATTATCTTTATACTCTAGGGAAACATGTTAAATATTCATACAAACTGATAAACATTTTAAAAATTACTTAAATGTAGGATATGAGATCCTGGAAAAGCTGTTGAGCAAGCTATATTTTCAACCCACTGGGACCATCCCTCATATTCAGCCCCCTGAGCCTCCAGAATATAGGAACGTTTTGGTACCGAAGGTTCATGCGTGGACTAGCGCTGCATACTTTCGATTTGCTAACAGTTTCATGACATTGAATACATAAACAACGAATGTGCTTGTTTACTTATATTTAGCAGTATATTATATTACAAGTTAGACTTTTCTCTTGTTATTTTGATATGAGTTCTAAGTAATCTTGGCCTAGCAAGAATAGCTGATGGCAGCTAAAATGATGTCAAGCTAGCAGCCCACTAGCCAAATTAGGACTTTTGGTTTAGCTGTATTAACTGCATTTATTAATTTTTTATTTAGCGCTTCCATGACGGGAGCCTTTCTGGCTCTGATTTTGAATATACTCTGGAGCAATCCACATCCAGAAGACAACCCCAGCGAATAGTCACAGGAGCATCGAAGCGCCGGGGAGGAAGAGGCAAGGCACGCAGTTATCAGACAGGGAGTCTAGTAAAAGACATCCAAATAGTTGAAGAACTGCAAGCCAAGAGGATTGCAGACTAGCAGATATTATTCCATTATTTTTTAAATATATCTTGCCTCTGATGAAGTAAACAAATATATCTGAATAGATTGTTGAGTGGCTTATATGTTTACCTGGCATGCGCTGTAAATGATACTTCAACTACAGTAGAGCTGTTCTTAACTGTTTCTTTTGCTTTACAGGCCAGGATTCAGGATTTACAACAGAGTCATCTGTTGCAGCACAGCTTGACCCTTGACCCCAGTCTGATGTTTGACCTGCTATATCTTACATCCGGTGCCCCTCCAATCAGACCTCCAAGCTGTAGGTCAATCCACCCGATTTGTTTGCACAAACTGCCAGGAGATGCCTGCAAACGTAGAAAGGAAATACTTTGGTCAACCATTGCGGTTCTCTAAAGCATAGACAATAAATATATGTTCAGTTCAAATAACTGCCTGCTTGTGTCCTTCTCCATTAAAGGCAGGGTATACGTTCCTGGGAGGGCTGTTCAAGAGGGCGTTATATCAAGATAAAAATCCCACCCCCTTCTTCAGGCTCTCTCCCTAAGCCACGTCTCAATAACACAAGCACGTGCAGTCAGCATAGTCTCGTTGGTTCTTCTTTGTCGTTGCTTTTTCAAAAAGACCTTTGCGTTTTCGAAACATTTTTGGAAGCGTTTCTGCCGTAACAAACGAACTCCGCCAAACAAACAACACTTCGATTGATGCAGCTGGCGAAATCAATTTATCTGCTATCACGATGAGCTAGCGTGACCTCACTTCCTTTTTACGGTCGAGAACGCGCGATGCATGCACAAACATAGGGACGCGCAGAGGGGGAGGTGCTGGACACAGAAGTTTGGCTCATGACCCAATTATCCGGAACGGACCGTAACATTTGATTGGATGAGGTTTTCCCAAGGTTTCTCCCTGTACAAGGATTAATGATTACTCTGTCATGTTAAATAACTCCAAACTTATTGTTTGCCATCGGTATATGAAAAGCATTTCTCCCAGTATTGAGAAAAGTGTTTCAAATTGAAATCATATACCCTGCCTTTAACATTTTATCTTACAATTCCTCTTTATTCTAAAGAAATGACTACCACAATGTTTCAAAAACATTTTGTTAAGATATTTTATGTAAAATAATAAAAAATTATGAAATAAAACAATCACAAGAACTTATGACCATAACTATGTATAAATTAGGGGATGCCATTTTCTCTGATCAATTTGGTCAGTGGTGAATGGAAGGTCGGGCCCATGCTTCAACACAGCCTAGTCTGTGGGTCGTGGACTTTGTGAAGTAAAATGAACAGTGACAACCAAATATCTGACATTAATAACATTTGTAAATTGTAAGTTCTATGACATACCAAGGTTGAAGCGGCTATGAGACATGATAGAACTCCCAGTCTTTAGGGTTTGCTCTGTGGCATCATTCTTGGAGCAAGTCTTTGATGCAGGATGGCACTCTGTAGGTCTGATATGTAGCTGTAGTTTTTTTTCTGCTATCAAAGTGTACAGCCTCCATGTTATGAAACTCTCGGTGTACAACTTCCCAAACCTAGGTGAAGAGATAAGTTATGCCTTGGTTGCTAACTACATTTTTGCGCAAAAAAGCTTTTTAATACGCAACAGTTTATCATTTTTATCTTACAGAGACAAGTCTATGGGCAACACTTTCAGCTATCAGAAAATGATTTTGAAGACTTATTTGACTTTGCATTGCTCGAATTGAATCAGAATAACTCAAAACTTGATAATACAATTGAAATACAATTTCTAATTAAATTAATTCAGATTAAAATATTTAAGTCAATATACTGTAAATAATTTCCAAACCAATATATTGTATTTCAGATTACACTAATTGAGGCTCACGTTTTAAAAGCATTTACTCAAGTGAAGCAATTCAAATTCAATCTGAACAACTTTTTACCAATTTACAAACGTAATAGTACTGTAAAGTGATGTATATAATGTATATATATATATATAAATAGTTGCATTTTTAGTTTGTGACTAAACACCAGCCTTTAACTCTAGATAATATGATGATGATAATATTATTGTGGTATAATTGTGATCATGCTTTTAAATCTGCGGGGAAGGTACACAAACCAACAATAGTAGTTAGATGATGCTACAACAGGATCAGACTTTAAACTACCACATTAAAACTTAATCTTAAACCCACAAAGTGTCTGAAGGAGCAGGCAGGAGTGTCGCATCCAGCCCCCAAAGACCAGACAAGAAATATGTGTTTCTTAAGAGCATGACTGAAATTTGGACTGAGTTTTCTATGGTTTCTCTCTGGGTATTCCGGCTTCCTCCCACAGTCCAAAATCGTGAATGAGATTATTTGGTCTCTCTAAATTTTCATTAGGTATGAGTGTGTGCATGCATGGTTGTCTGCCCTTTATGTCTATGTGTTGCCCAGTAATGAACTGTCAATCAGTCCAGGATATTTACCCTTCCTATGTCTACTGCAGATCGTTATGCCAAAAAGGATTTGCTTTCACACATCCATTAATAATGGTTTCATAAATCTTAAATATTGTTGTAAATCATCTCTATTTGGTGTATATGTATTCAGATCTGTCTTGTTCAATCTAGATATATTAGAGTTTGAACTTGAAATCACCGAATGCAGTCTACTCATTAAAAAACAGTGAAATAATCTTTAGTTTCGTACTGGTATGAGGCAGATGATAACTGTAGTGTCATTAGCTGTTAATGGTTAGCCAGTTAAAAGTCAACCTCGATACTTTTGCAGCTGATAACCTGACAAGAAGCCTTTATTAATCGACACTATGAAAACCATAGGGCAACACAAGCACCACTTCCTTTCTCACTTCAATATAACAGTCTCAAATGTCGAAATGATGGTGTGTGTCAGAATTAAACTATATACCCTAACATCTAACCTACACCTATTTCTTCAGACAAGATAAAATAGTGGCAGCTAGCAGACAACCCATTGTTAGACAAGCTTTACTGTGACAAGAAATATTCTGCCATTTTATTATTGTGAAAGTTTGTGTCATAAGACTTGCAACAAATATAACAACTGTGGTTTTGTGTATTTCTTAAGTTCCAAGGTATTTCAATTGGTTTTTGCCATGATCCTTTAGACTTTTACCTGTTTCTTGTACCACTGACCACTGCCTTCTTGTGTATATATGCTCCCCAATATTTCTGTTATTGTCAGATTGTTCTGTTCCCCAGTTGTTTGCTTCATGTTGAACCAGTTCTCTTCCTTTGCATTACCATGTGTTCTATATTACTTGTTGCTAGTTATTTGTGTTTTTATTTTATTTTCGTTATATAGACTATTTCACTATAATTCTACCCGTCTCCTGCCTGTGATGGGGTCCTATACATTAACAACTCATGACAAATGTGCCTTTAGATGCTTTCTTGCCTTGTGGTGACTTTAGCTATGAATTGGCATTATATGAATAAACTGAATTGAAATTAATATTTTTTTTCTTGTCCATCTGTATGCTTTAGACCAAGTCTGGAAGGACATGGAGACAACATGGTGAGTAAGATAATCCACTTTGTTGGCACATATTTGTATGGATTACCAGATACTGTCTTGATGTTTTCTTCACAACATCATCTAGTTCCAAAAGGAACTCGGTCATAAAAACTGTTACCCAAAGGTTAAAATCATAATTCTTTTATATTTTTATAGAAGCTTTCAGGTTCTTGGCAACAACAAATTAATGAGCACTTTCCTTATTCCTTTTAAAAAATTAATAAAACATTATGCATCATCCATTCAATTTGCGATAGACCAAGGTTTTTTTTTCCTGTTTTAGTTTATTGAACGCATTTAATTCAATATACATCTGTTTCATTAGTAATCATCATTAGAGATAAAGACAGAGAGTCGGAAGGCTAATAAATAGGCAAAGAGCGTAAGAACAATATGGCATTTGTGAGGACTCTGTGTTTTCTGAAACCTTGATAAAGTGCGAGGCTTGGCGTTTTGATACGGCCGTTAATTAGCTCTCTCTCCCTTGTGGGGCCTGCCTGATTGAGCAACTAATGGTTTGCTTTAAAGTGCTGAATGAACAAATGTGCGTGCGTGCGTGCGCTTATCAAACCAGCGCGTGCACGAGTTTCAGTGAGCTTTGTTTGTTTTTTTGCATGGGTTATTTGCTGATGTATTTGTGTATGTGCTGATGAGGGTGTCTCTGTGCAAGTCGGTTCTATAGCTGCTCGTCTGCGTCAGCATTTCTAGACACTTGGCTAAGATTGTTATTGTGAGGTTGAGATGCCATGGCAATTGGCCCAGCACCCCTTGACAGAAATAATCCCATGTTTTCATTTAATTGCCCGGAATTGGATTAATAGTGAATTTTCAGAGGCAGGTGCTGGAGCTTGTCATCCCCATGATCATCATGCATACACTGTGGTCATTTAGATTAGGCCTCTAATCTAAATGCAAACACAGCTGCACCCTGTCATATTTGTTAGAGTCAGATCCATATTTTTTTGGCTAATTCCAAATTCTTTGGAATGATATACAGACTGTGATTTATACGGCCATGTTTTTTTTAAATATGCATGATTTTCAATCTCAGAAAGCAATTTTATGCTTTACACAGCTGGTGCGATTCTGCAAATAGATAAGCATGATCAAAGTTCTCAGGTATCCTTTTTTTAAAATAAATTCATTGTTCTTGCTTTTATATCAAAAATATTAACCTGTTTTTCTATCTGCTACATACAGTGCTTTGCATATCACTGCCCCTCCCACATATTGTGACATTACAACAATTTTATTGGGATTTTGATATACTTACACAAAGGAAGGAAATATTAGATGGTTTATATATTTGTTTAAAATAAAAATCTGAAAGGTACTTTCGAGAACCATCTTTTGCTGCAGTTACAGCAAAACCAGCAGCTTTGCACATCTAGGAAAATATTTTTTGGTCCATTCTCTTTGACAAAGTAGCTTATTTTCAGTCAGTTTTATTTTGAGTGTCTGTTCACATCAATTTTCAAGTCTTGCCAAAGATTCTAAATTAAATGTAGATCTCTGCTTTGACTGGGCCCTTTAAACACATAAATATGCCCTGCTGTTCCATGTCTCTGGTAAAGAAAGGCATCCCTGCAGGATGATGCTGCAACCTATAGTTTTCCACTATGCATTTGTGGAAAACTGCAAATGGGACTTTTTATAACCTAAACCTGCCTTAACCTTTCTTAGAACTTCATCCATGTACTAGATGCCATATTCCTTGGTTTTCATGATGCTGTTGTTGCAGAACAGCTGTGTTTGTACTTATAATGAAATTATCCATCGGTAGATCTTAATTACTGGTTACAGGACTTATGTAAGCAGTTGGCTCCACTGGATTTATTTTGTGGTATCAGAATAAAGAGGGTTTGAATACATTTGGGCACTACAGTTTTCAGATATTTAGGGGTGAAAAAAGTTTGAAAGTCATGTATTATTTTCGTTCCAATTCACAGTTATTCACAGCGTCATTTTGTTTTAGTCTGTGTTTTAAAAACCCCAGACGGTCGTGGCAGATGGCCGCTCCTACTGAGCCTGGTTCTGTTGGAGGTTTCTTCCTGTTAAAGGGGAGTTTTTCCTCTCCACCGTCGTTACATGCTTGCTCAGTATGAGGGATTGCTGAAGGATTGCTGTGGTTGGCAAGTCTGCATTTCCGGGGCCCAACCCCACGCCAATAACTGACGCAATCTGCTGGGATTCCGTAAATAGGAAAGGCACTTCAAGGCACTTGTTAAGTGCCTTGAAATGACATCTGTTGTGAATCGGCGCTATATAAATGAACTGAATTGAATTGAATTAAAATACCAATAAAAGACGTTGAAGTTTGTAGTTGTTTTAAGAAGTTGCGTGGAAATAACCACAAAACCATTTTTTACTGTGTTTTCTGGTGCTTTTACAGTTGTCGGCATACCAATATGAGCTGGAGTTAATAGCTCATGAAATTACAAAGATTTTAAAAATGCTGCACATAAACAAAAAAAATATGTCAAACCACCATGTTTATCAGGTTTTTCCAGACACCTTGAAGTTGTGAAATAATTTTATATGAATGATGTGTTCATGCCAAAAAACAAAGAGAAATGTCAATGAATTGCAAACAAATTTGCTGGAAAATATCCATAATCAATGAGGGGGAACATGATTCAGCACATTTTCACTGTTCGTTTGAGTGAGACTCTGTTTAAAGAATCCTCATCTCTTGGTGGATCAATTGCACATAAGTGGGAGGAAAAGAGAACTGTCCACCTGAAAATGATTAATTACAAAGCTCAGCATAAACCAAGAGCTGTACTAGTTTTCTCAAATATTGAATTTTTTAAAGCTTGTCAGGCTGTGTTGCAATAGAAAAAGTATAAAGAAGGTTATGATCTAAATATTGTAAATTGAATTTATATACAGTGGACCCCCTGGTATTCTTGGGGGTTCACTTGCCCACAATTAGCTAAAATTTGCAAATACTTTAAACCCCCTATGAAAAATTTGTATAACTGCCTATTTTAATGGTTCAAAACGAAATATACCTTACTACACATACGCACAGTGGAAAATGTCTTAGCAGTACCACAGAAGCTGACATCTACGGTCTTCCTTATTTCCACTCTGGTGGATACAGCCAAGCAGTACCAAAGAAAATTAATGGTGTTACTGGATTGGTTGCTTTGCAAATGCCAACCAATGGCGTGTCAAGTAGCATGGCGGTATTTCAGCTTCCCAAGCTGCATTTTCTTTTACATATTTTAGAAATGCTGTACAAAAACATCCACAAAGAGGCAGGGGTCCACTGTAGCCCTTTTCTAGTCAAAATAACTAAATGAACTGAAATCCGCACACCTTCATACACAAATTAGTAGGCGACTTGGGTTTTAAGTGCTTTGCCTAGGGGCCACCTGACGTGCCGATAGGAAGCTGGAATCAAACTCACAACTTTTAGATTGCAAGATCACTTGTGTAGTGTTTAGTTTGATTCACCATTTCATGTTTTCCCCTCACGAGACAGTAAATCACAGCACTAGGCGGACAAAGGAAAAAAGTTTAATAGATAGATTGCGATACAAGAGGCAGTGGAGATGGAGGTGGAGGAATTAAAATGGCTGAAGGACTTTAAGGGAATTTCTAACTGATTATAGAGGAATAGTTTGGAGCGAGGGAAAGGTTAAAGTGGAGAATCCGATGAAGTGTGGAGCTTTCCGGTTGCTGGTCGCGGAGGATGACGTTTGAGAGGTTTCTGCATAAGGAGGCTTTGATAGACAATCCAGGAGGCATCACAGAGAGAACAATCCAGGAAGTAATTTGAAGGGTAACCTTGGGAGCAGGAACAGAGAACTGGGTTAACATAAGTTTAGGAAAAACACAAGGAGATTTACCCCTACTCTTCCACCAGATGTGTAAGGTCTGCAAAGCGCATTACGCAGCTGATAGCCGCCATTATAATCAATGGGACCATTTCCATTGGGCCTGAAGCACTGCGAATCGGGCGCTTCTCAGAAGAGTTGTGTCACAGCCCTCACCAAAATTTACGTGGCAGCTCTATTTTTTACGTGCTACGGTTCTAAAAAGCATCAATCTCAGCAGTTTATAATGGGCCAGACAGGAAATCAGGCACGCAAGCAATGTAAAGCATGTGGCAAATTGTACAATTAAAGACACATGCAGATTTCTTATTGCTTAACTATGAAAAAACAAAACAAAACATCACTACCTGTGACACCAGGGTTGAAGTCAGTCGATCTGTGCGTCTGATCTGTTGGTTTTTATCATGGATGACTGAGAAGTTAATCCTTAAAGTAGAGCACATCACCCCAGTTCTAAAGTCCTTACACTGGCTCCCTGTAGCTCAGAATGGCTTAGCACCAAAGTATGTTGAAGATCTATTGTTACTATACTAACCCCCCAGACCACTCGGGTCCTCTAATTCCAGTCTACTCACCAAACCAAACATGGAGAAGCAGCTTTCAGTTTTTAAGATCTTCTAATCTCAAACAAACTTCCATTCAACTGCAGAGCTGCTGAAACACTGAGTTCTTTTAAAAATTCATTTGCTTAGAGCTGCCTTGAATTACTTTGTTGTTGAAAGTGTGCTATACAAATAAAATTACCTTGCCTTAAACTGGAGATTCACCCAGTTTATATGATACCACTGATCATTTTTACAAGGACAACATGAAAAATGAGAAGGCATGGGCAGAAATATATGCAGTTCTGGGAGTGGATGGTGAGTTTATGATACTTAACATAGAAGTACATTTCTTTCTCCTGTATACTGCCCTTTAAGTTATGCAATTGCAATTCTCCTGTGATTTCGTAATCTCCCGGGACCAGCTAAGTGGAACGCTTTCGCGAGTGTTACGAGTCTAAAACGCACCTTGTGGGAAGGGCTGCTGAATTCACAAGTAAAACACGTCTGTTTTGTCACGTGCTGCTTACGCGTCCGGTGGAAAGCAGAGGTCAAAAGAGACACAGAGGGCTAAAGGTACCACTTAGGTTGATACTCAGGGATCGAATTACCGGGCAGCCAATGACTAATGTTTGGTTCAGCTCAATGATTAGCTTAGTTTGAGATTGAGATTGCTTAGTTTGAGAGTGTTTGCTCATGTGTTTCATTTTTTTTAAATCATATAAAACATAAATAAATATAAATCATATAAAACATTTTTAGAGGGTACAGAGTACCCTACAGAGTACTTTCTTCTTTTCTTTTTTTAAAATCTAATTTGTTTTCTTCTTACATGTTCACTCCTTGTGACCTTGTTTTTGGCTCACTGGTTCTGTTCCATTTCTAAAATGTGAAAGCATAGACATGGTCCAAAAAAGACCTCCCACTTAAATACATCACTCTGAAGGTTGCACTGAGATCCATCCAGGACAAAAAAAAAAAAACATTCACACTCTTACATAAGGGCAATTTAGATTCCCCATTTAACCTAACATGCAGGTTTTTGGACTGTTGGGGGGGGGGGCAGAGTATAGATAAATCCCATACATGTACATTGGAAAACATGCAGATGTCACACAGATATGTCTATGTCACACTTCCATGTTTTGCATCAAATCTCAAATCCCAAACTTGCATGTTGCAAATGTGAAATTTGACCCAGTGACCTTCCAGCTGTGAGGCACCATTACTATGTGAAAAGAACTCACCATTAGGCACACTGTTTTTAAGTAATCACATCTAAGTAATGCGTGCTTTAAGTAATCACATTTCCATTTGCTAATGTGAAGAGGTTTGTCCTCCTACACTTATAGAAATGTTGTGAAAAATGTTATTGAAGTGATTTTTTTCTTGTTTCTTTTATGCTTTATGAGCACTTTGCAATGGTATTACCCTTAAATCTTTCCAGATTTTGTCATGTTACAGCCAAATACTTTAATTTATTTTATTAGAATTTATTAAACAGGCCAAGACAAAGTAGTGCATATTTGTAAAGTGGAAAGAAATTGATAAATTACTTCTTTTTTTTTTTACAAAAATATTTTTATCTGTTATCCCAAAATAAATAAAACAATATTGCAATCCAAATGTTGCATATATATGTAGTTTAGTTCCAGAGTAAATCCAGCTGTTCTGTGAAGGCCTTAAAGATTTGTTAGAGAATATTAGTGAACAAACAGCCTCACAAGGACCAAGGAAAAGAGTTATGGACGGGTTTAAAGTAGGGTTAGGTCAATTAACAACCTTTGAACATCTCCTTCTGTTCAGTCTATCAGTCACAAATGGAAAAGGTGTGCCATAACATCAAACCTTTCAAAGCATGGCTATCCAACTAAAGTGGCATGCCTGACAAAGAAAGCAATAATTAAGAGAGCTAGCAAAGGGGTCCATGGAGGTGCAGTTGGGAGAATCTCTCGGTATTGCAACTATTTGTTGCATACTTCACAAATTTGGCATTTGTGGAACAGTATCCAGGAGAAAGCAACTGGTAAAAGAAAGCCATAAGAAGTTCTGTTTGTAGTTTGCCACAAGCATTCTGAGGGCACAGTAAACATCTAGAACAAGGTGCTCTGGTCAGATGAGACCGAGAAGATTTTTTATTTAACCTACACATAAATCTCTGTGTGGTGGAAAACTAACAATGCACATCATCCTGAACACACTAAGCCTTAAGCCTAGTTTATACTTTTGCAGAGGTGCAGAGACTTGCAGGGCCTTCTTCTTGTAAACGCAAGCACTCTGCAGCAGGCCTTCAGGTGGTGACGGAGACATGCCCAATTGTTTAAATGTCCGTTGAAAGCTACAGAGAGTAAGCCTGTGATTGGTCAGCCCGGCACTTCCTTCAAGTTCGTCAGCAGCACCGCCATTTCCAAAATAAATTTAGTGCTCAAGATTTCTAGCAACAGACATGGAGCAGATGAAGACTGTCTTTGAACATTTGAACATTTATACAACCCGTCATTGAACAAGTATAATGATGCGTAACAGACTTTTAATTTGTGGAAGTAAATTGTAGGAAACGTGGGCTTGGAGGGGGCCGCCCCCTGTTGTCATGGCAGGGAATTGCTTTTCAAGACTCCCTTGGAAATGGAGAAGTTTGAAAGAAATAGTTCTCTGTTGGTACGTGTGCGTGCCTGTGCAAACTTGCTGACCTGAGAAGTAGAAACTACGCTTTACACCAACACATGAAGGTGACGGTGTCATGCAGTGGGGATACTTTTCTTCAGCAGGGACAAAGTCAGAGTTGGTGGAAAGATGGATGGAAGCGAACACAGGGCCATCCTGGAGAAAAAGAGGAAAAGGCAAAATGCTCAGTCTTTAGATTAGGAAAGTACTGCCGTTAGAAGCATTGACCCAAAAGGGGCCACCATGGCTCAAGAGGTAGGAGTTTTTCCTGTAACCGGAAGGTTCTGAAGGTGGTTCTGAAAAGGTATGACTGGGAGCTGCTGAAAATAGAGGCATACTTGTCAATTTTGTGTTTGTTAAAAACAGGCGAAGAAGGTTGAAAACCATTTATGATTTTCCTTCCAACTCCCAAATATGTGCTACGTTGTGTTTTATCACATAAAGTCCCATTAAAATGCATTGAAGCCTATGGTAATCAACTGTGGAAAAGCACTGTGTGTGTGTGTGTGTGTGTGTGTGTGTGCTTTTTTAATATGTCTGCTGAGTGTCATGAATCTGTTAAGCTCTTAACACATCTTAGCCTCACTTAAAGTGAATTGTCTGACTGCCATAGAGCGATATTGATGATTCTTCACTGCATCACATGGTGGACTGTATTTTATGCCTCACAAACAAGTTGAGTTCTTGATATAATAACACTTTGATGACTTGAGTCGTCTCCTGAGAGAAGCCAGCCTGAAATCTCCGTTCATTAAACTGCCATGTGATTTTTAAAGGAGGTGACAGGCACTGATGTAATTGAACATTATTGAAGCTCGCTCTGACTCCACATCCTGATATTGAGTTTTTCCTCATCGTACTGTTTCCATCCCTTTTTGTCCCTGCGGCATCATCTCTCTGCTGCCTAAAACTTCTGTTGGTCACACTTACATGCACTGGGGAGTAAAAGACTCGGAGACCTCCTGCATATTGGCTCTTGTCAGGATGGTCTTCACTAAATCTTCAAAGATCAAAGAGTGGCTCTTAAATAGGAAAAGCAAGGCTTCACGCTCAACTTCTTTCCATCTTTCTTCCTTTTCACTCTTAACATGCCACGCACTCTGCTTTTCTTTCCCAAGCTGCCTCACTTAAACTCTCCCTATTCTCTCTTAATCAGTCTCTCTTAAAAGCTCCAGGTAATCTCACACTACCTGTTTGTCTCTCCAGTCTCTCTGCATCCTTCGCCCTGCTTCGCGATGAATCACTGAAACAAAGATGCTTTGCTGGAGCTCCATTCCAAGGCAGCAGAAGTGGATATTTACTTTCTATCCTCTGGGCTTTTTGTCTGTCTCGTTTCATCTATTTTTCTGTCTGTTTCTCTCTAGAATCCTTCTAAAATCAGCACAAAGAACCCCATAAACTTCCTATCATTCTGACATCTGGTCCTCACTGCCCCTCTCTCCTCTGAAATACACTGACATCACTGTCTGTCCTCATCACCTGATGTCTATTTCACCGTCCCACTATCTTCACTCCATCAAATAGAATTGTGTAGTGAATCTAGCTTTTTTTTATTTCAACTATTTCCTGGATGTTTTCATCGCCTCTACCTTACTCCTTTCCCATGATTGTGGCCTTATTGCTACTTACTTTCACAGCCAATAATTTTACTCTCGTTTAAAAAGATCTCATCTCTAAACTCACTGGAGAAGATTTTAACAAACTCATTTTAAAGTGTCCATAGTCCTTGGATTTTAATAGTTTGTCTCATTTGTATTGAGACGAAACCAACAAAAGGCATGGAATTGTGAAGTGTAAGGAAAAGGGTACATGGTTTTCAAATACTTTGCTTCTAGAAATTGAACAAGCATGCATTTATTTCCAGTTCCCCCTGAGTTTATACTTTGCAGAACCACCTTGTGCTGCAATGGCAGCTGTTAATCTTTTGGGATATATGTCCATTAGCTTAGCACATCTAGCCACCGAAACTTCTGTCTCTAATTCTTTGCAACACAGCTCAAGCTTTGTCAGATTGGACTTCTGTAAACATCCATTTCTAAGGCTTGCTACAAATTATTTGGCTTAAAGGCGTGCAGTTGGTAGCACTGTTGCCTTGCAGCAAGAAGGTCCTGGGGTCAAATCCCAGCTTGAGGTCTTTCTGCATGGAGTTTGCATGTTCTCCCTGTGCATGTATGGGTTTTCTCTGGGTACTTTGGCTTCCTCCCACAGTCCAAAAACATGACTGTTAAGTTAAATGGTCTCTGTCCTGTGTCTCTTTATGTTGCCCTGCGATGGAATGGCGACATGTCCAGGGTGTACCCTGCCTCTCGGCCAATGACTGCTGGAGATAGGCACCAGCACCCGCGACCCTGCAAGGATAACTGGGTAGAAATAATGGATTGATGCTACAGATTCTGATTAAAAAACTGGAAAAAATGGAAAGAACTTCAGGTTATTCTTTCATAAGCCTGTAAAGGTGTGTTAAAGATATACAGTACTATCCGCTTTAACACACAGTAATTGTGCGTTACATTTACCTTGGAATTCGGAACTCAGAGCTGGGTTTGATGTCACATCTGAGTAAACAGCGTCCCAGTTAAGATAGTCGGATAGGTCGTGATTCCAATATGACGAGGCCCAGGTAGCCGTTTAAGCCGGTCCTTCCATATGCAAACACGACTTTTATTTAGTTAAGTTTAGAGTTGCAGGCTCTACATGTAACATTGATTTTAACACATTCTAGTGTCAAAGTCGGAGCAAGAAGAAATGTATGACTTTCCAAGATGGAATTCAGATTTCGGGGGGCGTTCCAGTTGATTTTTCTGGATACTGAAGTTGGAATTTCCGAGTTCCGACTACAAAGGGAGCACACAATTATGCTTTCCTAGCCCAGATGTGTCAAAATCAAGGCCCGTGGGCCAAATCAAGCTCTCCATATCTATTTATACTGTAGACTCTAGAGTATAAATAGATATGGCGGGCCTGTCTATTTATGTGACCCTCTAGAGTCAACAGGGTCACATAAATAGAATCTTCAAGATAAGTTGTGTGCTTAGATATAATTTTATCAATTTAATAAAGCTAATTTTATTTGTATAGTGCCAAATCATATCAATGTGAAAAGATGTTTAGTATTATTTAATTTTAAGAAGTACACATTGAATGCAGAGACTATCTATTTATCTTTTAAAATTGTATTAATGGGTAGTTCTATCAATATATTCTGCCATTTTTAGAACATTTATGATATTGATTTGGCCTGAAATGAAAATAAGTTTGACACTCCTGTCCTAGACCCAAATCTTTGTTGCCATATTGACAAACTCCTTCATGAAAAATGCTTGTAGCATCTCTTGACTGGAAGAAAGCACTTTTTTTTAAGCATCGGTCTATACTTTGCCATCTAAATGTTTTTTGTTGTTTCATCTCTTTTTTTATTTTTTATTTTTTATTATAAACGTGTCCTGTTTGGCAGTGTGGAGCTCAGAATTGGTGTCTGAGTACCAAGTAGAAGCCCAACAGATTTACTTTCACAAGCGGAGCAGTACAGCTTTTGCTATAGTCCTCCACTTGATATATGTGTGAAAAATCTTTATAATGAATTGTTGGGGTTTTTACTTCCTGATGTTATGGACACGGAGATGGAAAATTAAGGAGAAGGAAGATGAAGAAGAGAGGTAGGAAACAAAAAGTCAAGAGAGAGGGTGAGTTGAAAATACAAGAGAGGAAGGGGAACAAAGAAAAGACAGGAAGACATTGAAGTCTGCCTCCATACCCACAAGACGGCAGAGAGAGGGGGGAAAACAAAACAAAACACGAAAAAGGAACATCAACAAAACCAACCAAACATTGTGAACTAAGAATTACACAACCACATCACACAAAAATAGATATAAAAATCAACAACAATGTCACAGAAAAACTCATGGTACCGATTAATCAAGCTCTAGTAATGATAACCTAAGCCCAAGAATATATCCTTAAACACCAGAGACCCCACATCTATGTGTGTGTTAGCATGCTGGTGCATATAAGGTTTCTCCATAAGAGTGTTCGATAGTTGCTGTGAGCAGGCATCAATCCGTCTCCCAGGAATCGATGCAGACATGAAGGAGATCGGAGCAAAGACGTCCAAAGGACCCCCAGAGCCCCAGGCGGACCCGGGTGGGCCGACCGCATCCCCCAAGAGAGGAGCAAAGGAGAACCCCAGGGGAACGTCCAGCGGCTACTAGGCAGGGGCCCGGGGGGCAGCAGTGACGAGCCCACGGACCCCGCCGTCAATGGACCGGGAGAGCCGGGGCCCAGGGGCACCCCACCCCCCCAGCAGGGACCCGACAAGGGACCGGCACTGCAGGGGCCGCGGCCGGCCACCGGCCGCCACACGCCGCCTCCACCCTAGGCCAATCCCCACCGCCAACATCCCAGCGCCCCACCGATAGCCGCAGGGGACGGACAGCATCCCCAGGCCTGGCTCAGCCAGCATCTGGCCACCAAGTTGTACCAGCTCCCGGGTCCTGATCCCGCGCAACGCAGGGCGCCGAGACCAGGCATCCAACGAGGGCCAGGGCCGGTCCAACCCACCAATGAACCGGCCACACACGGTGCGCACAGAACAGGTGATCAAACGAGCAGAGACGCCGGATCCGCATCCCGCCGAGCCACCGAGCAGGCACAACCCAACAATCCCAAACCTGGCACCTCTAAAAGAGGTGCCCCAACCAACCAAAGGAAGATATCGGCCCAGCGCATCGGCCGACCGACACACCGGCCCCCCCAGGCCCGGCCAGGCACGCACCAGGTCCGAACCGGATTGACCACCGATGCACCGGCAGGCAGGGGCCCCCGTCACCGGCGGGGAGTGACGGAGGGGAAATAGGCCCCCCATTAAGTGTAAGACCTGAGGTGCGCCAGGCGAGGGGGCAGACCAAGATCCAACCTGACAGGTAGACAAAGACATACAGACACAGTCATACGTTCCCTCCCTCTTAAACCCATACATTCTCACTGACTCACCAAGACACCCAAAAAAATGACGCTGTACCCTCACTCACACACCCCATACACACTTTATGCTCCCAGGTCCAGGTACCGATGCCCCAGTAGAGCCACCACTCTACCTTCTAGCACAGAGACAAGCAGACCGCCAAGGGCCCCACAGTGGCAAAGCAGCCCGACAGCCCAGGACCCCGACCAGACCGCCTGTTCCTCCTCCGGACCCCAACCCCTGATGGCCCGTAGCGAACAGGGGTGTGAAAAGACCCCTAGCCTCCATCCTCCCGCTCGGGTATGGTGTTGATGCGTGTTGTTATAATGTGCATTTAAAACAGAGGGGTGGGATGTGGGGAAGGCAGCCACACATCCCCCAACCCCCACCCCGAGCCCTCAGTGTCTATATGTGGTTTAACAGTGGGCACCGGCACCAGAGGTGAAGCTGATTGAACCGCTCCCCCTCTGGATGCCGAAAAGTGTGCCCACCCCAAAGTCCCTACATATGTGTCGCGTGAGAATGTTATAAGTGGGAGTGTCTAAGTTGTATGTTAAAATTGGGACCCAGGACACCACGGGATAGCGAGGAGGGAAGCCCCTCCTCACACCCCAGTGATGTGCCCATGCCCCAAGACCCTATATGAGTGGTAAAGTGATGGAGCGGGTGGACAGAGGTGTCCAGGGATGGGGAGGGAAGTACTGGGAGACAAAATGTCTTCCCAGGGAGCCAGCTCCCCCACTGACCCCAATAGGCACTGCTGTTCACCGGGATCTACCAGGGGAGGGAGGCCATGGCACGTTTGACCCGGGGCCCACGGCCACAGCACCACAAAGCCCCACGAACCCCAAGGCAGTCCCCCCAGCCCCATCCCAGAAGGGGAACTAAACCCACCCTGACATTCGCTCTACTCTCAAAACACAAAAGACACTAGACACCCAGGTTGAGTTCGCCCCCCCGAGCCCCGAATCCCCAGGCCCACCCCAGACCCTACCCTATCTCTTTTTTTGTTTGATTGTTAGATCTATATATCTGGATGTCATTCATCTACACTCACGGATAAAAATCTGCACATCTGTGCAGCACATCTCATGCACAGAGCACTACATTTCAATTACAAATAAGTAACTTAGAAACAATTTTAAAACAGATAAAAGTGTAAACGCAAGAGTTTAAGGCTATGAATCAATAATAATTTATCTTTGGGTTTTTTGTATAAGAACTTCATGTTAATTCATGTTAATATCAGTGAATCAGTAGTACATTGGAATGTTTGGAATTTTAAGCCATCAGAAGGTGAGCTAATAACCTGCCAAGGATTGCCTCGAAAAAAACCTACATTTTGTTGATCAATAGATTCGTGACAGCAATAAAAAGGCTCAAACATCCAAGGGGGTGGATACTTTTTATAGGCACTATATACTTTTTAAATTCAACCATAACATAACTTTTCATTTTGAGATCTCTGGGTGGCAAGCCACTTTGCTCATATTGCAATTAAGTTTTTTTTCATACTGTCTGATAATAATATCAATTTATTTTCCTCAGTATTTACTTTTTTCCTCATTATGATGTTTTGCCACATTTCCACAGACCACTGAATACATATGTGGAATTCAGCCCATGAATGTCTTTGTAAAGAGAAAGGAATATAATTTTTTTCTCCCTTTTTTGTTTATTTCCTTTTTTCCTTCCTCCTTTAACCCCACGTCAAGTCTAGATCCCAGGGCCGGACCACTGGCCTGACAGCCGGGCAGGGTCCGACTTGTCCATCAGGGCTGAGTCAGACTGCCAGTCGTGCAGTCTGTCAGTCAGTTTTTTCCCTGAGCTCTCAGCTCTGCAGAGGTATCCATTAGCAGGGGAGCTTGCATGGAAAAACATTTCCCTTTTGGCCACCGCAACACAAATGAGCATATTAATATTCCACAAAGCAAGGCACTTTCTGTGCACTCTCTATATGCGTGGCATCGTGCAGCTTCCAAACATTGCAGGAAAATCAATGACATCATACCCACATAATTGCATGTTACCAGCTGAGCCACGAGACTCCAGTGCCTTTGTGTGTAAGTGAACGTGAAGACACTCTTTGTGTGGAAAAAACTTGTACGCCAGCATCTGTTCATTTGTGGAAGGAAAACGGTACCAATTACATCCTTTTAAGCGTTTGTTTCACACAAGCCACTATGGATGGCTCTCCGGTGAATTCGAGGGCTCGGTTGAATCGCTGTATAGATAACGTCGAATGAAGTTCATTCTCACACTCTCTGTCTCCCGGGTTTCTTAATATCTGCATACGAATGCTGCACCATCTGCACTGCTCATCATACAGCGGAGGAGGAAGATGGGAGGAGGAAAAAAAAAAAAGAATATTCTTATAGTTGCATTTGGTCCAGTGCTGTGCAGTGACCTGCCACTCTGTTTCCAATTTCAAAATTCATATGCAGAACTCATCCTTGGGGAAGTTCAGCTACCCTCTCTTCTTTGTCTCCTCCTTTTTCCACTTTACTCTGTTCCTCTTTCACTTCTTCTCTAACCTTTAGCATCTCATCCTGGCCTGCTCTCAATTCACTTTTTCATTTCTGAGGAACTTTGAAGCCTATAGCAGCCGCGAGATGCTAGACTCTAAACTCTGAGAGTTCTAACCTTTTTTTTTTTTTCTGCCCATATTTTTCCTTACTGTGTCATCAATCTTCTACCAAGCCCCTCATAACTCCCTGGCCAGTCCTGCCTATCTCATTCCTTTCCTTTTTTCTCTCAGGCTGTATTGTTCTCGCTTAAAAAACAGATTTGGGGATAGGGGTGAAGTAAATCTTTGATGACCCAGTCCCCCCACAGTCTCCCTAGTAAAGCCTCGCTTTCAAAACAGGCACAGAGCTGTAACGTGATACAGATGGAATATAGTATAAACACTAAAGCTCCTCTAAAAGAGAAAAGCTGTCCAATCCCCTCCCCCACTTCTGTTATTGAGATTGTCATGCTTTTGTTCAGCAGCTTTTTGTTCCCCACAGCTTCACTTAACAGTTGTTGGGTTAGTGTACTTTTTTTTTTTTTTTTTACACACTTTTGGTGTGGGCATTTAAATGCATATAACAGTACTGTGGAAAAGTCTTTGGCAGGTGTGGAAAAATGCTGTACACAAAGAACGCTTTCAAAAATGGAAGTGTTAATCATTTATTTTCATCAGTCAACAAAAAGCAGTGAATGGAAAAAAGAAAAATCTAAATCAAATCAATATTTGGTGTGACCACCCTTTGCCCTCAAAACAGCATCCATTCTTCTAGGTACAGTTGCACACCGTTTTTGAAGGAACTCGGTTGGTAGGTTTTTCTAAACATCTTTGAGAACTAACCACAGATATTCTGTGGATGTAGGCTTCCTCACATCCTACTGTCTCTTCATGTAATCCCAGACACACTCAATGATGTTGCGATCAGGGCTCTGGCCGCCACACCATTACTTCCAGGACTTCTTGTTCTTCTCTACGCTGAAGATAGTTGTCAAAAAAACTAATCCATGCATTTATCTTTAGTCGAATTGATTACTGCAACGGGGTCCTCACAGGTCTGCCTAAAAAGTCATTTAGACAGCTAAAGCTGTTCCAGAATGCTGCTGCTCGTGTCCTCACTAGAACCAGGAAAGTAGAGCACATCACCTCAGTTCACACACTGGCTCCCTGTAACTCAGAGAATAGACTTCAAAATACTTTCACTAATTTAATAACTGGATTATTGAGGCTAGGGAGACCGTGTCGGCTTGTTACTGTCCCATTCAGAAGGTGTTGGGCAGTTTTTCACTGAGTTAAGCTTCCTTTCCAGACTGTAACATTCCCACCTCCAAAATTTCGTCTGGTGACAACAGTAGCTGATGCATAACGTTATGGCTAAAAGCATTTGCTGCCATAATTTCTGTTCATCAGAGAATAGCTAGTGCTGAACACTCCCAGTGGCCAGGTATGGTGAATTAACTGTAAGGTGTCATCTCGGTCTCATGATATCAAAATGTGACCAGTATGATGAAGAGAACTGTTTAACTGTCACAAGGACCAGAGCATTTATTGATTGATTTATCAATGAGATTTTTGTGAATGATCACCTTGTTAGAAAGCAGCATGTTGAACAGCTGGACAGGTGCATTAAAAGTTCACAAAAGGTCTACTTAAGTTCACATGTAAAGTACCTGTTGCATTTTAGGTGCATTCTGAATAAGTACTGTACATTTCCTGTCTGGGCAGAAATCAACATAGGTTCCTTCAAGATGGTTTGAAGGCCTCGGCGCCCTGCGTTGCGCGGGATCAGGACCCGGGAGCTGGTACAACTTGGCGTCCAGATGCTGACTGAGCTCGGCCTGGGGATGCTGTCCGTCCCCTCTGGCTATTGGTGGGGCGCTGGGATGTTGGCGGTGGGGACTGGCCTAGGGTGGAGGCGTTGCGTGGCGGCAGGCTGCGGCCCCTGCAGTGCCGGGGGCCCCTCGTCGGCCGGTCCCTTGTCGGGTCCCTGCTGGGGGGTGGGGTGCCCCTGGGCCCCGGCTCCCCCGGTCCGTTGACCGGCCCGCCTCGGGCGCGGCCGGTTGCCGGCGGGGCCCGTGGGCTCGTCACTGCTGCCCCCCGGGCCCCTGCATAGTGGACGCTGGATGTTCCCCTGGGGTTCTCCTTTTCTCCTCTCTTGGGGGATGCGGTCGGCCCCGCCCAGGTCCGCCTGGGGCTCTGGCGGTCCTTTGGACGTCTTTGCTCCGATCTCCTTCATGTCTGCATCGATTCCTGGGGGACGGATTGATGTCTTCTCACACCAACTATCGAACACTCTTATGGAGAAACCTTATATGCACCAGCATGCTAACACACACACATAGATGTGGGGTCTCTGGTGTTTAAGGATATATTCTTGGGCTGAGGTTATCATTACTAGAGCTTGATTAATCGGTACCATGAGTTTTTCTGTGACATTGTTGTTGTATTTTTATATCTATTTTTGTGTGATGTGGTTGTGTAATTCTTAGTTCACAATGTTTGGTTGGTTTTGTCGATGTTCCTTTTTCGTGTTTTGTTTTTCCCCCTCTCTCTGCCGTCCTGTGGCTATGGAGGCAGACTTCAATGTTTTCCTGTGTTTTCTTTGTTCCCCTTCCTCTCTTGTATTTTCAACTCACCCTCTCTCATGACATTTTGTTTCCTACCTCTCTTCTTCATCTTCCTTCTTTCTTCTCCTTAATTTTCCGTCTCCGTGTCCATAACATCAGGAAATAAAAACCCCAACAATTCATAATAAAGATTTTTCACACATAAATCAAGTGGAGTACTATAGCAAAAGCTGTACTGCTCCGCTTGTGAAAGTAAATCTGTTGGGCTTCTACTTGGTACTCAGACACCAATTCTGAGCTCCACACTGCCAAACAGGACACATTAAAAAAAAAAAAAAAGATGGTTTGAAGGCTTTTGTTAGGGAGAGGGATGCATGGTTCTCACATAATTAGCAGAAAGACTTTAGGCCAGAAAGGCATTTTTTAAATATCAGGATTTTGAGAAATTAGCCAGAATATTAGTGATATATATGAAGTTACTAAGTATATATCCAAGATGTTGTCCACTAAGTTATTGGCTGTAGTTTTCACCTTGGCAGCTAGTCTGCTGTAGACCATCTTTTTATAATGTAAAACAGTAATACAGTTCAAGTGTGTCTAGTGTGTTTTTATGGATGATTTTTCTTCTATATTACACGAACAAATGACTGAAATGCTCGCTGTTTTGGGATCAAGAGGACACAGAATATAAAATAATGACCTGAAGTAACCAGACATTTATGAGCTTTTTTTAAACCTGCTTTAAACCTTGCATGAGTTCTTCTTTTCCGACTGGGTTGATAATCTCATACAAAGCTGTTCAAATACAATTCAATTTCTCAGACTATTAAAGGGGGAAAACATGACACTAAAGTTAGCATCTGATTGATTGCATTCAGTTCACCAGGTGAATAAGTGAAATACCTTACGGCACATGAAAGAACCTTTAAATCATCTGCTAACTTCAGTTTATAAGAACAACAATTCATTGTAACATTTCTTTATCTGCTTAGGGTCGACTGATCAGGGGTCTGAATTTCTAATACAAATACAGTTATTTAATAAACTTAGCGTAAATGTATGAATACAAGTAACATGGAATGAAGACATTGACTCCCAGAATCCCCTTAACTCCCTGCAACAAGCAGTCCAAGACAGGTTTAAGGCGAGGTCTATCAAATAATACAAAAACGACAAGCTTGGTCATTATTTGTTCATTCGTTATTCTTTGTTTTTTTATTCTCAATACAAAGCATGAGAAAAGGGTGCCAGTGAAGGCTGCATATTATTAATATAATGAAATGTATTTTTTGTTCAATTTTGGAGGTCTTACAGCAGCGCCTCCTCCAGCATTTGGCACCCTAGGAGTTCGCCTTGGTTGCCTATGCCAAGAGTTTGGAATGGCATCTTGGTGCCCAAACACAGTTAAAGTCACTGTAGAATTCAGCAAAATCATGTTTACATTAGTAATTGTAGGGAAAAAATGTTGTATTGCTTGACTTTCTCCCAAGCTACATGTTGGTATGTAGAAAGCATCTAATGGCTGCTAAGGAGACTTGGTGACCCCAAGATGCTACATTTTTGCTGAAGCTCCTTGCTTAGGACATTTATCTCTTACTTCTCTTATCATCCAGCTCACTGTGCGTGGTGGGCAAAAATAAACACAGGTCCTCATCAGGCTGTATAAGTGGAACAGAGAAGAAATGCTTTTTTAGTTGCCGAACAGTTTAAGATGTGCAAGCTTCAGTGCTCATTTACTTGTCTATTTTGAGGCACTTGTGTACAAGATCAATTACACTGAAAAAGGAAAATCGGTGATCCAACTTAAATAAATTGCGTTAATTGGTCACATTTAATTGAATTAAGTTTATCCAAGTAAATGTATTAAGTTTATTAAGTTGTTAAGTTAAAAAATGTAAATAAATTAAGTTGGACTTCATTTATTTAAATGTGACCAATTAAGGCAGTTTATTTAAGTTGGAGCAGCATTCTCTTTTTTTCAGTGTACTTTTAAGGCTTATTACATATAATCAATTTGACATCCACTATAGAGATAATTAATTACAAATGTTTTTAAAGTTAATCTATTTCAGTAACTCCATACACTAAGTGAAACACATTATAGATTAATAACACACAGACTGATGTTTTCAAGCCATTATTTTATCATTAATTATGATCATTTTACAGCTAATGAAAACGTGACATGTAAGATTAGAATATTACATCAGACCAATAAAAAAAAAAAACATTTTTATAACAGAAATGTTGCAGAATGAAAAGGACTGTAGGTTTTATACTTGCTTAAAAGTTATTTTCAAAGTCTACTTTTAATCTGACAAATGAGCCTCATCGTAATGCAAATTCTAATGTGCTGAATATGACTGTAAGTGTAGGACCTGGCCTTTAGCTATGGTTGGCTTGCTTTCTAATCAGAGAAAAATCTAACTTTCCTTCACATCAGTTTTGCTGTTGATGCTAATCTGCTGGCTGATTTCTGAACATCTTTCTGTGCGTAGAGGCTGAAAGTTCTCCCAGGCTACACCAAAACACTGCACATACACAGGCTTAATTTTATCCTAAAATGCATCCATTTCTGCTATGTTATTGATACCAGCCCATCATTTTACTCACAGTACTCAGAGCTGAGAACAAACATCTATTAGCTGCTGTTAGAGGATGGCATGTGGCGTGTATAACTCACAGTGGCATTTAACACAAGGGACAAACACAAGCTGCTGTCTAAGATAAGACTCACAATTTCTCCTATCTTATCTTAGAAACAGTGTCATCATTATTAAAGCATACATTCATAGAATATAATTCAGTTGGTAAAATGGTATTAAAGGAATATTTCTAAATACAGTAAAAGGATAAATGCTGCTTATTCTATAGTGATATGAGGGCCCTTTTACACATTTGATAAATATGTTCATCATTTATTTTATATTCCCTTATCTTATTTTCCATATAGATCAAGCTAGGAGGTTACATACACTTATCCTGGTCATTGATGGCTTCTTCATTTTTGTTAGGAGTCTGTTGTGTTTGTTATGTCTGTCTAAGTTTCCTTCTGGTGATTCTCCACCAGGGGTCCTACGCGAGTTGAGGACCTGTCCAACAAGCTTGAGGGCGGAGCTGTGCCTAGCAGCTGATCATAGCTGCAGCTCATTAAGGCTCATCAGCAGGTGTAAAAAGGAAGCTGGCTGTCAAATCTTCTTTGCCAGAGTGTTGCATCTCAGTGGTAACCTCTAGCCCTCCGTATCTCCCAGTGATTTAGAAGTATTTCTTGTGAATTTCTTGTGAGGTAATCCTTCCTGTGCTCCTTCCAAGTTTCCTCCGTAAACACTGTGTTTCCAGTTATCTATGAAGTGATCCGTTCTCCAGCTTCTCCATAAGCTTTGGTCCTCGTTTCAAGTCTGACAGTCCTCTGGTTCCTGGCTCACCCGTGTCTTTGCTCCAGCGTCAAGATCTGCCTGTTATTATTTCACAACTGGTCTTCCTAATGATGTTCTGAATGTGGGTCAGAAAACTAAACTCAAACGTAACAAATTTAGGTTTTTTGTAAGGCATTGAGCTATTCTTTTCCAGTGTGAAATGATGATAAAACCAACTATTTTATTTATTTTTCAATACAATAATCACTTGTGTAACTTTGAAATCTATTATCTTGTCCAGAGCCAACATTAAACATAAACTCCTATTGATGTTTGGCTGAATGTTCTGTGCAAAGTACCACCTAACCCACACTTTTTGTAAAACTTCAAGCTTCTGGCCTAATGCACAAGTCATCTATACTAGTTGGATTCCCAGCGTGGAACTGGAATTTAAGAATGGGCCACATATTTCAAACCCCCAGTCAGTCGTGGCAGGTGGAAACTCAAACTGAGCCAGGTTCAGCTGGAGGTTTCTTCCTGTTAAAGGGGAGTTTTACCTTTCCACTTTTGCTACATGCTTGCTCAGTATGAGGGATTGCTGTGAAGTCAACGACACAACGCAGGCGACCGTCTACAATCTCTAGGGGGTGTGAATGCTGCAAGTTAATGACTCGACGCAGTCTGCTGGGTTTCCTTAGAAAACTTTTAAACCGATTGGACTAATGAACTGAAGGTTTAATTGGAATATATGCTCAATTGAATTGACTGTTCTTGTTAAGGGCCTTGAGATGACATGTGTTGTGAAGTGGCGCTATATAAATAAACTGAATTGTAATATCTTCAGTAAAGTTGAGGTTTTGGCTTTTGGGGGGAGGGGCTGTCCAGGAAGCTTATTCTAAGGCAGGGGTGTCCAACCCTGCTCCTCCAGATCTACCTTCCAGCAACTTAAATAAAACATTTATAGAACACTAAACAAACTTTCAAGCATAGTGATGGTAGCGACATGCTGGGGATCAGTGCTTATGTCACTGATGGATTGCACAAAGTGGACCAGATTAAAATTCTTACATTTTTCTACAAATCAACAGCTTTATGGTTTAAATGTGAGCACAAATAAATGCTCTAACTGGACAAAAAACATGAACACATCAGAGCTGGGTTTGGATTTGATAAAGCAGAGTAACAGCTAAAGAACAAAACAGTGTAAATGCATCATTAAAAGTCCAAACATTATTTGGAGTTCATACAAATGTACAGTGCTGTGAAAATGTATTTGACCCCTTGTTAAAACATGAATTAGTTACTTTTTTGGTCTAGTTTAACAGACACATACAGGGCTGTTTACTGCAAGACCTCTAGAATTGAGAAATGACCTAAATATAACTGTCTGATAACATGAGGTGGGTTGGAGGATCTGAAAAAGCCACACATCATGCCTTGATCTAAAGAATTATAAGTACATATGAGAAACAGTGATATTTGTCAGTCTAGAAAGCGTTACACAGATGTTTCACGGGCTTTGGGACTCCAGCAAGTCGCAGTGAGAAAGAAAAGCGACATCTCACTCAGTCAAGTATAGTAGTGGTAGTTTGCTGAGCAGCTGCAACTTCACCGGTTCAAGATCTGGACAACTTGCTGTACTTGATGCAAATCTGAATTCTGCTCTTTTTTGGGGGAACCAAGTGGCAGGAGGTTTGGCCATCAGTTTATGACATTCAAGTCAGACAGACTTGGGTTTTGCAAGGCAATAATCCAAATTACACCAGAAACTGTACCTCTCAATGCTCAAAAGAAAAAACCTGAATGTCCTTGAGTGCCACTCTGCGATGGACTGGCGACCTGTCCAGGGTGCACCCCACCTCTCGCCCGATGAATGCTGGAGATAGGCACCAGTCCCCCCCCCACAAACCCTGCAGAGGATGGACGGGTATAGATAATGGATGGATGGGTCCTTGGGTGGCCTAGTGAAAATCTGAACTTAAATCTAACTGATATGTTTTGATATGACCTTAATCAGATCATTCACGCTCAAAAACACCCCAGTGTGGCTGAACTACACCAGTTCTACCAAAAGACTGGGCTAAAATACCTCTACAATGAAGGTAAAAGTCTGATTGGCAGCTATTGGAAAGACGACTGCAAATGTTACTGAAAAGGATGGCACAACCAGTAATTAGGGTTACGGGTATTTGCTTTTTCAACATGATAAGGTTAGTCATCACTTTTGTATTCATATAGGCTATCTTTGTATGATATCGCAATTTTTGTAACAGGCTCAAATGTTTGTGTGATCAAAAAAATCAAAAATAGAAGAAATCTATAAGATAGAAAATACTTTTTCACAGTTCTGGCTGTAATCTCCTGACAAAAAACTGTATATAGAAAACATGCCTGCAGAGATTCAGACAAGGTTGATCAAAGCCAATAAGACCGTCTCTAATCTTTGTTTCAAACAGAGGCAGAAAACATAACTTAATACTGCTTCTCTTTTGACTTTGACTAAATCCTTAAAGTGTTTTAGCAGGTGAGTGCAGGAAAGAAACTGAAAGGCCACGTGTGTGGGAAAGCGAGCTGCAGCTAGTAAGCGTAGGAGAGACATCAAGGCGATTATTTATTCAATAATCATGTGAATTTTTGTCTAACTCCAGGATTTAGTAGAGAAAATAAATATTTTCCCTAGCTGGGAAAAATGTAGCCTGTAACAATAATATGGTGTAATGGTGTAATGCTACGTGACACGCTATGGGCTGCAGTTTGCAAAGCAGTCAATACAGAAGCCCCACTTTTTTTCCTTGGTGCTGATTGATTGTATCCCCAAGAGTGGAAATATGGAAGACTGTACACACTAGCTTCTGAGGTAGTGCCAAGGCGAGTTTTACTGAGTGTAGTATTGCATATTAAGGTATATTTGGTGTTATCGTTTGTGGTTCCTAACCTAACTGAGGTCTGCTGTAATGTTGGTTTCTGATAGAAATGTGTCGGAATACAAAGAGCATTGTAGTTTGTTGGACATGGAGCTGCATAGGTGAACATCAGTCAGGGTGCTGACCCCTGCCCACCACCAAAAGCTCCAACAATGGCTAAAATATGAACCATTGGGCAATAGAAGAACGTGGCCTGGTCTGATGAATCACGTTCTATTGAACATAACTTCTGGGAATGTGTGTGTTGTTTACCTTGGGAACACATGACACCAGGATGCACTAAAGGAAGAAGACAAACCAGTGAGGGTATTGCAATGCTTTGGGTAATGTTTAGATGGAAAATCTTGGTTTACTTAATCCATATAGGTGTTACTTTAAATGGTGGTGTTCCATAATGGGAACACTATGTCTTGATGACTGTTGGCTCTGTCTGCTAAATAACGAGTCCTGTGTACACAAAGGGAATAGCTTTGAGATGGTGGCCTCTTAAGCCTCATTGTGATCTTTCTTCCGGACAAACAGGTCAACCTCACAATTTCCCAGCCTTAAAGAATCTGCTGTCAACATCTTGTACCAGATACCACAGCATACCTTCAGGGGTCTGATGGAGTCCATGCCTCATCAATTCAGGGCTGCTTTGGGAACAAGATGGGGGCCAAGACATTTTTAGGCAGGTGGTGTCCTGATGATTGTACCAGTAAAGTACCTAAAGGGAAGCAGATGCATTTTTCAGTAATAGTCCCACAACCAGTAAGAAGCTCTTAGTCCTGTTGTTTCAGTACCTGTTCTGTCGACCTCTAATTGCAAACTAAATGTTTCTAGGCCTCAAATCCTTCCGTGCATCTTGTGCATCTGTGTTGGATTTACTTCATTCTCCCACCGAGTATTACCTTTGTGCATATTGTGAAGTACGCCACCTCCATGTTCAGCTAAAGGATCCATTCAAGGAACTCTAGCTTTTATAATGCATGCATCCCACGTGTTGGTGTGTATGCTCCTCTTTACAACCTTTTGTCTGCCTCCAGTCCATTTTCTAGTCAGTCTTGTCAAAGCAACAGAGTTAGAACTTGTCTTTGGTGCTTGGGTAATCGTGTGTTTTGTTAAAGCTGTCTAGCTATGTTGCTAGAGTCAGGGCCAAGCGTCTGCCTTGCTCTCATCACCAGTGCACATGTGGTTTGACACCAAACAAGGTTTTACCTGTCAATGTTGATCCCATGTGCTGGATCCTGAGCTCTGGCAGGAGAGCTTCGTGGCTGTGATAGTTTTCTGAGTCATTACAGTCTAGCAGATAAGTTGAAGAAAGTTGGAGCGAAAGGTTGCAACAATTGATCATAAACTTTCTTGTGTTTTGCTTTTAAGTGCTGGAACACAGATGTGAAAGGTGGGAAAGGGCGGGGAGGCGGCAGATAGATTAAAAGCAAGGACACAAAACCAGTTCGTCACTGAGGAAGACAGATAACTTGGAAGAAGAAACAGGGAATGAAGAAAAAGGGAAAAAATATATATGATCAAGGACCAACATGGTGATATTGGGAAATATGCTAGAAAGCCATATAAAAGTGTGGACAGTAATGGGTGAACAGGTAAGTGACAGACAGTCAAAGAAGCATTCGGATCCAGTGGGCCTTGTATGAAAATGTACTGATATGCAGCTTAGCTGGAGAAGGATTTTCTCCTTTTAGTTTGGGCTCTTCTGCTAAGTAGCATTCCGATACAATCAGCCACTGTACCGGCTGTGTGTGTATGCGTGTGTGTGCGTGTACGTGTACATATGGAATTCCATTAACCTTTCTGGCTTTGTTGGTTAAATGTCAGCATGGTGCATGAAATTGAATTGGTCATTGATTCAGAAGCAAGACATTTCTCCCACTCAGTGGTAGACAAGTAGCATTCTGTAAGATTGAATCAGTGTGATCCCGGCCAGGAACAAACTCCGGCATAAAAAAAGGAACGCTCTGGGGAGTGCAAGGAAAGACAGCTGCGATGTGTCTGTTCAGACAAATAAAAGTGTCTGTCCAAAGAAACAACAGTTGGCTTACTTTTCAACTGCCAAATTACATATTCAGTATTTATGAAGTGCAGTAATATGGATGTGAATATGAGTGTTTGTTAAAACATAATGAAATTTAAATAATGCATTTGTATGAGGTAAAAACTTTTCAGAGCAATAACGTCGACAAAAACCTTCCCAGCAGCACTGTGCTTCTGTTGGGTTTGGAAAGGAAAGGGAGGTTTGAATGATTTCACAAATAAAAATCTGAGTGCAGCGTGCATTTGGTATTCAGCCTCCATGAGTCGGCTTTCATCAGCTTTGCAAATCGCGAGTAAAAGACTTCTTCTTTACATTAATGTCCCCAGCTCAGCTAGACTGCATTTACTAATCAGGGAATTGGGTGCACTTGATTTTATTCAGGAATATCAGAGTAAAAGGGGCTGAATACAAATCGACACCACAATTTTGTGATTTTTGTGAGAAAGTTTGAAACCATGTATATTTTTCTGTTCATCATCAATGTTCTGTTTGCCTGTCAAATTAAATTCTATTTGAAATTTGGGTCTCTAACATGATAAAGTGTGAAGAAGTTCAGTACTTTTGCAAGTCAACATAAGCATATCAGACTGTTATCATTATTGAATCTTATGGACCAATCATGTTTCATCTTTAGGACCCCTTCTACTACCCATCTGGTTAAGACTGTTAAGCCTTAAAGGGACCAAAATCCAGTCCTCATGCAGTGTAACATCAGTTTAGGGTCAGGGCCTAGGTTTGAATGAAGTTTAAGTTACGGTAAGCCTAAATTTATACCAGCTGCATGAGCGGCACATTACAGCAGCAACACGGTTTTGTTGCAACCTCCACGGCTTGTCGATCTCCACCGGGAACGTGTTTAATGCGGAAACCGAGTGAAAATCTACTTTTGAACTTTGCAGCGGCCCGATTCAATTTCATATTTTCAAGTTATTTATTCATTTCTAAGCTTTGCCACTTTCTTTTTAACCAGTTGGGTTTTTTTAAACAGTCTTTTTTTGTACATAAAAAAAGGTAAAAGCCTCACAAACTTGGTTTTAAACTTGTGGCAGTTTAAATTGACATTTGACTGCTCTGGTGAATTTATGTGCTCCTCTGTCCTGCTGGATGCATAAACAAATCCTGACCTTTGTACTCGTTTGTGGGAGTTCAATATTAATGGTAAATACAGGAGGGGAGCGGTGGCTGAGAGGTGGCATGGGAGAGCTTTAGAAACATACCGGAGCGAACTCGAAGGCTACAACAATGAGGAGCAGTAAGAATCCTGCTGCTCAGGAGGTCAGCGGATCGATGTGCAGGGATTACACGGTGCGATGTGGATGTCGATAGGTCAGGAGACATAGCCGCTAATGAAGCTGAGTTATGACTCATTCATCTGGCTTCTGGCCACACTCTACACTACTGGTTGCTAGATGCTATTTTAGTTTTCTTTCATCTGTTGTTCATCTTCTTTTTGATTTCTTTCTCATCTGGGACTTTCTTCTTTTCTTTTTCTGTTGTCTCTATAGTTTTCATTTTCTTCTTTTTCGTCGTGGTTCTGTCTTCTTAACTTTTATCAGGTTTCCTTCTGTTTTGCCCTCTCAGGTTTCTTGTAACTAAATCCATTGGTTTTCTGTTTCCATTCTACCAAAGACTCTCAAAGTCTCTGCCTCTTTTTTCTCTGGGTATACAGCTAAAGCCTTAAGAGGGAATATAGGTAAGGTAAATTACAGTGATAATCTAATCACAGTTAAATGTTCTGCTGGGAAATGTTAGATTCTGGGAGTCATTGGCTTCAGTGTTCCAAAACAGACAGCTGTGCACAAGCACACAATCTGGTCAGAAGTAGTTCAGGAGACATGGCCAAGAGCCCTGTGCTGTGACTCAGCCAAACTCAGCTGATATCGATGCCTTTAATGGCAGTGGAAAACATGGAAATTTTATTGTACGTCAAGTAAAAAAAAAAAAAAAAAAAAAGAGTTTTGCCCATATTTTCCTCAAAAGACCCTAAGATAGTTAAAAAGCATTGTTCTCAATTTGTTCTTGACCAAATGGAAATTAACTCCCTTTGTGTCTTTGCAGAAAACATGCTTAAAAAAATGCAGAAATCAACATATGATTGTAAATAGGCCTTTAACTGTAAGACTTTGGAGCTAACCTGAAGGTAGACAGATTTCCCCAACATTTGTGCTGCATTTTTTAACATGCAAAAGTTTTCATAAACCTTGAAGTTTTTTACATTTTGTCAAGTTACAACCCAGAGTTCAATTAGTTTTTTGCTTTTATGTTATAAAGTAGTGCATTTGGGAAGTGCATAATTTTTTTTTATAAATACAAATCAGATAGAATGTGGCATGTACCTGTATATGTCCTCTTAAGGTTAACGGTTTGTAGAACAACCATTACAGATCCAAGTTTTTTAGGTCTGTCTCTTTCAGCTTTTCACATCAACTGAATTTTTGGGATGGGATTGATATCCTTTGGTCTGGTCAATTCCATTATAACTATGTTTTTATGTTCATTTTCCTGCTGGCAGGTGGAACCCATAGATTCAGACGGAGTCTGAGGTCTTTTGTAGCCTCTAAAAAGTTTCTCCACCCGGTTTTCATGTTTTTAGCTCTATCCATTGTCAGGTCAACTGACCAGCTGCACCGTCTCTGCTGATAAAAAGCCTGATGCTACCATTAGAGTCTTTCATGATGAGGATGGTATATTCACAGGGGAGGTAAGTGTCACACTGTGTTTTGCATATGGGCTAAAGAGTAATTCTTGGCCTCACCAAAACAGAGCACTTTATCTCTTAGTGCAAAGAGGGCTTCTTTCAAGAATTGCTTCCTTCTTGTCACTCTTCAAATACAGCTCAGATTTTTGAACTACACAACTTTTAGTTTTTGTGTTGACAGATTTTGTCCATTTTGGCTGTTTTTCTGCAATTCATTATCTGACAGGCAGCCCGTCAGTTTAGGTGGAGGACCAAAGGTGCATTTCCACTATCTGAACTTCAGACCTTCATCTGACAGGGTAAATCTGTTGCCCCGGTCCTCTCAGCCATCATTTCTCCAGAATTGGTTCTTAAAGGTGCAATATGTAAGAAGAATAACATCTTGTGGTCAGAATTTAAATACTGCAGTCCATGTAGAAAATCTAAAGAGTCCGGTCTCGGCAACTCACCCTCTCCCCTTTGTGAGTTTCATGCCGGATTGCAAGTACGGATCAGCGCCAAGGCAAGGCAAGGCAAGGCAATTTTATTTGTATAGCACACTTTCAACAGCAGGGTAATTCAAGGTGCTTTACATGATTTGGTGATTTAAAAAACAAAAAAAAAACAATGGAAATTAAAAGTAAAAGAAACACACATTACACATGATACACAATAAAGTAAGATTCAAGATGAAGACGAGTCACACAGAGTAAGTTGATAAGTAGATAAATACATTTCACTGCAATTCCGAGTTGTTTTTAGTTGAAAAAAGTAGCTTACAATATTTTTAGAGCCGACTATTTTTTTTCCTAATTTACTGTTAGCTAATAATTAGCCTCTAGCCCAGTCTGTGTCAAATTACAAATGCTGGTGCAGTATTTGTGTTGAAGACTTGGCAATCTAGCGGGCTCATCTGTGATTGGCTCTGGAACCAGGAAGTATGGAGGCGGGACAGATATAGTAAACAATGACTATGTCCCTCTGTGGCCTTTGAAAAATGATAAAAACTTGTAACCATCCAGCCGCCTGAGAAGGAAATCTGTTTCAATGTAACCTTCCTTCCAACATGATTGAGACATTAGACTTTTGTGTGATTATTTCATGGTAAAATTCTTACATGTTGCACGTTTAAGGAATTTGCTTTGACATCAACATATCGTGACCATTTCAGCAGTGAGTAGCATCACTAATCATTGCCAAAGATGGCCACAGTGGCAGAGAATAATAAGGGATCTACAATGAAAGAAGAAGGGATGGTTGCCGTGTTTCTGTTTGCTATGTTTTTATACACTGCGTCGCCAGCAACTCTTCTAATTGTACAAAGCCGGTTGTTTGACGACGGCAGCTGATATAATGTCTCGCTGAGTTACAACCAATCAGAATGAGTTAACCGCATGTCCCGTCCAGAGACTCTCCCAGGACATTTTTGAGTACATACCTCAGGGCTGGTACTCAGTTGGTTCCTGAAATGGCCTGGAATTGGCCCTTTTGGGCTGACCCGTTGACGTAGAGACACGCACATAGGGCGGTCCGGTAAATTAGCCTGAAGTTCTGATAGTGGAAATGTGCCTATTGTCTTGGTAAGGTTGGGGTTGGGTCATAGTCTTTCCATTCTGTGCTCTAGGAGTTGTCCAAATCCTCATTTTATAACCTAAGCCTGTTTAAAACCTCTTCAGAACTTTCTCCCCATTCTGTCTCACCAAGTGAGGCAGAACAGAGAAAAGGATAAGAATTTCAGGCAGAGGAAACTGGAAACTGGGATATTAAATACTGAGAAGCAGTTGCTGGTATTTTGACACACAGCTGAGTTATTACACTGATCTGCTGCAGTTTTGATCAGAGATAAACTGGGCCAACTGAAGGAGAATGACTGATAAACTAGGTCAACAATATAGGGAGACAGGGGAAAAATACGTAAACAGACAATTACTCAACACTAAGGATGGACTGAAATAAAATAAGAAAACTGATAGTCTGAGACAAGTGAAACTCAGCATCCAAGGGACCGTGACAGCTACATTGTGCCAAAAAGTTACACAGACATTTGTGCTTCTAATATGACAGCAGGAAAAAGTTCAAAGGGTATGCATAATTTTTGCAAGGTTCTATATAGTAAACACAGGACATATGGAAGCAATATCAGGTTCTAAATGTCTTGAATATGGCGAGGGGTCTTTCTACTGTAAAGGGCGCTCACCTCTGGAACAGGCTGCCGGAGGACCTCAGGGCCGCAGAGAACGTTCACGTTTTTAAGAGCAGGCTCAAGACTCACCTTTTTAGCCTAGCTTTTAACTGATTATTGCTTGATTATATTTTCAGTGTTTTACTGCGCAGTCTTATCATATATATCCCCTGTTATTTTTATACTTTAATCTGTTATTTTAATCTTCCTGCCAGTGTTTCCTCTATTTGAGCCCTCTACCTCGGGAGCGGTGGTCGGCTGTGGCGGCCTGGGTGCTCTCCAGGTAGAGCTCGGGGGATGTGGGGGTCTCGGCGTTGCCTCCTCTGGGCGCCCTGTGTACCTTGGCTTCTGCAGTTTATCTGCGGCTGCCGGCGCAGATCGCTCCCTTGATGGCGTTTCCTTACCTGACTCATCTGCACTTGGCCCAATGTCCTTTTTATTGTTGTTCTTAAGTGTTTGTGTGCATGGGAGTTGGGAAGAGGGGGTATAACTGTGATCTGGCTTTTAAATATGTGGGTGAGGGATGGGGATAAGGTTTATGTGGGGTCATTTTAATCTGTAAAGCACTTTGAGTTGCAACTCTTGTATGTAAAGTGCTTTATAAATAAAGTTGATTGATTGATTGAATAAAATCCCACATTTTCACTGTTTCATAGCAGTATCACTGAAATGTACAGTAATAATTAATAATTTAGAATATTCATTCCAATGACGCTCGCTTGTGAAATTTAAAACAACCTTTTAGCACGTATTAAACATACTTTCATTCAGCCCATATTTCTGTATTAAAATGTTTTGCTATTGCTCTAATGTTATATTTTAATCTTTAATGTACTTTCATTAGCTGTAAGCAGAAAAAATTATTACAGAAATAAAAGCTTCAAAGTGGACCTGGCATGAAATTCCCCACGACATTTGGGCCCTTTTTAGTTACAGTCTAAGTACCTTAATACTGTATCAAAGGATAGTTTGCTGTAGTTCAGCCGTGTTGTAGAATTGCAGCCCCTACTAGGTGGCCCTTCTGTTAGCATGACCGAGTTTTGGTGGGCGGGGCCCAAGCCATGCGCGTCTATTGTCAAATGAGTCTCTAACGTTCGCATCTGATGAAACATTGACAGACATGCATTTGCGCACCACAAATTGCCCAAATTCCAATATTATATATGAAATGTAATTAGGTTTCAGGCCTAATTATATTGTGTGTTGAACAATAATCTGTTTACAAATTCCAGGCCTAATAAAATATTTCATCATCCATCCACATATCCATCCATCCTCATAATCTCTAGCTTCACCATGACAGTAATGCCTCAGTTATCGGCTACTGTAATGGTGTTTCAATCTGATCAGGACGGCGAGGCTCCTGAGGGGGAACCAGAAAGGTAGAGGACGTCTTCCACAGGTGATCCAGATAGACGTGCTGTGCACAGAGGGGAGGGGCTGTGTGTGTTTGTGCGAGAGAGACGTGAGTGACAGAGAGACGAGGAGAGAGCAGGGGAAAGGAAATGCTGAACGAATACGCTGCGTGTTTTAAATAGCGTAAAAAAGAAAAACGAAACGCAATAGCCTATGTGACGGTCGATCTTGATTTTTTTTTTGGGGGGTCGGTGTTGAATCTGTGGCACACCGCCACAGATTCGTCTATATATGTGTGGGAAACACTGGTATATAACAGCTGAAGGAGATTATTGCGGAAATATACTTACTTGTATAGGGATATTTGCTGGTTCACGGAGAGTTGGTATTGATCCTGGTAAAAGTTTAAGACGATCTGCGAATCCACTGCTGTATTGTCCCAAGTTAATAAAACATTTGTCAGAGAAATGTTTGCCACAAACGACCACGTGCTTCGGGATTCGGTCGGGTACATTCCCTGCATAAATAAAATCCATCCACAAGCTTTACAGTGGGGAGGAAGAGGGGAGGACAGTGTCAATGCGGTCTGGACTCCATGCTGTCGGTTTGTTGTTTGCCTTTTACTGTAGCTCTCGTTGTTTAGCTTATACACACCGCGGGGGGAGGGACTTGGAGAGTGTAGTTCAGAGAAGGGGGTAATTGGCTGGAACTCAGTGACGACATATGTCGAAACGTGTGGTCATATGCCGAACTGCAAAACAGCCCGTTTCTGAGTGCTAATTTCACTATGTAGGCAGACATACCCGGGGACAAAGGAAACACTAATCAGTCATTTTAACCCCTTTGGGGACATAGGCAGGCTGGGGAAACTAAACAATGACCAGAAAATGCAAATTTCATGCCAGGGGCACTTTAAACCATCAGCCTGTGAGTAATTAATCTACATACTGTAATGTGTTTCACTTAGTGATGGAGTTACTGAATGAATCTGTTAAACAACAATGCATGACATGATGTTATTGCTAATTACTACATTCATACATATTGTGCATTTTGCTTAAAATGTTTACATTTAGATATTGTTATATCGATTGATGCATAGACAGACATAGAGAGAGCAAGAGAGCTTGTTGATGTCGTCATGACAATGATATACTTTTTTTTCCAGGTAAAAGTGTTTAGAAAAGTCAGTGATGAAATAGTGCTATAGTTTCCAGTAGCAAGACAGATTTACACAGTGGTGGAAGAGTTACGCTAAATGTTATTTTTTTTTTAGATAGAGTAACATTACATGCTTACATTAGCTTGTGAATTAGCAGTGTATTTGGCTCAGTTAGATTCAGGATTTACTTTATTGTCATTCAGCACTACCTCAAAGCCACAAAAAGAGGCAAGCATAATAAATCTAAAAGCAGTAGTACATATTACAAAACAAATAATATTTCATTATTGCACGAGAAAAGTTGATTCCGCTGAGAAATCTTGACAGACTTGTAGAGAATAATAATCTACAGAACATCAACTACTTCTGTGCCGCTCAACAGTCTGATGGTGGCTGGAAAGAAACTTCCACAGAACCTCTTTGACCTGCACCTCAGGGTACGGTATCATCTGCCTGAGGGCAGGGCCAGGAGCAGGCCTGCAGTCTTCTGCCTAACACACATGCTGCTTTAAGCTTTGCATGTCAACTGTCCTTTCAAAAAAGCATTACCTTAATAGCAGTGATTGGCAGCGCTCCTTTAGCGCCACACCATGACTTTTCAAAAGAAAAATAGTCCTGTCATACTTTGGCACCTCACTAAAAGAACATTAAATCATACAACTAGTATGATGGATAAATGTGGTGCTTTTCCAAGTGTAACCATTAAACAACATGTTGGACATGTGGTTATAAAGTTATGGCTCATGTGTATACACTGTAAGACTGATCCATGAATGTAAACAGTCCAGGTTTTTAATAGTTACACGTCAGTGACTTATGTGAGTCAAATAAAGCTCTACAATCCCAGTGTCATTGATCCCTACATTTGATCGATTTATTTCAGAAGTGACAGAAAGCATGACAGTCCTGCAAAGACAGACCCTTGAAAATCGCTTTTATTTTCCTTGCAGCCCCCTGTCATGTTTTCTAACAAGGGGGGACAGATTGCACCCTGTATCTCTGTGTTTTTGTTTCTGGAAAAGCAGCAACAATGAAATTATGGGACAAGGTTCGAAGCACTTTGACTTTGTCTTCAAAGAGGATTGTAGAGAGATGCGGTAATCTATGTAATGCTGGGCCAAATTGCAGCTTTTAGCACTGCTTTCATAACCCCCTTTTCAGCAGGCACTTTCTACGTTAAAACACTCCTGTTCCCTGTCATCACAAAATGGCGAGTTGCTGTTGTTTTTAACCTTGCCTTTGCCCATCCACTAAGGTGCACTATTTGGATCTGCTTCAAGTAAACTGTGCCAAGAAGGCAAGCAAGTATTTCTTTTTTTTTTTTTTCTCCAGAACCATGTGTGTCAATTAGTGAATTTAAATGTATGTCTCTTCAGTGCGTGGTTTTCCGGTATAAAGTTGCAAACTGTACATGCTTTATCCCCCAGGCCCAGTGTATCTCCTGGTGTGAGAGCATACATCGAAGAAAATAGGACGACTTGAAAAGACAGGCAGACAAACAGAGATGGGGAGAACAACATTTCCAGCTGAGTTTGGAGCCTTTGTGGAGACCATTAAAGGAGAACTCATCTGTAATGTGAAAGCCTCCAAACATTCCACCCACACATATCATTAATGTGCTGTATTTGTCTTACATTGCAGCACAAGAAAGTGGAAAAGTACTAACAATATAAAAACCAGTGCTTCAGTAAGGCTGTGGACCTAAACATAGAAAAGCTCTCAGAAAAGATTTCGTTATACATTTCAGTGCAAAAAGGATGAATGCCATTATTCTAAAAATGTTGGCTATTTTCTGGTTTTAATGATGGTTGTAGAAATAATTATTTAGCGTGTAAGGCTAGAAAAACCCTCGTCTTGGTATGATCTGGCAGAAAGATTAGAAGAACAGGAGGAGCTTAATATAACTACATGCAGAATTTCGTGTTCCAAATATATGGTATTACAAGAGCCACAGAGCAACTAGATCCAGGTTTGTTTGAATTTTACAAACTCACCCAACTCTGGAAAAAATAAAAGCTTTTCCATGTAGTGTATTCAGATTATAAATATAAATATATTCAGCCAGTAAGCTCATGCAGCATGAGCTTACTGGCTAAATAAATCTAACAACATTGGTGTATTTCAAGAAAAAAAGTATAGTTGAAAAGTTTATCTGTTTCGTACGATGGAGTATTAGGGTAATTGTAAACAAAAGAAAAATATTTTGGAGTAAATTTTTGCCCAAAAAACTCGGAAACTTTGTGATTAATTTAACATGTTTTCAGGGAAAAAGTGGGAAATTCTCTGATTTAGATTAGTGGAAAATATGCGACAGAAAACTCTGAAATTTCTATGATTATGGCATAAATTTTCATTATTAAACTAAGATATTTTCTGACAGTGTAAAGTCAGACATTTGCAAGAAAGAAAATGTGCTCAGTCCTGATACCAGAGCAACTAGCACATTTTTTTTTGTGTGTCAAAAAGCCCTAAAAATGACGTATCCATGTATATCAATGTGAGGTTTAGTGGAAAAAGAAGGGAACAAAAACAATTACAGCCTGGAGAGTAATGTGAGGCAAAGCCAATTTGGTGGCCATTTTCAAGGAGTGGACTGCAGCCACAGTCAGAGCTACTACACACAGAGGTATAAAAGACATGAGCTATCAGTGTTGCATCTCCTGAACCGAAGACATCAGAAATGTCTTATCTGGGCTAAGGAGAAAAATAACTAAACTGCTGTTCAGTGGTTCAAAGTCCTCTTTTCAGGTGAAATAGAAAAATGCACTTCATTTAGAAATTAAGGTCCCGGATTCTGGAGGAAGAGTGGAGAGGCACAGAATCCAACCTGTTATAGGTCCAGTGTGAAGTTTTCACATTCAGTGATGATTTTGGGAGCCACGTCTGCTAGTGTTGGTCCACAACATTTTCTCAAGTCCAAAATATGTGCAGCTATCTCAAATGCTTAAACTGCATAACTCTGTGTGTAATCGATCTATATAATATGAGTACGCGGACAACAGAACATTTTTAAATGGATATGGTCCATCAATCATCGATGCACATGTGTTGACCCAAGCTTTCCCATCCAGAGTGCTCCTCCACTAGTTACCCCTCTACACAGCTGTTTTACAGCTGTGTTTTTAATCCGTGGTACATTCAAGTCAAGTCATCCAGTAGATTATGAATGTTAAAATAACTGGAGAGAATAAAGCGGCATCACAAGTGGAGTGATGCGTTTTTCAGGTGGCTACTGGAACGTCAAGCAGTTGGCCAACAATATGTGGAGATACACATGTTTAAAGATTACATTATTACCATATTAATATGATGAAACGATGCAGTGTCAGTCAAAAAAGTTGGAAAGCTGGAGACAAAACAAAACTTGCACATAGAATGCAGAAGACTAAATGAACAAATCAATAGGAGGACTTTACCAAGGGATACTGAAAACAGGAAGCTAATATGGAATTGTATAGTGGACGTCAGTTAGCTAATGAAGGAAATAAAGCAGTGAGGTAGATGCTGAGGTTTTCTGGAAATTCAAACCTATCACGCCTCCCTACTTATCAAAGAAGGGAGGCGTGATATTAGAACATTATGCGATGATGAAATTCTAGGGTTTTTTTGTGATATCATTATCAGTTTTGATAAATCCACATTTTGCCCTACTCTTATGTTAACTTCCACCATCTTACTGTGGCATCTTAAGCACTACCATCTGTTAACATCTATTACAGTAAGACTCTATCCAAGAGGCTGAATATTATACTGACATGCAATGTATATTCTCATGACACTTGGAATTTATCAAGCAACAATTATTGCATTCTAAACTGCCTTTTGCAAAAATGAAATTGCTCACATGTCATCATCATCATCATCCTGTATTTGGTTTTATCAGTGGTTGTTGCTTTCACATCATTTCACCAAACTTTTCATTTGTGTTTAGATTCCACCTGTGATCAGCGAGACGTTTCAGTTACATCTGGATGTTTCAGGATAATGTATGTTAGGAAAATCATTAGTAATCAGTGTTCAGATGCCCCCTTGAGGTATCCCAAGAGGCTTTTCTAGTGTGAGAGAGTAAACCATTGCATTAGTTTGCTAAAGTAAATCAATAAAGGACGCTATTAACTCCAGAGCAGAAACAGTTGTACTTAAAGTGTTATCGCCAATTTACACCAGGTGCGTCTGCAACGCATTACAGCAGTAGCGTGTATTTTTCACAACTGCGGCACGTCAATCCCTACCTAGAGTGTTTCAGAAGGGAACGACTGCACCGCGGTGCAGAGATGAAGGCAGAGACTACAAGTTCCAAGCACCCATCCCCATCCTACAGTACCTTGACGAAAGGGAACTGGAAAGTTACAATTTAACATTGTCAAAGCTTTTTAATTTCCTTATATATTAATCTTCAATAAGGTAAATTTACATCACTGACAATATTGTTTAAATACCTGATATAGATCTGCAAACAGGCATTGCCGTAAAAAAATATACAAGATTTTTGGTAAAATAATAAAATTAAATAAACTATTTTCTGTAAGTCCATGTGTAATTTCAGTCAATTTTAAACTACTTATTTTAGTAGATATCACCACAAGGCTCTTTACTGAAAGGTGACATGACGTACAATTTAAAAAAGATGTTTTTTTTTTACTTACCATCCTCTCATATACGTCATTTTAGTCGGGGACATGTCCCCAGCAATATTTATGATTGACAGTTTTGTTTCTACTACTTTTAAAAACCTGAACCGGAACATCCACTTGTGCTCCCGGCACAATTTCCATATAATCAAACTAACTAAATTCAAACTAACCAATAATTAAATCACTCTATTTCACTATAGGCTACAATCATGGTTTGTTTTCTGTGTGGATGCTGCAGCATTCCTTGCAGAGTGTGATGTTAAAAGGTTTAATAAAGACTCACAGTCCGCTGAGAACACATTCAGGGCACAATTCAAGCCTTGTGCAGACATTCAACAGTGGGTAAAGTATCAACAGGTGATTGATTAACTCATAGGCTCTTTAATGCAAGGAGTCCAAAAATGCAGTGTCGCTTCTCCATGCATGTATGCACAGGTGCACAGGTCCAAGCGCATCTAGATGCACGGACCTGTAAAAAGGATGTGTGGTGTCATTTATAACTTTGTGATTCTCCACTGCCAAGATGAAAGTCTCGTTATCCATGCTGAAAAAAAAAACAGATGATCTCCTCAAAAGATGCAGGGTGCAAACAACCACTTTGGTAACTGGTAATGATGTAATGTATAGTTGATATATAGTATAGTAGATAGTAGAGGGCTCCCCTCTGCCCCCCAAGAGAGTGGCAGAGGGGAGCCCCGGGGGAACATCCAGCAGCAACAATGCAGGGGCCCAGGAGGGCTAGAGCGTCTAGCCCATGGCCTCCACTGGCAGCTGGCTACGCCAGGGCGGATCCAGCCATGGATCTGGAGACCAGAGGGAACGCCGCCCCCCAGCGGGGACCCTAATAGGGATCGGATGATGGGGGTCCCCTGGTGCTGCCACCACCCCGGGCCAATCCCCACAGCCGACATCCAAATGCCCCTCCGCCCCATGTTAGGGCGCCACACCAATAGCCACAGCGGATGGACGGCATCCCCAGCCCAAGCTGTGGTAGCACCCTGACACCGAGCTCAACCACCTCCTGAATCTCAGTCCTGCACACCGCAGAGCGCCAAGACCAAGCATCCAACCAGAATTAGAAGCACGGCTCCGCGCTGTTGATAGCCGAAGCCCATTAGCCAGCGCGGAGCCAACAAGGATAGAACCCCCTAGCTGTCCTCTGGTAGAGCCCGCGCAGCCGGGACCTCAGGCCGGCTGGTTGACTGTACGTAGGAAGCATAGTTCTAGGACCCAGGCCATGGGCCACCACCAACCGGTCCGCGTTTCTAACAGATTTTCCCCGCTCAGCGACACCCGCTGAGAAGCCGACCATGGCAATTTGCAGCTCCATAGTCAGAAACGTGGCATTAGAGACACCATTGACCATAGTCAAATGCTTGCCAGGGGCCAGAACGGGCGACATCAAATCCTACCTGAAACTGCTGGCTAAAGATAAGCATAAATACAGTAAGACTGTTATTCACGCTGGCGGTAATGACACCCGGTTACACCAATCGGAGGTCACTAAAATTAGTCTTGCTTCGGTGTGTAAGTTTGCCAAAACAATGTCAGACTCTGTAATCTTTTCTGGTCTACTTCTGTACTGTTACCCACCCATTACCCTATAGAAACAGTGTCTTGCCCACGGCCAAAATTAAATGGATTAAAAGTTAAGCCAACAAAAGCAAATTATGTAAATCTGATAAAGATAAATACGACTTTGACTGAACAGAAAAATAAATCTATTAAATGTGGTTTATTAAACATAAGATCTCTCTCCTCAAAGACCCATGGGGCAATGTCGGTCGCTGGAGAGCTGCCGCTGTGACTGCTAAGAATACAGCAGCCACAATAATGGCAGGTTCTGGGACTGGAGCTGGAACGGGCTCATGGACTGGAGCTGGAACGGGCTAACGGACTGGAGCTGGAACGGGCTCATGGACTGGAGCTGGAACGGGCTCACGGACTGGAGCTGGAATGGGCTCACGGGCTGGAGCTGGAACGGGCTCTGGGACTGGAGCTGGAGCTGACTCACAGGCTGAAACGGGCTCTGGGACTGGAGCTGGAGCTGACTCACAGGCTGAAACGGGCTCAGGGACTGGAGCTGGAACGGGCTCACGGACTGGAGCTGGAACGGGCTCACGGGCTGGAGCTGGAACGGGCTCACGGGCTGGAGCTGGAACGGGCTCACGGGCTGGAGCTGGAACGGGCTCACGGGCTGGAGCTGGAGCTGACTCACAGGCTGGAACGGGCTCACGGACTGGAGCTGGAATGGGCTCACGGACTGGAGCTGGAACGGGCTCACGGACTGGAGCTGGAACGGGCTCACGGACTGGAACTCTGCCTTCCTCCTCAGAAGCGGCCCCACCTCGGCGGTGTCGCCGTCTCCGGCGAGGCGCTGGATCTCCCCTGGAGCAGAGGTAGGCCGTCTTGTCCCCATGGAAGAACTCGAACAGCTCCTCTTCTCTGATGTGAGGAGCCCCCGAAGAGCCAGCTGGAGGAGGGACAAAGATGAGAGAGAATCGGCGGTGCATGCAGCGCGGAGATGCAGCCAACGTTGGTGGTCGGTGTGGGAGCGCCGCTCTTCTCCCCGCTCCCGGAAACTGCGTCTCGGCGGGACCGCCGCCTGGGGCCAGATGGTGGAGGGGGACTGCAGCTTTGGGGATCCGAGACCGGAGGTTGGGCGATCTGGAGGCCGTGATGTAGGACTGGTGTCTGGGGAACCGGGAAGTCATCCACCCGACCCACCCAAAAGGCTGCGGGAGCAGCCCACGGATGGCGGCGACGGCTTGAGGGAGGGAGAGTGGAGGCGCTGTTCGCCTCAAGCCTGCGTGGACCGGCGCTGGGAGAACAATAGGCCAGGCAGGTTCCGATATACCGGGAGTCCGAAAACAGTCCTTGGCTCACACTCCACTGGATTAGCTCCATCCATTCCTCCTGGGTGTGCTCTGCTGGGTCCATTTTATGGCCAGATCATTCTGTCAGGGGTGTGTGTAGAGGATGGACCCAAACGCAGACGCTGAGGAAGTGCAGGATGTTTATTTGAAGGTGGAGGTGATGATGATGGTGAAGACTGCAGGAACGGAGATACTGGACATTGGGCAGGAACGGAGAGACAGAAAGACGACACACCATGGAGATAGAGACAACAATAGTAATGATCCGGCCCTGAGTGAAGGGAAGTGATGGATAATAAAGGCAGGAGGTGAGTAGGATCAGGTGTGAATGATTTGAGACAGGTGCAGACAATGAGGAGTGAATAGGGCAGCGTGACAAACTGAATGTCCTCTGTGTCATGTTATCAATGTTTTACTTTCTTTAATATGGAAAGTACTCACACATCAGTTCTTCTGTTCTTTCTTTGTCTCTGTCTTCTCGAACCCCCAGACAGTTGTAGCAGATGGCCAATCGTACTGAGCCAGGTTCTGCTGGAGGTTTCTTCCTGTTAAAGCGGGGGTTTTCCTCTCCAATGTCGCTCCATGCCTGCTCAGTATGAGGGATTGCTGTGGTTGGAGTCTGCATCAACGGGGCGGAACTGCAAGTCAATGAGTTGATACAATCTGCTGGAATTCCTTATATAGAAAACAAATAAAAACTTTAAACTGATTGGAATGTTTGTATGATTGTATTGAAATTACTTTTCTTGTAAAGTGGCTTGAGATGACATCTGTTGTGATTTGGTGCTATACAAATAAACTGAATTGAATAAGAAGAGAAATAATATGATTTTTAACTTATTTTAGAATTCAAGTTTTTAAAGTGCCCCTGGCATGAAATTCCCTGCGACGTTTTGGCCCTTTTTAGTCCCACTCTAAGTACCTTAACACTGTATCAAAGGATTGTTTGCCATAACTCAGCCTTGTTGTAGAGTTGCAGCCCCTACTAAGTAGCCCTTCTGTTAGCATTAGCACAGAACGACCGAGTTTTGGTGGGCGGGGCCCAAGCCATGCGCCTCTATAGTCAATTGAGTCTCTAACGTCCGGATCTGATGAAACATTGACAGACTTGCATTTGCGCACCACAAATTGCCCAAATTCCAAAATTATGTATGAAATGTAATTAGGTTTAGGCCTAATTATATTGTGTGTTGAACAATAATCTGTTTACAAACTACAGGCCTAATAAAATATTTGATCATCCATCCACACATCCATCCATCCTCATTACGTCTCTAGCTTCACCACGACAGTAATGGCTCAGTTATCGGCAACAGTATGTAATTGTCATGTTCGTGTCTAACCTCCGGACCCACATGCAGAACCACACTCGGACCACAGAACAAAGTTAAGATGTTTTTATTAAAGAAACGAAAATGATCAGCTGGAAACAGCGGGGACTGCTGGGCGTCTGGATAAGGAGAGATGAGGTTAGAGAAGGTCGTTGACAGATGGGAATTAACTGAATTCTTGAGAGCGGTGGTACTCACAGATCTGAGGTGATTTCCAATTTCAGGGGAGATAAGTGAGATCTGCTGAGCAGAGTCAGAGGCTCCTGAGGTCCAGTGGAAGGTGACAAGGAGGAGGCGGCGTGGCTGAGAGCGGGCAGGCAGGTGGAAAAATGGAGACTGGCTGGATCAAGAGACTCCTCAGTAAGAACCTGGGAAACACAAAGAGCGCAGGGGATCACTGGAGATCACTGGGAACAATCTCGGGAGAAATACCTGGAGATCAGAGGCTTGGAGGTACCGGTAGGGCAACCATCAGGCGTTGAATGTTTGTCAGCCAGCTCCTTAAGAAGCCCAGGGACACAAAAGGCCTGATTGAAAACAGGTGAGTGCAATCAGCCCGTGCAGCAGCTCCTCACCACAGATCCTCCCTGCGACAGATGACTCACAGCAGACACACAAACACAGAACCTCACAGTAATGGCGTTTCAATTTGATCCGGAATCTGATCCGGACATCGAGGCACCTGAGGAGGACGCAGAAAGGTAGAGGACGTCTTCCTCAGGTGATCCAGACAGATGTGCTGTGCACGGAGGGAAGGGGCTGTGTGTGTGTGTGTGTGTGTGTGTGTGTGTGTGTGTGTGTGTGTGTGTGTGTGTGTGTGTGTGTGTGTGTGTGTGTGTGACAGAGAGACAAAGAGAGAGCAGGGAATGAATACGCTGCGTGTTTTAAATAGTGTAAAAAAGAAAAACGAAATGCAACATTTGACAGTCGGTGTTGATTTATTAATTTTTTTGGGGTCGGTGTTGAATCTGTGGCGGTCGGACTTTAATCTGTGGCGCACCGCCACAGATCCGTCTATATGTGGGAAACACTGGTACAAAACAGCTGAAGGACATTATTGCGGAAATATACTTACTTGTATAGGGATATTTGCTGGTTCAAGGAGGGTTGGTATTGATCCTGGTAAAAGTTTAAGACGATCTGCGAATCCACTGCTTTATTGTCCCAAGTTAATAAAACATTCGTCAGAAAAATGTTTGTCACAAAAGACCACGCGCTTCGGGAGTCGGTCGGGTACGTTCCCTGCATAAAGTCCATCCACATGCTTTTCAGTGGCTCGGAAGTGGGGAGGACAGTGTCGATGTGTCCATGCTGTCGGTTTGTTGTTTGCCTTTTACCGTAGCTCTCGTTGTTTAGCTTATACACACCGCGGGGGGAGGGACTTGGAGAGTGTAGTTCAGAGAAGGGGTAATTGGCTGGATCTCAGTGACGACATATGCCGAAACGTGTGGTCATGTGCCGAACTGCAAAACAGCCCGTTTCTGAGTACAAATTTCACTATGTAGGCAGACATACCCGGGGACAAAGGAAACACTAATCAGTCATTTTAACCCCTTAGGGGACATAGGCAGGCTGGGTAAGCTAAAAAATATGACCAGGGGCACTTTAAAGTGTTGACTGACGACATGTCCAGAGTGTACCTTGCCTTTCGCTCAATGATCGATGGAGAATCAATTCAAACTCAAATTCAAAAATATTGTATTAATCCCAGACGGAAATTAAGTGTTGTTGTGGATAATGATGGCTGTGGGCAGGAAGGATGTCCTGTAGCGGTCTGTATTGCAGCAAACTGAAGAAGCCTCCGACTGAAGACACTCTGTTGTTGTATGACAGTCTCATGAAGAGGATATTCAGGGTTGTCCATAATTTTTTTGATTTTAATTATTTAGATTGCGTCAGCTCCCCCCGTGACTCTGCAAGAATAATCGGTATAGACAATAGTTGCATGGATGAATGGATTTTAAAGTGTGATATGGATCCCTCTTAATAGGGTGACCAGATTTTCAAAACTAAAAACTGGGACACCTAAATTTGACCAAAAATTAAAAGTTGATATATCCTCTCGCTGGTGAAAAAAAAACAAAAACAAAAAAAAACTTTAAAGGTCCTCAACTTGTTTAGAAACAAAAACGAATAACAGGATTACTGTTCTCCCCTAACATTAGTGACTCTTATGTGCCACTGCTTATGTTTGCTAGTTTCCACATGGCTCTGCATGTCCTCATTCCCATTTTGAGCAACGGAAAATTCACACTTACATAAAGCACAAAACACAGCATATTCATTTCACGGCACTTTTTTGAGAAAGTGCTTTTTCATTGGTTTATTACCATCAATATGATAACTTTGTGATTGGCGTGCAGAGATAATTTGTTCTGTGCGCTTTAAGCCATTACATTGGTTAAAAATCGGGACGTTCAGGACAAAGGCTGGGTGAAATCGGGACAACATAATGGGTTTGTAAACATCCTTGGGGACACAGGACAAATGGCTCAAAATCGGGATTGTCTAAATCGGGATGCCTGGTCACCCTAGCCCTTAGGTCAATAGACACCACACTTTTCACACATTTGTAAAAAAAAAAAAAAAAAAAATAAAACATGCATCATTGTCTATCTACTCAACAATCATGTGCCACTTGGTCTCAGTCTAGCAGATATAACCCTTGATTCAGAATGCTGCAGCTGATTGCTGCTGCTCGCATCCCCACTAGAACCAAGAAAGTAGAGCACATCACCCCTGTTCTAAAGTTCTTACACTGGCTCCCTGTAACTCAGAGAATAGGCTTCAAAATACTTTTACTAGTTCATAAATCATTGAATGGCTTAGCAACAAAGTATGTGGAAGACTTGTTGTAACTATATCAACCCTCCAGACCACTCAGGTCTTCCAGCTCTAGTCTACTAATCATCCCTAGAATTAGAACCAAACATGGAGATGCAGCTTTCGGTTTCTATTCTCTTCTTATCTGGTACAACCTTCCAGACCACTGCAAAGCTGCTGAAACACTGAGTTCCTTTCAATCAAAGCTAAAAACCCATCTGTTTAGAGCTGCCTTTGAGTAATTGATTAATAATAGTCATATGTTTTAACGTGTCATATGTTATGTGTCTCTAATGTTGTGTTTTATGCTTTTATTGCTGTGCTGTTCAAAGAAAGTTACCTTGCCTAATGAAATACAATGGAAAATGTGCTTGTAAAATGAAAAAATGCTTCGGCAAGATACTGTATATCTTAACCCTCTATGGCATGGTGTTGCCCTCAGGCAATGCACCACTTTTTTGGACATTACAGTGGCCCTTTAAACTTTCTTTCATTTTTATAGAAATACAATGTCACATGACATGTATCTGTCCAATAAAATCATGAGTAGAAGTGGGCTTGGCCTTTATCTAGGGGGTGGGTCAAGTTTTTCAGCAAGCAAAGCTGCATGGTGCGCTGCACCCAAAATAGGTAAGAAAAATGTTTTTATTTATTTAATATGAAATAATTTAATAAACAAAAATGTATGCATTTACATTAACATATAAATTACCATATTTAGTTGTTTTAATACTAAATTTGTTTTTATTTATTTACTAAAACAGATCTTTTTTGTACGTTGCCTGAGGGCAACATTGTGCAGTTATGTCACTTTGCTAAAGACAATAATGATAAAGCAGTGCTTCTCAACTCTGGTCTTTTGGACCACATATTCTACATGTTTGAGTCCTCCCTGCTACAAAACACTGACACAAAAATTTAAATTCTTATGAAACAGTCGCAGAATGTTATAAATATATCGATAAGGTGTAGAACAGGTAAAAATGGACCCCACCGGAGTTCAGAACGACTGGAGATTTTTTTTACCATGATTGATCATTGAGTGATTGTGACAATAGTGAAGAAAAACTATGCATGTAATAAAAACTTGTTTAAACTTACAGGAAATGGATACGAGAACTTTTTATGGGAGGATTGAGCATGAAGTTACAGTTAAGCCCATTCCTTCAGACAGTGAGTATAGTACAGTTGACTGTTCAACCGTTGGGACCGCACCAAAAAAATGTCCAAGTGAAACGCCATGCTATAGTCGAAGAGTACAATAGATATATGGGTGGGGTGGATTTAACTGATTCTCTGATCACTCTGTACCGGTGCGAAATTAGGTCCAAGAAGTGGTACCATTGGGTCATGTTCCACATGTTGGACATTACCATTGTGACGGCATGGCTGCTTTACAGGAGAGATTGCGTGAGCTTTGAAATGAGGGCAGACGAACAGACGAGACTCTACGTGTTCAAGTCTCACTTAGCTGAAGGCCTCTGCAAAAGCGGAAAGAACCTAGAAAGAAAGAAAGGTCGCCCCAGTTCCGCGGTATCCATGGAGTTTGAGGCAAAGAAGAAACGAGGACATACAGCACCAATCCCTGTCAATGATGTGCGCTTGGATGCTACAGCATATTGGCCGATGATGAGGGGAAAAAAAGGAAGATCCAAGCTTCCAGGGTGCAATGGTACACCTAAAGTTATGTGCATGAAATGCAATGTTCATTTGTGTTTCACAGCCACCAGTAACTGTTTCCTTCAGTTGCACACAGAATAACTGTCACCAATTGTTCTTGAAAAAAATGAAAATAAATAACATTCAGACAAACAAACAGTTAAAGATACAGGAATATACATGTAAACAGTATCAATTTAGATTTTTTTCATAACTGATACGTATGGAAATTAACTTGATGGCACAAAATAAACATTGTTGATATACATATTTGCAGCTTATTAGTTATGTCTGGTGCTCCTTGTGATAAAATATTAGATATGTTCTAAGTTAATGTTAGAACGTAAATGAGCCATGTTGTCTGCCTCTGTAACATATTTTATTTCCTGCCTGCTTTCGTCACTCTAAAAGCAGTTATGCTCCAGTAATGGGACTCATCTCGTCCCATCACGCAGATTCTTACAGTGACCTAATACATATTTAAATCATGTTCAGTCTTCGTCATTCCATCTATCCTTCCCACTGTTCAAATCATCTCTTTTCTTGAACACTTCATGAGTTATCATTTTGTACAAAAAAGGAGTATAGAACCATCATGCTTCAGTAGACGAATTAGTGTTTCAGGTGGAAAAAAACTGTCTGACATAGTTCAGCTGCTGAATGACAAAAAGTAAATGGTTAGAGGGATTTAACATAGCCTGACCTTTGTGTTAGTTCAAGCTATGTGAATAAATGTGAACCGTTTTTATTCAGATTCTAAAGGAAGTTCTGGATGAACAAGCACATGTTTCACTCAATTTCTTACCTGTGAATCTAACAATGATTTTACCAATTTTACCATCATTCTTATCCATTGGCACTACCTGATTGGGTAAAGTATTTAGGCAATTTAATATTGAGTTCCAGTTTTTTCTTAAAATCATTTCCAAGATTTTCCAATGTAAAACAAACCAAGAAGTCTTCAGAAGGTGGTAATCTGATGCACAAAGAGGTTACATATTTGACTGTTTAAAAAAAAAAAACAGAAGTCCGTCTGTCATTTTGATACATTAGTATTCACACCTCTGACCAATTGGTGCAAATAGGCAGACGTTTTCAACTTTACACATGGGAGTAAAGGTTACAAAATCAATAAAACAAAAGATTCCCATGAGAGCATCTGAGCATCATCTCAGACCTGGACACTGTACTCAATGCATCTCGCTACCAGGGAGTGGACAACATGTTGCAGGATTACTGAGGCTTTGGAGTCTTGTGCCAACTACATGCTGGGGGATTTCCTCCTGCTGAAGTGATAGCTTGTGTGTCAGGCAAAACGCAGGCATAAGTGGCGCTTAATTCCAGTCTCCAGTGTGGCAGCAGAGCATGGTTTCAGCCTCCAGAACAACATCTAAACCCCTATGAGAAGTCATCTGTCCTTGGAAAAAATCCAAAACTTCATGACAATAACCTCTGCAGCAATCCCACTATTTGATTACGCACAAACGGGTGCGCATTTCAGTTCCATGCAAAGCAGAAGGAAGTTGTGAGACTGTGCGTTCAGGCCACAGCATGTGAACTATTCATATTTTAAGTGCACTCATTCAATTACATTTTTTATATGTAGTTTGGATATTATTTTAAATGAATAAAAATCAGTACTATTGAATATGTTATCGTTTTAAAAATTAACTTATAATTGACGGTTGAAAATAGTTTATGATTGGATTTATTTGACCCTGTCGGTCAAAATAACGGACAACAAAAATGTCTAGAGCGACCTCTGCTACTAACTTATATTGTAGAAACTCCTGATGAAAAGCGAAGGTTTGCTGTATTAACATGCTAGAGTTACGGATGGTCTAAGCCCCAAAAAGACTCACCCAGATCAGTGGACATACAGAAAGGACAATAGACTGTTGACTTGATTTCCTATTACCTGTGCAGGGGTATCTCCTCCGTCTGTGATCGGGTGCAGTAATGGAGCGTAATGATAGAAGTGAAGTGTCTGCAAACGAGTAAGGGAGCGCAACAAGAGGACCAATTTCTCAGTAAATTTGTTTGTTTCCAAGGTAAAACAGTTTCCTCGTGGTGTCAGCTTTGAATGCTGTCAGCACACCAAGATACCAGAGGGGCAGAGGGTCGTGCGTGTGTATCTGTTTAACAGATGTTGTTCAAATGATGTGCAGGCCATTTTTTCCTGTTTTGCCGGGGAATATCTGTTATCACATCTCGTGTTTTTCCCCCCACTTCCCTCCTCATATCTCCTCTGGGATTTCTGTATCTTTCCTGTTTTCCTCTCCATCATCCAATGCAATTTGCTCTTTATCAACATTTGATTTCCAACGAGTACGATGTCCTCTGAACGGGCAGCACAGAGCGAGACGGGAGCAGGAGGGAAGGGAAAGAAGGCAAGAAACTGTTTATCCAACTCTCCTTTCCCTCTTTTGATCCTTAATCACTTTTTATCTCTCCCCCCCTGGTTTTATAACACCAGTGCTCCTCTAAATGTGGCCCCAATTTGTTAGATATGACCATAAGTTTATGTCAAGCAAGTTTATCGAGTGTCGCCCCTTCTGGTGCGATGCCTGTCAATGTTTTCCTATCTAAGATACCGCAGTGCAATATCAGGAGTGTACAACTGCAAACTCATTGCAATTTATAAAAAAAAAAGTGAAGATGTCATTTCGATTATATGTGTCATACGAACTTCAGGGGTTTAATCTCACCCTACTCTAACATCCAGTGCCTTGCAGGTATTCATACCCCTTGATGTTTTCTATTACATTTTATGTGACAGACAAACACAAAGCTGTACATGATAGATAAGTTAAAGGTTGCAATGTTTTCAACATTTTGTGCAAATAAAGTTTGAAATCATAATAATGACATATTCAGTAGTGTTTAATTTAAATTCATTTTAATTCATATTCAGTCCAAACAAACTGAACAGAGAATCCACATTGTGCTATCACACATTGAGCAGATTAATAGGCTATGTGTATCAATTACTGAATGAACATTTCACCGGCTGTGGTCTGAAAGCTCTGCATGGAGCTGAACTGCACTCCCGAGGCTGAATCTATGCTCTGTTGCCACACTGGAGCGCCACTTCAGTTTTTGAAATCAGGGAACATTTCTTTAGTTGAAGTGATCAGAATTCAGCAAGAATCTCTGTATGAGGTCTTTTCTGATCGCTTCAGTCGGAGGAAATCCTGCAGAGTGTGTTCTTTTTGCATCATTGGATAAGCTGCACTGATTTGTCACCGTCTGTGTGACGCAGTCACAGACGCTCTCCAAAGCCTCCGCAACACTTCAACACGCTGTCACCTCCAGGATAGCGACATGTAATGCGTACGGTGTCCAGGTCCGAGAAGATGCTCAGATACTTTCACGGGAATATTTCTTGATTGGTTCAGATACCTGAACTCTATGCGTAAAGTTGAAAACGTCCATGTGTCTGCACCAAGTGGGCAGGGGTGTGAATTGCAATCTGACAAAATGACCGATGGCCTTCAGATTTTTCCATCATAGTTTTAAAAAACCTGTCAAATATGGAAAATATTCGGTTTTCTATATTTACCAGGTCTAGAGAGAGACATCTTTGCCCATTTTTCTTGCAGAACAGCTCAAACTCAGTCACATTAGATGGAGAGCCAACATGAATTTGAAGAAAGTCTTCCTGCCGACTTCCGTCTCAGACTATTTCAGTCTGGACTTTGAATTGAAAGAATGATGATTACCACCTCAGCCAGCATCCAGCAAGCAAGCGTCCCTGTAGGCGGGCGGACGTGTCTTGGTAGGTTTGCAGACCTGCCTTATTTGTTCAATTTTCATTAAACAGTGCCCCATTGGATATTGAATGCTTAGAATATTGGTTTTACATATGGTTGTTTTAAATATCATGAAACTGTTTACTCAGTAATATTCCCAAACACTGCCCCCCCCATATACACACACTTTTGCAAGTCAGTGCATAGATTCACAAATATTAAATATGATACAATGCTGAAGCTACATTATTGCTAATTGCCCAAATTCCATAGAGAGGTTTGAGGTAGGAGATGTGTCCAAATAAATGTTTCATTGAAAGCATATAGATCTAAAAAGCATATCCATTAATTAATAATACTTGTGAAATGTTAAGGGTGAGGGATCTTTAGAAGTATATGGTGAATTTTTAATATCCTAATTAACATGAGCTGTAGTTTCTCATAGCCTCCCAATTAGACACAAGAAGCTAGAAAAATGCTAAGTGTAAAGGTCATTCAGATAAACTGTTAATTTGAAATGTATCAGAATGAGGTTAAAAACAAGGTTGTTCTCCCTTTTCTGCCAGCTATATTATCTTTCAACTAAATCAAAAGTTTTAGTAGCTAATTGGGTCCTCCATTGTAGTTGACTATTTAATGTCATGTATTGGTTTTACACAGTAAATCATCATTAAAGTGGATTAAATGGAGGAATTTCTAGCGCTATGTTTTTATTCTGCACACATACCTTTGCATAATTTACTGTTGAAAGAGCATTTAGCCATAATGTTGTCTTCTCTTATGTAAATAGGCCTGAGATGTGTCTTCTAAGATGTGAAAAAGTGGCTTCATTCAATTAAGTTTAGTTACTGGCTCCTAATGGAAGCACCTCCGCTGTTTTAAAGCTGCATTAGATTTTTCTTTTCTACCGCCTCCCCTTACAAAGAGCTTACTTCCTGCTGATTTATAGGTGTGGCAGTACTGTCTACAGTCACTTTTAAAGAGAATGATTTAATGTGGTCATTTAGGAGGAATTTATGTTGATTGTTGGGTAAAGAAAAAAGACACAAAAGAGCCCAAATTCAGTTTCTATATGAAGGTAGATAGATACTTTCTTCATACAAAATGTGTACCTTAATTTATTTCCATAAATTTCTACATATTGGCATCTTTTATACAAGGTAAAGGCCAGAGACATTTGTTATTAAAACATTAAAAACTGATTCTGCTCATTACTTACAAAGCATATAGCGTTGATAGGGAAAAGATTGCCTGTTTAGGAGAAAACTACTTCCTCCTACCTACTGTACATCATATTAGCAAAGTTAGTTTGAATTACACTTTTACATCCAAAAGACATTGTATTTTAAAGAGCAACTCACTCCCCTACCAGAGTCTTACTCCTCCCAGATTTCCTGCTTGAAAGATGGGCCAAAAGGAGGTGTTGCCTGGTGGACTAGTGAACGTGTGGGTGGAGAGGGCTCAGATTAAGTCAGTCTGGCCTGTGATTGACATGTTAACAGCAGCTGGCGCTGCTGCTGTGGCACAGAGAAACAGGCAGCGAGAAAGATGGAGAGCAATAGAGACGCGAGATCCTATGCCTGATGCCCGGTTCACACTGTGCGTTTTTCGGCTGTCTCAGAGGACTGCTTCATGCCAGACTGCGAGATCCACTTAGTTCTAGAGGTGTGTCACACTGAACGGCCCAAGATTTCAGTGGGTCAGACCGTACAACGTTTCGCTCCAGCTGATATATATATATATATATATATATATATATATATATATATATATATATATATATATATATATATATATATATATATATATATATATATATTTATACACTACTCACAATAAGTTAGGGACATCATGAGAGACTCAGTGATTTTTGGGATAGAGAGGAAATTGTATTGGGGTGATGGACACACCTAATTTTGTGTTTTCCACTTAATGGTCTCACTGTGTACAGTGTGCCTTCCATATTGGGGCCAACACCAAAAAAGACTAAAGACAACCCTTTTCAGTGTGGCATTAATTTCAACATTCTGTGGGTTTAAAAAGCTGGTGTTGTCAGTAAGTCATTCCAACTTAATTCTTCAAACAGCCATGAACACACGTCACTTAACGGACGAGCAGCGCCATCTGGCCATAGCGTGCCTTCAGGTTGGTAGCAGGCAATCAGATGTTGCACGTGAACTTGGTGTATCTCAAAGTGTCATCAGCCGACTTGCATCAAGACACCAAAGTACTGGCAGAGTTTGTGACAGACTTAGCAGTAGAGCCCCACAACTGACAGACCGCAACGATGACCAGTACCTAGGGACCTATGAACTTAGACATCGTCATGCAACTGCCACACAGCTGCAGGCCCGTTTACGAGATGTGAGGGGTACTAGGGTTTCCAGCCAAACCATTCCCAACAGACTCCACCGCTTTGGCTTGAATGCCAGACTCATTCCGGAATTGCGCCGCTCAAGGTGGCAGCATGTTGGAGTAGCTCTGTTACTTTGGTTCATATTTTTTTCTTTTTTAAAACTTTAATTCTTCCATTTCTGGTAGAAACATTGTTTTTGTGGACAACTGTTCTCTCTGGTTTTGAATGTTGTGCAGCTGGAAGGATTTTTGCTGATACTTTATATTTTTGGACATTTGTTATGATGCATAACCATGGCAACAAGGTGGTTTACAACTGGCAGCAGCTGATTAACATCACAAAAGCTCAAATAATACCTCAACTACAGCCACAAAACCCTGATGAGTTGAAAAGAAGACGCCATAGATCCAGAGCATCCTCTACATCAGACTGTCATACAACTACAGAGCGTCTTCAGTCAGAGGCTTCTTCAGATCTACAGAGCTCTACAAGAGATCATCCCTACCCACAGCCATCAGCATCTACAACAAACCTTTGAAGGAACTTGCATAATGAGTTACAACAACATTTAATTTCCCTTTGGGATTAATAAAGTAATTTTGAATTGAATTGAATTGAATTGAATGTGGTATGGCCAGCAATGTCCCCTGACCTGAACCCCATAGAGCACGTTTGGGACCAGCTGAAGCAGAGACTGGATGATCGTAACGCATTGCCTCAGGACAGCATCAGGAGGCTAGTGAGGAGCATGAGACGTCGCTGTCAAGCTGTCATTGCGGCAAATGGTGGAAACACCTGCTGCTGACTTTGTCAATTTGTGTTATTTCGGGCTACCTTTGTTATTGTCTACATTCTTGGGGTATTAAATATTACATGAATGAAAATTGTGTTTTTTCTCTTTCATTATAAGTAATATCAAAGGATACTTTTACTTATTTCATTAAAAATTCCGACAAAATAGGAATAGCACTCAGGTAAACAACAATATCCCTGAATTATTGTGAGTAGTGTATGTCTATATATATATATATATAATTTTTCGCAACCTTGTGCTAACAGTGGAGAGCACAGTTGGAACCAGGGACTGTGGATGAAATTTTGTTTCTACATAGCAGTCTTCACATTAAATAAATGTCACCTGTGCAAAATTGGAGAGAAACAGGGAAACTATAATTAATTGTAATATCATTTACATTCAGTCAAAGGTCGCGTTATTTTCAGTCTTCAACCGCTTTTTTAAAACCGGTGACGAATAATCTAAAGGCAGCCCGTCATTTTGACAGATTAGTATTCCGACCCTTGGCTACATGGTGCAGACCCGCATACATTTTTAAGTTAGGGGAACTGAATCAATCACAAAAAGTTTCCTAAGAGAGCATCTGAGCAATATCTGAAACAATATTTATTTTGCAAAAATTGTTGCATGACTGGAAAATGGGCTAAAAATAGGTCAAAATGCGCACAGTGTATGTCCACCTTGCCCCCTGGGGGATGTGCGCATAGCCCTGCTCCATCTGTGCACCAATGGACGGAGCAGGTGATGCTGCATAACTAGAATACGTTAGAACCACTTTTGAATGCGAATGTTTATTCATTCATTGATGCTGGATTTTCTGCACAGAAACTAACAGGACAGCATAAGATACCAGTGGGCTGGGAACATAAGCAGATGTTAGACCTGAGCTGGTAAGAAAGCCACATCAGAATTTTAGTGGTGGCAAGGACAAAACTGTCATTTATAAATATTGATAGGGACATGTCGCCGACTATTGACACCTCAAATTATTGAATATTTTATTATTGTGTACATGTGTAATTACAGTCAAATTATTAGCTTCAGGAAAGATGCATTAAATATTTGTTGAAAAATAATGATTACTGACAACGGTGTGTGTATTTTCGGACATGATATGCCAACAATTTAATAAATTTTTGTTCACAGCAAGTCATAAAAAAGCCATCTTAAATATTTTACAATGTTATTAAAGAATTAAAGAAAGAACACCCATTCCTTTACATTTAAAATAATATAGAAATTGTGATTGGGCTTGTTTGTTGCTTCTGATAAATAGCATCACCCAGCATTCCTGTGTCTGCTCAGAAAGCACAGCAGGTTTGACAAATGTAAGTAATACAATAAACACGTTCTTGTAAATAATACATCAAAAGCTATAAACTATATTTTCTGTAAATAAAATAAAACAATGTCACAAAGGGATTTACAGTTGGTACCTCAAATGATTAAAATGCAATATGTTCTATAACATTGGACTTTATGCTGTATAATTTGCTGGGTTCAATTTTATTTTATCAAACTTAGATGACTTTGTTGCAGTTTTATCGTTTCAAGCAGCAAAATAGCACAAAGAGCGAATGGGACCGCCACTTTGGACGTCACAGAGCTCTGACGCACATCTACCTCCTCAATAACACAAATATGTACACACATCTTCATAAAAATGTGCGTACACACAGCACCAACTATGTCCTCACTTTTCAGAAGAAGAAGAAAATAGCTCTCATTTTACTTTCATGCCTTAAGTCATCTATAATGACAAATTCATAATTCAAAATCCTTTAATGATGTGATTAAAAAGTAATTTGTGCTTCGTTGCATGCCCCCACCTCCATTACCCCGACACACACGTCATGTGGACATGTCTTTCTGGATTTTGCTCTGTTATGCCAGCAAAGAAATTGTTTCTTTTTTGATCACAATAAGTAATATTGGATCTCCCTTTTTCACCTCCTTTCCTGGGCAACTTTGATCCTTGAGGTCCCATTTTACTGTCGCCATATGTCCATGGACAGAAGGAGCCCAGCTTGTTGGATAACACAAGTGTTAGCAGGAAGATAGCTAACAGAGGCTAATTGGCAAAGTTGCTGCCAACTAGAGATGGCAATTAAGGCTGCATGGCATTTAAATGAGATCAATTTCGGATTTCAGTGCTACCCTCATGGGAATGTACAGGCGTCTTGAGATAATAAAATATCAATTACAAGATTTTTGACCTTTGTCAAATACAACTGCTGCATAGTACTACTTTAACTGTCCTTTAAGTACTAATAACCTCTGCTGAAAAAGACATTTCCAATGTATGGTCTTAATTTCTCAGGTATTTTAAAACATTTATCAATGATTTAATGGTTTGATAAAAAGATAAAGAGATTGATGTTAAAATTCCAATTTACCTTCATTAAAAGCACAGTGCCATGCAAAGGGATTTACAGACCTTTTACTTTTTTAACTCTCACCATTTTATAATCACAAAGGTACGTGTACCTTACAAAAATTTTATTATGGAAAAGCAAAAAGTAATGCATAATTGTGATGTGGGAAAAAAAACAAATAAAAAAACTAGGGATGCATGATATATCAGCATTAACATCGGTATCAGCTGATGTTAGTCATTTTTTAACATGCCGGAAGCAGTCCAATTAGTAAAACTGGGCAGATAATATTAATTGAAGTTTATTCCATCCATGTTGTTTGTGTATCTGGAATGGGAGGGCATTTTTGTTGGTCATGATGCTGTGGGTGTTTAACTGAAGCAGAGAAACAATATCAGTGGTGTGGTTGATTTTTCATGGTATTGGTTTTGGCGATAACAACATTTCTAATATCGCTATTGGTCCAAATTCTTTATATCGTTCCACCCCCCCCAAAAAAAAGATAATAATAACACGATCATTTGTTTCTCAATAATAAAAATGTGTCCTAATAAAATCTGAACTTTGTGGGATGCATTTGGATTCATCTCCCTTTACTGTGATACTCTTAAACAAGATCTGACACAATACACTGCCTTGGTAAGTTACCTAATTATCAGTTAGTATTTTAATGTCATGTTGACACAGGTGTTCTTTGAACGCCTCAGAGGGTGTTAGAGAACAAACACTATCACAAAGACCAAGCAACACAGCAGGTCTAAAGCTATAGAGAGGCCTAAATCAGGGTTAGATTCTAAAACAATATCCCAAGTTTTGAACCTCTCACAGAGTGCTCATCTATCATGTGAAAATGGAAAGGCACCTACAATGTGGATTTCAATTCAAATCAATTAAATTCAAAAATACTTTATTGATCCCAGAGGTAAATTAAGTGTTGGTATAGCTCATATAATTAATTATTTAAAGAGTAACTAAACCCCAAAACAACTTTTTTTTGCATCTAAACTGTATAAATGGGTCTTTACCAATGCAGTCTTTCAGTTTCTGGGGATTTTTTTCACATTTTGGTGTAAACTTGTTTAATTCTACACTTTTTGGTCTAAAAACGTCTTAGTGCTGCCCTCTTAGGGTTGAACTGTGGCTACTGCATTTGAATTTTGTGATTGGTGGAGAGCGGCACATCTCTACGTCACAGGAATTGACTGCGTAACAGCAGCCATGGTCTCACAGACACGCCCCGTGGGTTTGGGTATAAACTTTCAGACATTCCCGCCCCGTCCCCCATGGCGAGTTTGGAGTTGGATTGCGTTTTTCAGGTTACCATTATTATCACATTAGCACTTAGTTAGCATAGCTAACATACTGTTTTGACCGTTAGCATTACTATTCAGTGACTGGACTCCTCCGGTCTCTCTCTCCCTCAGCAGCAGTGCCAGCCTCGGGCAGCGCTGACTCAGCGCCCCGAGCCAGCGGCTCGAATTGATACAGCTCGCGGCCGCTGAGCTCCATAAAGCCTGCCTCTACTCCTCTCCCTCCGGTGACGACGGAGATCCGCTGGTTCAGGGCGCCGAGCCAGCGCCGCCCGAGCTCGGTGCTGCTGAGGCAGAGGAAGACAGGAGGAGTCCAGTCTCTGAGTGGTAATGCTAACATAGGCTAACGTTCAAAACAGATGAATGTTGATCAGATCAATCAGTCGCAAAACTGCCAACGTCACTTTGGTCACTGTCCATGTTTCAGTGTCACATTAATCACTGTCCTCTGGAACACACCCCCACGTTCCCCCCTCCGTTCTTCCTGGCACTGCCCACTTTGTAGAATTCTTCAAATGTTGTCTGGGGGCAGGGTAAAGATTTTTCATGGGGTTCAGTTACACTTTAAGGAGTTGTTGTATATGATGATAGCTGTGGGCAGGAAGGATTTCCTGTAGCGGTCTGTATTGCAGCGAAACTGAAGAAGCCTCCGACTGAAGACTCTCTGTTGTTTTATGACTCATGAAGAGGATGCTCAGGGTTGTCCATAATATTTTTGATTTTATGAAGAATCCTTCTTTGCATTATCATCTCCATATTTTCCACAGTTGTCCCAAGAACAGAACCAGCCTTCTTTATCAGGTTGTTTAGCCTTTTTAAGTCCCTGGCTCTGATGCTGCTACCCCAACAGATGACGGCTGAAGAGATTACACTCTCCACAACAGACTTGTAGAAGATCTGCAGCATCTTGCTGCAAACCTTGAAGGACCTAAGCTTTCTCAAGAAGTACAGTCTCCTCTGTCCCTTCTTGTAGACGGTTTCACTGTTCAGTCTCCAGTCCAGTCTGTTGTCAAGGTGAACTCCGAGGTATTTATACCCCTCAACCACCTCCACTTCTTCTCCCGTGATGGAAACAGTGCTGGACTTATCCCTGTTTCTTCTGAAATCTACAATCATCTCCTTTGTTTTGTTCACATTCAAGATGAGACGATTGTTTCCACACCATGTCACAAAGCGATCCACCAGCTCTCTGTATTCAGCTTCTTGTCCATCTCTGATACACCTGACAATTGCAGAGTCATCTGAGTATTTCTGCAGATGACAGGTCTCTGATTTTTACTGGAAGTCTGAGGTGTACAGAGTGAAAAGGAATGGTGAGAGTACGGTCCCCTGTGGTGCTCCTGTGCTGCTGACCACCTGGTTTGACACACAATTCTTCAGTCTCACAAATTGTGGTCTGTTGGTCAGGTAGTCATTCATCCAGGCGATTGTTGAGGACTCCACCTGTGTCTTCAGGAGTTTCTGACAAAGCAAATCAGGCTGAATTGTGTTAAATGCACTGGAGAAATCAAAGAACATGATCCTCACAGTGCTACCTGCTTTGTCCAGATGACAGTGGGTTGGTTGAAGCAGGTGTATGATGGCATCTTCAACTCCAACTCCACAGCGATAAGCAAACTGCAGTGGGTCCTGGTACGTTCTTGTTTGCTTACTCAGGGGTGCCAACAGGAGTCTCTCCAAGAACTTCATGATGTGGGATGTCAGGGCAACAGGTCTATAATCATTGATGACTGATGGGTGAGTTCTCTTTGGTACTGGAACAAGGCAGGGTGTCTTCCACAACACTGGAACCTTCTCCTGAGTTAGGCTAAGGTTGAAGAGGTGCTGCAGAATCCCACAGAGCTGCTCTGCACAGGCCTTCGGGACTCTGGGGCTGACACCATCTGGACCTGCAGCCTTGTTCCGCTTCAGTTTCTCCAGCTGCCTCTTCACCTGAGTTTTGGAGACAGACAAGTGGGAGGGGGAGGCAAAGGGGTAGCAGCATTTACTGACTTGGTTGAAGTCAAACTTGTGGAATTAGAAGAGTCCATGGCTGAGGTGAAGGATAAAACATCTGAGGTGTAACAGGAAAGCTGTTGATCAGAGGAGAGTGGGATGTTTGTTTGGCTGGGAACAGGAGAGGGGGATGCTGAGCTAGTTCCTGAACTGAACCTGTTGAAGAATATGTTCAGTTCATTGGCTCTGTCCAGACTTCCATCTATCCAATCCTTCCTGTCCTTAAAACCTGGGATCTTTCTCATTCCTGACCAGACATCTCGGATATTGTTCCTCAGTAGTTGTCTCTGATCTTGACTTAAGTTGCTTCTGTATACTCCTCAGTAATTCCCTGTCTCCCTCCCTGAAGGCTCTTTTTTTCTTGTTTAGCAGTTCCTTCAGGTTACTGGTGATCCAGGGTTTGTTATTAGGGAAGCATCTCACTGTCCTGGTGGGGATGATGTTGTCCACACAGAAGTTTATATAGTCAGTCACACACTCAGTCATGGCATTGATGTCCTCTCCATGTGCTTGGCAAAGAGTCATCCAGTCTGTGGTTGCAAAACAACCCTGCAGGGCTTCTTCAGCTTCCTGTGACCATTTTCTCACAGTTCGTTTTGTCACAGGTTGCCTCTGAACAAGTGGTTTATATTCTGAACACAGAAAAACAAGATTGTGATCTGATTGTCCCAGAGGAGGTCTTGGTTTGGACATGTATGAATCCTTTACATTTGCATAAAACAAATCCAAGGTCTTGTTTTCTCTTGTGGAGCAGATGACAAACTGTTGAAATGTTGGAAGTGTAGTAGAGAGCAAGGCATGATTAAAATCACCAGATATTGCCACAAATGCATTGGGGTGGTGTGTCTGTAGCTTAGCAACAACAGAACTGATGACATCACATGCATTGCGGCAACGGCTGAAGGTGGAATGTAAACAACTGCCAAAATTACACTGGTGAACACTCTTGGCAAATAATATGGCCGAAAACCTACTGCCAAGAGTTCGACATCTGGGCTGCAGAGACGACACTTCACAGTAACATGTCCTGGATGACACCATCTGTTGTTGACAAGCACTGCTACTCCACCTCCTTTCCTTTTCCTGCTCGTCTTCAGATCTCTGTCTGCTCGTACAGTCAGGAAGCCTGGCAGACAGACGTTGGAGTCGGGGATATGATCCAGCAGCCACGTCTCCGTAAAACACATAACACTGCATTCCCGGTACTCTGGCTGAGTCCTTGTAAGGGCTTGGAGTTCATCCATCTTGTTAGCCAGTGATCTTACATTGCCCATTATGATCGATGGAAGAGATGGCTTGAACTTCCTCTTTCTCTGTCTCCTTTTCGCTCCTGCTCTGCATTCACGTCTCCTCCTTATCAACTCATCAGGGATTTGTGGCTTCAGTTGAGGTATTATTTCAGCTTTTGCGATGTTAATCAGCTGCTCCCGGCTGTAAACCACATTGTTGCCATGGTTACGCATCATAACAAGTTGTCAAAAAGGGAAAAATGTACAGCAAAAATCCTTCCAGCTTCACAGCACCAAAAACAATGTACAAAAAATCAAAACTTAATATGTAGCCAACAGAGGCACTCCAACATGCAGCCACTCAGAGCAGCGCAATTCCGAATTTCTGACCCCTCCATCATTTCTAAGTGGTAGCACTTAGAAAACACTTAGAAAAATTGCAGGGTGTTCAAATACATATGTGTCTCATTGTATGTTGTTTTTTTGTATACATTTTTTTATTTTTGTCTTTAAAATACCGGAATTTGACCGTAACTTAATATTTTTTCATGTCTGACATAATTTTGAAAATATTAAATCTGATATTCAAGTAGCCTTTTTACCAAATACTTTTTTTACTCTTACTCGAGTAATATTTTGGATTGCTACTTTTTACTTTTACTTGAACAAACATATGTTGAAGTATTGCTACTCATACATGCGTACAACTTTTTGGTACTGTACCCATCTCTGATTATTTATTTAGACATCATTAGTTTATCTCATTCCCCTGTGTTAGTTCTTGTTTTCCCACATTTAGGTTTATTGTTTTGTGGTTTGAGTTTATTTCTTCTAATTGTTTATTCCTTCATATTTTCCTTCTCTCTTCCTCTTGTTTGTTTCTCCCCCTTCCTAGAGTTGTTACAGGAAGTGAGCTAATGTCAAAAGCCAGGCTTACTTTTACAATCTCGGCTTAATTTCCCAAAATTCGGTTTCACGAACGAGGCTAACTTGAAGCGCCTCTTAGTCACTATGGTGACATATGCTGTTGGACTGCAGCAGCTGCAGTTTCCTGTTCGGTGGCTACATTAGGCAATGCAATGTGGGGTTTTATTTTTAAAATGTAGTTTTAATTAGATTTTTTTTTTTTACCATTTTGAAGAATATTACTGTATTTAATCTTTACTTGCTGCCAGAAACTTTTTGCTCCACCCATGTTGCTTCTGACACCAAGCATTATTAATAATTACAAATATATCACTTTTTGTCTAAAATGGACCCATAAAATCAACTTGCTGTCCTGTTTAAATGTGTTAAAATAACCTTAAAGTACAACTGGTTGCAACTGAAAAGAAATATGTGAAAGTAAATACTGTATTAATTTTACTTTATATTTTGAAGCCTTGAAACTAAAAATTTAGTTGTTAAATATGTTTACATCCTTTCTTAAATAATCTTCTAACACATTTAAACTGTCAGCTATTTTATGTCCTGTGTTATATGTAGGTTTTAATAATTCACAACAGTCTCCAGATTATCATGCCTTATCCAAAGAGGTAATGTGATTCTATTAACTTGAATTTAGAACTTTACAGAGCGCTATGTGTCACACTCTAGACTGTCCATGCAGCAATACCTCCTAATTCACATTAATACACAATGCAGCCTCACCCAGCCTTTTTATGCAGCTGGTGTTCCACTTATTGGTCATGATGTATTTGTGATGCTCATAGGCTTGCATTAATAATTCTTTCTCAGCCTGAGAGAAAAACATGGCTCTTTCATTTCCTTCCATTCTCACTTATCTAGCATCGATGGACAGCGACTGGCTTTAATGTAGCGTGGACGCACATGAGCCCGGCTTGTGAAGCCTCGCTTGCATTTGCGAGGATTGAATCCACCTGAGCTTCGTTCGTGGAACCGAATAAGCCTGGCATGAACTGTTTGGCCAATTCAATCGAGGCTATTTCAAATAAGCCTAGATTTGTTTGAGCTCGCTTCGTGGAACAGCCCTCCTGTCATAGCCATTGGTGTTTGAACTTTGAGTGTCTCTCGTGCTTCTGTGATTATCTTTTTAGATCTTTTAATTTTTAGTTCCCTCTTCTGCATTAATTTTCTACTTCATTATCTTTATGTATTTAGGATTATTCTTGATAGGCACCGGGCCCCCACAACCCTGCAGACGATGGGCGGGTATAGATAATGGATGGATGGATGGATGGATGGATGGATGGATGGATGGATGGATTATTCTTTGATTAAATTTTCTTCTGTTTAATGCCTAAACCTTTTTTCATTCTCTGTTCTGTTTATTTCCTCCCCACCATTCTTCTTGCTGCGATTTACATGCATCTCCCACTCCTCATTCACTCTTCCACCTGCATCTGATATACCATGATTAGCTCCTCATATTCCTTTGTCATTTTCCACTCCTCCTCTGTATATTTAGGCTCTCCAGTTAGGGCTTTTCCTCACTGGCTCCTTCCTTCACCTCCATGGCTTCTCCATACGACTACACTGGTCCTAATTATTCCTTGTCATTTGTTGTAAGTTACTGTATTTTATCATCACAATATTTTTCTCCACTGAGCTCTGAATTCTGCATTTAGGTCGTCCTTTTTAATCCCCCATTATGACGGCCTGGTTTATAACTTGCACCAGCAAACGTGGAAGGTGTTCTGGTGAAATGAGACCAAAATGTTCTACATGAAAAACAGCATGTGCGACGGAAAACTAAGAATGCTCACCTCCCTTAAGTCACCACCCTAGCGATGAAAAATAGTGGTGGCAGCATCATGATGTTGATGTTGTGATGCATTGATTTTCTTCTGCAGGGACAGACAGTGTGGGGTCAGGGGTGATAGGGAAGGTAATAGAGGGCAATCCTGGAAGAGAATTTGTGATAAGAGGGTAAGCTTGAAACTAGGTTGAAAAGTTCACCAGAGCAACAACCCTACAACAGCTAGAGCTACAATAGAAGTCAAGTCAATTTTATTTGCATAGCACATTTCAGCAACAAGGCTGTTCAATGTACTCCACATGATAAAAACATAACACAATAAACAAATTTAATCGGAGGCAGCTCTAAACAGATGGGGTTGAATGAACAAAAGAGAAATCTAAATCAAATCAATATTTTTGTGTGACCATCCATTGCCTTCAAAACAGCTTCAATTCTTCCAGGTACACTTGCAAACAGTTTTTGAAGGAACTCGGCTGGTAGGTTGTTGCAAACAACTAACCACAGATCTTCTATGGATGTAGGCTACCTCACATCCTACTGTTTCTTCATGTAATCCTAGACACACTCAAAGATGTTGAGATCAGGGCTGTTCCACGTGCTCCTAGACAGTGGAACAGCCTGCCCTTGCAGCTTCGCTTTGCTGACTCTTTGGAGGTTTTCAAAAAACAATTGAAAACTTTTTGTTTCACTCAGGCATTTTATGCCATGATTTTACTGTGAATCTTATGTTTGTTTTTTTAATTGCTTCCTACACTTAATACTACTTTTACTTTTGTGTTGCCTTTACTATGAAGTATGTTGTTCGGCGCTTTCTGACTTTTGTGTCTGTGAAAAGTGCTTCATAAATAAACTTTACCTACTTACTTACTTACCTGTGGGGACCATACCATCACTTCCAGGAATTTTTGTTCTTCTTTACACTAAAGATAGTTCTTAATGGCTTTGGCTGTATGTTTGGGGTCATCATCCTGCCACAGAATAAATGTGGGGCCAATCATACGCCTCCCTGATGGTATTGCATGATGGATAAGTATCTGCCTGTATTTCTCAGCATTGAGAACATCATTAATCATGAGCAAATCTCCAAATCCATTTGCACAAATGCAGCCCCAAACGTTTAAGGAATCTCCAACATGCTTCACTGTTGCCTGCAGACACTCATTACTGTACTGCTCTCCAGCCCGTTGATGAACAAACTGCCTTCTGCTACAGCCAGATATGTCAAATTTTGACTCATCAGTCCAAAGCACCTGCTGGGATTTTTCTGCACCCCAGTTCCTATGTTTTCGTGCATACTTGAGTCGTTTGGCCTTGTTTTCATCTCGGAGGTATGACTTTTTGGCTGCAACTCTTCCATGAAGACCACTTCTGGCCAGATAGTAGATGGGTGTACCTGGGTCCCACTGGTTTCTGCCAGTTTTGACCTGATGGCACTGCTGGACATCTTCCAATTTTGAAGGGTAATAAGATTGATCTTACATCTGCTGTACTACAATTCCTTGGGCGACCACTGTGTCTCTATGATCCTTAACTTTGCCTGTTTTTTGTGCTTCTTCAAAAGAACTTGAACAGCACATCTTGAAACCCCAGTCTGCTTTGGAAATTTTTGTCTGGGAGTGACCATGCTGATGCAGTATAACTACCTTGTGTCTTGTTGCTGTGCTCAATCTTGCCATGACATGAAACTATCTTCCACAACCTCACCTTGGTAGCAGAGTTTGGCTGTTCCTCACCCAGTTTTAAGCCTCCTACACAGCTGTTTCACTTAATTACTGTGTTTCATCCTACCTGTGACATTGATGATCACTAGCACCTGTTTGGTATAACTGGTTGATCATCACCTGACTGTAATCCTACAGAATCCCTGACTTTGTGCAAGTGTACCTATAAGAATTGATGCTGGTTTGAAAGCAAAAGGTAGTAACACCAAATATTGATTTGATTTAGATTTTTCTTTTGTTTGCTAACTTTGGATTTTGTAAATTGATAGAAATAAACAATCATTACTTATATTTCAGAAAGCATTCTTTGTTTACAGCATTTTTTTCACACCAGTCTAAAACCTTCGCACAGTACTGTATATATACAGAATATGAAAACCATCTATCATTTACCTTCCACTTGGTGGAAGTAACCTAGCAGTGATGTTATTGGACTAAGCAGTCCATGCAGAAAGACCCCTGGCCAGGAACACTCAGGACCTTCTTGCTGCAAGACAACTGTTCTATCAACACCGTGCACTCCACAGATTTTAAGATATTTGTGAATCTTTTTTTCAATACTAAAAGACAAAGTTGAAACAAGTGAAAAACCACAACAACTAAGCGTTCATTGCTTCGGTTGAGTTAGGATTATCTGATTCTGAAGCTGTGCGACTGATGACATCAAAAGCAGGACAAAAAAAGCAGTTTTATCTTTAGACAGACTTTCTGTCTGCATGATATTATGCTAATGCAGGCATTGTCTTCTGCTAAGTCATTCATGTCTTTTGAGAGCTACTGCTTCACTTAATTCTCTGAACATCCACTTTAGAAAATCAAACCTCTGACAGCGTTTGATGGCGTGTGTGTCTGTGCGCGCGCATGTATGGCTCACATTTTAAGCTGAATAAATCACTGTTCAAACTAATATCTGTTATCCACTTACAGTAAATATCATAATAGAGGGAATAATCCAATAAAATTGATGAGGTTTCCCAGCTGAACAGATCTGCGTGCGTGTGTGTGTGAGCGTGTGTTCGTGCGTGCGTGCGTGCGTGCATTCGTCCTGGTTAAGTTCAAGTCCGGAGGATGGGAAAAGCTGCCAAACTTTTTCAGGGAAGGGAAATGTCTTGGCTTCCCTTCTCACAAATGGTCCCAGCTCCATTGTGCATGTACATATGCATTTCTGCATTGTTCCATCTCACTCAGTGTCTGTGTGTGCATTTGCGTGTGTGTGTGTCTGCTGGGACAGACAGATTTGTGGCCACAGTAGCTTTTACAGAGTGCCAGAGTGAGCCATTAATAAAACAGTCAGAGGAGGAGGAGGCAGTCAGAGGTCGGTCCCTAGGTAGACGGCCTGCTCCTGTCCATTGTGTAGGTGTTTGCGTGTGTGTGTCACTGAAAAAAGACCACAGTGTGTGGCTAAGAAAAATAACATCAACCCCCTGCTACTATCACTGCCCTGCTGTCCCTGTGTGGTCTGCTAACACATCTTTCACACACACAGTGTTGAGCTGAATGCCAGCTGCCCACAGATGTGTGAGCATATAAAGAGAAGGCTGTGATTAGACGCTGTGCGGCTCCCAGGCTGAAGTAGCATAGTGGGCATAAAGGTTTTAGTGTGCGAATGCACACGTGTTTCCTGCGCACAGAGGTTAAAATAAGACAAAGCAGGAAAGGAACAAGGAAACAATCCATCCTGCAGGATGTAGTACAAAGGACACGCGTGCTCTTGCACTACACGCCCATAAAAAAAAAAAGTGTGTGTTGCACAAACCTCACACTCTTCCATCGCACAGACATGTCCACAAAGACATTTATTTCGGTCTTGCCAGAATGAACAAATGAGATAAGACACAGACGTCCCTCACACACACGCACACACACACACCCACCCACACAGACACACACACACAAATCCCTCTGTAACTCTGACTTTCACCCTCTCCCCTCTGTCAAAAAAATGTACCAACTTGTCCAACATGAGAGTGAGACTGAGATGAAGCACTGCAAAACAACACTATTAAAATAAATGGTCAGGCTGTCCCGGCATCAATTAGACTGACAGCTTTCCTCTTTTTCTTTCTTTCTCTCTCTCTCACACACACCCACCCACCCACACACACACACACACACACACACACACACACACAAACAGAGACAGATGCACATACATCAAGCTGACTTTATTTCTCCATCCGAACTTTATTGCTCATTCTCCACCTAGTCCCAGCCTCCTTCAAACCCGTCCTCTCTTTCGTTTTGTCTTTCATTTCATCCTCTCTGGAGCGCTCATTATGTCTCTCTGGCAACAGTTTTGTCTCTGTGATCAATCCCTCCTGTCGTTCTCCCTTATCCAGATACATCCCTTTCATTCCATTCTCTGCCCCCCCACCCCTGTAAATTTTTAACATGGCCATTTGGCTTTAGACATAACTAATTGCTATCACAGAAAATCAGACTGCAGCTTTGGCCTTACTTTCCTGGCTTGGCCTCTGTGTGGGTGTGTGTGTGTGCGAGCCGTTTGTTGGGAAATAGGCTCAGTCATGGCCAGAGCAGCAGTGCCAGCTCTAAACATGGGGTTCACAGATGAAGGGCGTGCTCAGGGCAGCACCTGGTGACAGTTGACACACCCCTACGTTCTCGTTTCACTGCAGGGATTCAGCGAAGCCAACCTGTGTTGTGTTTAGTCTCATTTGAGTCCCGTTTGAGTTTCGCATTTTAGTTGCATCAATATTCTGTCTGATCTTTCTCCGTTGTTGAAAACTACTATTAAAGCAGTAAATCAAATAATGAAACATCTAGGCAGCACCAATGAACTGTTGGTTGTTCTATGGCACTCTTTCTGTAAGATAAAAGCACAATTATCCAGAAGTCAGTTTATCATCTAGTGGCGGTTTAGGATATGAGTGCTATGGCTCTTCTCCAAAGGTGGCATGGTTTGTGAAGCAAAACTAACTGAGCCTTAATGTTCCCTTTTTGAGTAAAACAGGCATTCCACGGCATGAGTAAACGGGTAACATCTGTGAAGCTTAATACGCAGCTGATAGAAGACATTATTATTGTCAATTGGTTCGCTTCCAACGGCCCTATAGCGGCGCGAATCAGATGGAAAGAGTTGTGTCGCGGCCCTCTCCTAAATTTACACGGGATCTTTTTTTATTTTACACGCTACTCTTCCAGAACACGTAAAGTTTAGACCTAGATCTAAAAATAAAAAACAAGGTCGTTACCTGGTTTGAAGTCAGTCGGTCCGCGGGTCTAACTTGTTCATTTTCTTCACCAACAATCGTCACGAAGAAGTTACAAGAAGTTACAAGAAGTTAATCCTTGAAGTGGAGAATCACCCAATTTAGATGATACCAGATACCAATTTTTACAAGGACAATGTGAAAAAAAAGAGAAGGCATGGACAGAAATATCTGCAGTGTTGGGAGTGTATGGGATGTTTATTATACTCAGCATGGAATTACATATTTTTCTGTACCAGTTCAATTATGCAACTCATTTCATTCTCCCTCAAAGTACTTTACAACTCCATTATTCATTCATAAGCCATTTTGCGCCATCTGGCAAACACCAGTAGGCAAGGTAGGAGAAGTCTCTTGCCCAAGGACACAACGGCATGTAGCAGGCAGACACAGGAATCTAACCCACGATTTCTGGGTCGCAGGCCCACAACTCTACCACTGAGCCACAGCCGCTCCATCATGTCCATAACATTACATGTTAGGGGTAAGAATTGGATCCTTTTCTACATTCATTCTACATTTCTACATTCCATCGGAACAATAACATCTCTTTGAGGTGAAATTGAGGATTGTAAAGGTGTGCAGGCTTTTTTTCTCACATTGACCATTAGGGTCTGGCATGGAGGTGCCGTAGCTACCAGCGTTATCCTTGTTCGTGGTTCAGAACTTTACCTGGAGCCATTTTGAATAGAGTTTATGTTGCTGTCACATCCAGCACTGTGGCATGTCAGTGAATCCTTCTCCATCTGAGCTTTTTTTTCTTGTTCTTGCTGTTAGGTTTCTGCAGCCAGGAGGGCACAGCTGATTCCACTTTGCCCTTGACGAGCAGAGTATGAGGCCTGGTTCACACCGGCCGCGGAAGAGGCGGGGGACGGAGACCGCTTCCATTCGGCGCCCTTGTTAACCTATGGTGTAGTTAACACCAGATGCGAAGCGCCGCGACCCTCCGCAGCCGGCTGGCGGAGTGAAGCGTTCGTTTCGGGGGCCGGTCTATTTTCTGCGCGAGCTGGGAGCGATCCGCGTCAATTCTGGCAGGAAGTCACACCAAGACACACCAGACAATCCGGTCAATTTTCTAAGTAAAAGCAATTTTTCAAAATAAAATACCGCGATTGACAAATGCAATCATATTTGTGTATCTAAACAGATGGGATGAAAATAAACAAACAAGCACACAAACACACACAGAGACACACTTTATGAGGTTATTTAATTTCCCTTGATGAAAAAAAATTGCTCTGAAAAAACAACAGCTGAGCAGAAGCGCATGTGGACCGTGGCGGAGAAATACGTGTCTGATGTGAACAGGGGGGCAGCGGAAAGCGCGTGATTTTCGTGAGCGCGCCTCGTAATCCTGGGAAAGGAGCTGGTTTCATTGAAAATGAGCTGCTGAGCAGCATGTATTCTGCAGGGGCTTGGTCTGCCTGCTTCTTAGCGTGGTAAAGTTTAGTAAAGTGAAGTCTGGTGGCTAAATAGAAGTGTTTAGTTTAAATGGCAAGAAATCTGACCTTGGTGTTTCTGGTCTGGTTTGGGACTGAGAAGTGCGGTTCTGGAAGTGAAAAAGGAGCTATTTCTTTTTTGCTTTTTTTACCTTAGATATAAATCAAATTTCTTGAATTAAAATTTTCTGTAAATAAATATAATTTACACGTGCACTGTGGAAGGCACTTGCTTTTGAGATTGTGGTGGCCAATAGGCTTATTCTAAAGCAGTGGAAATCAGCTTCCCCCGTGCTTTAAGCTGTAGAAGAAAACTATGGTTTCATGTGTTTCATCTAGAAAATGTTTGTTATACTGATTCCCACACTGGGTACAATTACATTTGGGGGCCTTTTAATAACCACATTTTTAAATAATACTCAAATTCAGATGAAATTAAGTTCACCAGAAGGCAATATTGTTGTTGTTTTTTGTACTTATTTTTGGGTCAGCTCAAAGATGCTCCAATCTACTCTATTTTTTGACTTATCTAGATTTCTTTCCACAGACATGGATACATGCGATTTGCAATAAGCTCTTTGTTCAGCGTTTTCTCTATTATTCCTTTTTGTTATCTCTGAATCATTAGGATCTGTCATTCCTTTATTTGAGTGTTTGTTGCTTTATTGTTTGTGTTTACTTCTGTTCAGTTTAAAATGATTACTTTTAAAACATTTTATAAGGAAAAAAAAGATGATTTACAAACTTTTCCTGCTGTTGACTCTAGCCGGTTATTGTTGGGGAACAGAACCGTTGTTGATGATGATTAAACTGGTGGTGGGTTTCTTGTGTTAAGGAGCACGAGTGCATGTCGAGTGCAGGCAATAGGTTCTAGGAAAAAATAAATTTCAATCAGTCAGGTTCTTCCACTAAACCAACAACCCATTGGTTTAGTAGCTTGAGAAATTAATTTCAGTAATGAGAAATGAAATATTTTAGAAACAGAATATTTCTCACAGAGAATTTGATGCTGTTTTTGTCTTTTTGTTGTCTAAAGAATACTGGTTTAAATTAGAATAACGTCAAAGCTCTTAAAAATTGTATTTCTTCTTCTTCTTCCTTCTGCTGTGTGTTTGGTGCCACCTTCTGACTAGGACCTGTATTATCGGTACCAGTGCACTTAATCCGTGTGGGTTTCTGCAGACCGACCCAGCAGCTGTACAGGTGACAAAATAAAAGTCACACAATCTCTGAGATTGAGTCGACGATAGAGCTGACTGGGAGGTATGACTCCGCCCCTATTTCTGGGAAATATGGTTTAGAAATCACGAGATCATGGAGCAGAAAACATTTAAGACGAGGCAAAAAAACGAGAAATGAAGCATAAGCTGCTTTTACAGCTTGAAACCGTGTAACTATATCTTTAGAAATGGAAGTTTAAATGTTCATAATATATTGGTGATGTAACATTTTCATCAACTGTAAAGATCTGTGCTGGTTAGAAAAAGCATTTTAAGGTTATGAAAAACCAGGCTTAGAAAAAAAAATAGCCAAGGGGAGTGAAAAGCTAAACTAGCTCCTCTGAGGATGTTTTACAATGTTAAATGATAAGCTGCTGTTTTACAAGTCATTAACTGTACTTTATGTCAATAAAACTGGCTTTTTATTTAAAGCATTCCTGTGAAGTTTAAACAGTTTTTTAGATGTATTTTGACTGCTGGGGGGGTACTGCACATTTATAAATGATGCTCACTGCACAAAGTTCTGCAAGTCCAAAACTTTTCAAAAGCTCCTATAATAGTGGCCTTTGGGGAAATGCTTGGTAGCAGGGGATTTCTTTGTATTCATATATACTGTGAAACAAACTGGCAGAAGGAGAAAAGAACTGAAAGTCCCAAAGTTTTCTGATCTGTGTTTTATCTGCATACATGTAACTTTTTTTTCTAGAATTTCCCAGAAGCTGATGAGTAGCAAGGATTTAGTAAAACTGTGAGGAGTTTTATGATATCCCTGGCTGATCTGGCTAGAACAGTGAAAGCCCACAAGGCTCATTATTTGTAATTGACCTTATTTGAGCCAGTTGTGCACACTGAACACAGTTACTGCCTTTCTCAGCAGCCCAAACTAATTTGGGCTCTGATTTCTGTCTTTCCGTCTTAAACAGGAGCAGCTTTTCCGTGCATACACACCAGATGATGTGGCGAGCAGTAAAATGTGTGTGTGTGTGTGTGTGTGTGTGTGTGCGTGTGTGTGTGTGTGTGTGTGCATGACCTAATTGCAGAGAATAGAGACTGGCCATTTCCTGTGTTTATTTTCTTGTCATCAGGGATGCAGAAAAGGGATAAATAACACTTGGTTATTTCTTCATGCAGCTGACCTGGCATTTCTATTGGGGTCAAAGCAAGTGGCAAACAACCCCAAAAAATTATTTTAGTAAAATCTTGGAAGATAGTTTAAAGAATGTCTCTCTCAATGTTGCCAAATTACACACAGGAGTATGCAGTACTTCCACTTTGTTTTAGCATTCTCTCTAAAAGAAATAATACGTAGCTGGCATCAGGCAAGCCAATAGTTAAATAAAAGATCATAGAAAATCTGAAATGAATTTAGTCCAGCAAGGTTTGCCATAGTATGGTCACATAAGAAAGCATTCATCATCCATGTCATGGATGGATAGATAGATGGATGGATGGATGGATGGATGGATCACTAAGTGGTTACAGCTTCCAAATCCTGCTCCACACAGCAGCAGATCAAGAGTACTAGAGATCTGATTCACTCACCGTGATGACCCTATGACCCATAAGTAATGGAGTCAATGCTGAAGTAAACAATCTGTGAAGCTTAAAACTATAATAGCTATATTAGCAGGTATTAACCATCCACATGTTTAAGCAAGACGGTTAACTAATCTGCAACCTTAGCTGTGACTGTGTCCAGGATTAGACCCACAGGAGTTTAGGATCGGGTGCCAGACCCTCTTTGGCACGACGGTATCGAAGATGGTACGTGCCTGTGCTTTTCCAGGATGGACAGTTGTATTGAAATTATCCCAGCGGACTCATAATCAGCTGATCAGGTGGACTGATACAGTTGCCGGCCTCAACCACCGTAACGCCAAAAAACATCTGCGTTACCATGCGAATATAACAGTGACAAACTGCACAATGGTCTCTTGCGTAGGAATAGACAGTTAATATCCACTAGTATATCGTTCTGTCCCAAAGATTTTGATATTTTGAGTCTAAAGTCAGGTAATGTGGGGGTTCCGGTCGGACTACCTGAATTCTGCTGCTCTGAGAGTTTTCACTTCTGCAGCCTTCAGGGGGAAAACGAGGACAGAGTCCAAACCTTTCTGCATGGAATAGCACATTTTGACTGACATTAAAATGATCTAAAATGGATATGTACAGAGCACACTCATGTTGGACATGACTGAAATTATTAGACTACAAACATGATATTCTGTGAATAACCACTCTGGTTACCTGAAAATACTAACTTAGTTGGTATAGACCAGGGGTCGGCAACAATTTCAGTGCAAAAAGCAATTTTTCCCCTGGGTTTTTGTACAGTAATTCAATTTCTCAAAAACCATAAACCACTTCGAAAAATGACCAAGTTTAATATATAATCACTATATAAAATGTATGTGTTTTACAGTTGAATAAAGAGACAGAGTTGTATTTTTAGCTTGGGGTTTTAGAACAATGACAATTCAACTTTTACAATAAGCATATACACCAAACGTCTACAAAGTGCCTGCCTTAAGTTGTTAAAATTCTAAACTGCTATTAAGACCCTGCTCTAATTATATTACACTTATTATTCATCTATTTTATGTTTTTGTTCACTCTAATGCAAGGTCCACATGAAACACTGTTGTTTTGTTTTTTATGTTGGACATCAAAACTGCAATCAAATTATTTAATTAAAAAACGAAAACTGTATGTTTTGTTCCGGTAGGCCTAATTCTGTTGTGGGGAGTCTAAGCAGACATTGAACCAAAACACATAGAAAAAGAGCAAAATCTTTGCTTTTATTAAAATATATGTAAAAAGAAATCCAGCTCAGTCCTGCATGATCTTTACACAAAATTATTTAGAGCCACTGTTGTGGGCCCAATGAGCCAAAAGTGACTCTTGAAAAGCTCCTAAGGATTTTTGTTGCTGAAATTAATTTATAACAAAAAAAAAAAGTTTTTTAGAACCCATTACTAACGTACAAAACTTACACTACATGAGATCCTTTATAGTTATATATCTTATTATTCTAAGCAGGTATGAGAATGCTACAATAATTACATTTTAAAGTACCAAAATCTAATCTGCATTTTCAGATTATTTGTAGAGTCTAATCGGTAAGAGATTTTGACCTTGGATATTCTTGGCCTCTGAATTAATAAAAATCAATAAAATTCTACTATATTTCCTGCATTCATTTATTTTCCCACCTGTCCAGTGATATCTTGTACTGGTTCTTCTCTCTCTCTTAGGATGCATTCACACCAGCCCTGCTTAGTCTGCTTTATTAAAACTCTAATTAATTTGCCAAGATAGTCCAGTTTGTATGAGGAGGTGTGTATGCGCCATCTAACTCTGATGCGGACCAAAAAAGCTAACTCTGGTTTTGCATAAAAACCTAGGTCTCGGCTTGGATGAAGTAAACTCTAGTGCGGTTCGATTGCATATGTGAATGCCCCAAAAGCAGGACGCGGACTAACATTAGGAAACTTTTAAGCCTAGTCTTAAAAGTAGACAGGGTTACTGCCTCACAGACTAAAACTGGAAGCTGGTTCCACAGGAGAGGAGCCTGAAAACTAAAAGATCTGCCTCCCATTCTACTTTTAGAAATCCTAGGAACCACCAGTAAACCTGCAGTCTGAGGGCAGTTAGGAAAGTATGGAACAATCAAGATCTCTGATGTATGACGGAACTTGATTATTAAAGTCTTTATATGCGAGGATGAGGATCTTAAATTCTTTTCTGGATTTAACAGGGACCCAATGATATCAAGCTAAGATAGCCAACCAACACTGCAGCTGCAAGATAACCGCAAATTATAACAATGGAAACCGGAGTTATGTAAAGGTTTGGTGTCACACCATTTGCATAGGCATTGCGGTGTTGATAAAAAAATAATCACTCTATTGTTTAGAAGAACTCAATACAATTCGAAAATACTCTATTGATCCCAGGGAGAAATTAAGTGTTGTTGCTCATTCTATTTAATTCTTCATGGAGTTGTTGTAGATCCTGTTAGTTGTGGGCAGTAAGGAATTCCGGTAGCAGTCTGTGTCGCAGCAAAACTGAAGAAGCCTCTGACTGAAGACACTCTGTTGTAGTAGTTCCATAAAGAGGATGCTCACGGTTCTCCAATATTAATAAGAAACAGTCAGCTATACATTCGGAAACTTTCAACCAGTTAGTTTGCCTTAGCAACTGGCTAAAAGATGAATAGGTTAAAAAGTCCTTGTGTAAATGTGATTGATAGTGGAATTCAAAACAAAAGTTCCACGCATCTCTCCTGTATTTCTTTATTTTAAAGAACAGCACCATTCCTTTTCACTCTGTACACCTCAGACTTCCAGTACAAATCATAGACCTTTCATCTCTAGAAATACTCAGATGACTCTGCAATTGTGGGGTGTATCGGAGATGGACAAGAAGCTGAATACAGAGAGCTGGTGGACCTCTTTGTGACATGGTATGGAAACAATCGTCTCACCTTGAATGTGAACAAAACAAAGGAGATGATTGTAGATTTCAGAAGAAACAGGGATAAGTCAAACACTGTTTCCATCATGGGAGAAGAAGTGGAGGTGGTTGAGGAATATAAATACCTCGGAGTTCACCTTGACAACAGACTGGACTGGAGGCTGAACAGTGAAGCTGTCTACAAGAAGGGACAGAGCAGACTGTACTTCTTGAGGAAGCTTAGGTCCTTCAAGGTTTGCAGCAAGATGCTGCAGATCTTTTACAAGTCTGTGGGGGAGAGTGTAATCTCTTCAGCCGTCATCTGTTGGGGTAGCAGCATCAGAGCCAGGGATTTAAAAAGGCGAAACAACCTGATAAAGAAGGCTGGTTCTGTTCTTGGGACAACTGGGGAAAATCTGGAGATGATGATGCAACGAAGGATTCTTCATAAAATCAAAAAGATTATGGACAACCCTGAGCATCCTCTTCATGAGACAGTCATACAACAACAGAGCGTCTTCAGGCTTCTTCAGTTTCGCTGCAATACAGCCCGCTACAGGAAATCCTTCCTGCCCACAGCCATCATTATCTACAACAACTCCTTAAAGAATTAATTATAAGAGCTACACCAACACTTAATTTCCCTCTGTGATCAATAAAGTATTTTTTAATTGAATTGAAGATATCTGGTATTGTCTTTTTGGTACTTTTTCAATAATATTTAGGAATGTTAATTATTCGTAATTAATTCATTCCTACCCTGTGATTCATTAGATAAAAAATGTTAATCGTTTGACAGCCCTAAATTATAAAAAATAGATAATTAATTGTGTCATAAAGAAAATATTCTAAACCTGGGCTATTAAGGCTAGGTTTCAGAACACTACAACCCGAATGCTTTACTTTAAAAAATATTCATATTTTATTTAAGCACAACTAATAAAGCATTTGCTCACATTAACTAAAAACTGCATCTATGCATCTAGGCTGATATATTTTAACTTCATTTACTACTGCTGCACTTACATGAAATTATTGCAGAACGTTTTTGCACTACTTAGACGTGCACATACACTGTTCGGGGGTTGTGATTTTGTTTGATGAAATGCATAAAAGAAATCACTTATCAAACATGGGTCACTGTTCCATAATGTCAATGTCAGTAGAGAGCCCTGCAGGAAAATGTAGATCAAATTGGATATTTTAATTGTTTGCCAAGTGTGCTGCTGCAGCAAATTACATAGAGAATCCCTGAGCAACTTCCAGAGGGACTGAAATATAAATTAATCTCTCGCTACAAGGACTCAATGGGAAATAGTGGGCAGTAATTTCTTACTGTACCTGCTGGAACTTTTGGATGGTTAATTGAAGTTACAAAAATAAATATAGTCACTCATAAAGCATATTCGTCTTGAGTATAGGAAATATCCATCCCTCCATTTTCTATACCTATCTATTGTTTAGGGTGGCAGGGGGGTTGATGTCAATGGGCTACATGTGGGAGTACTACAGACTGGTTGGACAGTATCAATTTTTTATATTTAATATTGTTAACCGTCTCTAAAACATTAGCTGGGTAATGCTGTTTGCCTAAAGAGGCTTGTATTGTAATTATGTTCTATTACTTCTCCTAATTTAGGTTATTTTAAGGCTTTTTCTCCTTTGATTTAAGACAAAACTGTTGGATTAATTTACTTGTCAGAGCAATCACTGAAAATCACCTAAATACACAGCTCTTGTATTACATTATATTTATTAGAGGTGGGTATTGATTTAAATTTCAAGAATCGATTATGACCACATCAGTCCATTCATAGGCCATTATGAATTCATTTCCCACTTCAGGCAGCTAATGAAAGTAGCTACTGTGTTCTCTTGTTTTCAACAACAGAATACGGGCGGATATCCTCGCAAATGAAGCCCGCAATCATCTCAGTTATTTTGAGAGAATGTGCAGAATTGGCTGGTAGTTTTAGCTTTTACTTGACTTTCACCTGTTGTGGCGTGGTGGACAGCTTGGACAAGAGGTCTTGGTGATGTCACAACATGTGGCTCCTGAAATCTTATAGTGCTGTCTACATGTGTAAGTCTTTATTTTGACACTTTAGTACATTTTATTTAAAATATAAATGTTCTGCCTTAAACCGTCAGTTGTGGCACCCTCTTCAAGTTAAAAGACTGCACCACGTTTAAATTTGAATCAGCCATCTTTATTTGGTCTGCTGTAATAGGTGATGTTGGCGGATACATGTGATGTCAGCTGCACTCGAGCTGTGGCGTATGAAAGCAGCCAAGTCTTGGCCACGCCTTCGTAGCGAGTTGGAATAGCAAGCAAAGTGTTTACGCCCAGCCCTCTCCCCACACGCGTTCCTCGGTCCGCTAGGCAACACCTCCTTTTGGCGCATTTTTCAAATAGTAAATGTGGGTGGAGTAAGACTCTAGTATGGGGGTGAGTTGCTTTTTAACGGTTACGCCTCAAAATAGCCGTCTGGACTTTTTTCCCCTACTTTAGCTGTAAAAAGGGCGAACATTGAAGGGTTAAATCAAACTTTGGACATACAGATTGCTCTTTATGAATTTTTATAAGAATCGATTTAGAATCAGAGAATCAATTTTTTTTTCAACACAGCACTAATATTATGTAATCCTGTTTCACCTCTAAGGCCCACAAGGTTTATTGATCTGAGGAGGGAAAACAGCACACTGCAAACTTTCCAGCTGAAACAAGCACCACTAAGTGCTTATGTTCGAAAAGTTGTGGTATTAACATTTTTCAGGATTTCTTCCACTAAAATATTTACAGACTAATGCCAAACATTGGACTTTGTGCATTGCTTAATGGAGCAAACAAGTTCTAGCATTACCATGAGTGTTAACACTTGTCAATTACACTTTAATACAAGGTACTCCTGTTTACGAAATAATGCCACTGTACAACAGGAACAGCAGCAGAAGAGTTAATAGACAGTGCACTTCTAACACACAAAAACAAACAACTTATTAAATGTATATTTGCATACATCAACACCTCTTCATTTGTATTAGTTTTAATGACAGCATTGAAGCAAAATCCTTGATATTTTTGGGTACCCCAGTGTTACTGTTCAACCCTACAGTATAAAGGTCACCATTCAAGAGAAATTGGTATATAATAAGTAAGGGGCCATGATTTAAAAGAGGAGTGATCCTCCTACCCAACAGAGTTACACATGATTTATGAATCAATGTCAGGATGCCGGAGGCTGATCTGGTGACTAATGGGAGTACATTAGCTTCTCTTACTAAAGTGTTTATGGAGTAAGAGATTTCCTAAAACTCAGATCAAGAGATTTTCTTGATGAACTCAGTGGAAGCACAAAGTTTTAAGAGAAGCTGTAAATAAAATGTGGCAATATCACATTTTGGTGGGATATTTTACCATATCTGGCAAGCAGCTGCTACGGATAAAGTACTATTATTCAGAGCATCATTTATTCAAGGGCTTAACCTTGACTATACGCTCACAGGTCTGATATTGTAAGTATTCTGGTGTCAGGTATTCTGGTGTTGCATTAGAAAATGGAGACCTGCTTGTGGAACATCCAGTTCTGTCATGTCTTTGAAATATCTGAGAGGTAAAATAAATAATGAACACGTCAACATTCCTCTCAGTCAATGTTTGTTCACAAAGGAATCCATTGGTAATAAATTGGTGTAGCACAGGGATTATGTATGGGACACACAGAAAATGACTAAATACTTTGTGGAAATACCTTTTTCGTGATGACAACTTTAAGATGCCTAATGTATGGAGAAGCTACTCACACGCAATGCTCAGATGTGATTTTGACCAATTTTTCCTTCTCAGAACCTGAGAGTCCTTTCTATACATTATCTTCAGTTCTTTCCATCGATTTTTATTTGGATACAAGTCCGGTCATTGACTTAACAGGGTTTCTCTGAAACAAATTAAGAGTTTCCTTGTCAATGTGTTTGGGAATATTGACTTGCTTGGAAATCCTAGCTGATCACGTACAGTAGAAACATCTCAGATTCTCATCAAGAATGTTCCTGTACATTTCTTCATTCATCCCTCTTTCAATTATATGAAGTCAGCCAGTACCAGTGGCTGTAAACGAGACTTTAACATGGTGCTCCCACTTCACTTTTGACATGGTTTTTGGGGTGATGTGCGGAGCGATTCTTCCTCTAAACACGTCTAAAGAGTCTACTTTGCAGCAAACTTTAAACAAGTATCAGTATGGGTTTTCATCAGCAGTGGAGTCAAGTGCAGTGAGTGTGCATAGAGGTCATTGTGGTCAAGTTAATTGCTCATGGTTTTCCTTGAGAAATTGTAATTGCTAATTTGAGGTCTTTTGAAGCTCTCTGTGCTACTTGGCTCTTGGTCAACACTTTAGGATATTATTTTGTGACTCCACTGTCAGAAAGGGACATCTAGCTTCGACTGGTTAATGATGAAATTAGGTAATTTCAATTTCAGGAATATAGCTCCAACAAATCTGACTGGAACAATCATATATCTAGAAATGCAGCTGTAACCACTGTCATTATGTTTTGCAACAGTAAGAATCTTACCCATCATTCTATGGTGGGCAGTCCTTTGACCGTTCATCATTACCAGTGAGAATTAATGTTAAACCAGCTGATAGTGATTTGCACACACCTGCAGAAATGCTTTCTAAGTGCTGACAGATGTCAGCTGGTGTCTTGGCTTTCCATGCCATTTTTTAAACATAATGTTATTCATGACCTCAATGATGAATCATAGTACCACTCAATTTTACAACGCGTAACCTATTTTATGGACTAATTTGTTTTTGAGGTACGAAACCTTCTCCAATGATGTCCTGTATCTTTACATTTTTCATATTTAAGGATCAACTGCACATCTAGGGATGAAATGTCAATGCTCTGAGTGCCCCAATATGGTCAGATTATTGGTAGCTAAATGAGAGAGTAGGTCAAGGAGTTTCCCCCTCAGTGAAATCTGTCGTGGAATTCTTCTACAGTCCAGAAAAATGGTGTGGTCCAAAAATGGCATGGTCCAAAAACTTGTCAGACTATTGCTTTCCTGTAGTATTGTGTCTTCTTACACCATTAAAACAAAAGGCAGAAAGAAAGTGTGACAGGGGTAAAATATTTCCCTTGGCAGCTAGTGAGTTGAAAAGTCTTTTTTTTCTAACCAGAAATTGTGGGCCCTCCTATTGATTGAAAACAGTGTCCTAATTATCCATTCATCCATCTTCCTCTTACTCAAGATCGGATCACGGTGTAACAGAGCCAAGTGGGCAACCCAGTGACACTCTCTGGTTCAACTCCCAAGCCTAGAGTTTGATCTGGTTCTGCCTCCTGGTGAGACATTCTCGGAAAACCCTCCAAAGGGAGGTGGCGAAGAAATATCAAGATCAGAAGCTTGGAACTGACTCCTTCCAAAGTAGAGAAATAAGCTGTTCTACTGTTTCCTAGCTTCCCAAGGATGATGAAACTCTTCATCTAATCGGCAAGACTGAGCCCTATCACCCTGCGGAGGGAGCTGATTTCTGCTGTTTGAACGTGTGATCGTATTATTCAGTGATTATCCATGTCTCATGAGCACAGGCGATTATTGGAGCATAGACGAACAGGTAAATCAAGAGCTTTGCCTTTTGGCTCAGCTCTTTCTTCACCATGACAGACGGGAGCTGCAATGCATTATTGCAGATGATGTCCCGATCCATTTATCTGTCTCCCGCTCCAGTTTTCCATCACTCAGCAAGACACCAAGATATTAAAATTCCTTCCCTTCAGGCAGACACTGATACCCCAACCCGCAGGGAGCAGTCCACCTTGTTCCGGTCAACAACCATGGCCTCAGACTTCAAGGAAATGATTGCAAACTAAGTAAAAAAAACAAAAAATTGTTTTAATTTCTGCTCTCAAACAGCTGACATTTATTATAGTCTTTAATGCTAATACAGATCAGAGTTTTGTTCATATTTTCTGGAAGGATAAACAGGATCACCTGTTTTCTTTTTCGTGCTTCCTGCTGTGCTAAGAAGCCTCACTATTTGTCAGTCAGAGCTGGAACCTGATTTTGTGCTGTTAGCAAGTTTTTTCCATTCAGTTAGGGCACTGCCGTCATTAGCCCTCCTTGAGCTGGGCTACATCTTATTCTTATACTTGCTTGTGCATAGTTTATTAATATTTTAATCAGGCAGGCTGTGGCCTGGGGGCTGCCGCCAGTTGCAGATCATTGCTTTATTCTTTACACCAGCTACTCTTTAATTGTGTCTGTCTGATGATGTCTAAAAACAGCTGGAAATCATGATATTTAACTAAAAACAGTGAAATTAGAGTTTGAGTACATTAACGTTAACAAAAGCTTAAGATTGTGGATATTAAAAAAAATACACGGATACAAGCGGCTGAAATGAGTTTCCTCCGCAGAGTGTCTGGGCTCTCCCTTAGAGATAGGGTGAGAAGCTCAGTCATCCGGAGGGGGCTCAGAGTAGAGCCGCTGCTTCTCCACATCGAGAGGAGTCAGTTGAGGTGGCTCGGGCATCTGGTCAGGATGCCTCCTGGACGCCTCCCTGGTGAGGTGTTTCAGGCACGTCCCACCGGGAGGAGGCCCAGGGGAAGGCCCAGGACACGCTGGAGGGACTATGTTTCTCGGCTGGCCTGGGAGCGCCTTAGGGTTCCTCCCGAGGAGCTGGAACAAGTGGCTGGGGAGAGGGAAGTCTGGGTCTCTTTGCTTAGGCTGCTGCCCCCGCGACCCGACCCCGGATAAGCGGAAGAAAATGGATGGATGGATGGATGGATGGATGAAAAAAAATACATATTCCACTATACAAACAGAAACTGAAACCTCACCCGCTTTGCAGGAGATCCTGTAAAATACTTACACATTCTAGCGCAGAATTTCTGCATCATGTCTTGTATCCTCTGAGCTTTACCCAGATGCCCCTTACTGCCATCTCCAGCTGTTAGAGTCTGTCTCCAGCACAGCATTCCCTGCTGGAATGTGCATTCACCCTGTTAAACCCTAATTATCACTGGATTCATTCTTAAATAATTACCAGCAATAAAGGAGAATGTTATTCCAGACTTGGCATGTCTATGGAGAGTACATGTGGTTGCGTTTTTCTTTAAGGATGCCTGTCATTGCTCATGCATTCAATGTGTATGTGAGTGTCTGCGTGTGTGTGTGTGTGTGTGTGTGTAATGGCTCCTGTGTGGATGTGACCTTTGAAATTCTACCAGGGACACCAGAGGTTCCAGCACGGCCTTTTTCCCTGCGACTCTGAAAAGAGAAATACCAATCAGCATAAAAAAACAACAACCCCTGCAGTAAGTGAATCCCCCGGACCAATCAAAATATTAGACTTCTGTGCTGAATATACAGTGTCTAAATTAGTCATGTCCCTTCATTTTTTATTTACATTTCATCATGTTACGACCACAAATTGAAATTGATTTTATTGGGATTTTATGCGATAGACCAACATAAAGCATTCCATAAAGCTTTTTTACTAAAAATATCGGACTTGTTTTTAGGACTGGTAGCCATGATAATATTAAGTGCAACCAACTGTGTTAATTGGCTGAGTGGAAGACAGTCATTGTTGACATTGCTGAAAGAAAGCTGCTAGAAGTCCCGTTTTAAAGTTTATCACTATGTGGGGTATAGAAAAAAGAAAGTTGTCCCATTAGCTCAAAAATGATTGTTTGGGTCCACATGCAGAACTCTGTGTGTGTGTTTGGGTGTGTTCACTCTAAAATTAAAAATGTTTCTGGCCCAACCCGTTTCCGCTATCAGAACTTCAGGGTACTTTTCCCGGAACCTCAAGGTATTCGTGTCTCTCCACTACACCGGGCAAGGCCAGCAGGGCCGCTTTCTGGGCTATTTCATGAACCAACGGAATACCAGTCTGGGGGTAAATGGCCCGGTAGAGTCGCTGGGCTGGAGCTGTGGTAATCTCACGCCGTTTTTGTTGTAATGAGCAAACAACCGTCTTTGTAGAATAATAAAAGTTGCTGGCGAAGCAGTTTATCCTTGCTTCTCCTATGTCGTTCTCTTATTTGTCTCTGCTGCTGGGGGCGCCTTTAGGCGATGATCAGTAACGGGAACTCTGCCGAAACTGACGTGATATGCGGACTTCTTAGCTGATTCCATAAAGGGCCAAATTTGTATGGAGACACAACCGCTGAGAGGAGCGGGCCAACAGATTTACCCCGATAGAGGAAAGTCTGCTAAAATTACCCTGAAGTTCAGATGCAAACGCGCCTAATGTGTGACTGGTTTATTTAAAATTCAAGTGTTGCTGGAGTTTGCACCACCAACACACTCCACTCTAAACAGTATCTCCACTTTGAAACATAGTGGTGGCAGCATCATGCTGTGGGGGTGCTTTACTTTAGCAGAAACAGGAAAGCTGAGATGGGAGGAGCTAAATACAAGGCCATCCTGGAAGACACTTGTCAGAGGATGCAAAGGCTTGAAGCTGCTGCTTAGGATTATTTTCCAGTAGGACAACAACTCTAAACATCAGAAAGGGGAATTCTCTTCTAGCAGAACCAATTCTTACGGTTCGGCTCACTAAAAGCTCACTAAAAGCAACAAGATTAGTTACCATAGCTACCATAACATTACAATGTCCCCAGGTGACTCTGAACCCATCAAAACTCTAAGTGAATGCATTAAGCAATTCAATGGATGGATGTGCCATAACTTTCTCCAGCTGAACAGAAACAAAACAAAACAAAATTATCTTTGGACCTAAAGAGGAACGATCAAGAGTCAACACACAGCTTCAGTTATTACAGCTAGAAAGTACTGATCAGGCCCAAAATCTAGGTGTAGAGATGGACTCAGATCTGAACCTCCAGGGTCACATAAAGACAATAACAAGGTCAGCTTTCTATCACCTGAAGAACATTTCCAGGTTTAAAGGACTGATGTCACAACGGGACCTTGAAAAACTGATCCATGCGTTTATCTTTAGTCGGATTGGTTACTGCAACAGTGTTCTCACAGGTCTGCCCTATCTTGTTTTGTTTCATAATTTAATTTATGACAAAAAATGTCAAATAATGTGTGAAATAAATAAAAATTTCAAAGCATACATTATATCAAATGTTCATTGTTTATATGGCTCATTGTATTCACCATGGAACAGAGTGCTACAAAAAATTAATTTAGTACAAAAACAAACTGATTGTATGTGAAATGGATGGATGTACAGTTCGAATGTGCCTGTGCTGGTTATTTGTAGAGCCGGCTCGATATATTTTTCAACTTTACATACTCTGCACTGTTTTTAAATTCTCAACGTAATTAAAACACATCCAAACGTTGCTGCATTTCCCGCCGTCACTCAATTTCTCACCTTTCCAGCGTGTTTTGTCTATAGCGCTGTTCTTTTTTTTTCTCCTCTTACACCTTCCTGTTTCTCTGTGTGTCTGTGCCGCTGTCTGTGTTTGTACTCTCCGCCTGTCCCCCTTCTGCTCAGTACAGACACCGCCCACCACACATCATGGAGTTGATCAATCACGCGCGGCTTGCACAGAAGTGGCTCCAGCTCCCAGGCAGAAGCCGACTCCGATTGGTCACTTCAAAGTGCTGTTCTCGACCGATACATCACTACTAAACATACAGCCAGTGGCACGGAGGGATGGCTTTGATCAAAACACATTTGTGTGTTAGAATGGCCTAGTCAAAGACCAGACATAAATACAACTGTAAATGTATAGCAAATTGTTTCTAGATGTGCAAAGCCAAACTGTAATAGATTTCCAGCTTTAATTTCCGCCAAAGATGGTTCGAAACACTTTGACTATGACAGAATGTAGAATATTCTCTGGATCAGAAATGAAGCCTAGTTTATACTTCTCCTTTAGCAGGTTTGCACCCACATGCACACGTTTTGACGGAGACGTTTTCCTTTAATACTTCTCCGTTGGTGTGTCAGATTTGCAAACCAATTCCCCACCAGGACAGCAGGGGGTGCAGACCTTTTCTGGCGGGTCTGCCTACCATTGCAGTGACGTCTCTGGTTAAAGACTTCTTGTAACATCCACTCAAGGAGCAATGGCCGACAGGGAGCGAGTTTTGATTGAGCTGGAAAGCTTTTTACTAGAAGTGCAGCTCTTAGAATGCTCTAAAAACACATGTGAACAAACAAACACAGGAGTTTGTTTTGTTGTTCTCTCCTCCTCCTGGTGTTCAAAATCGCCAAAAGACTTTATTAGATAAACTGGCCTTGCAAAATAAAGAGTCTAGAGCCCAAAAGCTCCATTGACTATTAATTAAATCGACTATAGAGCACCGTTCTGGTGAAAGGATCTTGGGCTGATGTTGGGTTGACCAATCACAGACTTGCACTCTCCGTTTGCATACGACGGATAGTTAAAAAAATTGGGCTCTACTCCGTGCGTGCTTGCGTGGCCGTCGGAGAGCCCTTGCGTTGACGGATAATGGTGTTGCGTGTTTCCACACCTGCGGAGACTGAGAAGTATAAACTAGGCTTAAGCAGCACTGTTTGGAGAGAAGCCAGGGGTATATGGTGGCATCCTTGGAATAAAAAGCAATCCATTAATTTCAATGTGAAGTTTTCCTTCTTAAAATTGTATTTATTTGTTCCCTTCCGTCTTTTCAGGCATTACACACCCGACCTATGACTTTTCCTCTTTAAACTTTAAGCTAACTTCCCACCCCCAGAGTAGTGTGCAAATGTAAATCTGAGTTGGCACTCATCCTCACATGTTTACTCTTTATAATTTAAGAGCTATTAACAATCTGCATGTTAAAACAACTCAGATGTGGCAGTGTCATGAAACAGGCTGTCCAATACACGCACGAAGCACTTCAGTGATGTACATTCAAAGCTGCACATGAGAAGCCCTCGTGACTGATGTTACCTTTGTACGTTTATGCCATAGTCTACACTCTTTTAAGAACTTTAGCCCATTTATCCAGTAATATCCCATCCTTACTCAGTCTATTCCTCCATAATCCCTTTCTACCCCTGTGATCGTTCTTCTTTTCTCCCTCCATCCCTTATTCACCTCCTCCCCTCGTAGCTCTAACATCCGTCACTCATACGCCTTCCTGTCTTTGTCAATCTGAGCTTCCAGGAATTCACTTGGAGGAAGTTTTGCCCTCCGAACTTGATAACACCTCACCCATTCTCACTCCCAGAGCACACTTAACTCTAGAGCTCCTGTTAATTATATTGTTTTTAATGTACATGCTGTATATTAATGACAAAAGCACGAATAATCTTTATTTTTTGCCAACAACAAATTTACCCAACTCAATCTGCACAAGAAGTCAAGAACTCCTTTAATTTATATAGTGATCAATGAGCATTTTATTTTGCCGACTGTGCAAGTTAAGGCTGAGAACAGGGAGCTTAACACAGCAAATAAAACAAAGAGAAATGTCATATTTTGCCTTAACATTTGCCCATGCAAATATGTTAAATATTTCAGACTAACCTGCCAGCAGACATTTTCACCAGCAGTGAATTTCAGGACAAAAAGATGCAGCAGCATTGAAGGAGAAACAGTGCTGTGTTAACCATTTGCTGCATTTATAAGTTGAGTTGATTCAGCAGAGATCAAACTGGAAACCTGTCCAGACCAATGATTGTCAATTACTTGAGTAGTCATTAAAGTGAGCAACTTTAGAGCAAATCCGCATAGCTTTTCATACATTTTGGTAATTTTTTTTACCTGCACCTGGTGTGAAAAGTACTGAATATCGGGTCAGATTAATTTCTGTTTCTTCCCCCACGCCTGGAAATTATCTAATGGCATTTAGGAATGCATTTATTTTTCATATTTTTATAATTTAATCAATGTTAAGAACTTCAACTGTATTTACTATTCAGTCAAAAAAACTTGTATGGAAACACAGTTACCAACATAACCACAAGGTGGCAGTAATGTACCAAGTTGCTTGCTAACATCCATAATCCAGGCATACTTAAAAAGAAATAAATTGCAATCATTTTGCCGCAGTTCCTGCCATCACAGCATGGTTTAAAGTTAGCCAAAAATGTTTGGTAAGTTTTACAAAATGGCAACTGCATTTACTGCGAGATGTTGCTGCCCAGGCATATGAATCCCTCAGAGAGGTGCTAAATAAATGAATGTGAGGGCATGCCTTTGTTTATAAACAGGCAACATTCCTCAATCATAGATCTGTTACTAATATTGGTTCTCAGAAAGCTGATCACAATGAAATTATAACATGTTAAATTAATATTCATATGAGCACTGACTTCTGTTAGGTATGTTTGCCAGTTCTGTGTTCACTTTTACCTATGTTCAATCAGGGTATATTAAGGGGGTAATAAAGTTCGTTTATAGCACTGATATTCTGTGCTATATTTATTAGCAATCATTAAGTTCATCGTAAAAATTGTGTAAATAGCTGTCACTTAGTATTATGAGAATGCATGCGTGTGTAAGTCTGGGGAAGTGAATTTCAATTAGCATTTTTGTTCCAGGGCTGTAGAGGGGAGCAGTTGGTAGCACTGTTGCCTTGCAGCGTGAAGGTCCTGGGTTCGATACCTGGCCTTTGGGTCTTTCTGCATGAAATTTGCATGTTCTCCCTGTACATGTGTGGGTTATTCCTGGGTACTCTGGATTCCTTCCACAATCCAAAAACCTGACTGTTTGTGTGCATGGTTATTCGTCCGTGTTGCCCTGCGATGGACTGGCGACTTGTCCAAGGTATACCCCGCCTTTCGTGCAATGGCCGCTGGAGACAGGCACCAGCCCTCTGCAAGATAAGTGGTATAGATGATGGATGGATGGATTTTTGTTCCAAATGCCCATCCCTGCTTGTGTCACTCTGCAGCAAGGCCGATGAGGTCTAACATCTTACATACATGCATAAGCATGTGTTGGGAGATGGAGGACTAAACTGCACACAGAGAACAAGGAGACTTCAATTAAAAACGCGGAATCCCAGAATGCACTGCAATAACCTACTTTCAGATTCTAGGAGGAGTGTCACAACTTGATCACGCATCATGTTTTAATAAAAACTCTGAAACAGAGGAATTTGTCCCTTACCAACAGCGGAGTAGACCTACATTGGAGGGACATACAACCCCCCCACAAGCTAAAATCTGATACTTTAGAACCCTTCTAAAAATGCTTATATCTGCCTATTTTAACAGTTCAAACAACATACCTACAATAATTCACTGAATGAGGTTGTCAGAAAAAGTCAGTATCTTCTGCGTCAGAGAGAAAAATAGTTTTCATGGCCTCGCCCAACTTGGTTTGGGACCTCCCACAGGAAGGCTAGAGGCGGGAACACATTGCATTGGCTCCCCGTGTGTTTTAGGATCGATTTGAAGGTTATTTTAATGGTTTTTAAGTGTCTTAATGTTCTTGGGCCTTCTTATCTGCTTTTACCATATGAACCTTCGCGGTCTCTGCGGTCCTCCGCCAGCCGTCTCCTTGTTATCCCTAAAGTCAGGACACACACTCATGGTGAGGCGTCTTTTCATTACTATGGCCCTCCCCTCTGGAACAGCCTGCCGGAGGACCTCAGGGTCTCAGAGAACATTCATGTTTTTAAGAGCAGGCTGAAGACTCACCTTTTTACCCTACCTTTTAACTGATCATTATTATTATTATTATTATTATTATTATTATTATTATTATTATTATTATTATTATAGTCCATTTAATTGTTCTGTAAAGCACTTTGAATTGCAATTTGTGTATGAAAAGCACTTTATAATTAAAGTTTGATTTGATATTGATTTTGCAGCCAGGAGAGGGAAAAGTGCGTGAGTGCTAATAGACGCTAAGCTCATTGCTATTAGCCAGTCAGAGGCAAGACGTTTGCATATTAGGAATATTAATGAGTAAGACTTGTGATCCTGTTGTATCCCTCCACGCACTCCTCTGTCAAAACTGCAACCCCCTGAAACAGGAGCACCAGAGCTTTTTCCTTTTACACAGAAAAGGACTCACAAAGCATTGATTCATACTAGAGCCACAGCAGATTTATTGAAAACAAAAGTAAATGAGACCTTTAATACACACAGTGGAAACTGTCTTGGCACTACCATTTAACAATCAATCTATCAAGCTAACCTCCACAGTCTTTCTTACCTAATCTATTGTGATACGGATTATCAGTGACAAGGAAAATGATTGGCTAATTTGGAAACGCCAGCCACAACGGTGTAATGTAGCATTGCCCCTATGTTTTTCAGCTTCCCAAACTGTGTTTTCTTTGAAATATTCACAGATTCACCTATTCACAGATTTTTCCCTAGAGCATATCTCTAGAGAAAAATCTGTGAATAGGTGAATCTGTGAATACTAAACTGGAAATAGGTGAGGACCCGCTGTAGGTGTCTCAGTGGGAGCTTTGGTTCTGGGCATTGGTGTGCTGTGCTTTGCTGTTCTTAGCTGTGAAATCCATTCATCCATCCATCCACTGTCTATTCCGCTTATCCTTTACTGGGTCGTGGGGGGCCTGTGCCTATCTCCAAAGGTCATCGGTTGAGAGGCAGGGTACCCTGAACAGGTCGCCAGTCCATCGCAGGGCAAGCTGTAGAATCATTTCATTAAGTTACATTTTACAAGACTTTTTGAAATTTCTTTATTTCTTTATACTGTATGATTTTCTTTTGGCACTGCTTAAGTTCATATTAGCCTACATATCAATATTTCAAACATGTTAGAGAAACAAACTCTGTCAGAGGATTTTCCTCATAGCTGTACCTATTAAAATATCCAGTGAGTGTGTATTGTTAAATCATGAAATACCATTATTTTCCAGAGGTACAAGGCCATACGATATCCTGGCTAATTAAGCAGCATTAATGATGTTTTTGAAGCCAACGCTCCATTTGTCAGAGTAGGCAACATGCCTGATGGCTGAGGATCTACAGTGATATTGAGGTTTAGACAGCAGCGCACACTGAATGACCATGTGTTTCTTTCTTATTGCTTCAAAAATCTCGTAGGGCAGTTCGACGGTTCCTTAATACTGGAATCTGATCTGGCATATTGACTCACAGACATGATAGTAATCATTACTCTAAAGAGTTTAGCTAAGCTGCTTTTACCACATTAACAGCATCACTGCGAGCTCAGAGAAACACAACACACCCACTCTCACCAGTTTATCTAATTCCCTGACTCCTATGCTTTTCTGCCAATTCCTCTCATGTAATATCATTTCATAGCATTTAGCAGAGACACTTCTTTTTCTTGGATAGAGGGATTCTACAAATGAGGTGAGAGCGTGTAATATTTTTTTGGCATATTTGAGCGGATCTTGAAGCAAGTAACGCTCCACTCAAGGCATCTAACAAGATAAATTATCACCTAAACTGAGAAGAAATCCCTCTTATGGGAATAAACATAGGGATGACTTGTGCTCATTTGTTTTTTCCGGGGCACGTTGCATAGCTAAAGAAGATTACATTTGAAACTCACAGGGCATTACTGGCCGGCAGCACAATCCAGATATTAAGACAAATCTGTTGCCTTGGCCAGAACCTTCTGTCAGACAGACACAGGTAAAAAGAGCCGGTGTCATGTGCTCTGTACGTTTTCTGAGCCATAAACAATCCAGTTAAAATGTGCAGCACTCTAGGCTGCTGAAGAAATACACGCTGTTTATTATACCAACATATATTTGATGTAGCAGTCATAAAGGAGCCTCAGATTAATAATAAAGCAACGGGTTGTACTCAGCTGCCCTGTGAGGGGAAATTAAATGTTATTTCTTCCCTCTGCACTTCAGATGAAGAAAATGTAGGATTTCTATCAAAACAATGAATTACAATGCAAAGAGTTATCAATCTCATTAGACATGAGCTGATGCCTTTCACCTGCTTCTGAAACCCAAACACTTTCTCACCATCACCCACTACTCGTTAGTCCAGCTAGCTGGTAGGAAATTGTGGTTCCTGTCCACTATATGTGTCTGAATGTCTATTGTCCTGCTCAACAGAGAGTCTTGAATCTGGCTTTGTTACTATATTACTTTTATCTCAGTTTGTCCCCTTTATTCGTGTTATGTAATTTTAAATTTCACCATGCTAAATGCCACTCATTGCAAGTGACAGCAAAATATCAGTCTGTTTCCACATGTTGCGTGTTCTTTGATTCTATGTGGGGTTTTTTGTTGTTTTTTTCACAGTACATCACTTTTATTCTTGTTGCTTGGTGTTTTGACTGAAAGAAAATGTCTCACCAGTCACTCCAAAATGTTGCGATCCATCATTTGTATCAGAGACACTTTTTGTAACATTGCAAACATTCTGAAAAAGAACAACACCCCAGAACAAACTAAAATAGGTTTTTGAAAAATACCCGTCTATTCTTAATTCTGTAAAATGAAACATACAATAAAAGACATATAACAACATACAATACACAATTGTGTATAATTTTACATATAGAGGACGCTCGCTTATTCGCGGTTCAGTATTCGCGGATTCACCTATTCGCAGATTTTTCTGCGGAACAGGACTTCTTGGTTATTTGCGGAAAATCCTTCTACTCAAGAATTATTTTGTAAAACATATGTGAAATATTGGAAAGAAAATGCAGCTTTGGAAGCTGAAAAGCTTTATGTGCAACGCGTCTTGACTTGCTATTGGCTAGTGTTTGCAAAGTGGCCAGTCCAGAAGTGTCTCTTATTTTCCTCTGCCGCTGATTGGCAGTACCCCTAAAAACGTAAATGAGGAAGACTGTTTACATTAGCTTCTGTTGTAGTGCTGAGACAGTGTTCACTATGCATATTAATACATTTTAAGGTGTACATGGCATGTGAACTATTAAAATAGGTCGTTATAAGCATTTTTGAAGTATTTGCAGATTTTAACTATTTTTGGGCAGCTGTGGTCTCTAAACCCCTGCAAATACTGGGGGTCCACAATACGGATCAGCTGATCTGCCAAATCAGCCTAGGAATGAATTGAAGTAGGGTGTATCTGACCAGTTTGTTAAGTTTCCAACATTTAGAGGAGTATGTACTTTATTCATTAATGACACTGTTCTACTAAAAGTAAAAACTGTTACCTGTTGTTGTAGCTCATATTATACAAATTTTCAAAGGGGTGTTGTAGATGCTAATGGCGGTCGGCAGGAACGATCTCCTGTAAAAGCCTGTACAGCAATTCTGAAGAAGCCTCAGACTGAAGACACTCTGTTGTTATACAACAGTCTCATGCAGAGGATGATGCTCAGGGCTGTCCATAACCGTTCTGTATCTGTTTTTAAATTTTTTATTTTTGGTATAAAAGGATCAAAATGACAAAAGTAAGCAAGGGCAAAATGACAAAACATGGGCAAACAAATCTTTCAATGGACGTTCACGTTAAAAGCTAGCCTGTCACACAACTCTCCACTGTCAGCTGTGTTTTAACTTTACTTCATGGCTACTCTTTCTGCTCCTTTTCTACTGATGATTTGCAACAGCTTAGAGGCAGCTCACATGCATAGGTCCCCCCACCAGGTCAGCTGTTGGAATTCAGCTCCATAAATCAGTTAAAAATTCAAACTCACCACTACTGTCGGTGCTTTGTAGGTTGAACACATTCACCCATCAGCCTCATTGATATTTGATCAGTGCCAGGCGCTAATTTCCCCCTCAGGTTTTTGTTGTTCATATGTAATTTATTATTGTAGCATTACGCTAGTTGCAGCAGCTGAGCAACAAATCTGAGCGAAACTCTTTTACTATGACATCCAAGCCGTTTACCTCCTGTGGTTTTAGATGTAACAGATGTTTGTATTTTGATGTCAAGGGGACAGAAGGACACTGGATGGAGCTTTATTAGCAATGCTAATGCTCCAGTCACCAAGCATAAAAGGGGAAATAAAACCGAAAGGCACTCGTGCATTCACGTTGTTTTAAGCAGATTCATAAAGCCACCTGAATGTGCGTTTATAGTTTTACAAATCAAAATCAAAGTCACCATTATTTACTTGCACTCACAGTTTCAGCTATGTTTTCCACTAATTACTGATTTAAATGTACAAATCTTCTTTTTTTTCACCACAACTAAATGACACAACAATCAGCAAAAGCAAGCTCATGGAACTGGTTCATTTTTAACAAATGTTCAAGTGAAACATAAAAAAAATCCCAATCGGTGTTTGTCTGTGCCAGTTTTAGGAGGGAAAAAAGGACAGCACAAAACCCCCAGATGGAAGAAAAAGAAAATTGAAGCAATCACATCTGCAAGTTCAAAACAAATGACCCCATATGGGTTTAAAATGCTCTGATGGCAAATGAGGGGGAAAAAATGCAACCTCTGCCATCCCTGCAACGAACGGATCCATTAAATGTAAATTGGGTCTCTTTTGGAATTGCTGATAATCAGTGGGGGGAAAGATTTCTCCTGCTGGAACATGGTGTGGTTTCTTAAACAGTTAAAAAATAAAGAATCCAATTTTAAAAGGTAAGGCTTTGGGGGTCTCCCTCATTGGGGATGCAGCAGAATACACAATGAGACCTTTTTAGTCTGTGGTGCATCCACATAGACAGCGGGAGTTCCTTTCAGAGCTCGCTATAACACATAAAGCAGCACAACAACCAACTATAACCTTAACCCAGATGATAAGGATTTTAAAGGACTTCTGCTTAAGGGGCTGGTAAATATCTTTAACTGATGCCGGAGTAAAAATCTCTGATCATCTGAGTTATGTGGGGTAGTTATGAGGTACCCTACCTTTGATTTACACCTGTGACCAAAATTTTGGAGAATCACTGAGAAAATCTACAGTCAACTAAATTCTTAATTATTTTTTTTTTTACTGGTACAGAACAGTTTAAATGATTTTTTTTTTTTCAGACATTTGGGTGGAAGCTGTTTGCTAGTTTTACATGAGATAGGTGTTTATGTCATCTGTTTACTCTCAACCAAACAGTTACTGTATTGCAATCGAAAGCTCCTACCAAGTTCTGACTCAAAGTTCCGCTGGAAAACACTACCCCAGCTCACAAAAGTGATTTATGAAAGAGTCGAAAACAGACGTAGGCCTTTGAGAATCAAATAACTGTTGGTTGACAAGACAGAAAATCTCCTGCATGACTGCTCTGAACAATCTTAGCAACCATAGTGCACAGAACTAGCATAGCAACAACAAGAGCATTATTACCCCGGGAGTAAAGTAACAATGATAAAACTACTACATGTAAAAGTGTCAGGGTGGCAAAATACCACCTTGCTTTTACTCAAACTACTAAGAAGGTTTTTACTTGACTTTAGATGGATAAAAGTAGATGTAAGCTTGACACCCCTAAGATATTTTTTCCAAACTCTAAACTGTGATCACTCTAGCTGTTTACTTCATGTAACATGTTAACAGCTCATAAGCACTCAAAGCAATCCCAGTTAGGTAATAAAAATGGGGAACTACCTTATTTAGTTGCATATGACAAATTACACTAATAAAATATTAAAGAAACAAAGACCCTGAGGAAGGCAATGTCACATTTTATTCCTTTATAATAAAATATATCAATAAAAAGCTAGCTAGTTTAGTTTAAAAATATGTCCAGTATTTTACTCACCAAACATCAATTTTTTTCTGAATCCATTTTTCTTTTAGACCGGGTTTCCCTGCGTTGCACCAGACATTTGCATTTTTTATGACCACTTACCTTTGATTTGCTGGAGGTGTATTGAACGAAATTTACAGACGTGTTTAATATTTTATAGGATTCTCCCAAATGGGCTTCAGTCTGGACACAAATACCATGCAGTTTGAAGACCAGCAAAACCCTTTTACAAGTCCTCCAGTATCTAGAGGTCAATCTAAGACCTGAACATGTATGTTTTTATGTTGACATGGTCATTGCTATTAAGGCTTTGTGAAAAAAGAAAGGCAAGAAGAATAGATGAGCATGTGTCGTGATTTACATCCTGTTTGGTTGCAAACTGTAATCTGTTAAAACGATGTGCCATGAAGACTAATGAGATTCTGCTCTACTTACAATATTATAATAAAACAGTATGCTCATTTGGCTATGACTGCCTTATGGGCCTGCTTGGTTACCAGACGGATGAGTCCAACCCACGGCTAATTGATGGATTTGTGTTTTTTCAAACACAAGTTCAATTGCTGATATTTAAGAAATTCTAAAGTAGCAGTAAGCATACAAGAGCATGCTGAATGTGTACTCAAGTCGCATCCTTCTCCACAGGTTCCTTGGAAAAGGTAGTAGCTTCTTGACCTCTAGTTACTCTACAACATTACAAAGGTCTGATGTAACAAGGTGAAACTGCACTCAGACTGCTGTTAAGTTAACAGGATTGACAGTGTTGGTTCTACTGGATCTAAGTGCTGCCTTTGATACAGTAGACCACACTATTCTTTTAACCCGTTTAAAACAGATTGGCCTCTCTGGTGCTGTTCACAAATGGTTCACATCCTATCTCACAGACAGGACTTTTATGGTAAATTTAAATACCTGCTCCTCTAGGGTCCATAGGATTACATGTGGTGTGCCCCTGGGTTCGATTTTAGGCCCAGTGCTTTTTAACCTGTATATGCTCCCTCTTGGCAGCGTCATCAGAAGACATGGAGTAAACTTTCACAGTTATGCTGATGATACACAGCTGTACATCTCCATGTCTCCCGATGATACACGGCCAATGGATGCACTTTTTAACTGGATTTTAGACATTAAATCCTGGATGGCAGAAAACTTTCTCCAGCTCAACCAGGACAAAACTGAAGTTTTAGTCATCGGTCCTGAGGCTCATAGAGAGAAACTTTTACCAAAACTACAATCACTGTCTTTTAATCCTTCTTTACAAGTGAAGAACCTGGGCGTGGTTTTTGACTCTGAGCTGACTTTTATTCCTCACATAAAAAATATTACTAAAATAGGTTTTTATCAACTAAAGAACATCGCCAGAGTCCGCCCCATTCTCTCTCGGGCCAATACGGAGACACTGATGCTTTTATCTCCAGTAGAATTGATTACTGTAATGCCCTGCTTTCTGGTCTTCCCAAAAAGAGTATATCAGGTTTACAACTACTACAAAATTCAGCAGCACGTGTCCTGACGAAGACCAGGAGGCGGGAGCACATTACACCGGTCTTAAACTCATTGTATTGGCTCCCCGTACATTTCAGGATCAACTTTAAGGTTCTTTTAATGGTTTTTAAGTGTCTTAATGGTCTTGGGCCTTCTTATCTCTCTGAACTGCTTTTACCATATAAACCTTCGCGGTCTCTGCGCTCCTCTGGCAGCCGTCTCCTTGTCACGCCAAAAGTCAGGACACACACGCATGGTGAGGCGTCTTTCCAGTTTTATGGCCCTCACCTCTGGAACAGGCTGCCCGAGGACCTCAGGGCTGCAGAGAACGTTCATGTTTTTAAGAGCAGGCTCAAGACTCACCTTTTTAGCTTAGCTTTTAACTGATTATTATTTATTACTGTTTGTTTAATTGCTCTGCATGTTTTATATAATTATATTTTTATCAGTTTTACTATTTAATCTTAGCACATTAATTTACTGTTTATTTTTATACTTTAATTTATCTTAATCCCCGTTCCAGTGTTTCCTCTGTGGGAGCCCTCTGCCCCGGGAGCGGTGGTCGGCTGTAGCTGCCAGGGTGCTCTCTAGGTGGAGCTTGGGTGGAGGTGGGGGTCTTGGCCTTGCCTCCACTGCGTGCCCTGTGTCGGTGCCTCGGCTGCTGCTGTTAGTCTACCGCTCCCGGGGCAGATGGCTCCTCTGATGGCGTTTCCTTGCATGGTTCATCTACACTCGGCCCAATGTCCTTTTTTACTTTTTCTTTTAACTGTGTGTGTGCATGGGAGATGGGTTGGGGGGAGGGGGGTATAACTGTGATCATGCTTTTAAATCTGTGGGGGAGGGAAGGGAAGGTGGTTTTATGTGGGGTCTTTTTAATCTGTAAAGCACTTTGTGATGCAACTTCTTGTATGAAAAGCGCTTTATAAATAAAGTTTGATTTGATTTGATTTGACAAAACATAGTCGTATATACTGACAGGGCATTCTGAACAAGTAAAACTCCAAACAGTTTAACAGAACATGCCACAAAACATGGCATTAGAAATTATAATTACACAGCAGTAGTTAGATTAAGATGTCACAAAGCAACCACAAAGAAAATTAGAGCAGTGATATATGGAATGATTTAAGTTGTGAGGTTTGGAAATAAATATTGGATGTTGTGATCTGAGTCCAAATACTAACCCAGGGTCTTGATTGAAACATTTCTCAATGATAAATATTGGAGTTTCCACTAATGTCTGTTATTTTATGTCTCACAGAGTCATGCAGGCAAGGTTTGGACTCTCAATTTAAGCCTCGTGATCTGTTTATGTGTATGGCTCACAAAAATGTGGTATAAAGTGGGGCCAAAAAGTATTTGGCAGCCACTGATTGTGCAAGTTGTTCCACTTAAAAAGACGAGCGAGGTCTGTAATTTTCATAATAGGTACACTTCAACTGTGAGAGACAGAATATTTTAAAAAAATCCAGGAAATTACATTTTATGATTAATTTAAAGAATTTGTTTGTTTAATGTTGCACACAATAAGTATTTGGTCAATAACTAAAGTCAACTTCAGTACTATGAAATGTTGCCTTGGTTGGCAGTGATAGAGGTCAAACATTTCCTGTAGGTCTTCACCAGGTTTGTACACACTGTAGCTGATATTTTGCCCTATAAAAAAAGGTATTCTTATGTATTTAAAAATCGTACAATGACGTTCACAGTTAAAAGTGGGACTGTATTGGCTGCTGCAGTTTCCTGTTAGTCTGCGTTCAGACAGCCGTCGACATGGCAGCTGGAACTTACAAGCCCAATGTTTCTGAAGCAGGAAGAAAACAGGTTTTGTCTGGGCTCAATTAACTAGAACTGCACTGAAATATTACACAGTTCATATCAAAATATAGTAAACAGAGTTAACATGCCAATGTTAGCCTAGCACTGAAGACTGCAGCTGGTTGTATTGAGTCAGATAAATGTTTAGAAACCAAAGATAGCAATATGGCTTTTTTAAATTATGCTTTGTCAGAAATTTAAGTTAGCTTTTTGAAACCAAGCAAACACGTCAGAACAGAGTTCCTGCAGAGACGGAAAAATATCTGTTGCTGTTATGCTTCTGGTAAAGAGCCAGAGATGTACTGAAGCTGGTAACAACTGTCGCTGCTGATAATCTTGTGAATGGGTGCCGCATGAAACTAATCTATCCAATTACAAGTATCGCAAAATTTCACAAAGCCAAAGAAGACAAACAAGAGAGTATGAGAGAAAGAATGACTATAGAGCACATCTTCTCTGAAAAGTGGGAAAACACAATCTCTGCAGACTCCAGCTGTACTGAGACAATTAGTTATGCAATGGAGATCCTTATCACTGTGGATATCTTAGCTCCTTGTTTGTTGAAAATAATGCGTGAATAAAGCACCTGAACTCTGCTGTAGTGTGCTCTCATGCATACATTTTAGTCAAGCTTTCCCCTTTGGAAACAATTAAAAGGAACAATTGCTCTTAAAACGTTCAAGTATGATGTTCCAGGGTTTGGTTCCGGCTGAAATGCATTTGGGAAATCCTCTGGCTCCAAGAAACATGATAGTTGGGTGAAAGATCAAATCTGTGCCAAAGCACTGATAGCTGCAGCAGTTGTGGGAAATGGACTTACCATAAACCAGTTAAAGAGAGGCGCTATCAAAGGGAGAACTTGGCATAGCAGAGCAGCAGGGGAAATGGCCTAGCCTTGGCAGTGGAAGGTGTGGGTGCAGATCTTGAGAAGGATATCCCAGGTTAAAGGTCATCCAGCATGAAAAGGATATCCTCCCCTCCTTTTCTCTCTGACTTCTTCCCTGTACAGTACACACAGGAAAAAAACTTGCTGGGTTGTTCCTTTAACCTATGTTCTGGATGTATGCTGTGGGGACAGATGGTGAGATGTTGTAACTGGAAACTATAATTATGACAGAGTGTGCTAGGATTGGTTTTCTCCTTTTTTTTTTTTTTACAGATGGCAATATTGAACTATATCACACACTTATCAGTAAACCTTTTCCATTAATCCATTGTCGATGCACTCACTTATCCTTGCAGGGGGCCAGTGGTCATTGGGCAAAGGTTAAAGGGCAGGCTACACCCTGGACGAGTCGCCAATCCATTGCAGGGCAACACAGAGACAACCACACGCAGACACTCACACCTAAGGCCAATTTAGGAAGGCCAATCATCCTAACAGTCATGTTTTTCTTAGTCTGTGGGAGGAACCCAGAGAGAACCCACACATGAACAGGGAGAACATGCAAACTATGCGGAAAGTTCTCCGGCTGGGATTTGAACTCGGAACCATCTTGCTGCAAGGCAACAGTGCTAAAAGCTGTACCACTGAGCAGCCTGGGAACCTTTTCCACAGAACAAAAAAAAGAATGGTAAGATAGTAAAATGGTGCTGTATATATTGTTGATGTCAGAATGTTGGTGTCTTTTGTTGCAGGATTCACTAAATATCATTCAGGGCTGCATGGTGGTTCCGTTCTAACACTGCTGAATTTAAGCAAGAAATTCCCAGGTCTAAATCCAAGCCAGGCCTTTCTTGTTAGAGTTGGGATGATCTCTCATGGTTGGTTGTTTCTGTTTTTGCCCTATGATGGACTGGCAACATGTCTAGGGTCTACCCCTATTTTTCTTTCATTGACTGTTGGAGACAGGCACCAGCTGCCCTGCAGCCCCGCAAGGATGAAGTAGTAGTAGAAAAAAGATGATTGTATGAATAAAGGTGAATGATTTTAAAACAGATATTTCATGTTTGAACATTAAAGTTAAGGGCTATCATTTTCAACCCACTGTTTAGTAGTAGACCCATATCCCAGTACTGTTGTGTTAGATCAACCCAGGCCTGAACCGGTCCATATTTGACCCAGAACTGGGTTAGTACTACCAAATAATGTTGTTTACAAACCAGCTGTTTCTTTTTAAGTGTACCTCTTACTCTTCTACAGTAAAATCCTCAACATAGGGGAAATAATTATAGTTATTTCCAAGGTTTCTGCAGAGTTTAATAAAGTGCCCTGCCAGACAGAATTTAAAGCCATACATTCAGCCTTCTCGTAAACACGTGAAACAAATTTGCCTCATAAAACTGGCCTCTTTCCTGTTTTTCAGGAAATAACATCAAAACCTTCTTGTTAATTGTTTATTTTCTGGTCCTTTCATCAAAAAAATATGTATTTAATAAGGTTTAACTTAGAAAAATTGAGTTCCGCAATTGATTTAAACCTATTGACAATACTTGACATGTTTACTGCTTGCGCCTAGAGCTAGTTGACTTATAGGTGCTAAAGCACTGGAAATATATTCCCGAACTAAAAATTTACCAACTTCACTGCATACATGTATACTTAATTTGCTTAGAATTTAAGGTAAATATAAATGAAATAGGAAACGTATCAAGTTTAACGTAGTTTCATTTTATTTTATTCAAAAAATTTTTAAGTTTAACAAGACATTTAAATATACTCTATAAACGGCATGTATTTGTCTTTGTTTGCTTTAACACCAGTTAACACCAGTTCTTTTACAAAATCCACTTGATTTCCAGGTTATTGCCATTCATCAGATACAACCTCTTCCTCTAAAGTTCTCACAATACAGGCCTGTACTAGACCACTAATTATAAATACTAATGGCCGGATATAATTACAGGATGCATAGCATGCTTTGGTGGAGAGACACATTTGCCAATGTGCATAAGAAGTGAGCTGCCATGCATCACTTTAACTGAAACCCGAAACACACTCCCATTCAGTTACTTTTAACTTCATTGTTCTAAAATATCTTACAGCCTTTAAATATTGGGCCTTGTATCATACCAGCCCACAGCACAAAACAAAAAGAGCCACAAATACGGCATTAAATATTGAGGTGTCGACCATTACAAGTTTCCTCTCAGCAATCTGACAAGCCATTACTCTCTTTTCCAGACTGTAAGCAAATCTCTTTTCCTTTGCCCGGCACATTTCTTGAAACTCGGTCTGGGACAACATCAGTTTTGTTAATGAGCTTTTAGTCAAAGCCTTCAGGATTACAGCTTTGGCATTTCTTTCACTTGTAAACCTGCTGTTTTAATGTACAGTTTTAAATGTTAAATAAACATTTTCCCAGGAAGAATGAAGGGACTTGCAAAGGTATTGCACTACGGACCAGTAAGTCCTGCATACGCCATGTGCTACAAGAAAAAAATTTTTTATGGAACCAACAAAGGGTACTATCATCCACATGCAATCTAAGTTAGTAGTAGTCTCCCACTGTCAGTGAAGGCTTTGTTTGTCTGACTTTCTCTAATTACCCAATTAAAAAGCAATGAACATGCTGCAAATTAAAGTTTAGCCAAATTTGAATTTCTCCAAAGATGTTGTGTGGATCTATTTAAATAAATAGAAACTTTATATCTGTGTCAGGGGACACGTAAAAGACAGTAATAAAAAAAGGATTAATTAAGATCTATCTCAGGCAATATGAAATTAACTGGTGGATTATTCTGCCAATCACAGAACTTTATCAAAAATTTGTTTTATATATAAATATATAATATTTAACATGTTGTCTTTAAGAAATATTTCAAACATTAAAACATGTAGTAAAAACCTGCAATAGTGTGATGCTAAAGTCTTCCACATACTGTGTTTGCTGCAAAGAACCAAAGCAACTAAGAGTGTCAAACATTAAAAAGCACAATCTCGTGCAACAAAATTTGATAATAATTGGAGGGTAAATATATACAATGTTGTGAAAAAGTGTTTATTCTTTTGCATATTTGTCACACTTACATTTTTCAAATGATCAAAGAAATGTAAATATTTGTCAAAGACAACACAAGTAAACACAAAATGCTGTTTTAAATGAAGATTTTTATTATTAAAGGAGAAAAAATATCAAAACCTACATGGCCCTGTGTGACAAAAGGGACTGCCCCTCATCTGTTAAAACTTAACTTCATAGTAGTTCATCACACCTGAGTTTAACTTCTCTAGCCACAACCAGGCCTGATTGCTGTCACACCTGTTCTCAATCAAGAAATCAATTAAATAAGACCTGCCTGACAAAGTGACTTGGAACAGTGGAGTGGCGGGCCGACCGAAATGACCCCAAGAGCTCAACGGCGACTCATTCAAGAGGTCACAAAAGAACCCACAACAACATCCAAAGACCTTCAGGTCGCCTGTCTTGTATGTTTCGTGCTTGGTCAGTTCATTGGTGGGTTTGATTGGCCTTGGTTGGATGCTTGGTCTTGGTGCTCTGCGGTGTGCAGGATTGTGATTCGGGAGCAGGTTGAGCTCGGTGTCCGAGTGTTGGCTGGGCTTGGCCTGGTGATGCCCTCCGTCCGCTGTGGCTATTGCTGTGGCGCCCTGACATGGGGCGGAGGGGCATTGGGATGTCAGCTGTGCGGATTAGCCTGGAGTGGCAGTGGCACATGTTGGCCATCAGCTGCCAGTACCCCCGCGGCCTGGTGGCGGGTCTACTCAGGTCTCTGGGTCCATCGCTAGATCCACTCTGGCATAGCTGGCTGCCGGTGGAGCCCATGGGCTCACTGCTGCGGCCCCCCGGGACCCCTGGATTGTAGCTGCTGAATGTTCCCCCAGAGTTTTCCTCCTCTCCTCTCTTGTGGGTGCGGTCCATTGACTGTATAAATAATGGACAGCGTTTCCGCACTCCTCCCCGTTTACCAAAATGACAACGTTCATGGGGGAAATCATGGCGGATTTACAGACTCCTCCTCCCCGGTTCTGACGAAGCATGTTCCTAAAAAGGGCATAAGGGCGGGATCTTCACTGTAGACTCGGCCCCACTTGGCCCTCGCGGGGCGTGTATTTCTGTCGTAATCCCGCCCATTCTGCTCCCGCGCCTTTAGCTCTGATGCTAAACTTGGCTATCTAAGCTAAAGGCTAATCCGCTCATTGACTGTATGTATAGAGCTCCCGCTTCATTCTACTGCAGCCATCTGTGCGCCTCTGACGGCTCTCTTTTCCCCCCAATCTCATAAGGTAAGAACTCATAATTTAAGATAATTATTAAGATGTAGTGTTACAATAATTACAGTCGAACGAAATACAGCAATTTAAACTGAATTATCACAACGTGATATCGAAGACAATTGGATAAAAAAAAAGTCTCGAGACAGATTGCTGTCAAAATGTATGTAAAGCCGAGTGGAGGATGTTTATTAGCCTAGTCTAATCTGAAATATGTTTACATGTGTGTAACATTGACTGTATATATACAGTGTATAATAATGTGTCAAGTATTAAATTCCCTGTATGAAAAGTGCGTGCACTGTATGTGTGTTGAATGCGTGTGGATGAAAGTGCCTTGTGTGTGCTGCTATGAATGGATTAATACGGTAATAATTGTAATTTAATAATGATTTAAATTCTACTCCCCAGAAATGAATACTAATAAGCCCACGGTCGACAATATCCTGATACAGCCGAGGGCGGAGGGCTTGGAGTCAAGTCAGGAGCAGTTTTTCACCTTTTTTTGATGATTTTTTTTATTTTTTTTATTCTTGAAAATAAAAGTTGTTAAAGATTGTGAACGCCTTTCTGTTTCTCCTGCAAACATATGCTTCATTATCAGAACAAATAATGCTGATCCTCAGAGAGTTTGCATCTTTGAATTGATAATAGGTTATGTTAAGGTTAATTTCTATTAAACAACATCGGTGAACACCTTCATAAATTAATGGCTGCAGTTTACACGTTCCGTCTCCACAGCAGACTTCAAGAGGGGATTCTGCGCAATCAACCCAGAATCCTGCAGAATCGGTTTGACAGAGTAGAGGAAGAATGATAAAAACACTCAACAATCTTACCTTCATCTCTGCATGGAGCCCGGCAGGGGTCAGGTGCAGAAATAATTTCGAGGTTCATATGTACCCTCAGTTTAATCAAATTCATATGCACGTTTTATGTGCGCACTGATTTGGGCATTGTGCTGGACCTTTTCAGAGCTTTAAACTAAAAAAAAGGGTATTATTCCATCAACTTTTAAATGATACGACTAAGATCTCACTAGTGACCAGGTTTGTTTCAACTCCATGCACAACAAATGCAATATTTGTTTTTATACGGCTTTGAAGACAAACCGATTGCAAAATTTGTGGAAATAGTCCAAAAAGGGCACAGTGTATGTCCGTCTTCCCTCTGGGAAGCATGGAGCTGGTAGCGCAGCATGATTAGAACACCTTCCATTAAAGAGGATACTGAATATATGAAAATTGCGCTGGTGGATGCACCGTTTAAAAAACAAACAACAAAAAGAACATCAGGTTTTTAAGTGGTGGGGACAAAACTGTAATTGATCAATATTACCGCGGACATGGTCCCGGCTACAATGACTCAAATAGGCTATCTATACTTTCATGCAGCACCCCAAATCCGTGCGGTTTAATAAACTGAGGTTATAGAGGGATTCTTACATCTGAAAAGTATTCCTGCACCTGACCCCGGCTGGGTTCCAAGGTGATTTTTTTCACCACAGAAAAATATGCAGAGAGAGAGTTATGGATCTGAGAGGGCGGACAAGGTGCTGCTGATGCCACAGGGGAAAAAAAATATTCTCAGGTGCTATGGCTGGATAAGTCAAGTGAATTCTTATCTTTAATTTTAATCTTCTTAATATATTTGATCTTATCTTAATTTTTTCATGTCAACAATAATTTTGTTTTTCACATTTTCTGTCAGTTTTTAAAGGGTAAACGTATGAGCAAGATGCCCTGCAGCCTGCATACACAAACCTGTCGTTATTTTCATGAATAAAAAGTAAAAAAAAAAAAATTTAAATCCCCCCTCGGCTTTTTTCACAAATCGAACACTGCATATCAGCAGTAAAATGTTATAGTGGTCAAACAGACAAGGGGAAAAAAAATTAAACGTACATTTTGTAATTACAAACAGGTTTTACTTAGGCTCACACATTATTCAATAGTCTAATATATAAAACTGAAAAGACTCAGACAGAATGCGTTAGGTTGAGCTCAGCTCCACAGCCAGATAGCTTCTGCTAGCTTCATGCAGCTGCGCAGCGAGCTATCAGCCTAGCCGATGGGCCAGGCAGCGACGTAAACGGCCTGTCAATCAAAGTCCGGCCCTCATTAATTCTGCAAGATTTAGAAAAATTATCCTACGTTAACCAGCCTGGTGCCTCTGGGGTTTTTTAACCCAGCGTAATCACTGGAGCAATATGTACACTACCGTTCAAAAGTTTGGGGTCACCCAAACAATTTTGTGTTTTCCATGAAAAGTCACACTTATTCACCACCATACGTTGTGAAATGAATAGAAAATAGAGTCAAGACATTGACAAGGTTAGAAATAATGATTTGTATTTGAAATAAGATTTTTTTTACATCAAACTTTGCTTTCGTCAAAGAATCCTCCATTTGCAGCAATTACAGCATTGCAGAGCTTTGGCATTCTAGCTGTTAATTTGTTGAGGTAATCTGGAGAAATTGCACCCCACGCTTCTAGAAGCAGCTCCCACAATTTGGATTGGTTGGATGGGCACTTCTTGCGTACCATATGGTCAAGCTGCTCCCACAACAGCTCAATGGAGTTCAAATCTGGTGACTGCGCTGGCCACTCCATTACCGATAGAATACCAGCTGCCTGTTTCTTCTCTAAATAGTTCTTGCACAATTTGGAGGTGTGTTTTGGGTCATTGTCCTGTTGTAGGATGAAATTGGCTCCAATCAAGCGCTGTCCACTGGGTATGGCATGGCGTTGCAAAATGGAGTGATAGCCTTCCTTATTCAGAATCCCTTTTACCCTGTACAAATCTCCCACCTTACCAGCACCAAAGCAACCCCAGACCATCACATTACCTCCACCATGCTTAACAGATGGCGTCAGGCATTCATCCAGCATCTTTTCAGTTGTTCTGCGTCTCACAAACGTTCTTCTTTGTGATCCAAACACCTAAAACTTGGATTCATCCATCCACAACACTTTTTTCCAGTCTTCCTCTGTCCAATGTCTGTGTTCTTTTGCCCATCTTAATCTTTTTCTTTTATTGGCCAGTCTCAGATATGGCTTTTTCTTTGCCACTCTGCCCTGAAGCCCAGAATCCCGCAGCCGCCTCTTCACTGTAGATGTTGACACTGGTGTTTGCGGGTACTATTTAATGAAGATGCCAGTTGGGGACCTGTTAGGCGTCTGTTTCTCAAACTAGAGACTCTAATGTACTTATCTTCTTGCTCAGTTCTGCAACGCGGCCTCCCACTTCTTTTTCTACTCTGGTTAGAGCCTGTTTGTGCTGTCCTCTGAAGGGAGTAGTACACACCGTTGTAGGAAATCTTCAATTTCTTAGCAATTTCTCGCATGGAATAGCCTTCATTTCTAAGAACAAGAATAGACTGTCGAGTTTCAGATGAAAGTTCTCTTTTTCTGGCCATTTTGAGCGTTTAATTGACCCCACAAATGTGATGCTCCAGAAACTCAATCTGCTCAAAGGAAGGTCAGTTTTGTAGCTTCTGTACCGAGCTAAACTGTTTTCAGATGTGTGAACATGATTGCACAAGGGTTTTCTAATCATCAATTAGCCTTCTGAGCCAATGAGCAAACACATTGTACCATTAGAACACTGGAGTGATAGTTGCTGGAAATGGGCCTCTATACACCTATGTAGATATTGCACCAAAAACCAGACATTTGCAGCTAGAATAGTCATTTACCACATTAGCAATGTATAGAGTGTATTTCTTTAAAGTTAAGACTAGTTTAAAGTTATCTTCATTGAAAAGTACAGTGCTTTTCCTTCAAAAATAAGGACATTTCAATGTGACACCAAACTTTTGAACGGTAGTGTAGCTGTAGACAGTTTTAACAAAATAGGCACCAGGTTTTTAACGTGTCTAAAGTACAATGTATTCCAATGGGGGACTGGCGGCTATATGGCGGTACTACAGCAATGGCGGAGCAATGGCGGCCCCCAGTGTCGTAGTCAAAAAGCAGAGCAGCCAGCGGCCATTGGTGGGGTCAGCCCTGCGTTGGTCCGCCTGGGGCCCCTGTGCTCTGGGGGTCCTTTGGATGTCTGTGGCTCCGATCTCCTTCGTGTCTGCGTCGATTCCTGGGTGGCAGATGTATGGCTCCTCACACCAGCTATTGAACACTCGTATAGAGAAACCTTATTAGCACCAGCATGCTCATACACACATACACACAGGTGTGGGGATCAGGTGTTTACAGATACATTCTTGGGCTGAGGTTACCACAACTAGATCATCTGGACCATGAGCTTTTTAGTGACGCTGTTGTATTTATATATCTATTTGTGGGTTGTGTAGTTATCAACATTATTTGGTTTGTTTTATCATTGGGTTTTTTTTCGCTCTCCCTGCCTTCCTGCAGGTGTAGAAGCAGACTAGGATGTTTTCTTGTATTTTCTTTATTCCCCTCCTTCTCTTATATCTTCAGCTCACCCTCTCCCTTTTAACTTTTTTTCCTATCTCTCTTCATCTTCTTTCTTTTTTCCCCTTTATTTTCCATCTCTGTGTCCATGATATCAGAAAAAACCCACGGTAATTTCTAACAAAGATTTCTTACTCATATATATCAAGTGGAGTACTATAGCAAAAGTTGTAATGCTCCACTGTTGATAGTAAATCTGATGGGGTTCTTCTTGTCGTTGCTAGATGACAGGACATACACCGAGGTAAGGATTGTTGTAAATCGGAAGCCTAAACTGTCCAATTTCAGAGCCCCTCACTTAAGGTCTTCAAAGAATGCAGCCCCTGAATTTGGACACACCCACAGACACACACCCTTTCACCTCTCTTGCAGCGGCACATTTGAACAACAATGGCTTAACCCCAATTTACACCAGAGGCGTTGACGGCGCGTTAAGGCAGTGGCGCGGTTTTGTTCCGACCTCTGCGGTGCGTCAATCCCCACAGGGTGTGTTTTAGACGCGGAACGACTGTGGCGCGGTCCACGGAGAAGAAGCCAAAGACCGCAAGTCCCGAGCACCCGCCCCCACCCCACAGACACTTGACCAAAGGGAACTGGAAAGCTACAATGTATAAAACCTTTGTCCTTATATAGTTATTCTCCAAAAAAGTAAAATTACACATTATTGACAACATTGTTGAAATACCTGATTGAGATCTGCAAACACTTCATTCTCAACAAAAAAAGAAAAATTGTAACATAGCCTAATTAAATTAAATAAGCTATTTTCTGTAAGTCCATGTGTAATTTCAATAAACTTTAAACGACTTATTTTCATATATATCTGCACAAGGCTCTTTACTGATAGCTGACATGACGTATAATTACAAATAAACTTTATTTTATGTAACAAGTTTTGGGGGGGGGGGGTTTACTCATCATCCACTACGATGCCATTTTAGCATGGGACAGCAGGGACATGTCCCCAGCGATATTTAGGATAGGCAGTTTTGTCCCCACTACTTTTAAAAAACCTAATGCGGAGTCAGTATGGAAAGTGACTGATCGTTCAATTACCGTATTCCGCTACAGGCTACAGTCATGGTTTGTTTTCTGCGTGGATGCTGCAGCTTTATTTGCAGACGGGGATGTTAGAAAGTTTAATAAAAACTCACAGGCTGCTGCAAACACCTTCAGGGCATCATTCAAGACTTGTGCTTACATTCAAAAGCAGATACAGTATCAACAGGTGACTGATTAACTCGTAGGCTGTCTCTTTATTGCACAGTGTTCTAAAAGAGCAGTGTCACTGCTCCATGCATAGGTCCATGCAGCGTGTGTATGGACCTGTAAAAAGGATGTGTGGTGTCAGATAGTTCTCTGCTCCCAGGATAAAAGCCTAGTTGTTTATGCTGAAAAACACACTGATGATTTCCTCAATAGATGCAGGGAGCAAACGAACCCTTTTTGGTCACCAGTGGGTACGTAATATTTACATAAGCTATCGCAAATCTGCACATGTCTTTTATTTTGAAATTTACCGGATTCTTTACACTGGTACCATGGGTGCTTTCCTGTTTAGCCCTATGTTAACTGTTGGACGTTGATGTGTTTTGGAAGCGTGATGTGTTAAAAATAGGACCCAATCCTATCTTTAGCACACCGGCACGGCAAGATCTGTGACGTCTCTGAAACGACACCTTGGCCCATTCGGTGTAAACTAAACCATAGACTATGATGGAGACCGCGCCGCTGCCGTAATGCACCGCAGACGCATCATCCTGTGTAAATTGGGAGTTACAGTATTTCAGTGAGCTACTGCTGGAAGAAACTTCCATAACAACTATATTTGGAGAAGAGCATTTGTGCCTCTCTTTAGCCAGAGAAGTTAAAATTTTGTTAGGTTTGTTAAGTTTTTTAACTTTGTTAGGAGGTGTTTTCTTTAGGAGGCAGGTTAAAAGGAGAAGCTAAAGGATGTCAGTAGGCACCATCACAATTTTGGTGAGTCATCTTTAAGACCACCAAGTATGAAACTTACCAGATGGCATAGGATACTTTTATTTGTTTAATTATTAGTAACATATCCCATTACTCCACTGCTACATAGGAAAGTATTTAGCAGCTAAGGCTAATAGGACAGTTGAAATGTTAATCTCAGTGTTTGGAAGAGAACATTTTATATGCTGCACAGTTCGATATTATCTTTAAACAGTTTTAAGCTCTTTGAAAACCTTAAATTGAAAAGACCTAAATTGACTGGTGCTATGCATGAAATACGACAGCCTTTCTGTCATGTGACGTCCTTCCCGAGCTGCTGTCTGGTGAGTTTTGCAACGCCAAAATTATGCACACATTTGTCATTTAACTGGATTTTGCTTAATTGTCTCACTTCTCACACCTCCACATGTGATCATTAGGTAAACCAGTCTGAGATGAATTGGACAGATCCCCTGGATTATACTTATTCTAATTCTTGTAACTGGCTCTCCAGGAGGAAACTGATTCATTACTGGCCTTTCAGAGAGGCCCTTCAGGCTGAAATGCAGAGAGATGGTATAATAACAAGGTAATCAGAGAGAAAGGGCGAACAGCGAAATCGAGACATGGAAGCACACGAGAGTTGGAGATGGAGAGAGATGAGTAGAATTAAACGTGCAGGGGCAGAGAACACAAAAGGAGTAGCCGAAAGAGAAAGATACCTCGAACAATCTCCATGTTACTACACGGCGTCGTATGTATCCCCACTCAGCAGACAGTTCTGCAGGCCAAACAGTGTCTTATTCATGCAAAAATTGTAAAAAAAAAAAAAAAGATAGTGCAAAGCTTCAAGGCTGTTGCTCAATTATTCATCAAGCAGAGAAATATATCCTGACTGAAGTTGCTTTGAACTTAGGGCATCATTTTTCACAGCTGTGTCTAATGTACCGCCAAACAGAGCTGCATTTCACGACCCGTCTTCCCCACCAGGGCTATGACTGTTAATTTATACTAATTTACATTTTTTATAATGCAGAAACCTATTCATGCTAAATTAAGTCCCCATAATGCCTTAATGGCACTAAGCTACACCCTGCTGCTTATGAATAATATCACTTTAGACATGCTGAGGCATTCACTTCTTCATATCTGACATGTGTTTTGAATTCAAGATTATTTTGCCGTCCTCTTTTCATTGTGGTTACTGGTTGTGATTAACAGCTGTGATTATGTTAATCAGTGATAAATCATTTGGTTACTTGAAACCCAAGTTTAAAAGGATTCATGCACAAAGAAGGTTAAATATGCTCATATTTATCACTTTTAACTGTTATACTTAAAAGTCCTTCAGCTTAATACGATCCATCTCTTCCCTGTTAAATTTGGGCTTTTATTGAAGGCCAAAATGATGTTTTACAATAACTTTGCATAAAGGTTTACTTCAAATCTTTACATCCTTGCACTATTTTATTCACATTTCTGATTGCTTTTCACTGTAAAATGGGTGTACCCAAAACAACCCAATTTAGGTTATTTTGCTAAGCCAGTCCTGGGTTAAATATGGACTGATCTGGGCCTGGCTTGATGCACTATTAAACCACTGTGTTATGGGTTTGACCCAACATATTGGGTAGATTGTCAACACAACGGTTTAGTGTATTCAGAAGAATTAAACATAACCCTAAATACTAAACAAGTAATATTGGATTAAAAAGATCACTTTCTATTAATCCAGAACCTAAATTATTCTTGTGAAAAACACCTCTAAACTGTGGTCAACTCTATATTAACCACCTCATTAAACAAAGTTCAATTGCATGTAAGAGTGTATTTGATGACAGTTAAAATGGGAAGCAATTCACCTTCAGAGGCCAATACCTGTCAACTGTAGCCATTTTACTTTGCACAAACATTGTTTACTAGAAAAGAAAATAGGTGATCCAACTTCAATGGGTCACAATAAATTTCATTACTTTTATCCAGGATGATTAATTCCATTTATGAAGTTGTTAAAGAAATAAATTGAGTTGGATAAACTTAATTTAATTACTTGTGACCAATTAAAGCAATTTATTTAGGTTCAGAGAAAGAGATTGAGACTATAGAGGTTTTTTCAATTCTGTCATCCAATTTAGGTTGCAGTCACATAAGAGTAAGGATATTTCTGATTAGTATTCAGAGGGGGATGAAGACTTAAAATGTAAAACATCAAAACACACTAGACATATTAACCATTATATTACCATACACAGACAGGATTTGCTATTTCTTTCATAATGGTTTGTGAGATTTTCTTTGTTAGCAGGTCTTCTAGCCATTTGTAGATATGAGATAGGTATGAATTTCAGGTATGATAGATATTTAATAAAACACCATATTTTATGTTATTTACACAAAAATACAAAAATGTATAACTTAATCCTACTGCTTTAACATGACAAAAAAAGAAAAAAAAACATTATTTATATCAATAAAATGTATAATCTTTTAAAATTTGTATTACAGGTATAATAATGCTGTCATGTGCTTTGGTAGCTTTTTAACCCACATGCAGAATAAGACTGAACTCAGGCCTTAAACTCTAAAGGATTTATTTACTGTAATTTACAAGGAATGTGCAAAGTGAAGACTTCTCAAAGTTCGGAGTTCGGTGGCATCTGAAAAAGGGGAATGCATTAGATTGGGTGAGAGGTACTGTGGGGAAGTTGTTTGAGAATGAAAATAAGAATTGTATTACGGTTCTGGGGTGGAGGGGTTGCTTGAAGGGGAGATTTGGATCCTGGAGGTGGTGTGTCGAAGGCAACCTGGAGAGGGATCTGGAGGGCATCTTATGTCACAGTTTGATTTGTGAGTCCAGAGGTTCTGAGGAGGAGCGGCACAGGGGAAAGCGGGCAGGCAGGTGAGTAGGCTACTGGGGGAAGGACCAACGAGGAACAACCATGGTAGTGCGACAACAAACTATAACAATGGAGTCCATCCAGCTGCTCCTATTTGCCATTCTTATTTTTTGGTTCTTTGTTTACACACACCTTTCCACAGTGTTTAAAGGTCTCATTCACACGTTTTTTTCAATAAATTTACTTTGTTTTCCAGTATGAATGAATGCCTTGTGAATCGTTTTATGTGGGGGGAAAATGCTCTCTCACTGCTGTTTCAGCAGGATGAAGTTTGTCAGGGGAATGGGTGGGGAGAAACATCAGGATTACAAGTCTAACTCATTATTATTAATGAGATGAAAATTTCTCGCCTTTAACTGGCTTCGAACAAATAACTAACTTAATTCGCTGGCGGTGTTCAGAAGAAAAATTCCAACAGTTTCTTCCTCAGCTCCTCTTTCTTGAGTAAAAAATGTAACGCTGATGAGCTATGTCCATAAATAACACAAGCCCCACTGTGTTCTGTCATGTTGTGAAGTTGCAGCGGTTAGCTTCTACTAGCACAGTTGCTAACGGTTAGCTTCTACTAGCACAGTTGCTAATGGTTAGCTTCTACTAGTTGAGTCGCTAATGGTTAGCATCTACTAGTTGAGTCGCTAATGGTTAGCTTCTACTAGCACAGTTGCTAATGGTTAGCTTCTACTAGTTGAGTCGCTAATGGTTAGCTTCTACTAGCACAGTTGCTAATGGTTAGCTTCTACTAGTTAAATCGCTAATGGTTAGCTTTTACTACCAGAGTTGCTGATGGTTAACTTCTACTAGCAGAGATGTGCTCTGCCTCAAAATTATTACTGCCTTCCCATGGGCGGTCACTAGTCAAGGTAGGCAAGACCATGAATACTAATTTTCCCTGTGACGTAGAAGGGACTGGTTCGTTTTTTGCAGTCTATTTCCTTCCTGCGGTTAATGCAGGCAATGGGGTTTGGAGAAAATGTTCACGTGCAGCAATATGCAGCTCAGAATGACAGATTGTATTGCACAAAGAACAAGTATTACACAGTTTCTCAGTGAACGAGACCTTTTAGCGTAGGCTCACAGCCAAAAAGAGGCAAAAACTTCTGGCTTGGACCTTGACGCTGGAACCTAGGCCGACCTTTGTATGACCAAGACAAAGACAGCTGTGCCAGATAACTTTATACCAAAACCAGTTTCAGGTTGTGAATTCGACAGATATTCGCTCTGGGTGCAACAGGGACCCCCAACAAATGACCAGCTTTCTGTAAAACGGAAATCCTCAGACAGAAACTGAAACACAAACTACTTATTTAGAAATAACCAGTCCATATAATCAACTCCAGGTTGAATATCTTCTTAATAGCCAACCTGGAAACGATTTTACCACTTTCAACTTTATGCCATGCATTATGTTTGTCATGTTATCTAACTAATCCTCTGTATTTAAAAGTTTTACTTTATGTAGCATTCCACTAATGATGTGGTGTAGAAATTTAATGCATGCCATCTTTATTTTGTTTTAGATGCTTTTCCATTTTTTGAAGCTGCGACTTCAATCAGGTGTTTGGGCTTTCAGCTGCGCCAATAAGTGGTGGGATGTGATTTAGTTCAATTCAGTTTATTTATATAGCACTAATTCACAACACATCTCATCTTAAGGTGCTTCACAAGAAAAGTATTTTCAGTTCAATCGTATATCCACTTCAGTTTGTTATTCATATCAGTTTCAAAGTTGTCTATCTAAGGAAACCCGGAAGTCATCATGTCATTGACTTGCAGCATTCACTCGACCTGGACGAACATGTAGCGACAGCAGACAGTCGCCTGTGTTGTGTTGTTGACTTCACAGCAATCCCACATACTGAGCATGCATGTGGAGAGGAAAACCCAGAAATGTTCACTCTGGAACCTGTTTTAAAAAAACTAAACACTTTTAGGGTCCCCTAAAACGCAGTCACCATGTGGGTGCACAAATGGTTAGATACGTTTCTGTTAAAAAAACATAAGTAGGAATCAGACTCCTCCGAGTCCAACTACAGCTCTGTAAGGTATATCCTCTATAACTTTTTTCCCCTCTGTATTTTTCTGTCTCCCACCTTTCCCATCCATTTTCCCTTTAATTCTCCACCCTTCTAAACACTGCCTTTGCGGCTGTGCAGTGGTTTGACCTTAATGCCGGTGTCAGATAGAAACCTGATGTTGTTCCACTGTGTTGGAACGAAATAACTGCTATTTGAAGCTGACTGAAACAAACTCCTCCAGTTATAAGAGAGCAGATGCAAAGCCTCTAATTTAAAGACTGCGACGTAGCATCGGGTTTCGCAGGTCACTTGAACTTGTTCACACATTTGCAGGCCCCAGTGAATCCTTCCATTCCGTTTCATAGCTGTTGTGTCCTTTTGCGTGTGGGATTCTCAGTCACTTGTGAGGTCAGTTTGGGGGCCTCATAAGAACACATATTCAGTTTAGAGCCTAATTGTCCCTGATTTCAGGTTACATCAGGACTTCATTTTCATCCAGACGGAGACATTAAACCAAAACATAGTGTTAAAAGCAGGAATTGTTTCTAACCAGTACCCATGTTTTACATTAAAGTGTAACTGAACCCCCTGAAAAATCATAAACTCCCCCCCAGACAACATTTGAAAATTCTACAAAGTGGGCGGTGCCAGGAAGAACGGAGGGGTATGGCCAAGTGTGGGGGAAAAGCGGAGGGGGGAACGTGGGGGTGTGTTCAGGAGGACAGTGACAGCTCGCTTAATCTGACACTGAAACATGGACAGTGACCAAAGCGACGTTGGCAGTTATGCGACTGATCGATCTGATCAACGTTCATCTGTTTTGAACGTTAGCCTATGTTAGCATTACCACTCAGAGACCGGACTCCTCCTATCTTCCTCTGCCTCAGCAGCACCGGGCTTGAGCGGCGCTGGCTCGGCGCCCTGAGTCAGCGGATCTCCTCTGCCGTTATCGGAGATAGAGGAGTAAAGGGAGGCTTTATGGAGCCCAGCAGCCGCTAGCCGTATCAATTCGAGCAGCTGGCTCAGGGCGCTGAGTCAGCACCGCCCGAGGCTGGCGCTGCGGCTGAGGGAGAGAGAGACAGGATGGGTCCGGTCTCTGAGTGGTAATGCTAACATAGGCTAACGTTACCCCTAACCCATAGGGTAACGTTCAAAACAGTATGTTAGCTATGCTAACTAAGTGCTAATGTGATAATAATGGTAACCTGAAAAACGCAATCCAACCTCCTTCTCCAAACTCGCCACGGGGGGCGGTATTAGTGATGTGTCGGTCGCGAACGAACTGGCTCTAAGAGCCAACTCTTTGAAGTGAACGATGGGAGCCATTTTTTTTATTTTTCATTTCCCCCCCCCGCTTGTTTTGGTACATTTGGTACACATCGTTTTGCATTAATTTTGATGATACATACACTTTAGGCAACAGAAAATCTGAGGAGCCACTTGGGAGAAAGAGCCGGCTCTTTATGGTGAGCCAAGCCAAAAGAAATGGCTCTCCAAAAGGAGCTGAAATTCCCATCACTAGCTGGTATGTCTGATAGTTTTATACCCAAACCCGCGGGGCGTGTCTGTGAGACCATGACTGCTGTGACACAGTCGATGCCTGTGACGTAAAGATGTACCGCTCTCCACCAATCACAAAATTCGAATGCAGTAGCCACCGTTCAACCCTAAGACGGCAGCACTAAGATGTTTTTAGACCAAAAAGTGTAGAATTAAACAAGTTTACACGAAAATGTAAAAAAATCCCCAGCAACTGAAAGATTGAACTGTTAAAGACCCATTTATACAGTTTAGAAGCAAAAAAAAAGTTGTTTTGGGGTTTAGTTACTCTTTAAGTTGCATGAGTGAACTAGGTCAGGTCTGTCGGAGTGTCGTTTTCTTGCTGCAGACTTACAAACTATTTACTATCCCAACCGATGAGACATCATCCATGCATTGCTTAGATTCCCAACATGAAGGTGGAGCAAGTAAAATATTTACTTGCTGCCAAAGAAGTAAACAAGCCTTCTTGATGGGACCAATCAAAAGTTTGGGCAAAGGACATGAAAGCCTAGGACAGCATGTGGCATACGGAGGGGGACAGGGTGCTTGTGCTTATGTTTGAGTTATGTGCCATCTGTATTTTGAAGCTGTGTTTAAAAAACAACCAGGATAACTTCACAGCCCCCTGTTGAGTCCTGGAGCCTCACACTCATTTTGCTGCCTCACATGTCTTTATAAAAATGACCAAAGCGTGGCAATTTCAAACGCAACAACCGCCTTGCAATCACAACCATGACGAGCATAACCTTGCGATAATGTATGATGGGCAGACTTGCTTTGACAAATTCAGCCGTTGATATTCGGTCACGATGTAAACAAAGCTGCATTCTGGTGTTTACGACACGACACAGGCTGTTTGATTTACCTGACTAGCATAAGTCCTGCATTAACCAGGGGAGCACTCAGTGAAAAGAGCTGCGATACATATTTTTGAGACCATATACGAATTTTAGCACAACATTGCTCGACTGATTAGCATATTTCATATTGTTAAACAAATAGAGGGCAATTAGGGCTTTTGGGACGCAGGGCAAACATGTGTACAGGGATCTATGTGCTGCCAGTGGCAAACAAAGACCTATTATTTCCTCCTTTTCTTGAAGAATAATGTAGTTCCCCTGATGTCAGCGACTTCACCAGTCACAGTGCATCAGTTTGTGGTCTTGATGCGCCTGTAACTTTAATCCAGAAAAGTAATTCCACTGTTTTATTTTAACCTGACTGTAATCGGAAGTAAAAAAAAAAAAAGCTAAAAACTTAAATATGGATTATCCCTACAGATACAAACAGCAAAGTTTTAAATCTGTGTCCTAATTTTAAAAGTCACATAATCCGCCTGTCATAAACACAGGCTCCTAAATAAATTACAAGCTGTGGGGGTTTGTGAGGCATTGTCAGGGAAAAAAAAGAAGTCAAGAGGTCGTGGTCGATTCAATGCTTGCAGATTACAGACACCATGCATGCTTATTAGGTGAAAATGAGATTTCTTTTCTCTGCTTAGCATCTCCTTTCTATGATAATGTGTTTTTCTAATTTTGTCATTGTAATAACACAAAACAGGTTACATACTGTGCTGTTTGTTTCCATAGAGACTAAATACAGTACAATAGCTGCCAAACTAGCACCCCCACATGCTTCAAATTAAAATCAAATGGAAGAGAAACAGGAATGAAATACGTGATTTTAACACAGAAATGGGAATCTGCCCACCTAGTGTGACTGCAACCTAAAGTAAGGGGTGTATTGTGGAGCTGTGTCATGCATCCATATTGTATGTGAAAGAAACCATTATTTTCAAAGGACAAATAATAAATCAAAGCGAAGCAACTATTGGTTACTTGTTAGTTTTGATGTCCTACCTCCACAAAGTGAAGCTCAAACGTGCTGAGAGATTGTGAAATGAGCTCACTGTATGCTTTATAAGCATAGCTTAATATTTCCTTTTTATGTGACTATGTAATTATGCTCAACCACATTTCAGGTGAAACATTTTTTCTAGAGTAGAGAGACTACAGTAGACTAGACTAGAGATTAGAGTAGGGAGAGGGACAGGAAAGTCTAAATAAGTTTCTTCAACTCAAGTAATAATCAGAATCTGGTGAATTATGAAGCCATTTCACCTCAAGCCAAATTTATTCATGGCACAAAAATAGCTGGTAACAAGGTATGGAACAAAAAAGTATTTGGCAGCCACCGATTGTGCAATTTGTCCCACTTAAAAAGAGGAGAGGGGTGTGTAATTTTTTTATCATATTCACACTTCAACTGTGAGAGAGAGAATGCCAAAAAAAAAAAATCCAGGAAATTACATTGTATGATTTGTAAAGAATTTATTTGTATAATGGTGCAGAAAATAAGTATTAATAATAACAAAAGTTCCCCTCAATACTTTAACCTTGGTTGGCAACGACAAAGGTCAAATGTTTCCTGTAGGTCTTTACCAGGTTTGCACACACTGTAGCTAGTATTTTGGCCCATTCTTTCATGAATACCTTCTCTAGAGCTGTGATGGTTTGACTTTCAACAAGCTCCACAGATTCTCTATTGGATTGAGGTCTGGAGACTGGCTAGGCCATTTCAGGACCTTGAAATGCTTTTTATGTAGACATTCCTTCATTGCTAGGGCGGTGTGTTTGGAATAACTGCAATGCTCGAAGATCCAGATACATTTCATCTTCAATGCTCTCACTGATGGAAGGAGGTTTTTGCCCAAAAAAGTTCTGATCTACATGTGTACCCCACAAGATGAGATCTTCAATTGAATCCCCAGGTCAAAGGAGATTTTTTAATACATTTTCTAATAATTGCTCCAACAGTTGATCTCTTCTAACCAAGCTGCTTGCCAAGGGTAATTTGCTCATCCCAGTCTTGTACAGGTGTACAATCTTGTCCCTGGTGTCCTAGGGCAGCTACCTTGGTCTTTGCCATGGTGGAGGTTAGAATCTGACTGTTTGAAGGTGTGGACAGCTGCCTTTTATACAAATAATGAGTTTAAACAGGTGCCATTAATACAGGTAATGAGTGGAGGATAGAAAAACTTCTTAAAGAAGTAACAGGTTTGTGAGGGCCAGATTTCTTGCTTGTTTGTAGGTCCTAAATGCTTATTTTCTGCACCATTATACAAATAAATTCTTTAAAAATCATACAGTGTTATTTCCGTACAAAAGTTGTTCGCCATGGGCTCAATATCCCCGGCCTCCCTGGGAGGAAAGAGTTGAAGGTCTTTCTTACAAGAGACTCTCCCAGACCTTCCCAGCAGACCTTCACAACACGTTCGGGTAACGGGAATCATTGTGTCCAGATTCTTCTCCAGTGTCCAACCCCTCTCGAGGAGACTGGTGCCAGAGTCATGCGCCGAGGTGAGTTCGACAATGTTCAGCCGTACCCTCTCAACTCAACCTCACAAACCAGCTCAGGCTCCTTCCCAAACAGAGAGGTGATATTCCACTTCTGTAGCCGAGGATTGGATGGCCAAGGTCCCCGCTTTCGGCCATCACCCATCTCGCACAGGATCTGATCCCTTTGGTCACTGTTACAGGTGGTGAGTTCATGGGACGGAGCACCCATGTTGCCTCTTCAGGCTGAACCCGACCGAGCCCCATGGGCCCTGCGTCCGGGGAAGGGAACACAAGGTCATTTTGTTTTGCTCGACATAACTGGTCTTTGGGATGTGCTTTGCCTGGTCACTCTTTGTGGAGTTAAATAAAAATAAAAATGTCACACTCAGATTCAAGAAATCTGTAATTGAGCAGGATAATTACAAAATCTTTACAAGAGGTGCTTGTGCATTAAAAAACAGCATTCTATTTCTAAGAAGTGAAAAAAAGAAACTGCAGAGATGAGCAAATAACAGCATAAATGTTATTTAAACTGAGAAAAACTGTGCAAATAACAGTAGGGATGTAAACTTTCATTGAGTCTGTTTGGAGCAGTAATGGTTATAGAATCTGACAGCAGCTGGGAGGAAGGACCTACCATAATGTTCCTTCATGCAACTTGGATGTAACAGTCTGTCGCTGAAGGAGCTCTCCTGTTCAGCAACAGTTTAATGCGTGGGGTCAGCGACACTGTCCAGCAGTGATGTTACTTTGGCCAGGGTCCATCTGTCTCCCACCACCTGCACTGGGTTGAGGGCGTATGCTAGCACAGACCTGACTTTCTTGATGAGCTTATCCAATCTCTTCCTCTCAGCTGTAGCACAGATAATTATACCTTGAAATGATTAGCATTTTAAAATATAAAATATTTACTGTTAAATTAAAGCATACAACGCAAGTATGTATTGACTGGCTAAACAGCCCCCTACCACCACCATCAGATGTGTGCAAACTTGCTTTTCATTTGCCCCATAAAGCAGAAATATAAAGGTGAAATACGTACAGAAACAAGAGTGGGAAAACTTGTTTACACTATGTTTAGTTACTAAATTTACATACGTCAGACATCCAGATTGTAATGTAAAATACAAATAGCCTGTTCATTTATATTAACATGCTACATTTTCAAGTGAAAAAGAACCTTCAGCTTCACAGACAGGCCGTCATAGCTTGCCAACTGTAGTTTTAAAACAGCGTAACTTCATAAGAGTGATGGTTGGTGCTGCTTTAGGTTCCACACCTTGACTGTGGATTTTGCATAATTTTTCAAAACAGCCAAATTAGTCGTTCTTATAAAAAATGGAATATCCAGCAGCTTCCTTTTAGCCAGATGAATGGCAGTTTACAACAACATGTGCTTCATACAGCCAGATAAAGCCACCATCACCCAAGCAAGTTCTCTTGTATCTGAAAATAAAATATAGTTTTATTGTTCTTATGATTCTTAGAATCTGCTAAAATCACTATCAACATGCCAAAGCTTTATAAAAACATGAAAAGTGGAACTCTGTCACAAACTGGTGTACTATCTCTAGAGAATGGTATGAATCTCAAAAGCTGAAGGGTCTGATAATGTACCTTATGAACAACAGAAGTTCACACATCTGTTAGAGGTTCAAACATTTCAACAAACACAACAGTGCTTCTCTTCAAAAGCAAATAATTCCAATAGTCAGTTTTTTTGCAGCTGGTTGGAAATATTGCTTCTGAAAAATGAAGCATGAACCAAAGCACAGAGACGCAAATTCCACGAAGAATGTAATTAAAATATGTGTGTAATCAGCAACAGGTATGACCTCCATGGTAAACCGTTTGAATTATGGTTTGAAGACCATGACCTTGCAACAATGCAAAAAATAAAAAATAAATCTGTTTTTGATATCACAATCTAATTCAATTTGAACTAGATTTTATTTTGGCAAATAATGGCCGTGATATGAATCTTTAGGACCTAGCTAACAGTGAGCTATCACTTTAGTATCACTTGTATTAACCTCAGATATCCATCATTTTAATCATCTTAACATTTGCCAATTGGCAAACAAAAATGAAAAGAACACAAGCCTTTAGACCTGTGAAAGTAGCTTGGCAGCTTTTCTTGGTTTTCTCATTTCGAATTTCTCACCTCACACTGGTGCGTACTCAGTGCAGTTTACAGCCATCTCAGGTGGTAACTGTAAGACGTTCTGTTTTAATGTGCTGAAGAACGATATAGGGATCTACTGTAAATCTTCACTGATAGAGCTACTGTGGGTAAATCAGACTGAGATCCAAATACAAAGGTTACTGTATCAATGGGTTACAAACAAGGATTGAGCTCTAGGTTTGGGAAATGAATATCCACTGTAGAGTATTTCACTTTAAAATACACAATTTGTTTGATCCTTTTGGCTCAAGATGGTGTAAACTTAAAGAGATTGTTTGAAAATGTGTTTGCAAGATAAGGTTTTTGTTAAATTTTTGAGAAATATCCAGTATTCCATTTTCATGGACTAAAAAAATATAGAAACAGGTAAGTTTTCCAATTTATACTACCAATTACTTTATTTTTCTTTGCATGTGAACCATTCTTAACAGGTTATTAATTATTAAAAGAGTTATTTACTCACCACTAGTTTTTTTCTTTAGCTTACTTAGCAGTCAATGTTTCAAATGTATTTTCTCACCATCCAACACGAACTTTCTGTAAATAATTTGTTTATTATTCAATTAAAGCTTACAATATTTGTATGGAGAGCACAGATGAATTAAACTGCAAGGTCAACATTAAGTTTTAGTGTGGTATTAATCAATCTTTCTTTGTTTAAGGCAGCTGGCTTCTCCTTCCTGGTTAGCAAAAGCCAACAGCTGAGGGATCTGAAGTACAAAAAGTGTCTTACAGATCGGTCCCATGGCAGTAATGTAATTTTTTTGATGTGATACAAAAGTAAATGGGATTGATTTTTTGTTTTTTCCAAAAACAGAAAAAATGTGTTAATGTTTTTTGTTGTGGGTTTTGGTTCCCCCTCTTTGTGCAGTTTGACGTTTTTGGATTATATCTCCACTCTTAGTTCATGGTGAAATCTGAAAATATTTTATTTGTTTGAAGAGAATTGTTGCTTCTGCATACAAATTCTTTTTCAGTTCTCTGACAGCTTTGAAGTGGCCTTCAGAGGCCGAAACAGCAAATACCATCGTAGTGTAGAGACAGAAATCCTAAAAGTATAGCACATAAATAAATCATAAGTTGGCCTTTCTATTCAAAATGACTGATGTTTAAAGAACAGACACAATTAAAACGCAATTTTCTGATGCAAAAAGAGCCTCCAGACATAAATACCGCTCCATACTTGGATGATGACATGGTGTCTGGACGTGTAGAGCACCAATATGAAATGTTGCAAACAGATTTTTAACAGGAATATGTCAAATGGATGTGGGGTCACTATACAAAATAGTGAGCACTCTTAACTTCCCCACATTCCTTGCTATAGAGATTCTCCTTCTCAAATTGTTTGCACGAGCCTTATAAAACAACCTGTTTGTAGACTTCAAGGAAATGAACAACCCAAAGCTGCTGAAGAAAAAGGACAGGACATAGTAGAGTATATGGCATCCTAACTGCAGATAGTTTAGCAGAATCAGCAGCCAGACCACTGAGGTGAGCGCGAGTGTTGTTTGTGAGTATAACGTTTCTCCCGTTAAGAACATGTATTGTTTCACTGTGTTTTATTGCTTTCTGTGAGTATAAATGATCCCCTCACGTCTACAGATCTCTTTACTAAATCAAATCAATAACTGGTACCTACTGGATCTTTAGCCATGATACATAGCAGTAGAGATTTGTTCTTTTCTTTCCGAGCAGATTGGAACGGCAGATCGGATATCAGTATTTCTTTTCCACAACACGCGTTATTTTCGGTGACGTTTCAGGGGCTAAACAATGTTTTTTGTGATAAAACCTAGGACAGGAAATATAACATATTATCTAATATCTTGAGCTACAAGCGCAATTGAAAAAGGAAAACTTGTAAAAAAAATAAATAAAAAAATGTGCTCTTTAAATGTGCTCTGAACAAAGATGTAACCCGTGCCCGTGAGACTGATGCATAGCTCCGTTTTCTCCTTACTTGGAAGATGTGTATATCTTTACCGAAGCTCTTCACATGTTAAGAGCCCCTTCATCTCTCTTTCTCAGACAAGTGAACTAGCTGCAGGTTGGCAAAACACAGCCACTTGTCAGAGAAAGACAGATCACAGGAAAGATACTGCGCACCCATCCCATTGCTTTTTAATGCCGCAGTTGTCTGTGTAAACAAAGCCATAATTAAGGGGATGAGGTTTTATAAACACATTTATAAAATGCGCAACTGTATTCAGACACAGATTTAGACTTTACCGTGCTCTGTTCACACACTCTACTGCGTTTTAAGCTTTCACGTGAACTGAAAGAACAAACTTAGCGTATGGGAACAATGTCCTGAAGATGTAGTGTGAGGATAATTGTTGATTTTCAGAGGCTTTTTTAAGGTACCTTGCAAACGTATTTATCCCCCCTCAACGTTCTGTCACGTTATAACAACAGGCATTGTTTTATTTTTTTATTTTATTTGGGTATTATGTCACACAACCACACAAAGTAGAAAAATAATACTTTTTTTCTAATTAGGTAAATAGGTAAATATTTTATAGAATCTGATTTACTGTCGTTACAGCTGCATATCTTCTGGAGTTTGTTTCTACCAGCTTTGAACATCTTGAAACATATTTTTTGATTTGCTAGTTTTTTTTGTGTCATTTTTCTTCGGTCCAAAGAGCTCAAACTCAGTCGAATTGAAAAGAGAGCTTCTGTGAATTAAACATTTTCAAATCCTAGCATGGATTCTCAGTTGGACCTAGATCTGGACTTTGACTGTGCCAATCGTTGGGTCTAAAACAATAGTAGCTCTGGCTGTGGGACTCGCTGTCATGTTGGAAGATGAACCTTTGCCTCTGTCTCCCGTCTTTTGCAGCATTTAACGGGTAACCTGTCTCTGCTGAAAAACACATTTCCACAGCATGATGCTGCCAGCACCAAGTATCACCGTGGGGGATGCCGCTTCTGGGGTGATGTGACAGTTTTTCTTTCACTGCACATGGCATTGTGCATGTGAGCCACAACGTTCTATTTGACCACAGCACTTTCCTCCACATTTTTGCTGTTCTCCCTGCATGGCTCGTGGCAAACTGCAAACAGGACTTGTTGTGGCTTTCTTTTTAACCATACTTGTCTTTTTCCCACTCCTTTGATAAAGCCAGATCTGTGGAGTGCATGACTAATGAATGTTACGTGTCATACCCGCATACAGGTCCAACATCATCAGTTCCAGCCTGTGTCCGCGGAGTGTAGCTTTTCTTGCTGCTGCTGCGAGAAGGCCTCGGCATCGCATCATCCGCGGTGTGTAGCTTAACCCACGCCAAGGGTACTTTGGCTAAGAAGCTGAGTTTCTTCACTCGAAGACCTCTCTCGTCCGTATATGTGCTGGTTAAATGTCTGCTTGTGATCAATTTGTCAACAGATTCTCCTACATGGGTTGTGGATCTCTGTAGATCCTCCAGAGTTACCATAGCTATCTTGGCTTCTTTTGTGGGTAATATCAGTCCTTACAGTTCAGGTGGATGGTCATTTCTTGCTAGGTTTGTAATTCTTTTAATTTGTAGGTAATGGATTGATAGTCTTCTTATAGTGTTCTGTAACAATTACATAGCCATGGGATATTGTTTATAGACGTCTCAACAACGTTCTCTTCAACCTGCTCTTTAGTGTTCTTTAGTCTCTGTGATGTTTGTTCTCTGATGTTCTCTAAAAAACCTCTGAGGCCTTCACAAAATATCCTGATTCATACTGAGATTAAATGGCACACAGGTGGACTCTATCCAATAAGGTAAGTACATGATTAGGTGACTTCTGAAGGCAGTTGGTTGCACTTGATATCTTTTGCCGGCATCATATTAAAGGAGGCACAGTGGAAAAAATGACCACATTGCTAACATTGCTTCTCTGCTGCAGTTAAACACCCCACAATCCTGCGCTGCATCACTATCACAGTCACATGACCACACAAATACCACATGGCCAACTCCCTCCCCCTCTCGAAACAGACACACAAACAGAAACAAGAAATAAACATCTGTTATGATTTTCGGCCTAGCTTTACTTACAGTATAGGACTGATATGGTAAAATGACTAACATCAGCTGATACCGACGTTAATATCGATATAATATACATTCCTTATCTAAAGCATGACTTTTTTTTTCCTTCAAAACACTGCAAAACATTATTTATTAAACACTCACACACGTGTTTGCTCCTTCTCACTAGACGTGATCAACTGGATTTCCAGTTCATGCAAAAAACTTTTTCGTTTGTTCAACTGGAGATGCCAGGAGTAGCTGGAAGGGCCAAGTTGTCCTGCGTGTTTTTTCCTCCAGTTGCATCACTGCCTCTCCTCTTCGCGCTCTATTAGAACCCTAAAACATGCAAAGGCATACAAAGCCTACCAAGCTGCTGTGTTTGATGTAAACGACAAGGGAGAATTAAACAAGAACACGTTCTCTTATGGATTTCTAGGGAGTGCTTTTTAATGCACTATCATTTATGCTGATTCTACATATTTTTTCACGAATGACCAACTTCTTCTGGCCTTATTTGGGGCCGCCATCACATCAAACCAAATCAAATTAGAAAGATGAACAAAATTCTGCCCATGAAATTAATTCCGAGAAAGGAGGACAAAGGGAAAGAAGTGAGGATACAGAGAGTAGCAGAAGAGGAGGAGCAATAGAAGAGGGAAGCAGATCGGTCGCAGGAGAGAAGAACGAGGTGGGGGAGGGTGGGGTGGAAGAGATGGGGGAGAAAAGATTTGATTTCTAGGGCTTTGGTTCCCTGCCGACTGAGACAGGGTGGAGACAAATATACAAGGAGGTGTTTGAAGTCAAGACAGGCTTTTCCTCACTGAACTCCATTACCTGATGACAAAGAGAAAGGATCAGTGGGGGAGGGATGGGGCATTTTGGTGTGCAGGAAGACTGAGAGAAAGAAGAGTAACAAGTCTGTAAATAATTTTTTTTTTAAAAGAGAGAGGTGTAAACCAAAAATTGTGACAAAGCAAAAAGGGGGGAAATTGAATTACCCTGTTGTTGAAAGTGTGCTATACGAATAAAATTGCCTTGCCTTGCCTTCTGAAAGGAATAACCCAATTTAGCCGGAGAGGGGAGGGATAAGAAAACGATTCATATTCCAGGTTGCACTTTGTACCCTTCTGGTTATATCGGATTGAATTTTAAGATCCCCCCTAATGTCTGTTTTATTAGCATGCCAATATACACATAAGAGTGTTTTAATTGTTGCCTGTCTACCGAGAATTTAGCTTAGCACTTTATGAAATAAGACTACGCACGACTGCCAAGACATCATGGTGCTTCAGGGCTGTTTCCAATGGCTACAATTAAACATATTAATAGGGCTCAGATTACACTACTATCCACATAATCACATTGCTTACAGCGCTTATCTGATGTGATGGCGTTTTGTGTTGCTGTTCTCCACCTCAGCTGTTATTACCAAGCCTCGCTCGACGAGCTAATCTTCTGTCATTACACTATCAGAAAATATCTGTTGCTGCCGCTAAAGTCAATAAAACCCAATTAGGCATCCTTTAGAGAGAAGGTTTTTTTTTTCTCCCTCTTTTGAATATTTGACTTAGTGTTGTGTATGCTGGGTATATGTGATGTGTATCCAGCAGAGAAATGAGACTAGTGTCAGCAGGGAGCTCTAAGAACAAATAGAGTGCAGCAGAAAGAATTATTATCACCTTCACTTTAAAGTTTTAGACCAAGGAGTTCTTCTTTTCTGATAAACTTTACACAACACTGTATTACACTGTACTAATCTCTACAATCCTGGCATATACTATACTGTACTGTACCAAGCTATAGCAATACTGCACTACATATTACTATACCACACTATGCTATAGCTATTTTATTTTTTGCTCTGCAGTACTGCTATACAATAATGTAGTACACTATTCAACACTCCACTGTGTTATTCCATGCTTTAATGTAAAGTTCACTATTATATATTATACTATTCTGTGGTACAACATGCAGTTGTTTGCTGTACCATGCTATACTAGGATGTACAATAGTATACTGAACTCTAGAAAGTTATAAAAATACTATACAATATGTTAATATAATGCACTTTACTGTAGAATGCTATTCTACATTGTACTGTACATTATCTATGATATTGTGTTCTACACTACACTGCAATATATTCTTCTATGCTGAACTATAAATGGACTGAACTTCTATAGCGCTTCTCTAGTCATGGTGAACGCTCAAAGTGCTTCACACTGGAGCCACTTTGACCCATTCGCACTTACAAACAGTAGGCATCTTGGGGTTAAGTGCCTTGCCCAGGGACACATCGACATAGGACTCAAGCGGAAGCTGGAATTGAATGTACAACCCCTCAGATTACAAGAGAAACCACAGTCACACAGTCATATGCAACACTATACTATACTATACTGTACTGCATATACTAACTGTGACACGCTATTCTGTTCTTTACTGCACTATACTATACTAAGCTGTACTGCACTATGCTACAATACACTGCACTATACTGTACAGCATTGTGCTGTACTCTACTGCACTATACATGACTATACTATACTATATAAATGGTATATGACCTGTACTTGTATAGTGCTTTATCTAGTCCTGAGGACCCCAAAGCTACAATCAGTTATTCACCCATTCACGCACACATCCACACACTGGTGATGGTAAGCTACCCGCAAAAAGATGAAGTATCATGCCCAAGGACACAACGACTGAGATGGACAGAGCGGGGATTCGAACAGGCAACCCTTTGTTTACAGGACAAGCGCCAACCTCAAGAGGCATGGTCGCCCCGTATATACCATACTATACTCAATTAAATCAGGATTTATTATTCTCCACTATACCGTAATATACTGCACTATACTTTACAGCATTGTGCTGTACTCTACCACACCATACTATACTATACTATAGCACCAACAGAATCTTGTTAAAGCTATCACAAAAGTAGCTGTGTGGTTCTTATCTGGGGGTAGGTAATGTTATACGCATCCTTGCTCCAACACACCTCAAATGGCTGAATCAAATGGCTGAATCAAATGGCTGAATCCCATGATCAACATGCCATTCAGCTATGCAGAGGCCTGGTTATGAGCATAGGATACTGTAGGAAGTCTAGAAAGCTGATGTCTGAGATTTAACCGCTGGGTTTGTGTACTTCCTCTAATTCCACAATCTGACCTGAGGGTAAATTTCCTTTCCAGCTGTTTGAAATACTCTCAAACAATGCCTTCTTCTGCCATCATAGCGTAGGTGATCAGCTGATGGTCAGCTAATCAAATGCATTCAACTGGCAGCACGCGACGCCCTCTCTCTGCCTTATTGCCTACAGAAAGAGCAAGGGTTCACTTTTTTCCCCACATAGTTTTTTTGTGTTTTGCTTTCTTTTTGTTTCATAAATAATAGTATGGATTGTTTAGTTTTTTAAAGCCTGGTAGGCCAATGTTTCTCACTGCTGAAACATTCACACCAAGGGCAGGGTTTTTTTAGAATTACAAACTAGCAGACACTTTTCCAGACCAAGAGGTAAGTCTGTCAGATAACTTAAAGATAACAAAGTCCTTGCACGGCTTTGAAGGCTGAACGTAGTCCATCCAGCAGCATCTCAGGCAGCTACTGACAGTGACAATGAGCTAATGGGCTCGTCTGTGAAGGATATTGACAGCACCGCTCCCCGCAGTTCTGCGCCCAAGCTAGTTAAAGAAAGAACGGTCCTTTATCAGAGGTGAGATTTGACAGTTTGAGCAGTACACATGCACAATTCCACATTGCTTCCCTAACATAAAGACTCAACATTCATTCATTTTGCATAATCTCGGCATCCTAAAATACCTTTTTTTTCCACTCAGATCTAAATTTTGGAGGTTGTTCAGTTGATACCTGGTAGAAATAAACAACAAGTATAAATGGCGATCTTTGGTCGGCGGTTTAAAAGGGAATGCATTATCTTGCTTGTTCAGAATGTAAACAAGAAACTTGCCGACCTGTCAGCAAAAAGAAAATGAATAGAAATAATTTATGGAATAAATTAGCAAAATTCACATTATTGCTGTGAAAACTGTAGGTACAGCCAGACTGATCCCCTTATAAAATGATTTTTTTATGTCATTTCCTGTGTCAGTGAATGTCATTTCCTGTGTCAGTGAATTATTTTCCAAGCAGGTGCAGCAGGAATCAGTGTGTTTTTTAGTGCATCACAGGTTTACCTGTCTTGTCAAAGGTGATATATTTTAGACAGCATCATATTGATTAAACAGCCAACTCATGACTGAGGTCTGGAGGTTTACTGAATAAGAGTAAAAACATACGTATGAAATAAAAAAATTTATAGCAAATTTCATTAGATGCTCTCTCAGTGTTGGCCTTGTTTTTGAAGCCTTTAAAAATTTAGCAAGCCAGGAGGAATCATCAGGATTACGTGACAACCTAAATTATTCATTATCCTGCCAGTCTTATTCCAAGACGGGAACAGAATAAAAACTAATTATAAATCATGCGAACAACATAGAGCTGTTTTCTCTCCCTGCCACCAAGGTTGCACTGCCAATTACTATTTGCAGGGGTTGTAAGCGTAATCTTTGTGGGGAAGATGAACCACTTTGCTTCAAGCTGTCATGTCCTGTGTTCTTTCATTCTCCGTGGTAATAAGTTGTCCACCACAGGCATCTGAGATCTCTGCTCTGTTTGTCTTTATTTGAAAAAGCAAGTTGTCTGACTGGCTGCTGTTTAAGGATACCCATCTACCAACTGGAAAATCAAAGAGCGTGAAAGGTGAAAACAAGACAGGGCTTGGATAAGACTAACTTTTTTAAGCTTTTGCTGCCTGAGGGTGAATCAAATGTCAAAGTTCCCAAACATCTTCTATACAATGACCTAGTTGGTAAGGGGCAAGGAAAGATAGCAACCGAGCCCGAGGGTTTGACAATTGGAAACATAAATACATATTCATTGTAACTAGGAAGTTTTTTTTTTCCTAACTTGATTCAAGGCCTACACAGCATGACTTCCCATTCTACTGCGTTGAAACAGAAAATAGTGAGTATGTTTCAAGTGGTGTGCCACAGAAATGCATCTGCAACCAAAAAAAGTAGTCCAACGGAATCCTGCCTGACCAAATTAGCCTCCTTCAAGTAACCTAGCCGTTGCTAATCAATTTAAAATTTTAATATGGGGGAAGGTTTGATTTTTTTTTTTAAGTTATTAGTATTGGTCCTTTAGTAGTTATAAAAGGATGTGATTTCCTAGTGAGTTTGTAGAAAATTAATGAAATCATCCGAGCAGTGAAAAGCTAACAGCAAGGCACCCACTTTAGCTCCTATTAGCAATTTAAAACAACTCAAACTAGACATCACAGGTGACAGTTTCTGATAATGACTCGTCTATTTCAAACAACTGTGAGACCTAGAAGAGCACAGGAACATATTATCTTTGCCGCTACTGCAGAGAGGACAGCCTGTTAGAAAGAAATCCAAATGTTTACTACAGTCTTAGAGCAAAGCAGACAAGGTGGATTGATACAGTCAGTTCATTTCACATTGAAAACATGGACATTGTTTTGCTGAGAGAACACTCTCCTGTTAAAATGTGAACAGTTAAAATCCACTAAAAAGGAAATCGTAGCATATGGATGGTATTGTCTACAATGGACCCCATTCGATCGGGTTAGGGACAATCTGCGAATACTTGAGACCTCTAAAAACACTTATGACTGCCTATTTTAAAAGTTCAAACACCAAATATACCCTAATATGCATTAATACGCTCAGAGGAAAACATATTTGGTAAGGCAAGGCAATTTTATTTGTATATAGCACACTTTCAACAACATGGTAATTCAAGGTGCTTTACATGATTAGGGGATAAAGAAAAAACAGCAATAAAGCATAAATCACACACAAAGCACATGACATGTAAAAACATTACTCAAAAGCAGACATTAATAGAGGTTAAAGTAAAACAGCAAAAAAGCATGAAACACATTTAATATACACATTTGATATATGAAAGCATTACTCAAAGCCAGCTCTAAACATATATGTGTTTTTAGCCTTGATTTAAAAGAACTCAGTGTTTCAGCAGCTTTGCAGTTGTCTGGAAGTTTGTTCCAGATTAGAGGAGCATAGAAACTGAAAGCTGCTTCTCCATGTTTGGTTCCAATGCTAGGGATGCTGAGTAAACTGGAATTAGAGAATCTGAGTGGTCTGCGGGCTTGGTATAGTGACAGTAGATCTTCAAGATACTTTGGCGCTAGGCCATTCTGTGATTTATAAACTAGTAAAAGTATTTTGAAGTCTATTCTGTGAGCTACAGGGAGCCAGTGTAAGGACTTTAGAACTGCGGTGATGTGCTCTACTTTCCTGGTTCTAGTGAGTATGCGAGCAGCAGCGTTCTCGATCAGCTGCAGCTGTCTGATTGACTTTTTAGGCAGACCTGTGAGGACATTGTTGCAGTCATCAATCCGACTAAAGATAAATGCATGGATGAGTTTTTCGAGGTCCTGTTGCGATATCAGTCCTTTAGTCTTAGAAATGTTCCTCAGGTGATAGAAGGCTGATCTTGTTATTGATTGCCCTTATTTGACCCTGGAGGTTCAGGTCTGAGTCCGTTACTACACCTAGATTTCGGGCCTGATCAGTAGTTTCTAGCTGTATTAACTGACTCTTGATAAAAACAAAGAGTGAACATTATGTTTAGTGATGAAGTCACTGACTAGACTGCCCTGACAAAGACCTAATATTTAATAAAGCTAATTTAAGTAGTTTGATGATGGGTAGCTGAACCCTCTGACAGGTGATAAATTGGAGAATGTGTGCATGTCTGATTGTTTGTCCTGTGTGTCTCTCTGTTGCCCTGTGATGTACTGTGCGACCTGTTCAGGGTGTACCCTGCCTCTCGCCCAATGTCCATCGGAGATAGGCACCTGCCCCCCGTGACCCTGCAAGGATAAGCGGATATGGCTGGATGGATGGCTGGATGGCTGGATGGCTGGATGGATGGATGGATGGATGGATGGATGGATGGATGGATGGATGGATGGATGGATGGATGGATGGATGCTATACGGACAAGTCCATGAATAGGCAAATTTTCCACAAATAATTTGGAGTTACCTTCCATAGAATAATCCAGAAATAGGTGGATCCACTGTAATATGAATGTGTACAATTTTATTTGATCATTTAAATGACTAAAATCAGCTGAATGGGGGTTCGGCCTGCTTATCGACTACCCGCCCATTGTTTAAAGTTATCATCAGTCATAGCTAACGTATCTGTTGCAGACAGAGGTCATGCCACAGCATATAGAAAATTATATAAATCCATAGAGCAGTGAAGGACTAGCAGCTAGTCAAATAAACCCCCTTTTTAGCTTATGTTTGCAATTTATAACTTTAAAATAAAAAAGCAAACCTATAATATTATTTACTAAATGTTCTCTGACTTTCTTTTTTTTAGCTTAAATTAGTTAAAATGGGGGAACTGGTCTCAGTAGCTGTTAGCGTTCGATCACATTTTTTCCCTTTTCCAAAAAACTAAAATTTCTATCTGTCTACTACGGATAAGTTCACTTTGATTTCAAAAGTCTTAAACCGTACCTTTAGCCCCAGGATAACCCAAAACTGAAGTCCGTACTGGATTTCAGTTGAAGATTTATAAATTTTTAAGCTTTCCATATCTCTGAAAGTCTGTGAAACACACATCAGTCATCTTCAACTCTGTGTTAAGATCTGTAGAAAAATATTTTACAAAAGGGCAAGGAAAATGTCAGAATTGTTTGCAATTATGAAAGCATAATAAACCATGTGCAAGGCTGTCTGTGCAGTTTCCATTTTACAGTAAAATGTTAAATGATAACTGATCTGCTTTCCTTTTCGTTCTATTCTTCTATCTTTACATCTTCTTTCTCTGCAATATATGTAGTTTGAAAAGCTTCTAGGTTAAATTTATAAATGAAGGCCACTTTAACAACCTTATTCTTCTGTGAAAGTGCCATTTAACTTGATAGCTTCTGCAGAAAAGAGGACATAAATGGAGCCTATGAAGAGAACTACATATACATTTATGATTTTTTGAAAGTTGGGTTCTGTGGAAAGTAAGGAGCAAAGAGTGACCAGAATTGAAGTCAGATCAAAGTAAGAGAAGAGAATGGACTTTTTAAAAAGTCGAATTACATTGAATTACATAACACAGTATGTTTTGTGACACAGGTTTCACATGTAATGTAAGTGGTAATGGACTTATAAAGAAGGCTGGTTCTGTTCTGGGGTCTCCTCTGGAACATCTGAAGATTATTGTACAAAGAGGGATTCTTCATAAAAGAAAAAAAAAATTATGAACAACCCTGATTATCCTCTTCATGAGACAGTTATATAACAACAGAGTGTTTTCAGTCAGAGGCCTCTTCAGACCTGCGATAATACAGACCACTACAGGAGATCCTTCCTGCCACAGTCATCAGCGTTTACAACAACTCTTAGAAGAAACTTGGTTGGAGTTACACCAACACTGACTTTCTGTTTGTGATTAATAAAGTATTTTTCAATGAATTATAATTGAATTAATCTATTCAAATAATCAGCCTATTTGTAATCTCACTAATGTATTTCAATGGTTAATCAAGTAAAAAAATAAGAATATGACAAATGAAAAAACATGAAATTAAATGACTTAAAGGTCAAATCTGAAAGAGTTGAGAATGAAGAGATTATTAGCCAACTTAAAAATAACTTTATCAAAATGTCTATCAATGTTTTTTTACTCGGAAAGGTAAAGTTAAGGTTTTTGTGAATCATTTGGAGTTTAAACACTAGACTGAAATCTGAGGTAAACCCTATCTCTTCTAATGCTTATAATCTTAGCCACAATTACGCCCAATCTAATCAGCTTGACCTCCCCTTTCAGTTTTTTCATTCATTCTTTATATCCTTTTGAACAATCCCTCATTTCAGTCTTTTTATGCCATTCAATAAAGCAGGACATGAAGACCTACTGTTGGGTTGGACTGCGATTGGGTTTTGTCCTCTGGGTCCCCATAGAACTCCGCCATCTCTCTCTCTGTCTCTCTCGGCTGGAAGGATTCACGGCTTGGCTTCAACATTTAGTGATCAAGCTGGATAAACTGGGTTCTGGTCTGTACTGCAGCTCCAACAGAGGCAAAATACAAATAAAGCTTACTGGAAGATTTGATTGGTCATGAAAACAAAACAGTTTTGAAGCCAAATCTTAGCCGAAGAGATCAGTCTGCCATCTTCTTTGATGGGTCTGTGTGTTTGTGTCTTCATGCTCATCTCAGTGAGTCTCTCTTCACACTTCTAAGCACCGACCATCACAAAGACATCACCCCATCGTGATGTCATCAGACGTGGATGATTGAGCAAACCTTCTGTTTACATCTAAAAGACGGGTAGAATTATGTAGCGTTAAATAATACTACAGGAGACAGTGTAATTTAAGGTTACCACCACATGCATTCCTTCTAAACAGAAACCACAGGAATTCATCAATGTTCAGAAGCTTTCTGAGTTTTAACCAGCAGAGAAAGAGGCTCCCAATATTGAGACTTGTATTGATACACATCTAAACAATCACTTCAGCTGAGTTCATAACAGCTTCATAGTTGGTATGATGTTTGCATGTCTGGCAGACAATCCATAAAGTAACATCATATTTTTGCTTGATGTCATGTCATGATGACGACCTTTTGCCCAAGTATTGGTCAGTGTGATATATCTTCAAAAATGTCAGATTTCTGAGCCTTTCCAATGCTACAAAAACCTAAATCTAGCCTCAAGTGTACCAAAACCACAGGATATAAATGCTGGAGCTTGACTGGGCCATTGCAACACCTTACTACTATTCTGTTTTTAGTCCGTTTTTTTCTGATGTCCAGTTGCTGTAATTGTCGTCTCTCCACTACTGCACTTGACAGCTGGCACGAGCTGTTAACACATCGTGTTTGGCAATGTGCATTACGACCAAGCTATCAAGCATGAACTCAGAAATATTCAAATCAAATACACCACTCAGACAGATAGTCGGTTCAATTAATTCAAAAACAAAAATGGGGTTTGTAAACATATGCCCTGTAGTAATGTACAATTTCAAATATGTTATTCAGTAAGGCACAATCCAGAGACAGAAACCAGGACATACATGACTGAACTGAAGAGTAGTGAACTGTTGCAGACCAACCAAACAACATGCTCTATAGCACTAAGAAATGAACACAACTGGGTTATATACACAGGCAAATATAGAAAACAACAAAGTTTCACATAAAAGGGAGGAATGCAGTAATCACCAAGAATGGAAACACAAGGGCAGGAAGTTTAGCGGACTGCTATGAAACAAAATCATTACCTAAATAAAACAGGAAATGAGATAATCTAACAGAATGAACACATGAATGATAAAACTGAAAACAAAATGTCCCTCTGAACAGCCGGGGCTGGATGTCTCTCAAACATCTCAACTCTCCAAAGGACATTGTTCTAAAAGTCTTTTAGTTGATTCATAACTTTCCACACCTAAGTTACTCTGCCATATTGTTTTTAGAGAGAACAGTACCTTCCAAACAAGCTATACTGGTTTTGTCGGTTTCTAGCTGTACTTTCATAACATGCTAACAGAGGCCTGTGGAGTCAGAGTATAGTTGCTACTCTAGGGTCACTGCTGATGTCTTTCCGTTTTGGCATTGTGTTAACACACACCTGTATGCTTCAGATCAGCAACAGACCCAAACTCCACTTTTTATAGAGATTCTCACATTTGCTGATAAGTTAAACAAGTGCATCTAGCATCATTGGGGCTGCTTGTTTCGGTGTTAAATCCAACAGAAGCAGCAAAAGTTTACTTGGTTTTTCACAGCCAAACCTTTCCCATTTTTGACTTTGTTTTTGTTTGATGAAGAATGGAAGAATGGCAGTGTGGATATTTTGTTGTGATAGTCTGTTGTGATATTTTCTATACTTCACTATACTTCATTATGTCCTGATGTGTAGAACAAAATTTTTTATGATACAATCTCCTTAACTCCAATCATCTTTTATGTTTTTTTTCTCTTGTTCCTAGCAGCTTCTTTAACGTGATAGATCATTGGATGGAAAATGTACACCTCTGGGTTTTGTTTAAAATCATCTTATGAAATGTATGTCTTTTGAAAACAAAAACAAAAAAAATTCTGAAACAGCATTAATCAATCCAGAAACGCACGATGACATTCAAAAGACTGAAAAGAACCCTGAGACCAATCTGGCAGCTGATTAGAGCAGCTTTGACTGTCCCCTTTTATAATTAATTAATTAATAAATAGTGCACTTGCATTTATTCAGCCTTTAAGTTTGGTTTCAAATTTCAAAGCTTTGGAGCTGTTAGGCTTACCTGGACTGGTTTGCAAAAGTATGTATACTCCTTGAACTTTTGCACATTCTGTTACATTTAAACCACAAATGTTATTCCGTACTATAAGGATTTTATTTAATAGACCAATACACAGTAGTGCATAATTGCGGAAGCAAGTGGAAAAAAAAGGAAGAAAACAATCCGTTTCGACAGGATTTGGAGTGCATTTGTTGCTAACCTGAGTCAGGACTTTGTAGAAACTGTTAGGCTCCTTAGGTGTTTGGGTTTTGAGTTTTTGTTATTTTCATTTCCTTCAGTTTACATTAACAGTCTAGCTTATTTCCTAGTGTTTTAAGGGTGATTTAAGTTTTTCCTTCCACCACGCTTTCCCTCTTTTCCCCCAGGTGCTCTCTTGTTTTGTTCCTCATGTTTGTGTTCATTCCTTATTTATTTGCTTGGGTTCCTAGTGTTATTTGGTTAACCTTCTATAGGTTCACTTCCTCCCTGTCTGTGTCCTCCTCATCTGCTTTCCTGTCGTCATTCCATACGTCTTCGCCCAGCTTTCACAGTCCTTGTCATCCTGCCACCCTGGTCAACGTTACTTTAAGTTGTTCTGCTACCACCTTTTCCACATTAAAGTTATGCCTTCACCACCAACCTGCTCGCCTGCATTTGAGTCTGAATTGCACAACCTGACAGAACGAACTGACCAAAAAGAAGACTCAGCAGACGAGTGGGTAGGCTCATCCTTTTTTGGTTCCCAGCTGGCACTCTACCCCGGTTCGGGGCAGACCAGCTTCCCTCCCCGCTGTCTGCCTCTGGACATCGGCGAGGGCGTTTCCCTCGCCGCCTCCCTCGAAGCTGCTCTCCGCAGCGACTCACCAGCTGCTGTCTCCTCCCGTCGTCAGCAGCTAGATCCGGGTCCGCCTCATCACCCACACCAGCACAACCCATCTCCGGCATCATCTCCCGGTAGCTCTGTCCAGTTGGACCCAGCAAAATATGAGCATACTGAGGACGAATGGATGGATCTTTTCGATTGGTGCATAAACCAAGGACTGTGCTCAGACTCACCCTATGTTGGATCCCGGTTGGCCTACTGTCCTCCCGGTGTTGGGCCTCCGAGGTATGAGGCTGTCCGCCCCTCCACTCCACCATCCTCCAGCCGCCGTCCTAGGGCCACTCCTACCCCTCTCCAGGAGGGTCCGGAGGACGTCTTCCCTGTTCCCCGGAGACCCACCAAATGCCTTGATGGCCTTCGCTCACGTGTCGCTCCTACGCTTCTCCAGGAGGACTCATTGAGCATCTCCCCGGATCCCTAGAGGGCTGTCCCTCGTCGAGGAGGCCGCCGATTGCGAGCCACTCCTAATCCATTCCAGGGGGGCTCAGTCGACAACCTCCCTGTTCTCCAGAAGTCTGTCCAGCACCACAATTCTCCAGCCATCCAAGCTTCTGACCCGGTTTCTCAGAGCTGCAAGCCGGCGGCTAATGCCACCTGCGTGCAGCAGCCTTTCCGGGGTCTGCTCCTGCTGCCTAGTCAGCATGACCAAGATCCGGTCCCTGCGCCCCGGCGATCCCTGGCCCCAGTGCCCCGCCTCGTTTCGTCGTTTGACATGCTGAACCCATCGGAGGGAAAGGAGGCAGACTTACCTTTTTCCCCTCAGCCAGCTCCTGCTGAAGAGACCAGCACTGAACCATCTAGCCTGTAAATGGCTGTTGTGGCAGCAGTTCCGCTGGCAGCCACAGCAACAGTTTTTCAGCCTTCGGCAGAGACTGCTTTTGGTTTCGGGGCTGCAGACTGGTTTCCTGAGCCAGACCTCATGTCTTCAGAATGTGTCCCAGACCTCATGTCTTCAGAGTGTGTCCCAGACTTCATGTCTTCAGGGTGTGTCCCAGACCTCCAGTCTTCAGAGTGTGTCCTGACAGGCACATCTCGCGTCACGTCCCAGACTCCGGTCCCGGCGCATCGTCCAGGGTCCCTAGCACCGCTGACCTCTAAACCTTCCGGTCCCACATCGCCCATGCGTCCCTCTGACGTGTTGCTACTCCATAATGCCATCAGGCAAAATCTGGACAATATCTCCACCCTCAACCTCACCCTCATGGGTTAGAGTTTTAGCCGCTGAGGCAGTAATGAACTTATTCAGACCCTGGAAGCTGCTATTTGCGGAGCTGTCCTTGACCAGTTTCTGGGCCGAGGCGGAGTGGAACCGACAAGCAGCCTTTGCCCAAACTTTGGGAAGGCCACCTCCACCTCAACCCCAGTCTCAGCCAGCCTCAGCTGCCACTCAGGCATCGTAGCCATCCACCACTGTCTCTGATCCTTCTGGCAGTTCCCCAGAACAGCAGCCCGCCGACCTCTCCAGCGGGTGCCAGCTGGCTCCAGACTCCGCCGAGGGTGTCCAGAGGGACACGCCTCGGGCTCCAGACTCCTCCGAGGGTGTCCAGATGGACACGCCTCGGGCTCCAGACTCCGCCAAGGGTGTCCAGAAAGATACGCCTCGGGCTCTTGGCTCCGCCGAGGGTGTCCAGAGGGACACGGCCGTGAGTCCTACGCCAAGTCGTGGGTCCTCTACGCCACGCCATTGCTGTGGGTCCTCTACGCCACGCCGTGGGTCCTCTACGCCACGCCGTGGGTTTTCAGCGCCATGTTGTGGGTTTTCAGCGCCACGTCGTGGGTCCTCTACTCCTCTCCGAGGGTCCTCCCTCTGCTCCTCTCTGAGGGTCCTCCACTCAGTCCTCTCGAGGGTCCTCAGCGTCCTACCAATGTCCCCTCAATCGACGCCAGTTCCAAAGACACAAGGTTCTGCTCTGCAGCCGTCCACGCCACAAGGTTCTCCGCCGCAGCCTCCACGCCACAAGGTTCTCCGCCGCAGGCCTCCTCGTCTCCGGCCTCCTTGTCGCAGGCCTCCTCGTCTCCTGGTTCCTCGTCGCTGGCCTCCTCGTCTCCTGGTTCCTCGTCGCCGGCCTCCTCGTCTCCTGGTTCCTCGTCGCCGGCCTCCTCGTCTCCTGGTTCCTCGTCGCCGGCCTCCTCATCTCCTGGTTCCTCTTCTCCTGGTTCCTCGTCGCCGGCGTCCCAGGTTCCTGCTCCTTCGTCGCCGGCCTCCCAGGTTCCTGCTCCTTCATCGCAAGCCTCCCAGGTTCCTGTTCCTTCGTCGCAGGCCTCCCAGGTTCCTGCTCCTTTGTCGCGGGCCTCAGCACTTTAGCCTTTGTTCGTGGACTCTTGCCCTCCTATCGAGGCCCCTCCGCCCCCTGTTGGGTTGGTTTTTTGTTTGTTCTTGTGTACTCTTAAGTGTGATTTAAGTTTTTTCTTCCACCACGCTTTCTCGCCCTCTTTTCCCCCAGGTGCTCTCTTGTTTTGTTCCTCATGTTTGTGTTCATTCGTAATTTATTTGCTTGGGTTCCTAGTGTTATTTGGTTAGCCTTCTATAGGTTCACTTCCTCCCTGTCTGTGTCACTCCCTGCTTCCCCTTCTTGCCTGTTTATTGTCGTCAGCTGTTTCCGGTTTTCCTTCATTAGTCTTCCCATTGTTTCCCAGCTCTTAAATACCTCAGTGTCCCTGCCGTTCCTTGTCAGTTCGTTGTCGTCTCTCCCGTGTCTTCCTCATCTCCTTTCCTGTCGTCATTCCATACGTCTTTGCCCAGCTTTCTCAGTCTTTGTCATCCTGCCACCCTGGTCAACGTTACTGTAAGTTGTTCTGCTACCACCTTTTCCACATTAAAGTTATGCCTTCACCACTAACCTGCTCGCCTGCATTTGTGTCTGAATTGCACAACCTGACAGAAACACGAATTGGTCTTTTGCTAGCAACTTTGCAGATTTAGAGATTTAAAATAATTCCCATTATTTTTGCTAAATAATGCAATATTCAAGTAGTGCCACATATTCTATAGCCTTTTAGCCTCCTATATCACTGTATTTCTTGATTAAAACACCTTTAAATTCAATTCAATTCAGTTTATTTATATAGCGCCAATTCACAACAGATGTCATCTCAAGGCACTTAACAAGAAGTCATTTCAATACATTTATACAAACATTCCAATCAGTTAAAAAGTTTCCTATTTAAGAAATCCCAGCAGATTGCGTCAGTCATTGGCGTGAGGTTTATATGTTGTTGTCTGGTGCTTTTATTTATCTTTCAGAGTTTACACGACTATTATGTGCATGCAAGCCTGGCAATGAAAAATTGATGTTTTACAAGGTTTTTGTTTTTCACCACATACACCCTTTAGCATACAGCCCAGAAAGTTACATTTGGGTGTCAACTGACTGAAGTGTTTACTGTGTCCTCTATATGGCTTGTGCTAAAATCTATATAGGATTTATTTCAGTAATTACTTGTTTCTTGGTAGTGTTCCATAAAGGCCATATTTGTGGAGTCCAATAGTGGTCCTGTTGAGAGATTGTCACACCCTGTGGCGTCTCTGCATTTGGGGCCAGTGGGGAACTGCCCCACCAGATGTCGCTGTGGAGCTCTATGCACGGCATGCTTAAATTAATCAGTAGCACAGGATTGTTCTTTACAGAGTAATATTATATAAAGACCGATTCTAAAATGCTCTTGAAGAAGCGATTGGGGCCGACACTTTTGTATAAACTTTTGAACTTTTGTACAAATGAAGATCTGAAATCACAGTGCATATGCCCAACGTACGCTCAGTAGACAGCCGAGGTGCACAAATGCCGCGGCCCCAAGCTGAGATTCTGCTACCTTCCTTGATAGAGAAAGGCAGCAATGCGCCATCTGGCGTGCAGTCTGCCGGAAATTTATTAGAAGAAGAAAAGGAAGAGATCCCGGTATCATAACACAGCAGTAAGTAATGCGCCCCGTTTTGCCAAATGCAAAAGTTGGTTGTGCAGCATATCTCCAATTAAAATATCGGAATAGCACACGTCACATTTACGTTATGTTGGAAAGAAGTGTGCAGCCATCTAATGTCCTTGCTAGCTACCAAGACAAAAAAAAAAGAATGAAGTAGATTTTTTGATAAAGTCTAAATTTACCACCTTGCCTCTTGAACGAAAATTAGGGATTAAACATTTAGCCGTGGATTTTAACATCGTTCAAGGAATTTAGGAGATTATCATAGATTTAAAGGGGATTATTTGAAAGATTATTCAGTTGTTGAAAAGTTTGCCCAGATGAAACATTTGCATTTTTTTTAAAGAACAACACTGATGAGTGACCCTTTATTTGTAATTTCATGTAGGCTACAAAAAAGGTTTCATTCTTCAATAAATTTACATAAAATTACATTTGTAGTATTTAGATGAGCGCTATTTTAAGTGGTTCATTTAATATTGAATCAATATTGAATTAATCGCATAAAATAGCAATCAATATTTTTGATCAAACTTAAATTGAATGCGTCACAGAAGAATTAGTTGCTGCTATTAAGTGTTGAGTTGCTCGGCCCCACTTAACTTATGCCAGAGATGCCATTGGTCACACCAGAGCTTTGGATGTCTGCAGCTCCTCCAGAGTTGGGCCACTTGGCATCTTTTCTTTGGCACTTTTATTTTTTTTAACTATTTATAACTTTTGCTTCCTTTTCCAAGCTGTGAGCTACTTTGTGTTGGTTTAACACATAAAATCCCACTAAAATCCATTTGTGATCTTAACGTGACTAAATATAGAAAAGTTTAGGGGGTGTAGATACTTTTACCAGGCCCTGTATATAATCGGTGTATATTTAAGCAAAAATAGGCTGAAATTAGGTCTCCTTTGATTGGTACATTATTGGTTAATCTTTAAACCAGATCAAAAGGAAATCGCAAGGAGATGATTGCTTTTCAAGTTATTAGTCTCACTTCTTCTTCTGTGTTTCAGGCAGCCAGATGCACTTCTATACAGATTACTTCTCTTTTACATGGAGCTCATTTCCGTCAGCATTCTGGCAGAACCCTAATGGCTCAGAGATGTTTCTGAGATGACGGGGCTGGTGTGCAATTTGCTCAATGTGAAGAGTCCTCTCGACATCCTGTTGACTCACACCAAATGGGAATCAAGGCCGTCAAACAGGAAGGAGGCGGGGAGGGAATATGATGCTGCCTTCAGGACGGTTGGGAGAGCACATTGGAAAAAGTTGACAGCCTAACTTTTTCATTTTGTTGACTCGGGTAACTTTAGATCAAATTACTGAACATAATTTCTTGTTTCCACGTCAACATTCTCAGCTGCCGAAGGAGAAGCTCATAAACTTGTTCTCTTTGATATCTCCCAGCTGGATAACTAGCAGCTACTTGCTGGCACTGCAAAGTTCAGAGGACAGAGGAAGAGTTTGTTCTGGGAGTTCATGTCTCAGATTTCTCCCATGAATGCACCATCAGACAGTGGAGGGAGGAAAGGGTGGGTATTCCTCTTTTCTCTCCTCAAGAGGCGTGGCAGCAGCAACACCTCAGGGCTCCTTTCCTCATCTTTCTGATGCTCCTTTCCTGCCCCCACCTCCTCTCCCTCGACGGCCCCTCCATGCTTTCTTCTGTTTGATCGCCCCTACATAAGTGGCCTAGCCCCATACCAGGCTTGCAGCTTTTTTTTTTTTTTCTTCCTGTACATGGGGCGTGTTGTGATGAATTTACAAGGCACATATACAGACAGTGGGCTGGGTTGAGAGACACTCGGATGCATTGAGGATGACTGCGTGTGAGGGACGGGGGAAGAGAGCGCGGCTGTGAAGTTAATTAGAACATCCTGCATCTGCTTCACCCTGTCTCACTATCCCTCCCCCCTCCTCTCTATCTCTGAGAGGCTTTGATGGGACTTAGTGCCTGGAAACGTAATAAAAAATGTATAATCGCCATTCCATTTACTGTCTCTGCCTTTCCACTTCTTCCCCCATACCTCTCTTCTGCCATCCAGGGTCCTGCCTCCACAATGTTTTTTGATGAAACACAGGGAAAGTTTCTAAAGACTTCATAGCAGGTCTGTCAGATTGTATTCAAAGCCATCCCACCCACGGTAGCATTTCATGTTGGTATGTTTAGACGTTTCTGGCAACTCAGCTCCAGGGACCCGTGACTCTTTCCACTTAGGATCAAGGAGTTTGAAACTTCTTACATAATTATTTTATTTTTGTAAACAAATCCGAACAAAATTGAGCTTGTGGTTCATTACTTACACATGTACAAACTTAGACTTCCATGATCTGTTTTGTATCCTGTTACGTTGCTATATGACTGACACGTAGTGCCACTCCTAATATTAACTAGCTGATACAAGCCACTCGAAAGAAGAGCTATCACTGATGAAGTGCAGTTCTCTCCCCTACAAGCAATCTTTAATTGAGTACAGGCACCCTTTGTAGAGAGCACAGAGACCAGACAACAGACAAGCTTCATTTGAGTCTGTTATCAAGTTAATTACTGAATTGACGAGAGCCAGCAGCTCGGCTGCTGTCCAGTCCCTACACTAAAATGCTGGCATGGTACATCAGGGTGCTGCAAGTGAGCGCAGAAATCGGGGTAAATTAAACATTTATCTTGATTAGGATCCTCAGAAAACTAGAACTGGCTGAGAGAGATTGAAATATTTGCATAGATAAAGGGATCTTCAATCTATTTTGCTACTTTTTCAAATGGCATGTTAAAAAGATTCAGGCTACCACCCCATTGGTTTTTTTATGTATAACTCTATTACTGTTTTTAAAATTTTATTGATCATTTTCATGGCTCTAAAAGAGCTCTAAATAACATTATGGAACTTTTTATTTAGGTTGACAAAGAATGTAGAAATGCACCAATCAGACATTTGTGTCTGATTTTGTAAAGCTTGAAATCAACTTAAGCTGATTCTGATCAATTCTGGAGCTTTCCCAACATAAGTGGTCGCTGATTAAACTGGGTTTTACTATTATTATAACCCCCAAGGAGGTTATGTTTTCATCAGGGTTTGTCTGTTTGTTTGTTAGCAACAGAACTCAGAAAGTTATTGACAGATTTTGATGAAATATTTAATGTAATGTAATGTAAAATGTAAGCAATGGGAGCAGGAACAAATGATGAGAATTTGGGGGTGATCCAGAAACCGCCATTACCGAAAAAGTGATTTTTGTGAAGAAAGGTGCGTTCAATTTACCTCGGAAGTCGGAGCTGGGTTTGATGTCACACCCGACTAAACAGCTTTCCAGTTAATGTAGTTAGATAAGTCGGGATTCCAATATGCCAATGCCCAGGTAGCTATAGTAGTAGTACCTCTTACAAATATCGTTTTAAGCTGTACTCTTAATATGCAAACAGCCTTTTTATTTTGTTAAGTTTAGAGTTGCAGGCTCTACATTTAAGATAGATTTTAGATGCATTCTTACAAGTGTGTCTTGTAAAATATATATGTTTCCACCACAGCTACTATTATTGAGGCGAGGAATGGCCATATTGAAAGTCAAAGTCGGAGCAAAAAAAAATCTCAGACTTTCAAGAGTGGAAAGTCTGACTTTGGAGGGCATTCCAGTTGATTTTTCCCACTTGGAAGTCGGAATTTCCACATTCCAACTACAAATGGATTGCACCAGAACTACTGAAATAATAATGATATCAGTGCTGCTAAAGGTATGTTTTCATGGTCAAAGAATCTGGAAAAGTTTGAATTAGATCACAACATCACCTCCAAATTCTAATCACTTGATCCTGGTCCCATTGCATACATTTCCAGAATATTTCCTGAAAATCCACCTATAACTTCTTGAGTTATGTTGCTCACTAACAGACAGACAGACAGACAAATAACCCCTGGTGAAGACATAACCTTGATGGAGGTAAAAATCACTGTCATGAGTACATAGCCGGTTTAGAACGGTGACCGTCAACACACTCACTTGTGTCCAACTCTCCTTATGTGTGACTACACATTAGAATAAGAATAAATAAATGTTCTAGATCTTTTCATAAGCATAATAATTAAATGGTGGCTCTGTAAGTAGCATAGTTGTCTTGCAATCGGAAGGTCGTAGGTTCAGTTCCAGCTTTCTCCTGTCACATGTCGATGTGCCCCTGGGCAAGGCACTCAACCCCAAGTTGCGTACCGAGCTCTGTATCAGTGTGAAATGTGTGCGCGTTTGTGAGTGCGAAAGGGTGAATGTGGCTCCAGTGTAAAGCGCTTTGAGTGGTCAGTATGACTGGAAAAGCGCTATTTAAGTTCAGTCCATTTACCATTGGCAACAGCAAAAAATTATTGTTGCTTTTCAGTTTGAACAAAAGTGAACCAATCATGTTATGTATTTAACATTTTTCATGTTATTAGCATAATATTTTTAGACTTGGCTATCATAATGTGAAACACTTTTAGCAGCCCATACCTAGGGCAGGGAACCAAAAAGGCCTCACAGTGTGAGAGTGATGGAGACTTCAGATTCAATACTTTTTAACCAAGTGTTGTTGGACTGTCTTTTGAGTTGACCGGCATTAAAACAGGGCAACGCAAGAACTACTTCCCTTCTCTAAAATATGAGCTCGGACATAAACACAGTCATATTCAATAAATAACAATATGTGTTACCATGAGGGTTGTTTGTGTGATTAGAAGTACCTTTTGAAAATAACAACCTTTAAGCAGCTATTAAACAAACTTTTCTAAATAATTTCTTTAGTAAAGCTTCAATGTAATGGGTTTGGACAAGGTCTTTGTCTGTAAACACATGAATTTATATCTGTGGTAAATAATAATAGCTTACACTTACTCCTCCACGCACTAACACCAACCTGAGAGCTTTGATAAGAAACAGTTCATTACCATTTATGAAATTGTGTCATATTTTAAACAGGGGTTTTTGTAGGTCACTGCAACATTCTACGGGGATTCACACATTTCCCTCTACCTTTTTCACTGTTCATTTTGTATCATTCTGTTTCTTTCCAATGCATTCCTAAAGGTCTGTGCAAGTCTTTGCCTCAAGCCAAGGTATTCAATACCTTTTTCCTGTTCACAAGCGATTGTAAGAGGAAGCGAGAGATGGACAGATGGATCAGTCTCTCCTCCTGCAATAATAAGGGCGCTGCAGCAGCCCGTGGTGTAGAAACAGCACTAAGGTGACTAAAAGTGAAACTTTCAATTCACTGGTACATATGTACAGACCTAGAGTTATGGGATTTGGATGATAACTGAGACAAAAAAAGAAATCATAGAAACAAGAACTAAAAGAATTAAGATAGAACAGGCAGCTTGAAGTTGTATCACTCGTTCGGAGCATCCAAATAAATCAGCTATGCCTCCAGCTTTCTTTATCTTAGATATGGTTTGGGGCATGTTCTGCAGGAGGGAGACCCCGGGGCAGACCCACAACTTGCTGGAGGGATTACACCTCCCTTCTGACCTGAAGACTCCTGGTAATCCCCTGGAAGACACTGAGAGTAGAAGATAGATGTGTTAGCATGCCTCTTGGTTTTCAGCACCCAAACTTAGATATTTGGAGATGGGTGGATGGATGGAGTTTGTGACAGCAACTACTAATAATGGAAAGTGAATCCATTCATTTATTCATGTTCTGGACCCACTTGTAAAGCAAGTCAACACAGGGACAAATGAGACACAAAAAAAACATTGTGCACACATCTAACATGCATGCTCTTAGACTCTGGGTGGAATATATAGCATCCTGATCCGGAGGAAACCCACACATGCACAGGGAAACTTCACACAGAACGCTCCCAAATAAGATTTTAGCAAGCAACCTACAATATGAGAGCTAACAATGCTAACCCCAGGATCCACTGTGTAGTAAAGCTATAACAGCAGATGATGTTTTTCAGTGTAGCAGCTGCCTAAATATACACCTTAAAAACACAGCCCTCGGATAAACTCATAACATTCGATCAGGTAAGACAGCAGCTTACTGGATTCATTGCTTCAAGGGTATTGATTATTCTGGTAGACAACCTTTGCATTGTTTTTTCCTTTTTTTTTCCTTTTTTTTTACAGCCATCCACTCTGTGTCAGTGCAAAGCCCTGACACTGAAATGAATGAGTGTCAGAGTGTTCCCGTATTTGTCTTACTGAACACGCCTGTGGCTCAGAAGTGGAATAAATATCCTCTTGTGTCGCTACATGTTTCCACCTTTACCCTGTTTTGACCCTCCCATTACACCCACTCATGCCTACCCACTCCCCCTATCCACCCACTTCCTCCCAAGGTGGTTCCTTTCTGCCAGTCAGCACATCGCCCCCCCCCCCCCCCCCCCCGGCAAGAAAGGGGCGTTTGATCCAAGCCTCCTCAACTCTCCAACTCTCCGTCTTTGTTGCCTTTCAAGCTGCTCGGGCTCTGCTCGTTCACCACTCTCACACAGAGACCTTCTCCATTACTTACCGTCAAATCCAAGTTCAAAGATGACATTCTCTGACTTTATTAAGGCTTGTCAGTTTGACTCTGTGAAGTTCTTGCACTTTCCAAAAGGCAACGGGAAAATTATATTTAAAAGGGGGGGGGGGGAATATAAGTTTTGCCCTCATTTAAACTACATGAATGACATCACAGGAGGGACGGAAACGGTGTCAAGTGTAATTTATCTTTACCAATTGCTCTTATCAATAAAACAGGTCTGTGTTTGTAATCAAACTAAACGGATGGTGCTTTGAAAAAGTAATTTTCCCCTAAAACTTTTTCAACAATTTGTCACATCACAGCCACAAACTTCAATGTGATCTATTGGGATTTCTTTTTTTTTTTTTTTTTAAGTAATCAAATGTGTTATGGATGAAAATTTGAATAAGACTTCACTGACAACTCTTCAAAAACCTTTTTTTGAATTAAAGTTGTTTAGTTATATATCTAGTGTACAGATTGCACTGGAATGCACCGTGGAAGATTACCTGGCGTAGAACCTCCTCTGGATGTAGTATCAGAGGGGTCAGATCTTTGCTGCTTCATAGACTCCCATACCATTTGGGGTCGGTTGAATGCTACAGGCGGATGGATTTGGACTTACTAAGAAGAAAGGTATCTAACAGGTTCATGGAAACTCTGTAGCTACATACCTCCACAACTCAGGTGGGAGAATCTGTCGACAAGAAAACTATCAGCGGTACATCTATGAACACACCATCCCCATGGTCAAACAAGGTGGCGGCAGCATCGTCCTGTGGGGATGTTTTTCATTAGCAGGTCCGAGGCGATACAGAAAGTGGATAGCACTGCTTTAATAAAATCTTAAAAGGTGTTGACTAAAATTGTATCCAATTCTATTTAGTTCTTTGTTTTAGCCTATCACAAAAAATTCTTTCAAAAAATAAAAATGAAGTTAGTTGTTGTGAATAACAAAAAGTGGAAACGTTTAAGGCACCAACTACAATAAGCCATCCTCCACCATCAGGCTCCCCACCTCTTACACATTGTTTCTTATCAAATGATTTGAGGAAAGACTTTTCAGGAGCTCATTAGTGCTTATCCTGTTCGCAGGACTTCACCACTGTACCTGTCAGTTCATCATTTAAATCCCTATCTCCCGTCTGTTCAAATCTTTTCATTCCATTCCAGATCGCTCACAGAGAATCAGAATCAGGTTTGCCTTTCTCTTCGCTCCCTCAGACTGCTTCACTAGAATCCCGAGTGAGGTTTGCTTTTTCAGCTGAGCGGCACAGCAGATAAATAAGCCCCCTTCTCTCACCGACTCTCTCCTGCTTCCCTCTGCAATGTGCGGGGAGCTAAATTTGTTAGCAGGTTTGTTTGCCCATTCATCTCCCTTCACCGAGGCTTGTCTCTGTTTGTTACCGAGCGCTTCATCTCACCCCCCGTCACTTGCTGACAAGTGGGGAGAACGTTCAGTGTGTTTGGATATTTTTCTGTGCTTCAAACAGCTACCTGAGCTCCCTTAATCCCCCATCCCCATATGAAAACTGCTCTCAACTTCCTCTGTTTTCTGATACAGGGATAAGGTGGGAAAGGTGTTTTTCGGGGGAACTTATGTAAGTTTAAGTTAGCGAATGTGACTTGTGGAACATCAGCTAGCCAGAGCAGACACAATCTTAATTCATATGAGTGAAAGGAAAATGACTTCCTTCTCCTCCTCGGTTTTTATCTCCCCCACTTCTATCCCACTCCATCGCTCCCCTCTTCTCCCGGGACTCTTCCTCTGTACTTCCCTCCTCTTCAAAGACATCCACTCCACCCTCTCCCTCTCGTCGCTACTTTGGTTTATGAGTTGAATGTCCTCTGTCTCCTTGATGTACCCATCCGCTGTTTCGAAAGTGAAGCTGAGCGAAAACACCGGCCCTCCGCCCCCCACCCGCGCTGCTCTCTTCGTGTCCTCCTCGGGTTGAGCAGAAGGTCGTAGTCATCAGTGGTCCATTACGGCACAGCGGCGGGATCGGTGCTGCTCCGTCACAGTGGAACGCACTTTTTTTTCCTGAATGCTGCCGGAGCAGAGCACGATGAGGCACCGTGCGGGCCGACACCCCGCCAGAACAGTCAAACACACGGCAGCTGTTTCCCCTCATGATGGGAGGGCTGAATATGGTGGCCCTGATTTTCATTCTCCTGCGCCTCGCTTTGCTTGAACGGCAAAGCTGGAAAATAAAACGTCACAACTGTAATAAAAAGTACATTCAAATTCCTAATACAGAAATGATTGGTGACATTTTTACTATGCAGTGGTAACAACCCTTTAAAATAGCACTGAAAGCACTTCAGGCTATTTTACCCTCTTTGTATTCAGTCAGATTGCAGCAGAGGTACCACATTATTATAATTGCTTCCACAGTAGATAAACTGTTTTGTCCTATTTTGCCACTTGTGTAGGCAGACAGAAGAGGGAAAGAAAATGCTTCCGGCATATTTTTCGTGCAGTTCTTAAAGTTTATAGAAATGGTGTTCTAACTGCAAATAAAACTTTCAGCCAACATCTACCTAAAGATAATCAATATAAAATATGATGGAATCGCAAAAACATGTTTTAAAGATGTGAAGATGCTTCATCATTGTTTGGTGTTATAAATATGACATATTGGCAAACATTATTTGTTATGAAGGTCTAAGCTGAAGTGCTTAAGGATTTACAAGATTGGTGGTGTATAAAAAACCTAATGTTTTTCTGTTTGAGGTGAACAGAGTATTGTACAATACAAAAATATGTATTTTCACATTTTGTCACATTACAACCACAACTTTTTCCCTGATCCTTCTGGGGTGTTTCTTGGTCCTATTGCTAAAAACCCAAATTTTGCTTAAATATACAGTAAACTGTTTAGAGGTGATTATTTTGTGTTAAATCTGTCTCACTACTTAACATGATATACAGTTTGCAGTACTTTTCAGCATTGTCAGTCTTAATTAGCAAAGATAACTGAACATATTACTATGGACCCCTGGTATTTGTGGGGATTATGGACCACAGCCCTCCCCGAATCCGTGAATACTAAAGACGCCCTCTAAAACTCAGTATAACGGCCTATTTTAATAGTTTACATGCCAGATATACATTAATATGCATCAATACACTGTCTCAACACTACTGCAGAAGGCGTTTCCAGACTTTCTTATTTCCGCTCTTGGACATACAGCCAATCAGCGGCAGGTGAAAATAAATGGCGCTCCTATCGGCTGATTTCCAAACGCCAAACAATAACAACTCAAGTAGCATTGCACCTAAATATTCCAGCTCCACAAGATGCATTTTCTTTTGAATATTTTAGATATGCATTGTGAAAAAAAAAAATCAGAAAATCTTTGGATCTTACGGGGCTTTGAACCCACCAGTTACAGGATGAACTCCTACCTCGTAAGCAACCTCCGCCAAGCTAAAATCTGCCTATACCTTAGACCCCCTCAAAAAACGCTTATAACTGCCTATGTTGATAGTTCAAACACCAAATATACCTTAATATGCATATTGGAAACTGTCTTAGCAGTACTGTAGAGGCTTTCAATTACAGTCTTCCTTATCTCTGCTCTTGGATGTACAGTCAATCAGTGCCAAGAAAAATAAATGGGGCTCCATGGATTGGTGGCTTTGCAAATGGCAGCCAAATGGTGTGTAAAGAAGTATTGGGTCTGGGTACTTCCATTTCCTAAGATATCCTCCATCAAAAAATCTGCAGACAAGCGAATTTTCCACAAATAATATGAAGTCACGTTCAACAGAAAAGTCTGTTAATAGGTGCCTGGGTTTACTGTATTTCTATCAGACGGCACAGCTCAACATATCTGGTCCAGTGCTTTCCAACTGCCCTTTGAGATTTTTGCCCTGGACATGTATTGGAAGAAAGCTGGCGGGTATTGAAATTGAAAGGTTTTGGGAGGATGTTTCAACCAAATTGGTTCTAACGCTTAACCAGGGCTGGTGCTACAGACAGCTCTGAATATGATATATGTTGATATTGGTCATGAAGGTCTTACTTCGATACACAGGTATTGGTATCCTCCTGGCTGAGTTCAAAGGTACTCCACCCTCATCTCCCCTGCATCTTAGTCCAGCCATGTTAAAGATCATTGCTGCTGCAAAAATGGTGACAACCTTCATGATGAGCCAAATGCTACAAGCATTCTCTTTGGACATTTACATCCACTGCACCCGAACTACCCTTAAGCTACCCCAAGGTTCTCATGATTAGTTTCGGATGTTAAAAAGGTTAACACCACAAAGCTAAAAATGATATTGGCATTTTCCTAGTGGAAAATAACTCTGGTGGAAATATTCTTTTATCCTCTTTCTAAAGTCTCTATATAGCCATTGAGCATTTCCTCTCACCATCGCAGACCAGCGCAAATTTCAAAGGTTCCTTCACAGACTGGCAGTATTTGATGCAAAGGGAAAGACTGCAACGTTGAAGCACTTTTAGATGGAAACTATGTCTAGCACTGGAAAGAGTTGCTTTCCTGCAATGCTTGTGATGGCGTTGTAGAACCTGTAACAAACCTGTGTGGTGCTCAGTGGATGCCAACCTTTTAGCTATTTAAATGTGTTCATCACTTTCGGACGTATTTTCATTTCATATTTCATTTTATATAAAATAGCCAAGAAAATTTACATACAAACAAACATGTCATCCAAAACATTAACATTTTGTTATATTCCAAAAAACAAAATGTAAAGGTTTTAATTCAGATTTGACTTGACAGGTCAACACAAAGTAGCACAAAAATGTGAGGTGGTCCAAGAAAAATCATACTTGTCCTGGTCATGATAACAGCTTAACAGTTTGGATAAGTAGGAAAAGCTCATCAAACTTTCCTGGGATTGGCCATGTGCGTTGCCAGAAAGTGCATAGCTATTACGTGGAAGTTCAACTCCCAACTTCCTGTTTGTAGAAGGATCTCAAGATGAATGGGTTGTGTTCCACTTGAAGCTCTACACTCTGATTTGGTAGACTTAGCTAACTTATATGGAGACTTCATCTTTATAGGACTAAGAACAATTTCATATTGAAAGGTTAGAATTTACAAGCTTGGGATCATCAGCATCAAGTCTTGTCGGAATCATCAAAGGAGACATGGTGTACGGAGGATTGGAGATGTGCTTTGTTCTTGTTTCAGTCATTTGAACATCATTTAACAATTTGGAAACAAACTGGCCTTTATACGAGAGTGCCAAGAAAAAAGCCATTGTTAAAAGAAAGTCATAAGAACTCCTATTTACAAGCTGCCACAAACCTTGTAGGAGACACAGTAAACAGGTGGAAGAAGGTGCTCAAGTCAGATGAGATAAGATCGTCCTTTTTGACCTGAATGCAAAACATTTTGTGGGACAGAAAACCTTGTTCATCTCTCTGAAAAACCATTACCATGGTGGAAAGTGGTGATGGCAGCATCATGCTGTGGGGATGTTTTACTTCAGTAGAGTCAGGGAAGCTGGTCATAGTTGATGGAAATACAGATGGAGGTAAAAACAGGGCAATCCTTGAAGAAAACATGTAAGATGCTGTAAAAGACTTAAAACTGATGAGAATGTTCACCTACCGGCAGGACAAAATACCTAAACATGGTCAGAGCCACAATGGGTCAGATTAATGTATGTTTAGTGAAAGTCCAGACCTAAACACAATTGAGAATATGTGGCGAGATTTGAAAAACTAACACAGATACTCTCCATCCAATTTGACTAAGCTTCAGAATGAATTAGGAAAAGATGGTAATTTTCCATCCACTCTGTAATAATGTACCACTTTGTGTTGGTCTATCACATAAATACATTGAAGTTTGGGGTAACTTGAGAAAATGTGACCAAGGTCAGTGGATCAGAATACACTGTAGTCACATTTAAATCTCTGTTGCCGCCGGGTTTTTTTTTTTTTTTTGTCATTTTCTCTTATCCCTTCACATTTCTCCAACATGTTTGAGAATAACAGGAACAAAGGGAATGCAGCTATATTATATACATACAGAATTAGTTTGGGCTAATGATCATGTCAAAATCTGGGGAGGAAATATAAATTTAGGTTTGTAGCATGGTTATTTTGCACAAACCTGGCAAAGGCATTCATGAGCGGATCGTAATTGTATTTGCAAATTGTTTGGGAATGCTCCTCTGCATAAATGTCCCATACAAACAGTAATGCAATGTGCCAGATGCTCCCTGAAAATGGACACATTTATGCCACAATTAAGATAAACAACCATCTGTAACAGGTTGTATTATCAACCTGTTGTTTCAGTTTGACAATAAATCCTTTTTCCTTGTTTTCTTGTCAAACACATGTAGACAGCCTTTAACGTGATGAGTTGAGTTTTAGTAATTGGAATATTTGCAGAATGTGCCAAAGTGGTTATACGTAACCTATTTGCTTGCTCCATTATTCTTTACGTATTTCAAGCTCGATGAACGCTCATCTCCATGTTAGTTAGAATGTCTTTTTTTTTTCATTTCAGCATCTTGCAATCTCCACTAACCTTTCAAAATGGCACCAGCTGTCTGTTTCCCTGGCAAAAACGTCAAAAAAGAATAGAGTGTACCGCCAATAAGGTTGTCTTGGCTCCCCTCTGTCTGAATTACTGTGTTGTGGTCACTCCGCTTGTGTTTGCGAGGGACTCATTTGGCCGTGATAGATTTTGCACCCTGCCCCACACTCCCATGCCTCGCACTCTTGACAAGACTTTGGAAATTGTCAGCTATCGATTCTTAATTCACCAACTCTCGGTGGCAAAATTCATCCTCGCATTCTTTTCATCTCGGAGCGGCTTAATTAGCTTTAAGATTTGTTCTACTTGGACACAAATAGCAGTTAATGGTTCTTGTGGGACTTTGCACACAGTCTGTTGTGCTATTGAAATGACATAAAACCCAGCCGTGTATGCAAGACAACTCAGGTTTTACAATGAACTGATTCACTTGCCAGAATGCTACAACTAAAAGAAATCTCTTGCTCATTACATGGACAAAAGATTTAATGGGGCATTATTAACAGAAATGATCCGAACCCTGCTAAAACAAAATATTAAAATTTGAGGAAAGCTGTCCAAGAAATGACTCCTCCTGTTTTACACTGTATGTTTATACTGTATCACTTTTACACCAAATGCTTCACCGGAGTAACTGACCTTCTGCTGACAAAATGACGGATGGAATGTGGAGGGTTTATGATCTTACCAAAGCTGGACTGGTACACCCTAAAATCAGGCCACAATCGCTCTTTTTATACTCCACAAGCTATATATCTGGAGGGCAAGTTGTCATAAAAGAAAGGTGTCAAAAGGATGACCACAGGACCTGGTGCTTGGTGGAGAACAAGTCAAAAACCAAAAAGGATGGAGTGGCTATCCTTTTCCTCAATTACCTTGATATCCTACACCATTTTCCACTGTCCTGTTAATTGTCTGTTCTTTCCACTGGCTTTTTTTGCTGTCTTTCATTCTTCCTTTCCTCTAAGCTTGTTATTGTTTACTTCTCGTTGTCATTCTGGGCTTTGATTTTCTCAACTCCACCCATCTGTGTATTTTGTTTGTCCTTTTTCCTCTCCCCAACCCCCTGTTCTCCTCCTGGCATTTATCTTCTCCTCTCTCTCTGCTTTTTGTCATGTCTTTTTGGCCATGGTCCCATTTACCCAATTGGCTTAGTGGCAGTCTAATCATTCTTTGACACTCCTTCTGTCGTCTCCCCTATCTCTCCTCCTGCTGCCATCCTAATCCTCTGATCAGTAAATACCCTTTTTTTCGGAAACATTGCTTCTCTGCATCCCACTAGTGTACACCACGTCTCCTCAGTGAGTACTGGTGGTACTTCCATTTTCTTCCAGCAATGCAAAGAGTGATTCCAACAGGGCAGCAAAAAACTTTCTGAAAAATTCCTTTGGCTCTCCATCAACCACCTTAACATCTGTAAGATATGCAGGTTTATTTCCATCATCATGCTATTGGGTATCTGTTTTTGTTTCAATGTCAAAGGAAAACATGATGCCATTGTAAAATAAAGCTCTGTCATCACCTTATAATGCATTTGACACTGTAGCATACCCAATTTTATCAGCAGATAACCCAATCTGCCAAAGATTAAAGGTTAAACATTTCACCGATTGGGCACCACAGTACTCCTACGCCATGTGTACCACATATGGGCACAACTGCTAAAGAATCAGCACAGCTGCCACTCAAATGTCACAGCAACAACCATAAAACTAGTAAAACACTCAGAGAGCGCACTACCACGCACCTGCTGTCCCAAGTACCCATGTTGTTATCTAATTCTAACTTTTCCAATAAAATGTCTGTTAAGAAGACACATGGCAGTGTTGGAGTTCTCGCTATGCTCTACCAGCAGAGAGGGGAGATTTGCGCATGTGCTAATAATTTGCTGTTCATATAGTCCAAATGTAGCGGGGCTCCTGCGCAAGCTCTGAGGCAGGAAAGGAGTCCACGATAGCACCGCTGGTCAGTGGGTGGTTACTCGCTTCATGTTGGATCAACCCCAAAATTTAATCAGTTGCTCCTGGTCCCATTACGATTGATATTTCCTAATAATTTCATCGAAAGCCATCCATAACGTCTTGAGTTATCTTGCTAACAGAGAGAAAGAGACAAACGGACAGATGGGCACGAAAACATAGACCTCCTGGTGGAAGTCTATAACATCACCTCTACTCATGCTAGGCCATGCTGTCTGAAGAAATTAAGATTTACTCAGCATGCCAAATGCTGGCGAATAAAACTCAGAGTGATACATACGGCTTTCCTTACTTTCTCAATAACCACCTCCGGCAAGGTAGTTATGTTTTCGCCAAGGTTTGTTTGTTGGTCTGTCTATTAGCAACATAACTCAAGACGTTGTTGGTGGATTTTGATGAAACTTTCATGAAATGTCTGCTTTGGGACCAGGAGCAAGTGATTAGAATTTGGGGGTAATCTGTGTTTTTCATGAATAACTACTGAACTAATAATGATATCCATGTGAATCCAGCTGCTAAAGGTATGTTTACATGGTCAAGGTATCTAAAAAAGTTAGAATTAGATCACAACATAGTGGGGGGGCATGAGCTGACTTGGTCTGCGCTCTCCGAGTACTTTTCTAGTTTGGCTTATAATTACATGACAACTTTGAAGCCTTCGTATAGCCCTAAAATCTAATTCCCAGACGTTTGGTTGATTCTTAAATTTAAATAAATCAACAAACCACCAGCAATTGTGACATACCCCATCCTAATGCAGTAGAACACTGATTTCGATAACTTTCATCCCAACACACATGCACTATTCAGAAGGAGAGGAGCACCAAACATAAACTCTAACAGCACAAAGTCCCCAGCATTGCCTTATGCTTAAATCTGTTTACACCATTTTTCAATGGTGAAAAACAGCAGCTTGATGTATACTGTCTGCAGTGCAGAAACATTATCATTCTTGGAGGGATTGGTCATTTTAATATTTCTAATGTCTATCAACTTCTTGAGATTTAAAGCAATTTTTCACCGCTTTGAAAAATGTAGCAACTTGTTTGTGGGTTATTCCTGGAGTTCCTCTGAGATGCACTGGGAGTCTGTCTGCAGCCTCATTTACCAATGCTTCTCACCTCAACTCATTAAGGAAACACCTGGACCGGAATTAAATATTGATGTTGCAAATTATCAAAAAAGTAAATTTTACTAAAATGGAATTAAATCCAATAATAACAAGATACTATGGCAAAGCGGCAAAGCTTTTCTTTGTCAGAGTGAAAATGCATTGTCCAGATAATAACGAGTCTTGTGAACTCCCATTTTTTGAAATAATTAGTTTAATCCTATTTCCAGTTCAGCACATACAAAACTTATTAGGCATCATTTTGAAGAAGACGCTTCTACTGAAACTGTTCATAATGGTAACCTGGAAAACAGCACACCATGACATTTTCTCGGCAATGTTATTGTCAGAGATGGACAGCGTAAAATAAAACATAATGCTATACAAAAGCCCATCAAGTGTTTTAGTACCTAAAGCTTGTGGAGGACTGTGGAGTGATGTGGGCCATTATTCAATCCAATAAAAGCTTTAGGTCACTGGAAACTGACCCATTATTTGGGTAAACCAATGTTTTAAAAAGTTCAGATTTCAAAGCTGCTTTGCTTTCCCTTCAGGCATTTTCTACAGTTTTGTCCTTTCAATTAGATTAATTTCTTTATACAGGAAGTGTTGGACTGAGTACAGTTTTCTGTGGCTGTAGATAGCATAGCAGTGCTATTCTAACCCCTTCTGTTCCTCTTACCCCCAATTTGCACCGGATGCATCAGCGGCACGTTATGGCACAGGTGCGGTCTCTGCGGTTAATAGAAAGCATTATAGTCTATGGTTTGGCTTGCACCAGATGTGCCGTGGCGTGTATCAGACGTGTCCTAGAAGCGTGTTGCCTTTTCTCTCTATAGAAGATACACCTGGTCTGGTATCCTGCTTAGCTGCAATGCTGTGTTGGACGGGGGGCATCCCACTCAGTGAGCATCCTCCGGGTCCTGTTATCAAGTTTTTACTTTTATTTTATATAGAAAGTACTTTTACATCAGTTATTTTGTTCTTTCTGTGTTTCTGCAATCATTTGTTGATAAATACCAAATGTGCATACCTAGGTGCTCGTGTTAGTTCACACTCAAATACCCTCAATCAATCATATTTGGTAACCATATCCTCTGACACATGCATTAAATCCTTGCGTTCGAAAATAATGGCCAAGATGGCGAACAAAAGGAATTTCAGTGACATCGAGATAAAGCTAAACCATAAGTTGGGATAAAAAAAGTCATGATGAACAGACTTTTTGAAAATTGTCATAGTTAATGCAAATCCATTTTAACACCAATCGTTTTTGCCCTTATTATCTGTGGTTCCTCTGCTTCACGTGTCCCGCACCTTCAGCACACAGCATTTATATTCTGCTGCAGACATAAAACAATGTGTCAAAGAGTCATTTTTTGGGATGTTTTTCATTTCTGTGGAAATACAGTACTTAACTTCTTTGAACAAATTAAATCAGTTAAATTTGGCCAGCTTATTGGAGAGACTGTTTTGGCTGGCATCAGTACGCATGGAGACAGCAACCACCTGCTTCACCGACAAGCCGGACCATCCAGTTTCCACAGTACGGTTTTCAAAAATTGTATTTATAAGTCTAACAACATTCTTTTATACTAAAGCGCTTGATGTGACACGTGAAAAAAGTACACGAAGACCTCTGCATAGCACCTCTCACACCCCACTCCCCCAGATTGCGATTCACAGGATCTCCATGCATAATCACCCCCAAAATGTAATTATCTATTCATTGGCAAATTTCAAACATTTCCTGAAAGTTGAATCCAAATATGTCCATAACTTTTTGTTATGTTCTTATTTTGCTAAAAGACAGACAGACTCCAACATGAGCTCCTTGGCGGAGGTGATAAACTGATGAGATAAATATTCCGTCAAGGTGAAACAGTCTGTGTTGCAGTTCTCTCGTTTTACCACTAGGGGACATATGCTGTTCATATGCATGGTCGGAGCTGTTCCTATATTTAGGAACATTTCTACGCACATGTGCAAGATGGTAAATACCACACTAAACGTAAAATTGTTCAAGCACGAAACACGCACAGATGTGTGTTTAAGTACAGTTGATTAGTGAGGTCCCAGAAGTTGGAAATCCCTGTTCTATAAAGTGCAAGAAAGGCAATAAGCTATACTATTCTGCACAAAAAGTCATTTTAAAACTGCTGCTAACCCTTCCACCACTACAAACTCTTTCTTTTTTTTTTTGGTTACACTCCATATGCATCAACATGATAAATGTATATTAAATAAATGCTTGAAAAACATTTGTACTGGCATCATCACAATAATGATCAACATGTTATTTTATTCTTATATTTAATTAATAATTGTCTGTTTTTTATGTTAAATAAAATCTTTTATATCATATAATACATTTTTGCTTATATCTCAGTGTTAAAATGGTGATACCTTGAAACCATCTTATTTTAACTCAACATGATCCTCTATCCATCAGATTGAACAGGAGGAGGCAATTTCATGAAACAAAATTTAAACTCAAAAAGGGTGGGTCATAAGTCTTGGGTGTTTGTGTGGTTTTTGTCCTGTTTTCTCCTTTCTCCTGACTTTCTAAAGGAGCTAGCAACAACTCTTCTGACATTTGAAAAAAAAATATTTGATGTATAAAAAGTTTCTGCAGTGCCTAAGTTGCCGGTTCTCTATCAAACTACAAAAATGGCTGAATGGGGTGGAGTGGAAGTTTCAGCGACCTGGAGGGGGGCGTCGTATGGAGCACATCCTACACGTTTAAAGGGACCGCTCCAAAACGAGTCATTCTGCAGACCTTGTTCAGACACCTGAACAGGGGTAGAAGAGGAGCCCATAGAACTACTATAATTAAACATTCCGACCTAATAACTGCAGTTCTACTATATATAGACCACAACTAAATGATTTGATTTTTAAAGAATTAATTATATGAGCTATACCAACACTTAATTTCCCTCTGGGATCAATAAAGTATTTTTGAATTGAATTGAATGTAAAAAGGAGGAATTTATAAGCATATTTCCACTTTAACTAATTTACGATGTTTAATTTGGAGGTTTATTATTCACTGAACAAGAATCATGTGGCTACAGGTAGTTGTCCTCGTACCAACATTTTTTTCTTTACATAATATTCTTTTACTGCTCTGCTGTGACTTGTCATTCAACTGGTATAAGCCCAAAACAAAAACACAGAAAATTTGTTTTATTATAAATACATACCTTTTCATCTGGAGAAATTATGTTATTCACGTGAGCAACACCGGCATTGTTTAGTTGATAATGTATTGTAAGTAAGCAAACAACTGCCACATACAATTGGAAAAACAAGTATGTTTAACCATTAATGACTGACTCTGAAATCCTACAATAATTTGCTCATACATCTTTGTCAAGAGGCACATTTAATTCTGGTTAAAATTAGATTAATGAATTATTATTCCAGTTTCTGCAATTGCTAATTAAAGTCAAAAGTCACTCACCTAGATTCAGATTTTTTTATTATCTTACAGTTCAAGAGAGGACTTCCTCCAGGTTTCCATAATCCAGTTGAATAACCTGAGAAGTTGTCTTTGATGTCTGTTAAGCAGCTAATCACTAATCAGTGTCCATGTTATTAACCTTATTAGCTGCACCTGTGGCATGCCGGCAGCTTGTGACTCCAATGCCAGTTCATCCAACAGCCGCAATATGCCTCCGTTATGATTCTGAGAAGTCAAATCCAAGCCCAGGGGTAATATAGATGAGGGATTAAACCGTTCATCCTAATAATCAGCCATTAACCCGCACAGACGCTGTGGTCGAAAAAGAGGATTGCTGCAACTGCTTCCAGAGAAATGGCTCCATCGTCTTTTTATTATTTAGGCTAATTAAATGTCATGCAGATTTAGAGTGAAGATTTTGTGTTATTAATATTAACCCATTAATTAAAATTTGCTTCATTTAAAAACAAAATCAAAGCCGAGAGAGAAATTATGCAGCCATATTTTCAAAGTAGTTTTTCTCAAATGTTCAATCCAATAAAGGCAAGCATTTTCACTAAACATAGTACACAAAACATTTACTGTCAGCTTTGTGTGTTTCCCAGCTCTTTTAAACCGCCATCGATGTAGCAATTATGCATTATATGATTCCATTATTTGGTACAATTGTTAAGTGACTGTTTGAAAATACATTATTGCAGCTTCAATTTGATCTGCCCCAGTTTTATGACGTTTTGACTCGTTTCATGAAGCATCAAGTGGAAAAAGCAAATGATCTTTTTACAAAGATGTGGATCGTGAAACAGAGGAGATAGCGTTCGATCTTGACTGGAGAACAGAAGAAGTCAGTGTCATGATGTTAGGTGTTTGTGGTGAGTTTCAGTTATTTCACTTCCTTTCTTTACACATTCCCACTTTTTGTTTCCATGTTTAATCTTTTATTTGCTTTTTCCTCTTTTCATTATTTGTCCTGGTTAGTTCTGTTTTACTTCTATCCTCTTCGGTATAGTTATCTGTCTAGTCTTTACTTGTGTTTTGTTCTTGGCCTTCTTCTCTGTTGCCATTCTGCATTCCTTCCCAGTTACTAATTGTTTCCACCTGGTCTCTCCCTCTCACCTGCAACTGTTTCTCCCTAATTAGTCCTCAGCCTTCTCCCTGCCACTCTCACACCTCCTCAGTATATTTAAGCACTTCTCTCTCAGTCACAACTCGCTGGTTCGTAGTCAAACATCCCATCTATGGTTCCTGCTCCCCCCATCTCTGCTTGTTCTGGGTCTCCTGATTTTATGTAATTTTGTTGTTTTATTAAATAATTTTTTTTTTTTTTACTTCGCTGCATTTGGGTCCTCAATCCACTAAGTGATGACAGTCAAGACTATTTTTTTTCACACAAAGCAGCAGCTTCCAAAATGGAAACCCAGTCTATGTCCTCATTGTCCAACATGCCCAATATCCCACATCCAGCAGTCCACCTTTATAAATGTCTTAATGCCCCAACTTCTTAATTCAAATTGGCTTTTCTCTTTATTGTTTCAGAGAGGGGAAGAAAAAGGTCGCACCTAAATAACCAGAACATTAACAATAATTCTTTTAGTAAACCGATCATGTACAGCCTACACACGCGCACACACACAATTTATAAGGTATTCCACACTTTAGATCACTTTGAGTTACTTGAACCTGGTCAACCAATCAAATTCTTACCAATTATCCCATAAAAGAGCTACATTTGAGAGGCATCCTCTTTACCGGCAATACAAGATGGCTGCCACAGAGGATGAACTCAAATGATGTATGGACTGAGTGTTTTTAATAAAACAACTAAACGTATTTAGAACTAATTTCAAGAATTAATTCAAGAACCACTGCAAAGCAGTTAGGGAAGGTTGTAGTGCAGCAATACAGGGTTTTTTTCTGCTTTTTGTGAAATGGGTTCAAATTGTAAAAAGTATCGGTGGGCCAAAAAATAATAAAAAAAGGAAACCTGAGAACCTATATTGTGATTATTTGCAGGTGTTTAAAAATAAAATAATTATCCCAAATTGTTGAGTAGCAAGATTTTTTTCTGTAAGAAAAGAATGTATAAATTATTGTACTCCAGGAAGACACAGAGTTTGCACATTCTTTTGGGCTCGATTGAATAAAAATGAGTCTATTCTCAGCAGTAAGAACAGGATTTGTGTCACAATGTGAACATTGACATACCATTGATTGACATAACTTCTATGGTTGAAGGTCTTGCGAATACTAATCCTATTGGACCTAGACTTGGACTTGGACTTGAACTCGAACACTCAGGACCCAAGTGTGACTCGAGAGATTGTGACTTGAGTATAATACTGCTTTAAACTTCTGATTTCCTCTTACCATAGTACACTTGTGAATTCAATTTTATAGTCTTTTCTGAAGCAAAAGATGGAACATACCTGTCAATTGATTGACATAACTTCTATGGTTAAAAGTCTTGCGAATAAAAATACACAATTTCCTGTCAATGGGAAGTCTATCTTACAAAGTGCTATCCAGCAACATTACTCTCAATGCTCTGATGAGGTTATACCTCTCAGTTATACAGATTATATGCAGTGAGGTCACTGAGATAGAAAAATAACCAAGCTATCTGGTGGGCAGCAGCTCATCCATTTCTCAGTCAGACAACTGCTGCATTTCAAATGCTTTTAAATAATTATTGCAAACTATAACTGGAGATAAGTCTGAGCTCGATGAGTAACAATCTTTGTTCAATAGAAAGAGAAATTGGACTGAGTGATATTCTGACCCTATGTCTAAACGGAAAAATAAAAGCTGGTACCATGAACTCTACAATGGTGGCAAAGACATATTAGCTTAGAGGTACATGTTTTTTCCATCTTAGATGGATGGAGAGTATTTTCAATAGACTGCATCTTTAAAGTAAATCATGTGTAAAGTGACAGTGCAGCACAAGATGTCCAAACAGCTTGCAGGCATCACTGCATTCATGGGCAATTTAAAATCCCCGAAGAACCTAACATGCATTCATTTGGACTGCGCGGTGAGAACTGCAATATTTGTAGAAATCCCATAAGATGGAGGAGAACTCAGAAACTCTGCAGAGTGAAACAACAGATCTAACAGCTGCACCTCTTTGCAGCGGTCGCTGTCTGTCTTGTCTTAAATTTCTGAGCCAATGAGAATATTTGTTCATTTATGAATCCCCCCAAAAAATCATTAAAACACTTTTTTTTTAAAACCTTTGAGAAAAATTGTTGAAAGTAATCAAATCAGACATTCTGCCATAAATCAAACAGATATCCCACTCTTTTGCTTTTACCCTTTTTCAAACGTCTAACTCTGTAGTGTTTGTGCTGTTTTGATCTTTTGTGAATGGTTCTGTCTCATTTGTCCAGTGTTATCTCAGCTGATTCTTCACTTTGATGTTTTCTTTTGTCTTGTTTGGCTTCACTTCGCTGCTTTGTTCTGATACTTGACACAACAGAAACCTGCAATGAAACAGTTTTCAGACAAATTGGACATGTAGAGCAGATGAGGCAACCACTTCATCGTTGAATCTGTTCTTATCTGAAAACACAACCTGTAAATCCAGCTTAAATAAAAGAATGGTTTATGTGAAATTGCCGCCAAATCCTTAATAAGAAATAACAAACAAAAAAGGAACGTGATGATGGTTTTATTTATCATATTACCTTAAAGCACCTTAAGGTAGATTTTACTTTCCTGGTGTGTTTAATCACCTTGATGAAATACAAAAATTAGCTTAACAAATTACCAAAATGAATAAGCAAGATAAAAGGCGTATTTATGCCAACTTTCCCTAGAACTATTGCCCACGTGACTGCATATGTAGGCCAGGGATAAAGTATTCAGGATTTGTTCAGCTGTTGGCTCTGACTCAAGAGACAGATTAACAACAGAAATAGCGGTGATCAAGATGTCCCGGGCTTCTGGTCCTATTTATGAATAAAAGTACAAAAATAAAATGAAACCAAATATCTGAGAAGAGTATCTAGTAAGAAGTATTAAACAAAAACTTAATGTATTCCACTGGCTGTGCTTTTGAATGGTAATTTAAGGATAGCCAGTATTTTATTGTCTTTTTACCCACCGTCTTAAAGTCAGGATGATTTGTTAGATTTACTTTTATGTCGCCATCTCAAAACACAACTTTTAGACATCATAAATATAAAAACAGTCCATACATTTCTTTAGGCGTTTTCAAAAGACACACCGGGGCGTCATATTAGGGTGATATTCCTGGCACAGAAAAAGCAGAAAAAGAAAGGAAAAATTACAGCACAAAACAGAAGAGGGTCTCATCAAGGATAATCCTAAATGCATAAAGGAAAGAAGTAGTAAAGTTACCTTAAAGAGGAACTAAAATGACTGGACATGGTCGGACTCGCCTCGATGCATCTTTCTGGTTCTGGAACCCGTCTCCCCCCCGATCTGAACCCAAGCGGTGTTTTGTTATTGGACTTCTGTGCTCATTATGGATTGTCCATGACTAACACAATGTTCAGAAATAAGGGTGTCCATTTGTGCACTTGGCACCAGGACACCTTAGGCCGCCCCTCAATGATCAATTTTGTTATTTCATCTGATCTGCAGCTGGATGTTTTGGACACTTGGGTGAAGAGAGGGGCAGAGCTGTCCACTGACCACTACCTGGTGGTGAGTCGGCTCCGGTGGTGGGGGAGGATGCCGGACAGACCTGGCAGGCCCAAATGTGTTGTGAGGGTCTGCTGGGAATGTCTGGCAGAGTCTCCTGTCAGAAGGAGCTTCAACTCTCACCTCCTGAATAAACTTCGACCCCATCCCGGGGGAGGCGGGGGACATTGAGTCCGAGTCAGCCATGTTCCGTGTCTCCATTGTCAAGGCGGCTCTCCAGAGCTGTGGCCGCAAGGTGGTTGGTGCCTGTCGTGGCGGCAACCCTCAAACCTGCTGGTTACACCGGCGGTGAGGGATGCTGTCAAGCTGAAGATGGTGTCCTATCGGGTCTTTTTGGCTTGTGGGACCCCATGGTCTTGAACCAGAAAAGGGTGGAGTGCCTTCTCCAGGTCGGGGATGAGGACCTTCCACAAGTGGAGGAGTTTAAGTATCTTGGGGTCTTGTTCACAAATGAGGGAAAAATGGAGTAGGAGATCGATAGGCGGATTGGTAATGCGGTCTGCAGTGATGCGGGCATTGTACTGGTCTGTCATGGTGAAGAATGACCTGAGCCAAAAGGCAAGGTTTTCGATTTACCGGTCGATCTACATTCCTATCCTCATCTATGGTCACAAACTCTGGGTAGTGACTGAAAGAACGAGATCACGGATCCAGGCAACTGAAATGATTTTACTCCGCAGGGTGTCTGGGCTCTCCCTTAGAGATAGCGTGAGAAGCTCAGTCATCCGGGAGGGGCTCAGAGTAGAGCCGTTGCTCCTCCACATCGAGAGGAGTCAGTTGAGGTGGCTCAGGCATCTGGTCAGGATGCCTCCGTGGTGAGGTGTTCCAGGCACGTCCCACCGGGAGGAGGCATAGGGGGAAGACCCAGGACACGATGGAGGGACCATGTCTCTCAGCTGGCCTGGGAAAGCCTTGTGATTCCTCCTGAGAAGCTGGCACAAGTGGCTGGGGAGAGGGAAGACTTGGTCTCTCTGCTTAAGCTGCTACCCCTGCAACCCGACCCCAGATAAGCAGAAGAGGATGGATGGATGGATGGATGGATGGATGATCAAAGCCTAAACACAAATAGAACTAGAAGTACAAACACCTATGGATCATAACATCTTTAATTTACAGCTCTGATGCCTTCACACAACACCCCTATCTATAATGACAATGGATTGCACAAATTAATATAGGCTATTTTATTTAAGCACATCAGAATAAAAAGAGCTACAAACACACTTTTTGTGAAAATAGTTGAAAATTATGCATCATTTGTCTTCTGTTTCATAATTATGCATTACTTCATGCTTGTCTATCACATTCAATCTCACTGCAGCTTATAGCTGTGACAAAATGTGGAAAATATCAAGGAGTGTAGGCACTTTTGCTCAAAGCTGTATTTTTTGTTCACACCCAACGGCTTCTGAATTAAAATCTTCTAAGACAACATTTAAAATCAAGCAGTGTTTCTCATCTGGAAGGTTGAAACGTTCCAGTGAAACAGACCCAGTGCTGGCTTAACTTTCCCTTTAGGCAAAGATCCAGAAACAGTTGAATTACCTGAGTAAAAATGGAGACCTGACCCATTATCTGTTCTTCTGAGGCCCCTCTGAATTCTCCTTGCCCTACGTTAGTCTTATCAGCCAGCAGATCAACCTCGTCGTCTGATGTTGTCATCTTCTTATCATTTTGTGACAGACCTCTCCCTTTAGAAGCAACACAGCAAAGCACATCTCTCATTTTGTCAGTGTTGCTGCCATGGCAGCAGCTTGTGGGGGCAGCGTCGAGTTGGGCCAGGCACGTGCTTCGTTGCTTTCTATAAGATTAATCATCTGTATCACACGGTACTTCTCAATCCACTCCTCCACTCACTTCAAGGCGATGATTCACAGAGTCATTAAAGGAAAAACACGAAATGAAAAGAAAAAGGGATTTTCACATGCAGTGTGTTGAGAAATAAGTTTAAAATGCAAAATGACATTGTGACATTTATTCTCGGTGCACTTTCATTATCATTCGCCATTTCATGCTCCACCAATTTTATATTTCCTATGTGAAAGTGTCTCTGTAAGACTTTGAAATAGTGAATATATAAACAACCCACTTTAATCCAGAAGAAGTCTCTTATATCCTGGCATGTAAGATTGGAAATTGATTCTAATTAAACTTCCCTGCTGTCATTTATGTCATTTGAACATATTTCTACACCTTGCACACTATAGATTTATGGTAGTATGTTTTCCTCAGAAAACCATATGTCTGCTTGTGCAATCCTGTGCCAGACTTCAGCAAAGGCTTTTTTTGGTGGGGCACCACAACAGTCAATTTTCTTTTAAAGGAATGGAGTCTTTAATAATATGGCGTTTTATTAGTCTCCCAACAATCTGTGACATGTTTTCATTTGTGAGAGTTTCACGTAGACAACAACTATGAAACTTTTTGGCAACCTAACCTTCAACGGCAAGCATATAGGCTAACAACAGCAAACATTAAACTCCCAACTTTTATTTTTGGTGTATTTCAGTGATTGCTTGACACTGCCCGCGTACAAGCCTGGCATAGTAACTGCAATGTTTTTGGTAACACTGTTAAAGAGATGAAGACATTTCTAAAAATGATGCTGCATTTATAAGGAACTCTTTAGAAGGGTCAGATACAAACAGTGTGGCACTAGTTTATCTGTAACTTAGAACTAGTTCTAAATTCGGTTCACTTATGTTAAAATTATTTTTTTTATCTCTTCATTTACCACCTTTAGATTGTGAACTTATGGTGCTTTCCATTTACCTCAGAAGTTGGAACATGGAGCTGGGAATGACGTCACACCCAGAGTTCCAGTTAACATAGTTGGAGAAGTCTGGATTCCAGTATGTCGACACCCAAGCAGCCATTGTTCATAGCACCTCTTAAAAACATTGTTTAAAACTTTACTTTCCATATGCAAACACCACTTTTAAATAGATTAGTTTAGAGTTTCAGACACATACTTACAATTGTTTCTCGTACAAAAAACATGTTTCCACCACAGCTTGCGACTGTTGCTGCGAGGAGTTTCCACATTTGATTTAGAAATCGGCTTTTGAAAACTTCTGACTTTCCGAGTTGGAAGTCCAACTTCTGGGGGTTATTCTAGTAGATTTTTCTGACTTGGAGGTCAGAATTTCAAATGGAGTTCACAGGTCTAACAGTACCTTGACATTTGGATCCAAAAAATGTTTTATTTAATTTATGGACAGCCAAATTGCTTTACAGAGATCCTTTACCCATCCCTCTATTGTCTATACGTGCTTATTCTTGCAGTGTCACAGGTGCATATCTCCACTGGGGTACACCCTTGGCAAGTTGCCAGTCCATCCCAGTGCAACACAGAGACACACAGGACAAACAACCATGTAAAAGCACATCTGAAGACCAATTAACATGACATTTCTGAAGTGTAGGAGGAAGCTGGAGTCCCCTGAGTGAACTTACACATGCACAGGGAGAACGTGCAAACTTGATCTAATTCGAACTTAGGACATTCATGCTGCAAGGCAACTGTGCCACCGTGCAGCCCAATGATCGTTCAGAGACAGATAAAAAAATTAAACAGATGAGGTGAAGAAATAATTTAGAAATATGAGATAAAATGCTACAGTGCTAGTGAGTATTAAAAGCCATCTTGAATAAAAATGTCTTAAGTCGGATTTTTAAAATAAAGCCCGGGTCAGTGATTAAGCATAGATCCAGAGCAAGCTGGTCCCAGAGTTTGGGTCCATTTACCTCAGTTATTTATAATTAGTTCAAAAACAAGATTACAAAACAACTAAGATGATGACCTCGGGTAACCAAGGAGACAAAAACGTAATAAATCTGAAATATAGGGTGGGCCCAAACTAGTCAGAACTATGAAAACAATGAGTGTAAAATCTATTAAAAAACAGTAGGTGGCTGTTCATTAAACAATCTGCAGCTCCGGTTTGGACCACTGTATGACATCATTCAACAGTTTACGTATTGATATGTCCTTACCTAGCCTTTTTGACCTGCCTTACATCTGTTTTACTCTCTCCTGGTTGAATTTCGGACACAGCGGTTCTCATTCACATATTTATTGTCATCATGGTCGGTGCTACCTCACAAACTATTACAAAGTTGTTGTTGGTTTCTTCTCTGCCTCTTTAGCCAAGTATTGTCCGCCAGTGATGACAAGTTTTTATTAGTCGACTGTCAGGCCAAACGGGGCAACTCATAAACTTCTTCTTTTCATACTTCAAAATAAGACATAGATTAAGGTTGTCCAGCATCTTTGTGTTTGGGACTCATAATAGCTTTCACTTCCTTCCCCCAGAGAAAGTCACATGTCGACACCAGCTGGATAGACAAGAAATATTACAGCATTTTAATAACGGAGCATCTTTTGACCCATGATCTTGTTAAACCACTTCATTGGACTTCTATCTATAGAACTATCCATGCATCCATCCTTTGCAGCGTTGCCGGGGGCTGGTGCCCATCTCCAGCAGTCATCAGGCGAGAGGCGGGGTACACCCTGGACAGGTTGCCATTCCATCGCAGGGCAACACAGAAACACACAACCACGCACACACTCATACCTAAGGTCAATTTCAGAGAGACCAGTTAGCCTAGCAGTCATGTTTTTGGACTGTGGGAGGAAGCCGGAGTACCCGGAGGGAACCCTTGCATGCACAGGGAGAACATGCAAACTCCATGCAGAAAGACCCCGGTCTGGGATTTGAACTCAGGACCTTCTTGCTGCAATGCGACAGTGCCACCAACTGTGCCACTGTGCAGCATCTATAGGACAACTTAATGCTAAATTAACTGCTGTAAAAATGCTTAGAAACCACATTTACAAACTTGTTTATCCAAGTTAAGCTTGTGAAATAATAAACCCCCGCAAACCCTTCACAGAACCCAACGCCCAAAGTTATCGGAACTGTCCCATTAAGAATAAAGCTGAATTTCTCAGACACTTTCTCAGACACTGGCTTTACAGTGACGGTTGAAACTCTGCCAATGCACTTCATTTTGGCAGTGTAATGAATCACAAATGAAAAAATGCTTCTGCCTCCTCAGATTTAAAAGGTCAAAGTATAACCAGTACTTCAATTTCCTTGCACTGAGTGTGTAATCAGCTCCTGGTTTTAGTCCGTCAAAAGCCCAAATGACTCCACCTGCATGTGGGAGGAGAAAAACATAATTTAGTCCTTATACATTTAATTAGTATAAATCAAAGCTCTTATCTTTGAAATATGAGTAGAAATTTTCAGTGAGCATGCTTTTACTGGCACACACAACCTCTAGATGTTTTAAAAACGCCCCGCTTAATTTTTTAATTACATGAAGTAGAATCGCCTGGTAAGGACCAAAAGATATGATTGATAACGTGAGAAAGGGTTGAAGCATATCTGTACATAATTCACACCCTTTGCATCACTGGAAAATCCCCTCCACTTCACTCGTCATCCTGCTGGTTTCCTCCTAATGGTTGGTGAAATCCAAGAAGTGCTTGTTTCCTCCTGTGCTAAATATAGGGTAGGCTCAACCGCACACTAATTTGTCTGTTTAGAGTGGCACCATGACTTAACTTGGTGACACGAGGCAAAAATACAGCGCTGGCAACTCATAAAGTGGAGCTTTTTCTCTCTTCTACGCTTGTTTTTCATTGGTTCCTCATTTAATAAGCCATTTATGTTTTTCCATTCCTGTTTAACGAAATCTAATTTGAGAAGTTCATAAGTTAGTAACATTAAGTTAGGAGTCAATTTGATATGAGCCCAACATAGAAGTTCAGTTTCTGAAAGGAACACATCGGACAGGAGTAAGACAGTAAAGCTTAAAATATACACAATATAAGAAGAATGATATAAAGAAAACCAGCAAAACATTTATCATAACCTTTGATGTGTTGGATAGTCTGCCCTGTTACATCCACAATCTTTACCTTATTAAATTGTGATTTTGTGTGATAGACCTACACGTAGTAGATATTTTGAATTGGAAGAAAAATTGTACCTGCTTTTAACATTTTTTCGACATAAATATTTGAATAGTGTGGCGTGTATTTATATCCAGCCCCCTCTTAGTCAATACTTCGTGGAACCACTTTTCAATGCAGTTACAAATGGAAGTTTTTTGTTTTCTAATGGTGCGTTCCATTTACCTCGGAACTCTGAGCTCTGTTTGACCTGTTTTGACCTGAATTGACAGTGATCCAGTTAACACAGTTGGAGAAGTCGGGATTCCAATATGGCGACACCCAAGTAGCCGTTGTTTGTAGTACTGCCTACAAATATTATTTTAAGCTGTATTTTCCACACTCAAACACCCCTTTTAATTTGTTGAGTTTTGAGTTGCATGTCCTACATATAACACTGATTTTAGATGCACTCTTAAGTGTGTCCTGTAAAATAAGCATGTTTCCATCCCAGCTTACCATCGTTGATACGAGGAGCGGGCATATTAAAACTTGAAATCTGCATTAGAAAAATTCTCGGACTTTCTGTCCAACTTCGCGGAAGAGTTTCAGTTGATTTTTCCGACTAGGAATTTTCGAGTTCCAACTGCAAATACACACCATAACAGCTATGTACATCTAGAGACTAAAATTTCTGTCAATTATGCCTTTCAGGATAGCTCAAACTCCGACAGATTGGATATCGATATTTAAATTTTGCCACAGATTCTCAATTGCTTTTAGGTCTGTTCTTTGACTGAGCCATTCTAACACATGAATGAGTTTTCATATAAACCGTTCCAACATAGCACTGGCTGTATGTTTAGGGTTGTTGTCCTGCTGAAATGGGAACTTCTTCCCAAGTCTCCGGTCTTTTGCAGCCTTTAACCTTGCAAAACAGAATTGTATTTTGGTCAACCCATGGTCTGTCCAGTCTCCCTGTCTTTGCTAAACCAAACCACCCCCACAGCATGATGCTTCACTGCCATGTTTCACCATGTGGATGGTATGTTCAGAGTGATGTGTAGCGTTAGCTTTCCCCTGAGGCCTTTACAGAACAGCTGGATTTATACTGATGTTCATTTACAAACAGGTTATTAGGTTACTTTTTAAGGAAACTGGTTGTAATGGACGGATGGATGGATGGTTGTAATGGAGCTTATTTGGTGGTAATTAAGTAAAAGGGGCTGATTACAAAATGTGTGCCACACTTTTTAGATGTTTATTTGCAAAACCTTACATAACATGTTTTATTTTTCTTCCTCTTCCCATTTATGGAGTTTTATTTGTTGCTTTATCTTATCAAATCTCAGTAAAATACGTTGTAGTTTGGGGTCGTAAATGGAAATAAAATGTATAATTAGTTTTACAAGTCACTGCTAATTTATCCAGTCTCATTATTTATGGACCTCTTTTAGGCTTCTGTTATGTTGGTTTAAAAATGACACGAAGGCTTGTGTTCTCTTATTGCCTCTGTGTGTTCTGTATCTTTTAGGCACCTATGGTTTCCGGCCTGCTGTAGTAATATTACTGTCAAAACTTAGACACTCATAAAGAATATGCATATGAGCGATTCAAGGGTATACAGGAACCCTTATTGATTTTTCATCAGGGCATGTTTTTATCTCACCCCCTCGAAAGCAGCACAAGTGCAGTCTGGGCATTTCCATTTGCATAGTTACAGCAACGGCAGCAGGAGGGGAGAAGGATGTGCTATAAATCCTGCAGTCGTCTCTTAGATCGAGCCTTTCAGGCCACCTCAGCTTCTCAGGCCGTACAAAAACCATATTAAGCTAGAGCTTTTAATGTGATAACTTTATCCAGCCCAAATGATGTTGAGTGCGTAATCATGCGAATAAGCTTCAACACATCGAGGATCGATAAACAAAAAGTCATTTTCAGCATCATAAAAGATTCCACAGCAGCCAATCTGCAAATATATTGATTTTTTTTTTTTTTTCAGCAGATGTAGATAAAAGAGGAAACAGAATCTCCTCATCAGTATACAGGAGTGATTAATTGTTTGGCATTATTTACCACCAGTGCTTGTGCTGGTGCTGTGCTATGGAGCTGACATGTACTGACTCTTACTTGCATACCTCTGCAAGGACATGCTGCCGCCATGTTCATCTTAGAAACAGCTTGTCACTGTCACATTTTATTAGCGAGGCTGCACTTTTTTTCCGTGAGGCTGCAGCTTCGCTGTGTCACTTTGTCCGAGGTAATGCTCACAGCTCTCACTGTTACCCAGACAATGTTAAACCAAACTAGACAGAAAAGCCTGTCCGTCCCTCAATCCATCCATCCATGATCCACGTTGACCAGTGGTTGAAGCTCTTCTGTTTCAGACACACAAACATTGTATTCATACCCGATTTATATACCCAAAAATGATTTGTGCGCCTGGCAACCAACTTCAATCTTCTTACTGGAAGTAATATTAACATGTTGGAGTGGTTCAGACAGAGTCCTGACTTGAATCTGAAAGAGAATCTGTGGAGGGAGCTAAAAATTGGGGTGATGGCGAAGAGGCCTTCCAACCTCAAAGACTTGAAGCTCATCACCAAAGATAAACTATCAAAATACCAGTGGAAACGTGCAAAAAGCTGGTCAGCATATATAAGAATGCTGTAATTGTTGTCCAATCCGCTGCCTATCAGTTCGTTGCATATATGCATTTATATTTACAATGACAATAAATAATCAAAAAATAATGTGAAATCACAGCCATATCATTGAATTCGCAGGAATTATTACATAGCATTTTCATTCATTTTGGTTCTTATCTTCATTTGGGACAGCTCCATCTTTATATGAAATATGAGAAATTATGACCCCTAAACAACCCAGGGCAGGTGTTTTATCACAATTCATACACAGGGCAACTAAATATTAATGTGCTTTACAAAGAAAATTAAGGAAAAACGACAGGAGAATCAGATTAAAAATAAGAAATACATTAAAAGTTGGAAAACTGTGACATCTTGCAAATATATATATATATATATATATATATATATATATATATATATAAAAACTCAGCAAAAAAAGAAACTGTGTATTTCAACAATAATGTAAAAATCCAAATAACTTTACAGATCTTAATTATAAAGGGTTTAAACAATGTTTTCCATGAATGTTCAATTAACCAAAATGAATTAATTAACATGCACCTGTGGAATGGTCGTTAAGACCTGAACAGCTTATAGAAAGTAGGCATTTAAGGTCACAGTTCTAAAAACGCAGGACACTAAAGAGACTTGTCTACCGACTGTGGAAAAACACCCAAAGAAAGATGCCCAGGGTCCCTGCTCATCTGCGTGAACGTGCATTAGGCATGCTGCAGGGAGGCATGAGGACTGCTGATGTGGCTAGGGCAATAAATTGCCATGTCCGCACTGTGAGACGCCTAAGACAGCGCTACAGGGAGACAGGAAGGACAGCTGATCCTCCTCGCAGTGGAAGACCACGTGTAACAACACTTGCACAAGATCGGTACATCCGAATATCACACCTGCGTGACAGGTACAGGATGGCCAGAACAACTGCCCGATTTACACCAGGAACACACAATCCCTCCATCAGTGCTCAGACTGTCTGTAATAGGCTGAGAGAGGCTGGACTGAGGGCTTGTAGGCCTGTTGTAAGGCAGGTCCTTACCAGACATCACCAGCAACAACGCCGGCTATGGGCACAAACCCACCTTCGCTGGACCAGACAGGAGTGGCAAAAAGTGCTCTTCACTGATGAGTCACGTTTTTTTTTTTCTGTTTTTTAACGTGTCCTGTTTGGCAGTGTGGAGCTCAGAATTGGTGTCTGAGTACCAAGTAGAAGCCCAACATATTTACTTTCACAAGCTGAGCAGTACAGCTTTTGCTATAGTACTCCACTTGATATATGTGTGAAAAATCTTTATTATGAATTGCTGGGGGTTTTATTTCCTGATGTCATGGAGACGGAGACGGAAAATTAAGGGGAAGAAAGAAAGAAGATGAAGAAGAGAGGTAGGAAACAAAAAGTCATGAGAGAGGGTGAGTTGAAAATACAAGAGAGGAAGGGGAACAAAGAAAACACAGGAAAACATTGAAGTCTGCCTCCATACCCAAAGGACGGCAGAGAGAGGGGAAAAAACAAAAGGAAACAAAAAATGAAAAAGGAACATCGACAAAACAAAACAAACATCGTGAACAAAGAACTAAACAACCACATCACACAAAAATGGATATAAAAATACAACAACAATGTCACAGAAAAACTCATGGTACCGATTAATCAAGCTCTAGTAATGATAACCTCAGCCCAAGAATATATCTGTAAACACCA